>OX344806.1:2405000-3012500 GCA_947034925.1 Eudemis profundana | reverse complement strand
CTTACAGCCGCAGTTTCAACGATTTACATCGCACCGAATACCGTTCAAATTACATGGTCCGTGTGGCGTGTACGGAGTATCAATCTGGTTCGAGGCAAACGTCGTTAAGATTCAATTTCAACGTGTTAATGCGAATCGGCTGGTCTCTTTACTTCTCTGACGTCATTCCGCGCAAAACTCTATCGTAATTCGACATTTCATAAGCAACAGACGAAGTTAAGCAGTCCACGCAAGTGTCTCATGTGATTTGAAAGTTTTATTTATTTTAAAATAACAAAACAAGCAGACGGCACACAAGATCTGAATACGTTTTGCATGAACAAGAACGCTGTTCGTGTTTGTGAAATGCGATTTTTATTTCAGTTTCATAAATATAAAAATAATGTTCAATTTATTTTGAGAGCGTTTGGAATTTCACGGCCTGCTGAACATTAGCGTCTTTATTAACAGAACGCATACGGCAGCGGGTTAAGTTTAGTCCGGTCGCAGATATGTGGGCCATTTCGAAAGTGCGCCCGCGCCTGCCAAACTTTGATGTGCTCTGCCAACATTGTTTCGATCGGGCCGACGCAACTTTCACAACTCTAAACGCTGTGCAACCTCGCTGCACCATCTTCCAGGAAAATCGCAGCTCACTTCAATCCGTTTGCGGGTTAATGAATGTGTTTATGCAATTGACGCTGCGTGGAAAGGTTCGAGTGCGAAATTTGCAGCATATTGCAAATATACGCTTCTACAGTTATGATAATTGGTTCGATATCGGGAGAAGGTAACGTGGCTCTATTCGGTTTACCAGTATCTATTATAGATTCCACCTTAGCTTTAAAACCAGTTGACCAGTGGACAATTTTGTCGTTCATAACAGATTTACTTGACACATTGCTTGGAACTCTTGGATGATGCGTGAAATATGATATTTTCTCGCCATTGAATGCCCAATTTCGCACTTATTATTATTATTTTTTTTCGGTCAAATATAGTTAAAGGTTTCAATTCACAATCGGTCACAATCGAACGTTTTTTTCTGCATGGTAATTGTTTTAATAACAATCCCGATGTATCCACTTTTCATTTAAAATTGGAGGGTCTCTTTTACCCAAAAACAGAAACGTTCAGTGAATTATGAAGCTATTTATATCCCAGGAAAAGCCCGCAACGTATAACCAAAACACGCTGTTCATACAGGCGCAGCCGTGGGCTGGAACTTGGTTAACAAATGTGAAATGTTCACTCGATCCGTCACGGTCGGTGCTGTTTGTCCCCAGGACTTCGTGATCTCTGTCCTAACCCCTACTTCCTCGAGCTAATGGCGGCGTCGGTCTTGCGGTCCGCGACGTCAGTGCGGTCACGTTTCGCTTCACGCCAATCAAGAGCCCACGAACTATACGAAACTATGCCACACTCCGGTGGATGTCTTGTACCTAGTACACGTAGGTAGAGTGAGACAAAAAGGCTTAAAACAAGTATCGCAGGGGGCTTTGCAGTTTACTGTAGGTTCTTTCCGTTCCAGCGATTTCAAGTGAGCTATAGATGAAGTAAACTATCGAACTCTAGTCTCAAAGATTACTAAATCGAAATGGTCCTTTTCATGTCCGAACAACCACAAATAGGCAGTCATGGTTGCCAACAGCTCGGAATGTAATACGAGGGGACAGTTGATACTTGTTCGGGGATCGTGATTTGAAAGTTGATTCGACTTGAATTAGTTCACCGAGATATAAACGTTATATGTAGTAGGCCTCGCCGGGAAAGGAGACGAGTAAAGGAGTAGGCAAATTGACAAAATTCGTTGCTGTTATTTATACACAAACTTGTTTTAAAGTGTAACAATTTTTTATATACCGTCTGCCATTTGTAGTTGTGAAAAAGAGGCGGTACATTTTTACTAACATGCGCGTGATAAGTACTATTAATAAGGGAGTATAATTATCTGCTGTATTTCTTAGAGCGCTGTTTACCTTGTTCCAGTTACCTCCACAGGCCTTCAGACGCTAAAAACAAAAAAAACATTTGGCTATTTTCAGCTGCTGCTACTTTCGCCGTTTGTGAGAAAAAAAACAGAAGGTTCGAAGATTTCTAACCTCGACTGCAAGAATCTCTCCCTAAGCATAACGGTACTTAAATAGGCTGAGCAATAATTATAGAACCGGGGTATAATCAGTGTAAGCCACGGTGCAGACGCCGCGAGGTCGGGAGCGTCATCTGCAGTCTAAAGTAGGAAAGCTATAAGACTGTACAATATTCATATGCTGTTACAACCTTTTTACATTCAACAGTAGTCATAATGGTTGAGTTTCCCACGTAAAAACTAGACGGTGTCAACGCGGTGGCTGAATAAAATATTGGAAACAGGCCTATGGCCTTCACGGTAATGAATCCTGTTTTTTCTACAACTTGTTGGGCACGGATATTGGGACCCCGGCCTTCATTGATCATGAGAATCGTTCGTCTTTCGACATCGATACCTGTGAAACTGTTGTAACTGCTTTATTCTATTAAACTTCGAGCACACTGAAATAACGACGAGAAAGATTTTGCGCTGCGGTTTTAGTTGTGAATCTCTGTGGTAGCTATGAAATCTGTGTGGAACACAGTAGTTTTCACTAATTTGGTTAATGTAATGTATTACAACGTACATTCTCCCTCCAAACAAACGTTACAAGGCTCCTGCAAAACTCGACTGGGGCTTCGCTGCTCGCTTCTGCAGTCTGAGCAAATAGTCATGCAATTCTGCACTAGCATTTCCCTTGTGCAATTGCTATTAAATTAGCGAATTTGTAAGCAACCGCACTGTTGGTTGTTTACCTTTGTCGCGTTGGCGTCGACTATGTAACGATTGCGCAATTTTTAGACAAAGGAAAGAAGCCTTTATTATTGCGACAGGTTTATAGTCGAATCGCAGGCAATTTAGAAAGGAATTGATGATGTGACAAACTTGGGAGTTTGTTCGTTGAGAGAGTATAGAATCGTTGGTATAATGATAATAAAGTGCGCAAAACATTGGTACTGGGGACTAAATTTATTGGCCACGATAACCTACGCATTGCGTGAACGCACATGCCACCAATTTGCAAATAAAATGGTTGAAATATGTTAAGGATTCTTATTTGTGACTTGGTCTTTATGAGATTGCACATTCATGACAGTCCTCCTTAATATTGCAAATGAAGTCTCATTAATTGAAGGAAAAACCACCGCCTCTAGTCATGCGGGTTGGCACGGGACAATCATCAACATCTTGGGTGTGATATTACTGAATTGTGCGATTTGTTCGTCCTACAACGCGACATCGGGCGCGCCTCCATATTAATGTTAGTATAGTTGTAATTATGTACATATTTTAATATCCCGATATCCTTTGTCGATCTTCTTGTCAATATATTATAGTGGGGATATGTGGAAAAAGTTAGTTTCACTCACGTTTAAGTAAGCAGTAATGTAGCTGATCTTTTGACTTAGATGATCTTACGCTTGGGAAAAGGCAGACCTGAAGCGATCTTAGCTTCTCTTGAAGAGGTGATAGCAAATGTTTTGCTTACTAGTTTTATTAAACATTTATGACAAAAATGTAGAGAGTAGTGCACAAAATGAAAATCTTTCTTTTCTCTTTCATATCCATCTACAGAAGATTTGCCAGTCATTTTGTTCGCCGAACTAATTTCAAACCATTTCGGCAACAGAGTGTTTTATATGTTACTCAGCAGTAAGCCTTTCAGAACATGACGACGTTTGTATTGTTTGTATATGGCTTGATACAATGAAAGTTCGGGTGTGAATGTACACCCGGATTATTTGCCAACTGTAAGAGCGCTTCTAAACGGGCAATATTTTTCTGCAATTTGTGGCCCGGCCACTATGTGCATCTTGCTTTAGCATACGAAGTAAGAGAAAGATAACAAGACTTGCCGGCCACAAATTGCAGAAAAATATTGCCCGTTTAGAAGCACCTTAAATCATACTCGGCTTTATCCAGCAAAGTTTCACGAACCGTTGAATTGTTGTTCGAATTTCCATACAAAAACAATCGTTATTGATTGCACCAGTATACGCCCCATTGTTATGTTTACAATAAACATTATGTACTGTATTGCTCCACTTACAAATTAAGGGCTCATGTGAATACAATATCGCTTCAATTTACGCTTTAAAGCAAAGACTTTATGGTTGAATATTGAATAAACGTGATCAACACCCTTACTTCTTTATGGTTTTAAAGTTTCGATGCGTATATGGCCGATATTATCGGGCGGAGCGCAGTAAACAGGACTACTTAACGCCATTACCGGCGGGGACTAAACACGGAGTACTTACTGATATTGGACTGATCTGGTCCTCCCGGAGCCCTCTTAACTAAACAATGTACTTCAGTCGAGGCCATTCTGGTTTACAAGTGGACTGTTACAGTTAGGTACGTCGCTTCTGTTCACAATAAATCATATTTATTTAATGATTGAGTATAGGCGGGACTGGTTGTCAAGTTAGGAAACCTTGGGTTTACTACTAGCTAGCTAGCTACAAGTTGTAACCTACCTTGGGTCATGGTAAGCTTAAGAAGCCTGGATCCTGGTTCCGTATAGATAGAATCCATAGAAAAAACTTTTGTGGTTGGTGACTGATAACTGAGCAATATTGATATGAAGGAAAGTATCTAGAGTCAGCACTCTAGACACTTTGAAAAATATCTAAAATTCTTTCATTAATCTATATTAATGAAAAAATTTTAGATATTCTATAATATTATTCATTCTTCATGTTAATGAAGGAAATTTTAGATATTCTTCATACTTCTCTTAATTGCAGTCAACTATCTCTTGTTTTGATAAACAAGTGCACAATGAGTCTTAAAAACAGAGTCATTGAAAAGAGTTTGCCATAAATTATTTACAAAGGTGAAAGGAACGACACAACTTTCTATAACATTCTGTTCTCATAGAAACCTTACGGTTCAATGTAAGCCCGCCACTGGCACGTATCAAGTTTATTGCATCCGTCCCCCAACTTTTAACTAACCGGCTAATCCAATAACGGAGTCAGCATCGAAACAACGGCAAATTAAGCTATGGCCGAAAAAACAAGTCACAGAGAACTCAATTTGGTGTTGCGAGCTCCTCTACATTATACCTATTAGGCACACCATTTAGACTTGCGAAACTGTGCAGTGCTTTTGAGGGAATTGTTTTGTGCACTTTTACTAATTGACGTTTCGAAATGCTGAGATTATGACACAAGCACAGAATAAATAATAGTACTACGGACAGAAGGCTCTCTCTCAAACAAAACTGACGTTCGGGTCCGACCACTGGACGGAACGCACCGGATCCGACCGTCTCTTGATTGCCTCGACCACACGTACCGAGCAAACGGGCGAGACAGCAGTTCTCGTAACCGGTATTTTGCAAAAACCCCGAAATAACCCAATATTTTGAATTATTTTATGCTTTTTATGTAGAGCTCAATAATGTATTTAAGTCATGATTTCGTATTATTAGATTGTCCGGTTAAAAAACGAAATAATAAACCAAAGAACGAAAAGAATACCGGTATTTTTGTATGGAGCCAATACCGGTTTCAGAGCATTGCGAGACAGTGCTCTCGGCCGAGTACTCTGTAAGTATAAACACCAAGATGCTATGTTTAAACGTAATACCGCCTAACCTGGCAGTTGGTAACGAAATATATGGAGTTTGACACTAATCGTCAGTTTTGAGATGACCTCTTAACTGCTAGTTAGGAGGGCATTTTAAATGAAAATGCCCTGATGTCAAACTATAAAGACATCAAGTAGTCCAACTTCGGCCGTTTAGGAGCGCGTGATACGTATTTACACAGAAGGACAATCGCGCGTCTGTGTGAGTGCGATCCATGCTAGAGCATTCTTGCGCATTCTTAAATCTTTGCTTGTAGTGTGTGTGTGTGCACGGCGCGCGCACATTCAAGCGCACGATGTACCTACCTTTTGTGGGAAGAAAATTACTGTATTATACTCGATTATACCTACTGTGCTGATGTTAACGCGTGGCTGTCCTAACCTAACAGACAGGCAAATATCCTTAAATTGTGTCCCCAATGATTTCTTCAAATTATTTTCATTCTAGATATAAACGAAACAGCACCATTGGGATAGTTAAGATCCAATTCGTTCCAGTTACCAGAACGTTCAACTCACAACACGCGGCCGCCGTGCGGAAACGTATCATGAAACCAGAAATACAAGACGATGGCTCGTCTAATAATAGTCGCTTTGCCCATGCAATAAGGTCCTCGATGACTGCTTATTAGTGGTTTAGTTTAGAATAACGGCTATATCTGACCGGGCAATACGACGCCAGGAATACTGCCGAGGATGTCCAAGTTACTGAACATCAACGTCGCTGTAAATGTAATAGTGTAATAATATTACGGAGATTACCTATGGGTGAAAGTCCTTATTGTCTGCAGTATTATCACTACCTACATAGTATAAAACAAAGTCGCTTTCTCTGACCTATGCTTAAATCTTTAAAACTACGCAACGGATTTTGATGCGGTTTTTTTAAATAGATAGAGTGATTGAAGAGGAAGGTTTATATGTATAATACATGCATAATATAATAGAGAAACACCGTGCGAAGCCGGGGCGGGTCGCTAGTTTTGTATAACAAGAAGCAATGCCGCTGCAATCCGTCTTTTTCATATAATTGCGCTCAAGTTTGAACATAATTGCACTCAATTGCGAGTCTAATCGTACGAAATAAAGATTTTACAAGAGTTTTTTTGCTCACTGTATGACTATTATTTAGCGCGTTGTTATTCCGAACACTAGTCCCCAACGATTAGATAACTTGACAAGAACAATCCTCCTCAATCCGTGTACCAGTTATTTTTATCTTGACGCATACTAAATTCACAAAAACAAACGAACAATAGTTTTACGTAAGCGCTCTACATAGGAATGTATCTATATGTGTATCGTTAGTCGGCGATAACGATTTAAATCGCATCGGTATTACACGATAAAGCCGATACGATCAATCGTCAATTTTAAGCTGTGTTTCGCAAATTTCATTTGCTTACATAAGTCGTTAGCTGAAGTTGCCTAACGGTGACGTCACCAAGTCGGGCTTCCCTCGCCCTGATTCATCGGAGCTTATGCTCTGCGAATGGGATGACTCACGCCGAAGACCTTAAGTCCATCCATTAAAAACGATTGTCGAATGCCTAATCATGTACATTTATGTCCCTATATCGCTAGGGTATAAGAAGTTGACAGGGTATAAGAAGTTTCAGTTTCAAATTTCGATGTAAGATTTTAACGGCCTGTGAAAGTTGGTATAGATTAGTGACTTAGCTGTTTTTTTGAGTTAGTAAGATTATTGGGAGTTTACTTCGTCAAAATTTGGTTTTGTAATATTGTATTTATCTCACTGCTATAATAACAATAACAAAATATTTTACAGCCGTGATTATTTTAAAATATATTAAATAAGTAGGTATGTGTACGTGCTACTCAATAACACTGAGTAACGCGATTAAGTTGAACAAAAACAAAAGATTTCATTCAGGCTATAAAATTAAAACTATAATCACCCGATTATCGAAGTCCGTCATCAACCGTGCCACAGTACTAAAAAGTCTTTAATACATAGCTTTTCAACGGCACCAAACGTCTTTTGGATAATCAAAACGGCGTCTGAGTCAGTCTCTCGTAGGCAGTCAACCAGTGCACCGAACAGCCACTGTTTAAATATAACCAACCACCCGTTTGGACCGGTGCCCTTAAACGTCGGCACTTATAGTGACTCACACGAAATACGGTAGTCTTGTCATTCTATATATTTGTGTATCAAACGTCAGTGTGTCTTGTAAATGTTTCCTTCACGTACAGTTTGGCAAATCATTCTTAACACGTTCACTGTCCCCATACAAAACTATCGGACAATGTCACAAGTGCAACTGTGTAATCAGCACGGGGAAGTGACCCCTTAGTGGAAGCACGGACTCCTGAAAAAACCTTCATGACCCCACATTGGGGGCTCCGGGACAGGGATCGTTAAAGAAACTATATAACTAAGTTAGTAATTTGATAAAGTTTATTTTATTTTATAATTTTTAAAGAAAGTGCCCGGGTCCATAGAATTCGAAGAACCGATTCTATAGGTTTGTCCATTTTAAAACACCTTTACCTGTACATATATAGATACATGCAAATGTGAAAATGTTTCTTTCATATAAAAAATACCTTTACCTTTAATTTCAGTAAAAAATAAGAGTTTTCTCGAAGTATTAACTGGAGTTGAGGAGGATTTGTCTAACAAAGGCAAATAAATTTAAATAAAAAATACAACATTAAAACTGATGCTAGGTATTCGCTGTAATTAGGAATGACATAACCTGGACAGCTTGACACGGAGGTCGCCGTGGCAGCTGACATCTGTCAAACTTATATTTCTGTGCCTTGCTGTGACAGCGATGCACGTTTCCCTCTAACACTTGTTGAAAGAAATTGAAAACTTTCTCGTGGTTCTAATTTTTGCACAAAACTTTGGTGGCAAGTAATAATAGATAGACTTGTTATGCATTTTGTTATTGCGTGTCCTAATTTTATAGCTATATTGTAAGAAGTTGTATTGAATCACTTATTCAATCACTTCTATGTGAAATAGATAATGACAGCGAAGTTCTAATTATCTAATACACCTCACCACACTCCGTGTGTAGTCATACCTTATCTTAGTAATAAGGGTCCTTCCGAATACCCTTCGACCCAGTGTGTCTGTAAATTGTCTCCTTTCCTATCTCGTATCCAGCACCTCCATAAATCGGATGATGAAACCCAGTGCTAGTGGTAGTGGAACCTTTCTAGCGCGTACAATAGGGATCTGGAATGAACTTCCTGCTAACATTTTCCCACTGCGCTACAATATGGGATTTTTCAAAAAGGATGTCATAAAATTTCTTTGAGACCGGCAACGTATTGGCTGCATCTAGTGTTGCAAATGTCTATAGGCGGCGGTGACGACTTTCCATCAGGTGCGCCGTCTGCCTGTTTGCCAGTCTAATGCAATAAAAATAAAGTACCTGAATTTCATTCTCTGGGTAGCCAGCCAATACCAAATTCCTTCACTCTCTGTCTGTCGAGGACATGACATTAATAGCCATACCCATTCTATGGGTAATTAATGTATACGCGTACTGACAAAAACAACCATTGAAGCCCTAACATTAAAGCTGTCAAAAAACGCCATGACATTTGGGACATGCTAATGATCAATAATTTATAAATTTCGTGCTCTGATGTAATACGCGTTCGTGAATAGCACTGATTAAATAAATAATGGCTGAATCATCCAATCCGCTTGAAGGTTAATCGTGGCACGTGAAATTATACTTATGTTTGGTAAATTGCGACTTTTGAAAATTAGGCAATATGGTTGAATATTTGGGCAAATATTTGTGTGATGAGCACGAGTATTTGTTCTTGAGTCATGCATGGTTGTAAGTAGCGATATTGAAGCTAGTTTTTGTGTTCCTTATTTAGAAAATAAAATATGAAGACAAGTTTCTTTACGTAACAGTTTATTCTCTGACCATATGAATACAGCTACCTTTATCAGAGGCCGGTTCTGCAGCTGACAGGCCCCAGGAGGCCTCAGACTGCGGCTGGCAGGATAATGAGGCTTTGTCTCAGTAACCTGGCCGGGACACTGTTGCTATTTTTGCACAAGGGCGCTTGAAAGTAAGAAACTTGCGCTTGACATAATTTTATTGCGCATTTCTAGGAAGAAATTATTTGTGACTTATGTAATCGATTCGCTCTACATTATAATAATAGCGATTATATGTTCTACCATTAAGAAGTATTTTTATAGCCAGTGGAAAAAAGACTTTGGAACTTAACTTTCAGTGATTTTAAGGCTAAGGCGTTCCCATTTGGTTGCCGTCAGCGATTACTACTTAGTGATGCCACCATAAATGAAAAAAATCCAATGCCAAAAAAAAGCCAATGTAGAATGAGGTCTTTATCATATCGGTTTGTCTAAAACTTGTATCGTACAACTATTCCAATTAGCCTACAAGTTTAATCAACAAAGTATCCAAAGTGGTGTAAATGAAATAAAAAATAACGAACTCGCGTCTACATTTCAGCCGAGCATTATTTAGTAGCTCTTATGTCATAACGAGCCACAGCAAAGGGACGCATTGTCTACATCGCCAATTAGACCACTACTGACAACTCCCAATAATTGGATGTTTCCTGGACTACTTCTGAGTCGAGTTATATTGCTCTCAATTTGTGCGGTGGTAAAGAAAATAGCACAAGGCAAACAACCTGCTGTGACCTTTTTGTATGTTTTATACAATAATGTACAGCGAAGAAACGATTTGGGTTGCGCCGACAATCGTGTTCGGCGTGGCATCTAGACTAATAAAATGATTTTACGAATGAGTACGAGTACGAGTGGTATTTAACTAACATCTTAAACTACATTTATACATTCTGTTCTACGATGGTTGTTAAAAGGTATGTCGTGAACATATCTACACAATAAGGAAATCTTTATGAAAACGAGTGGCAAGTATTAAGCTATTTACGGTGCTATTAGGGGTAATTAATGATTCTAATTGTTTTTATCGATCGTTGGTTCCGCGCCACGGAAAAACGGGTTTAACCTGTCATCTGTGTAATTGGTAAAAAATCGCAAGCCTCATTTGCACCATAATGAGCAAAAAAAATAAAACTGCCTAAATATGTGATCGGGATCCTTATTAAATACAGACTAAGTAGGAGAGGATTGGATGCATTTGATTACTTTCTATCCAAATATGAAGTGGAAAAGATGTTATTTAACCTCGCATACAAAGTGACAGGCGAATGTTTATGATTTCTTGGAATAAAATGTGCATGTTTTGCTATCTAGAACCAGCTGATGTAAATTAAGGTAATTAACCCAAGTAACTATTTAAACATTTGCATAAACTTAAAGAGTCACTATATCAATCACTAAAATTATTGCCAAATCAAATAGTGCACTTTATCGATGACTTTGTAGCATTTATCTTATTGATGTCGCAGAGTTCATAAGGTCCCAACACAAAGACGAAATCAAATTGCGCAATATCAATTTCGTAAGGATCACAATGATGTTACTTCACAATGTGTTTGCATGATTAATGTGTAGTGGTATATGTGTGAGCAACACTAAAATAAGCTAAGTCAGTAATATTTATTTACCTTTAGAATCTTGGCGCCAGAGTTATTGCAATTGCAATTTTAATAAGTTGCTGCATGTTCAAGTTGGAGCGCTCGAGTGTGTCAACTGCAGTCGTTGCAACACTTCCTCTAGTCGGTATACTGATGATTGTAGCCTTATTAAAATATAAATCATCGTCGCTTGCATTTGTTCTACAGCCGATATAACTGTAACTGTAAAAATATCGATACTAATTAAAAAGCTTGTCAAAGTAACCTGTGAGCATTTACATATGTCACGTCATTTAGTATTTCCTTAATAACAAGAAGTATTTTCGTGTCTAGTTCATGTCCCAATTAATGCCCACTCGGGTACGATATTGGAGATTCCGTGGAAGTGTAACTATCATTACAACCTCGACGATCTCGACCCAGAATTGGGCCACCTTAGCAAGTGGAAAGTTAGCAAGCACTAGTCTAAAATAACATTCGTTATTCGTTAACTTTTCACGTATCTCCGTTCGCGACAAAAGCTCGCGCTCGGTCAGGTGGACTCCTTTAAAGTCGAGTCGAGGTGGATGGCTCTAGCGATCCTTGACATGCTTACTATCCGGTAGGGTTGCCAAGTCGTCTTGTTAACCGAGGGCAGGGCAACTTTCAAAACCTTTAGAAACTTAAAGATGCGGAGTTTGGGCCAGGGTATTCCAGCTACATTTCGTGTCGTGATTTGGAATTCTTTTTGCAAAGTCGCGTAGCTTGCAGCCCTAATTTCAGCCCTCGTTCACTAGCCGTAGGTACGCGTACGTTTCTTTGCTGAGCTCGTCTTTGAGAGGCAGCTTACTGTGAATGAGTCTGTTTCCGTCGGAATTCGGTCAACGCCTCGTACTGATGTATACTCGTACGCTATGCCGATGCCCAAAGTAGGGTAGGAAATAGGGTAGTACCGGTACCTTTCTGGAAAACCGGAATTTTCGGTATTGGCCAATAATGGAACCAGAATTTCCCGGCATTTTCGGTACTTTTGGAAAGGGTCTTCAAAAACTCTGTCGATACTTCAGTGCGATGAGCGTCAATTAGTATTTTAATAAAAACTACACAGTAAAAGCACATTTATTAAAATAATTTAAGTAATAATCACAATTTTACTTACCAGCGGAGCAGGCGAGGTGAGTCGCCGCCGATCGTCGCTATCACGGCGGCCACTAGGGCGTGCAGAACCGGGAAATGTTAGTACGGCAGTACCGGGAATTCCCGGTTCTCTCATACTAAAATTTCCCGGTTCTGCACGCCCTAGCGGCCACCCGTACTGCCAAAAATAGCATACCTAGAGTCTTTTGCTTAAATTATTTTCTTTTTTGCATAAGGCGTGGCTGATAAGTTTCCTTGGCGTCTTCTTTCTCATCAAGTATGCCTTTTTGGACCCATCTAGCAACACTAATATTGAATTTGTATTTTTTAAAGTGGGTAGGTTTGCACAACAGTAATTTTGACAGAGGAAATTTATGATTTTCTCAGTCTACCCGCGACCACGAACGCTGAAAAGGGTTACGAAAAGTCGAGACTTAAAATGTAGTAATATACGCGATTTAATCCGTTTAAGTTGTTTTATTACTATGAAGACAATATTATGAAAGATGCTGCTTAAATGTGCATCCCGAAAGTACCGCGACTTTTAATTTCACGACCCGGTTCTTTAATCGACTCAAAGTACCGGGAGATCCGGTACTTTCGGTTCCGGTATTTCCCGGGAGCAAACCCTAGTCCAAAGTACGACAGCTTTATCGGAGATATATAATTTGATTGTACATTGGATTTTCACAGTGACCGAAGTTTAATGTCACTGTATCTATCTCTTTGTAGTAAGATAAGATGAACACAGTCAGGGGTACACCGATGTCGTTCGTTGTTGTCGACATTCGGTGATGATACGATATGAGTATCTTAGTTTTTTTACCGCTAAAGCCGTCATAAACTTGTATTCAAATTGCAGGAAATGCTTCTTGCTCAGAAATCACGCATTTTTCGGAACAGTTTAGGGGACAATCTTACACAAATCGAACTAGCCCCATAGTAAGCTCAATAAGGCTTGTGTTATGGATACTAGACGACGATATATTTAATAGATACAAATACTTAAATACATAGAAAACATCCATGACTCAGGAACAAATATTCGTGCTCATCACACAAATAAATGCCCTTACCGGGATTCGAACCCAGGACCTCTCAGGAATAGTTTCTCATATAAATGTAGTATATTATTAAATTGGCTGATTTGTATTAAAGAAGCTTCACTGCTTTCATAATACGTGTGGCATATTATCTTGTTACTATCCTATTGAATAAGTTACACAGTAAGGTGCTCAATGTATCGATACAAAAACCATAAACCTTGGTGAGGTTTATCGCGGAGCTTAAAGTTGACCTCAATATAGCGTCGTTAAGACGCTTTATAGCGCGACATGAAGCTTTTTTTACGTCCTGTGTCTTAACTTGTATTTCCTACCAGAAAATCCCTCTTTCTAGCCTGTGAAAGGAGTCGCATTGTTTGCCAACGGACAGTGATAAAAAAGGCTCAAATAGGATACTCTACATACCCGTACCTGAGAAGCATAGGTAACACTATAAGTAAAAACATAACACTGTTAGTCCTATTATGTATTTACCATACTTACTTTCAGTGTTATGCTTTTCCGGCATACTATAAAAAGTTTCCGACCGCAACTATATTTAAGTCCTGGTTTGATTTTGATGCGATTTTAACTATGGAGTAGCTTATTTTCTAGAACTTTCGTTTATGATTATAAGATTATTCAACGTCTATGCAATATCCGTGAGCAGCGCAGGGCAGATTGCTGCTACTATACAAGGTGTTTAATTGAACGTAATACAACTTAAGCAATTCCGGCTCAGTTAACGACCGAGAACAAAATGCACTAATTGATTTATTAAAATTCGTCATAATTAACTTTTCCTACTTTGCTAACAGAATTAAGAAATTACAATCTCGTAGTGTGGGCACCCCTCATGACGTCACGCTTACGTGACCTGTTTGTTTGTTATGACCAATAACTTCAATAATGTGTCAGAATGCATGCATTTTATTCATAAATTATCGACCTAGATAAGTAAAAAGGTAAGTTTTCACTACAAAATTAGATTCAAGCTTTTTTATTTTAACTAAGTAGGGTAACCACGATGAGACCAATGAAAAAAAAAATGAAAATGAAAAAAATGTTTATTGAGGTTTTCACGACACGGATACAAACATAAGCAGGGTTGGAACTTTCCAGTAAGCAAATATAATGCTTGTGTCGGAAGACTCCGCTCCTCCATCACTCGGAAAATGTAACAAATCAAAATAAAGCTATAGATAAATTACATAATAATTAATTTTAAATCTAACCAATAAAACAGGAATAATTAAAACAGTACTATTAATTAATTAAGATGATTTTAACAACTCGAGAACTAGCACAGGGTTTTAGCACCAGGGAGAGGAGTTTAAAAAATACGAGTTGTATTATGTTCAATGAAACACCTTGTATGTAGTCCACACAAGTGCTCAAGATAACATAAACCAATTTCCTCCCGCACACTTTCAGACAGGATATTGCGCGTCGGTACATATTTTCTTCACGTATTCACGTTAACCTGTACATTATAGGTGCTGTCTTTACAATCTGATTACATTTTAAATCATTCATAAATTTATGCAAGCTCTCAATTTTCGGTGATTTGTAACTTAAAATTGTAGTATGTATCTGTAATGAATTTAATACTTGTCGAAACTATCTCTGTACATTTATAATATAGTTTACAGTCTCGTAGTTTACAGTGTCGTAAACGAGATAGATCTCGGGTCCCTGGCAACACGTACGGTATCAGCGGAGAACTTTCAAAGTTGACTGACCCAAGCAGTTCGTTCAAGCGGAGCGTCGCATAGCTGCGCTCCACCAAATCTATTCGGTACGTGGGCTCAGTGAGATGCCCGTCATGGCCGTTGACTGCGTCGTGGGTCGTGACTGCTCTGACTGACGTGCCTCCTGAACCAATAGGACTTATATGCGACGGTGCGATGAACGCTGATAGGCTGTTTTAAGGCTTAAGTGCAGCGGCGGATGCAACCCACGTTAGGTTCGGGTTAGATCACGTTCGGAACGATTTAGAACTAAAGGTATATTGGTGATCATGGGTTTGTAGTATTAGTTAGAGATTAGAGATGTGCCGTGACCAAATACCAAAGTATTCACTCAGATCAATTAAGTGACAAGTAACTTTTTTTTTATTTAAACTTTATTGCACAAAAGGAAATCATCGTACAAAAAGCGAATTTAATGCCATAAAGCATTCTATACCAGTTACCCTTAGGGCAAAGCAGATAACTTGTGGCTGTATTCGTATTTCTGTTTGGTTCACCGTACACAGTGTAAACTACTTAACTTACGCCCTTCTTCGCTCTACCGTTTAAAAAAAGATGTCTCCCTAATTCGTCTACAAGTAAAAGAACATTTCTGGCCCCTTCCGCTGGCCGTCCGTGTTAGCACATTCTTTCCCATTTTATTTGCCAAGCCATTTGTCGAGGCGCGTTCTCGCGAAACGAGATTTTTTTTCTCTTTCCACTAACTTCCGACCGCTCTACACAGTTGCGAGAATTTCTTTTCCAACTCTGCTATTTTCCAATTTTGTTGCATGTCAGAAGTTATTTTCTGGGGACATAATTTGAGATTCATTGATAAAATCCCAGACTTGATAGAACATTTAATTCGGTGCACCTAAATGAAACCCGCTTTAAATTGGGGACACAATATTTACACTTAAATTATATTTAATGAAGGAATGAACTGACTTAATTTTAATTACGCCCGTAGCTTTTTATCGGTAGATTCTACTAATTGGTCATTTCTCTCGCCATTGACTTAGTGTATTGACAATTAACATGCCAACATACTCATTAACAATGGATATTACCGTCGTATTATATGTCACGTTAGTACCGCGATTCCTCCTTTATATTGATGGATGGTCCTAATTTACTTTTTCTTTGCATTTTGAGGAGTTTGTTAATTTATCTTGACAACATGCAAACAGTATTATGGAATTACATGTCGTGCCGTTGTGTATTTAGCATTGCATTGCAGTATAGTTATCATAGCATGCGTGTGATGTATTATTTGTAGCATTTTCTTGTGTTACTAGATTGGTCAAGTAATCACTAATGTTTATATTCTGTCACGTTCCTCAGGAAGCCTCAGCTATAAGTCTTCAAAAAACGTGATTTTCCAAGGTTCCGTAAAGTAAACCGTATCAAAATTGACATGGAATAGCACTGAATGAATTTGAAATCTGTGTGTTGTCACGACCCTCTTTTGCCTATGCCTTTCCCAAAGAGTTCAAAATAAAATTTGAATGTAGAATTCACGAGTCTCATGAGTCATGAGTTCATGACAGACAAAACATTCTGATTTCGGACCATTAGTGCATAGCCGAGTTCCACGCGTCAAACTAGCTGTCTATAGTGCATTTCACTATTGGCAGATTCCTCCGACGCTAAAGGAAAACTGAGAATTAATAATATCGCATAGTATGACTATGTGTTTATTGTTTTCAGGACACATGCATGGTGTTTATAAATGGCCTTAATTATGTATGTGTTTTACTGTGTCGTATAATTAATTAGTTAGTAGACAATTTGTACCTAGCTGCACAATAAGTTATGTTCTGTTCATAGTTCTGTTGTAGATTGCCGTAGAATAGATTTATTTAGCGTTGTTTGATGCATGGAACTTGATTAGCTAATGTATGCCTATTTTTCGCCTATAAATTATCTTATTATTTTACGCGTCATCCCTTCTTGCTACAATACTGCGTGTACCTCCAGTTTTATCGCTATGTCCAGCTTAATTTACATAGATCGTAATAGCACCATTATTAATCGTCAGAATTATGGGGATTCTGTGCACTTTTAAATGACGGTGTATTATATTATGGGTATCATTTAATCGATCAGCAAAATATTCATATTTTGGTCAGCACAAATATGTATTTGGTCAGCCAAAATAGCTAGTTGGTAAGCAACTTATGGTAAGCAAACATTTATAAATCAGGCTGCAATTAATGATATACTGATCTGCTCTAAATTATTTTGGTCAGCAAATTAAATATTTGAGCTGCATTAAGCGATCTACGGTAAATCAAATTTTGGTAAGCAATCAGTAGGTAAGCAAAATATTTCATTTTGTTCATCAAAAAAAAGGGAGCAATAAAACCTAACTGGGCGCAACTATTCTGCCGCCAATCGTGTGCGCATTTTGTCATTCGGTAATTGTCAGCTGTCAAGTAGCAGGTGTCACTGTGATATATACAGGGTGTCACTGTGATATATACAGGGTGTCACTGTGTTATATACAGGGTGTAACTGTGATAGATACAGGATGTAACTGTGATATATACAGGGTGTCACTGTGATAGATACAGAGTGATACTGTGATATATACAGGGTGTCACTGTGATAGATACAAAGTGATACTGTGATATATACAGGGTGTCACTGTGATAGATACAGAGTGATACTGTGATATATACAGGGTGTCACTGTGATAGATACAGAGTGATACTGTGATATATACAGGGTGTCACTGTGATAGATACAGGACAGGATGTCACTGTGATATATACAGGGTGTCACTGTGATATATACATAGTGTCACTGTGTTATATACAGGGTGTCACTGTAATGTATACAGGGTGTCACTGTGGTGGGCTCATATAAAATTGGTATTTCGATTTTTTATACATCTCATAATGTTTAGAAGTTATATTATTTATTCACAACGTGTATCGTTTCGTTTTTAGGGTCAGCAAAAAAAATAACCCTAACCTACCTATTTTTGAGAGCCGTTTCGTTTTTAGGGTCATCAAAAAGAAAATAACCCTAACCTACCTATTTTTGGGAGCCGTTTCGTTTTTAGGGTCATCAAAAAAATAACCCTAACCTACCTATTTTTGGGAGCCGTTTCGTTTTAGGGTCATCAAAAAAAAATAACCCTAACCTACCTATTTTTGGGAGCTGTTTCGTTTTTAGAGTGACACCCTGTATATAACACAGTGACACCCTGTATATATCACAGTGACATCCTGTATCTATCACAGTGACACCCTGTATATAACATAGTGACACCCTGTATATATCACAGTGACACCCTGTATATAACACAATGGCACCCTGTATATATTACAATGACATTCTGTATATATCACAGTAACATCCTGTATACATTACAGTGACACCCTGTATACATATAACACAGTGACACCCTGTATATATCACAGTGACATCCTGTATCTATCACAGTGACACCCTGTATACATTACAGTGACACCCTGTATATAACACAGTGACACCCTGTATATATCACAGTAACATCCTGTATACATTACAGTGACACCCTGTATACATATAACACAGTGACACCCTGTATATATCACAGTGACATCCTGTATCTATCACAGTGACACCCTGTATACATTACAGTGACACCCTGTATATAACACAGTGACACCCTGTATATATCACAGTGACATCCTGTATCTATCACAGTGACACCCTGTATACATTACAGTGACACCCTGTATATAACACAGTGACACCCTGTATATATCACAGTGACATCCTGTATCTATCACAGCGACACCCTGTATATAACACAGTGACACCCTGTATATATCACAGTGACACCCAGTATATATCACAGTGACACCCTGTATATCTCAATTAAACTCTCTGCTGACCAATTGTAAAATCTTGCTACCCAAGTAATTATTTTGCAGCTCGACTGTTTATTAGGCAGCCAAATGATAAAAAAAGCAGATTAATATTGGTTAAAATGCTAACCGTTTTTAAACTGTTTGCTGAACAAGAGTTGCCGCCCAATTTTATTTATTGCCAGCCAAATCTTTGTATGCTGCCCAAATGATTTAACTGCTTATTTTTTTTTGCGGATCAATTTTAATAACGGCTGACCAAAAATTTACTTTCCTTATATTATTGTAAAATTACGTGTTACTGTACATTGAGTTGCTGCTTCAAAATAGTAAACAGTTATTCCCTTAATAGTTTCACAATGATAATGCCCAATGGCAAGGTCCCCCGATTTAAGATTGAAAAGTAATTGTGTTAAAATGATGTTAAGGCATTAAATGGCATTATACATACCTCCACCATACATAGGTACAGTCGAGTTCATCATTATCTGAGCAAAGATGGGACCAAAAACATCTGAACATGACCCTATTGTCACAAGCATAAGAACTATACATTTTTGATCCGTTCTTTGCTCAGATAATGATGCACTCGACTATACTATTTAAATATCATAATTTAGACCGACCTTGACTAATGGTATAAGTCGTATTCAAAAAACTTGTACTTAGTTAAGGACTTTAACACTTCTTCTTAATTGATGGTCCTTTGTGTAACGAATTTACCCGTATAAAATGCATGGGTAAAGTAATTACGCCTATCGTAACATTGCACCGGCCAGGTGCGCCGCTTGTGCTGGCGTTCATTTTTAATTCAACCCGATCGATGCTTCTCTGTCCTTCATTTGCCATTTCCACGTCCATTCTGAGTGGTTATTTAGCACTGGTCTTTAATCATGTCACAGGTGATGCTAATGTGTTTGATGTCTATTTACCTGACGATGAGGAGCAAGGATTGAGGGAAAGTAGCTTTCAGGCAGGAAACTCGACTCCTAAGAAGTCTTATTATTTACTAGCATTTACCCGCGGCTTCGCCCGCGTTATTCCCGTTGTTATCCCAAGATAACTCTTTACCAGGATAGTACCCTGTTTAAATTCAGGACTTGGCCTACTTGCATGCCAAATTTCAGCTCAATCCATTCCATCCCGTTCCATTCCGTTGTTACTGCATTATCAAGTAACAAACATCCAAACATCTCCACAAACTTTCACATTTATAATATTAGTGTGGTTAATATGATAGTTGGAAGGAGGATTTACTTAAACTTTTTATTTTATTTATAAATATAATAGACATAATGAACTTAACGCCTCAAAGCATTAACTCTCGTCAAGGGAGTCAGTGAGAGGAAAATCTGACAATTTACCTTCTCACAAGTTTGAGAACGAAGTTTGTCATAATATCCGACTCATTCTCCTGAGACCCTCAGATTTTCCTGTCCTTTTGAACGCCGACGCTGTTTGCGTATTGTAATATTTTCTATATCTACGCTCACCAGTATTCCCTAGTAACACGTATTATTATATTCAGGTTAAGTTTAGGTTTGGACCTTGTGACGTACAAAAGTGTAAACTTAGGAAGATGGTGAGCCTCAGAAGTATTCAATACCATTAAACCATTCGAACCAACCAACAATGCGAGCAGAGACAGAGCACTGGGATGTACGAGTATATGAGCTGATGATCATTCACGTTATTAACGCAAAAGTGTGTGTATAATGCCGTTTGCAGTTGCTGCATCATTCTTATGATAACATTCTTACCACAACTATGTGTCTGTTGGTTTGTCCATCCTTCACGCAATTACGAACGAATGGTGATCGTTTGCATAGAAATAGTTTGCGGGCCTGAGTGACATGACCATTTTATTGTACTAAAAATGCATGCATGCAAAATTTCCAATGCATGCAAAAGCTGGCTGTACAGATCTACATATTGTTCCCATCGGTCAGCATGACAAGAAAATCATCCTTACAGCTATTGCAAACAAAAGTAGAACGCTCTGAAGAGATAAGAATCGAATCAGGAAGTTGATTGCAATAATTTCCACATTTGTCAAATGTTTTCAATCTAAATCTGGAAATTACGCATTATCCGTGTTTTAGCACAAATGTCATCAAAGTGGTATATCATTTGCATAAATTAGGGAATGTTTTTTTGCAATTTTCACTATTTACAGGCGTCGATTACGTAGAAGAAGGGACATCGGAGTTATAAAGGGTATAAACCTTGTCGCCGAAATTAAGGACACTGTTGTATACATATACAATTACCAAGGTAGTGTTAGATTGTGTCAAGATCGTGTGTATAGATACCATATGGATTTGAAGTCCGAAATAAATGTGTTTGAATTTGATAGCATCCTCCATTATGACGGGGAAGACAATCGAGAACCTAACTCTGGTTGTGTTGATCGAGAGGAAGCGCAAACATGCCTTGAAACGGCAAATTTATGTAATATTGTTTACCTCAACACGAACATTGTTAATTGTTTCTTAGTAAACTAAGGAAAATATTTATCCACGGTGCATTAATTATGGAAATTACAAATCGTCTTATTACTGTATTGTTTTTTTTTTTAATTATTGATATTGATATGCAAATTAATAATTCTATAGGTACTCGTATTTTTACTGAGATACAGTATTTAATCTGACAGCACGTTGTCAGTTGTAACAAATTTTATTTAGATATTATTTCATAAAAGTATTTTTGAAAATAAGTATAAATAATATAATTAAGGTAACATTTATTTATGAAAAGTCTTTAACTTAAAGCATAACGCTGACATTACGTCGAATAAGTATCAAAACAGGTGTCACAAAACTGTAGGTATCTAAATAGAATACGAAGTTAGCCGTGATACTTAAATAAACTTCTACCACCTAAACCCTACCATCTCTAACTGTTGTAGAAATCGCAATGAGTATTGCACTCTAGAAAAGTAATTTGCAAGTAAAAGCTAGATCTTATCCGTTTGATTCGATTTCAACGTCAATGTTTCGTTCATTTGAGGTAAATTAACGGTAATGAGCCGTTCTCTTATATTGTTCGTTACTGGTCATTATATAAATGGTTTAGTTTCATAACCGGTTTTAAAATTTGACCAGTTATTGCATTCCCTAGTTCAGCAGTTTAAACGGCAGACAGATAAACCGAGATGCTTTCGAATTTATGATATCCAGTATGATTGATTTACACACCTAATAGTTAGAGTTATCTATAAAAATTGTTATAAACTCTGGTACTCGCGCAACATATACATAAAACGTGATTGCGCTTGCGTGCGCGCAGGCGTCGGATCGTAATGCGTTTAATCGCTAGCTAACAAACAATTTTTAGATGTGTATACAGTTCCATCCATTTGTATTAATTGATCGCCATTTAAGGCATAGAGTGTGTTAATAAATATACAACCCAATATATAGAACACGAGTATACAACCTGAGGCTCAATTACGAAAGTTTTTGAAGTTCGTCTCGTGTCATCCTCTCGCTTTCTACTTTTCAGAACATTTCAGTGAGCGAGATGCCAGGATATGAATTTCCAACGAAGCATTTCAGAGTATAGGCTCTGACTAGCCTCACGTGTTTTCGCCAGTGCAATGCGACGGCAATTGTTTGTACTTTATAGCGTATAAACTTCCGACGCGTTTCCGACGGGTCGCGTGCGCGGGCGCCGCGGCAGTGCCCGCCTAATCGACCATGATCGCCGCTTCCGTACCACCTCTCCGAAGTAACATCGTTTCCTAAACATCTCTTGCTAAATGTAATGTTGACTGTATTATCAATATTCTACTAAAAGCATATCATCACACTAAGATTATAAATGTGAAAGTTTGTTACTAAATAACGGTGTATCAACTGGATGGATTGAGCTGAAATTAATTGCTCGTAGTTAAAATAGATGTGACTCAATTTTGTTTTAACGCTGCGAACGTTTTTTTTCTTACGCATATATAATAGGCAAGAATTCGATCTCACCTAGTGTTAAGTGACGATGAAATCGAAGATGGAATTTGATGTCTGAATTACATTTGTTTTAATGCGACAAAAATATTATAATTTTTATCGAACAAGATTATTAGAGGTCAAGCGAAGCCAGCTTAAAGAAATACGTCTATATATTTTCTATTCCGCTACTAGCTAGAAGTCCATTTGAAAATATTCTTTCAATTTAAATGCACCCATCGTCCTCGCGTCCTTTCAAAATTTCAAAAGGTTTCCGTTATATTCTCCCGTCGTGTACACAGAGTACTATGTAATGTATATAAGGTCTTTATATATCGTCGACCGTAGGCTGAATTAGCGTAAGGGATATTGTTTTGCCTGTCCCTTACCGTAATTCAGCCTACGGTCGACGATATAACGTTCTCTAGGAAAGGTATACCACTTTGTTGCTTGCCATAAGGACGCATTATACAAGTATCCTGTTAAGGTTACTGGTATAAAAATGCAAACAAATTTCGTCTTTGCCTAAGAAACGGCGATTGGCAGGAGAAAGACCTTAAGCTTGGGACCGATACATATAGCATATAGTATCTAGTAGTAGTCAAATCCACGGATGTCTTCCCTTTGTTCATCGATATTTGGATATGTATCGTCGTCTAGTACCCATAATACAAGCATTGCTTAGTTTGGGCTTAGGTCGGTGTGTGTCCTCTATCTTTTTAACCGACTTCCAAAAGAAGGACGGTTCTCTATTCGTCTGTATGTTTTTTTTTTGTATGTTTGTTACGCGATTACTCGAAGACGGCTGGACCGATGTGGAAAATTCTTTTTTTGTTTGAAAGGGTATACTTCCGAGGTGGTCCCATTGCAACCAAATCAGGATCTGATGATGGGATCTTAGAGAAACTGAGGGAACTCTTCAAATATTAAAGGCACACATATAGATTTTGGTATTTTTCTTAGTTTCTCGTGCATTTTGTCTTACCAATATCATCTTCATAAACATTAACACCTTTTCATAATACTTTTAACTCCTATTTCTATATTGTATTGTATTTCCTAACGATATTAGTGCGCAGATGATTCTGACATAGTACTAGACATAATAAGACCTATATGCCGGTATTGTCTTCAAGTCACCTTGACGTCTTTTACTTGGAACTCTACAATGTCTCCATTAATCGATCTGCAGTGTATTTCTGACGGCGACAGACTACACTTGGCTGGTACGAGGTATTACCGATACTTTCTTTGCTTTGAAACAATCTATATCTTGAGGTTTTACTTTGTCTGCAGTTGTAACAAAACTCGTGCCAAATCCCGCCAATATCTCGGATAACGGTGATTCTATTCTTAGCAATTGTAGTTTCCAATTCCCCACGGAATATAGCTGAGATAGGTATCTAGAAAATACAAATAAGTATAAGTTGCATTTTATCCAGTAAAATAAACTACCCTAGAGGTTGAATTACACTAGATGAATGAAAAGTAGTCTAGGTACTTATTACTTATTAGGCAGAAATGATTTGAATCGCCTAGCTCCAAATATAACGTTATAAGGAAAAGTGATTTCCCAATGTGTTTCAATCCTCTGCCTGATGCGCTGTGACTTTGATCCTCTCCCGGACAAGATAAGACCACCGAAACTTGACGTGGCTTCAAACGGCCCGACGTCGCGTACATCTATGCAAGGCCTTAGTAAAGTTAATGCTTTTTACGGCTGTTTTTTGTTGAATATACTTCAAAATACGCCTGATTTTGTAACGTGGGAAAAAGTTTCAAAACTTAACGCATCTGGCTAATTGCGTCGTTACATTAAGACTACTTATATCTGTTTAAGTTAATAATAACTATATTCAGTAGTCTGCAACCCGATTCCCATCGGCTTGCCTAATATTAGGTAGTTCAGTACTTAATTTAATTTTCTTTAAGAGCACTAGTGCTCTTAAAGAAAATTGAAGCCAAAGCTGTTCCGGCTTGCCCAAAGATTTCTTCAACGTCACGCCACTGGTATTCTGAATATTAGTTAACACTATTTTTGGCCTCATCTCTGCTTAGTTAGTTTCTCGGCAAAGAGCTGTTCATCATTTCTTGATATGTCGTAACACAACTTAAAAAATAAATACTCAATTCTTGTGTATGTTAGATAAAATTAGATACAAAACGTATATTATCGAGTACTTTGCGTTGTTTTTGTATGACTCAGGCAGGCGAGGCGATAATTTAGCATTGTCATGCTTAGGCCCATCGATCCATAAGAAAAAAAAACACTAATAGAGGCGGAATTGACGTGCCGAAAGCGACCAAGGTTGTATTAATAGAGTTCGATTTTCTGTTATCAAAGGCGATAGTTTCTCAAGTTCCTGGTAGGTACGCGATCAATATAACATATAACGTATTTAGATGTAATATGTTTTTATTTGTTACATACATTGACACGGTAGACGGTCAAAAACGTGCGTAATTCGAGGGGCTATTCCGAAGCTCGAAATTCGAAGTGACCGAGCGGAACGGGATCAAGCTTCTATATCTGTTTTTTTTTTCTATATCGGTGCTTCAATACTAGGTATACTAACTACAATACGAGTATATTCTTCTTCGGCGTCACACTATTGGCAGAGTGGTCGTGGCCGTCACGTCGTGGTTAGTGGCCTGTTTCACAATGCGACGCCACTTCTCGTGGATTGCTGCTCTCCGTGTGCATCCATGTAACGGACCGTCGACAACTTTTTAATCTCACCTCATCAATCCCACTTCACTTTAACTACAATATGTATAAGTAGCATTTATAAAGAAAGAAATCTTTACCTGTGTTATCAGACTGGTGCTTATTCACAATTATGCCTAACATAAACTTAAACAAATACGGGTTTACAACTAAAGCCATTCGGGCCCCCTGTTATACGATATGAGGAATAGAATATCTATTGCATAGCGCACGTTGTTAGACAGGTTTCCAACCGGATGGCTATCGCTCCTACTATTGCTGCAAGGTTCACCAGAGACCGCCACAGACACACAAACATACATTGTACAGCATATACCGAGTATAAGTTATTGTACGACTTGGCAGAGAATAGCGGACAACGGCACATAAACACTGTTAGGTGCCATAAACTAGGTAGCGTAGTGTTTGTCTTGGGCCTATGCGTTTCCCATGTATCTAGTCGTATTTCTCATTAGTGTGCTTTGTTAATAATTCTCATGTCTATTTAGTTATGATTCTCATTAACTATCACTGGGTACTGTTATTAAAATGCTTTGAATGTTGCCAAGGTCTCTGTAATTAACTGGTATTAGGTTGTTATGATTAATTAGATAATGGATGAATGATCAACAATATTTTGTGGATACCGCAAGGTTACTCAATGCCGTACTAGGTTCACTAGTTTCATACAATATCATTGATAAGACTGATAAATTTTAAAAATATCCAGTCAAAATTATCATCAAAACTTCATTAATTTATAGTGTCACTGATTTGAAATTAAACGACTTGCAAATAACATCTTGGACAACATGAATCAGCTTCCTATTTTAATATGACGTAAAGGTTCATATAGTTAAGGTGTGTATACCGAAGTGATAAATACACAAGTCATATCGCCTCTGCACAGTCTAAATAAATACGTTCGGCCGACATCCCGAACAACTCTCGAACGTTTAGCCAAGACTTTTTTTTTCGGGGGTACATTCGACTGCGCGCGTATCGGTCCGCTAAAACTACTTATTAAAAATAAACAGACTTCTTATTTCTTACCGCAGACGATATATTTATGGTATTAATTGTCTAGGACAAGTGTACAAATAAAATCTAAAAGTATCTTTGCTTTGTTTGTGTGTTTGGAGGCAATTTACATACGGCGCGGCCCAGAACATTATATGCCTACCTCCGGCATCGCGTAGAAAAGTGCTAACTGTGAAACCATAAAAAGTGATTTTAGACAAGTGAATATATCCATTGAGCATAAAAATGGTTAAATGCGATGCGTGTAAGAAGTTTATGGCACCAGCCGAGGCTGTCACTTGTGGAGTATCTAAGTGCAAAGCCAAAACCTACCATCGACAATGCGTTGGACTGACTGCTGAATCGAAGATACCTTCATCATGGATGTGCCCGGCTTGCAAGGCAACTATACCCCGTGATAACAATGCAAACACGCCCTGCAAAGGCGCTAACGACGAGCCCGCGCCTCAGACACAAAATAAACAAGAAAGCCAGGGATCCAGCAGTGACGCATCCTCAGATTTTGAACGTCTTATTACCGAGCTGCGACAGGTCAGAAGGCAAATCGGTTCCCTTCGAACCGAAATGACACAGTTCCGTGAGGAGATGAAGGACGTTCGAGCTGATATTGCAACCTGTAATAAAAGCATGATGTCACTGTCCGAGCGTGTAGATACTATGGGCAAGCAAGTAAACGATCTAGAGACTAAGGTTGAATGCAATACGAATAGTATATCTTCAATGGCACAAAGGCTGGATAGCATCGAGTCGCGGTTGTATAACGTCGAAGCTGAGAAAGAGTGCCCCACAGGTGATAATAGACATGTGCAAGAGCTGCAGGCCACCATTGAGCAGCTTAGAACTGAACTCAACGACAAAGAACAGGACTCGCTCATTAACGACCTGGAAATAAGTGGAGTCCCAGAACAAAGTAATGAAAACACCGTGCATATTTTAAGACTGATAGCTGCTAAGATCGGTGTCACCATCGACGACCGTGATGTGGTGGAAGCGTGGAGAGCCGGGCCGAAGCACTTGGACGCCACGGTGCCGGCGGAGCCAGTGGAACCCGCGGCTACCGGGGCGCCCGCGCCGGCTGGGCGCGCGCCGCGCGCGCGGCCGCTGGTGGTGCGCTGCGCCCGCCGCTGCGTCCGCGAGGCCTTGCTGCGCGCTGCACGGGTACGTCGGTCGCTTAACACACGTGACCTAGACTTATCAGGTAACAGTTCTATCTACATCAATGAAAGACTCACTCGTGCGAACCGGCGACTCTTTGGAAAAACGAAAGAAATGGCCAAAAATTTTCAGTGGAAATATGTGTGGACATATAATGGCCGTATTTTAGTGCGAAAAGCTGTAGGTCTCGGTTCTTACCGTATCAGCTGTGAAGCCGATTTAAATAGTGTTTTTTCAAGCGCCGCCGTCAGCGACGTTCAAAATTAAAATTAATACCCAGTTTGTCTGGTGGAATGTTGTATATGTGTATCACAGTATAATATTATTTTGTAATATAGATGCACTTAATAGTGAACGTTTAAAGTTTAATCGTATGTTGTACTTAATCGAGCAAATAAAGTATTCTGTGGGACTATCGGTTTTAAGTTTGGTTTTAACTCTCAAGAACATAACTGTGCATTGCAATCATTATAGTAAAACGTAAAAAAACGTTTAGTTTGAGGTTGGGGCTGCTAAATGTGCGTTCCTTAAATACTGGGCACGATGAGTTAATATTTGCTGTGCAAAACAATGAGCCCGATATTCTCGCACTAAATGAAACTTGGTTAAGAAAGGGTGAAGAGTCGAGTGCACCCCGAATGCCAGGGTATGTCTTTAAGCACAAGCCGCGGGCAGGAGGCGGGCGCGGCGGGGGCGTCGGGTTCTACGTGCGGCGCGAGCTGCGCGCGCGCGAGCGTCCGCACCCGCCGGCTTCGCTTGAGCAAATGTGGCTGGAGGTGAAACTGCCCGGCGGCAGGTGCGTCGCTGTCGGCACTGCTTATCGCCCTGAGGCTGTACCTGTGACTCAGGCCATCGACGCGCTAAGCGAGTCCGTTAGCTCTTTCGGCTACTGCGACCATGTGTTTCTTTTGACAGACTTTAATGTTAACCTGATGCAATCGGATAGCGTCCCCGTCCGCGATCTTTCTAGTTTTTTGGCTGAGCAAAATTTAGAACAGTTAGTAAAGGAACCTACGAGAATGGGATGTACATCGGACACCCTTCTGGATTTAATAATAACGGATTCACCTCAATTGTGTACTGGAGTAGACGTCTGCCATAATCCAGCGCTTAGTGATCACGCACTAATCATTGCCAAATTTTGTATTGCAAGCCCGCCACGAATGCCTAGGTATTGCTATAAACGTGTACTCTCTCGCATAAACCAGGAAGCATTTGTAAGCGACTTGCAGAGTTTACCGTGGAACGACGTTACTGATGGAGAAAATGTAAGCGATATGGTCCAAAACTTTAATAGGCTAGTAACTGACCTCTTTGATAGGCATGCTCCGTGCAAGAAAACGCGTATCCAGGATAATGTAAGCCCGTGGATCACGGACAATATAAAACTAATGATGTCATATAGGAACGCCGCTTTAGCCAACGCTCGTAGTACACGGGCCGAAGCCCAGTGGGCATATTATAAAAGCCTGCGTAATTTTGTGAATGGGTCAATTAAAAGAGAAAAACAGGCATATTTTGGATATTATGTCAATAAAAATATACATAAACCTAATGCTATGTGGCAACACTTGAAGCGACACACGGCTGTGGGCAGCGCTCCCCCGCCCGGTATACCGCAACACCTCAACACCCCAGACGACATAAACGACTTTTTTCTGGACGTGCCGGGGGCTGCTGACCCTGACCCTGATACTTTACAGTTTTTTAACAGTAATAAGTTTACGGAGAGCGAATTTGATATCCAACTAGTTACAGAAAATGAGGTCTCAAAAATAATTAATAATATAACCACGGGGGCGTCGGGCTTTGACGGAATAACAATCCAAATGATACGGATGACTTTGCCAACCACGTTGCCTATTATTACTCATTTGGTGAATAAATCAATCGAGGCCTGCATCTGCCCGGATGTTTGGAAGTGTGCTCGAGTGAAACCCATTCCTAAAGGCTCCTCTGTACAAGAATACAAAGATCTGCGACCAATTAGCATACTACCTGTACTTTCTAAAATAGTAGAAAGAGTCGTATGCACGCAACTTACGAAATACCTAGAAAATAAAGGAATCCTGCCAGCGACGCAATCCGGCTTCCGCAGCGGGCACAGCACTGCGACGGCGCTGGCGCACGTCGCCGACGACGTGCTGGCCGCCTCCGACGACGGTGAGGGCAGCATCCTGGTACTGCTGGACTTCTCGCGTGCCTTCGATTGTCTCAATAGCGACTTACTATTAGCAAAAATGCGGTATTATGGGGTCTCTGACAGGGCTAGCCAATGGTTTAGGTCTTATCTTACAAACAGAACACAATATGTGGAAATCGAAAATGAAGAAGGAGAGGTAAGAAAGTCACAAATCAAAACAATAAATAGGGGCACGCCGCAAGGATCAATATTAAGTCCAATAATATTTATTTTATTTACGACGGACCTTCTAGATAGCGTTAAGTACTGTAAAATACATCTGTATGCAGATGATACACAAATATACTACTCCTTCAAAAGCACTGACACAAAAGTGGCTGAGGGTCTAATAAATGCGGATCTAAATGCAATTTCTGAGTGGTCCCGCAAGAATACGCTTGTTCTGAACCCTTCCAAGACAAAATATATGGTAATGGGGACTACTACACAGTGCAGGAAAATCAAAACGCATAATCCAATTATCATATTAGACCAGCAACCAATCCTCCAAGTGGACATTGCAAAAAATCTAGGTGTTATGATGGATGGTGAGCTTCGTTTTATCGAACACGTCAGCATCAAAATTAGAAATGCATTTTTTAGGCTAAAAACACTTTATGCCATAAGAGAGTACTTGTCAGTTGAAGTGCGTAAATTGCTCGTTGAGTCATTAGTTCTATCTCATTTTAACTACTGCGACACGGTGTACGGTCCTAGACTGTACGCAAAGACTGCTCAGGCTATTCAGCGGGTACAAAACGCGTGTGTTAGGTTTTGTTATAAAGTACCAAAACGTGCGCATGTTACACCTTTTCTTAACGAAAAAGGAACGTTAAAAATGATAGCGCGAAGAGAGCTCCATCTAACGACTCAAGTTTACAAAATAATGCAGACGCGAAGACCAGAGTACCTTTTTGAAAAATTGAAGTGGCCTGAAAGTAGAACAGAGCGAGACCGAGGCGTCAGGAGTATGCACGCAAATAAACTCATCGTACCCAGACACAGGAGTATGGGGTTCCGTGGAAGCTTCCGTTACCGTGCTTCGAAGGTATGGAATGACCTACCGCCCCCACTCCGCACCAACATGGCGCTGCCAACTTTCAAAGGTAATCTGCGAAAAGTATTACTCAAGAGACAGTTATATGAATCCTAATTTTAATTTTAATTTTGAACACGTATCGGAATTATAAACTCTTATCCCACAGGATACTCGGTTGTTCAGGTTGAATAGGTAACGTAACTATTAAAATAAGTGCTTGTAAAAATTCTAAAAAACTGATTGGACTGTATCTACATCTATCTACCTTAATTGTTTTTTTTTTTTGTATAATCACAACTGCATGTCAATACCAATCAAATTTATATTAACTTGTATGTTAAATCTTTTATGCCACACCTGGCCATAAAGTGTTTTCTTTCCCGCACGCGCATGTACTATTATATTATATGCAATCAGATTAGATTAGATTTGAAATTATATATTTTTTATTCATAATGTAAAGGACGAATGTTCCCTCCCTGAATAGCAAAGCAATTAGCCCGAGTAAGGTGCAGGCTGAAAAACAGCGCTGTGCAGCCCAACACGCTCACAGCATACGCTGAGCCTGAGCCTGTTGCCACTGTACCTACTTATAAATAAACAATGTAATTAATTAAGTTTAAGCTAGCTATAATATTGAATACAATGTAATTGTTTGAGTTTTTTTTTTGTTTCTTGTGGCAATAAATCATCTTATCATTATCATTATCATTATCATTATCAAGATGTTTTGCGTTTATCTGGTTTTCTTCATCCCCTGTATCTTTCCTTGAGCTATCAGTTGCAGAAGTGCGTATTAATTCTGTCTAGTATTGGCTGTATGTATTTAAACTGTGGCTTCGGTATGTCTTCCACTAAGGCTGAGTAGTATCCAGGGAGGTAGCCAATTGGTCAGCGAGAAACAAACAACAAGCCCCGCCTTGCTGTGCGCAGCCCGGTTTTGGCTCATCGCTTCGCTACCTCTCACGGCTATACTAAGCCTTAGTCGCAAGTTACATGTACATATTGTGTTATCAATATTTTACATAGTGAACAGGTACGATAATGTTGGTTTCGATCGTTTCCAGAGCAAGTGTTGGTCAGGCGTAGCGCCGGGCTGCTGCGCCGCGCCCGCGCCGAGTCGCGCGTGCGATGCTGAGCGGTCCCCGCCGCCCGCGCTGCCGCCCGCACCAGTGCTCTGCGCTAGACCGTGCTGTCGCGACGCGCCGTGAGTATCCTATCCTACTATCCCTGTATTGGTCAGGCCGGGACAAGGTGACCTGGTTCGACCCCAAGCACCCCCGGCACCCACCCAGTCCGACCCAACTCGGGGTGGTCCGGCTAGCGACCTGGTTCGACCCCAGGGAACGCTACGGCAGATCACCCGGTCCGACAATCGCTATGCCCATATGGGTTGCGAGTTTGTCAGCTCCCTAAAAAAAACAGTATTGGTCAGGTGTAGAGTGCGACTACAATAACTTTGCGAGCGGAACATGTCAACACCTCCATTTAAACGTCACATTTTCATAGAAATTTGACTTATAAACGGAGGTGTTGCCATGTTCCGTTCTGCAAAGTTATCATTATCATAGTCGCGCTCTAGTACCTTGTGAAAAATAAAGTCAAAAACAAAATTACTCGATAGGGCACTTGTTCCACCGCCGGTGAGTAAGCGAGCAAAATTGGGCGAGTAGCATTACATTGCAGATCTAGAAAGGTCGACCACACTGTACTTCGTCAGCCCGCTATGAACTGTTACTCGTTAAATTTTACTCGCTTACTCGGCGGCGGTGGGAGTTTTGGGAAAAGTTATTTTGGTTAGTAGTAGCGCGTCCCTGTACATCTTTGTATAGATATTAATATGACTGTTGGAATACTAGTTCATGACCCGTCTATGAGCTTGTGTTTTGTAACCGCGCATTGGTATTTTTTACAACATAGATAGCTGTTTATTAGTAAATAGACAACAGCGGGCAAATTTCATTTAACTGAAACAAGCAAACATCGCTTCCACGTGCATCCTAAATATATATACATTACTAAGGCGACAAAAATATAATACACTCTTACACCCCTGACAGACAGAATTACCATCTTAGAAAATGTCACTTCATCCGTTTATGATGTTGACTGTACCAAACGATAAACTGCGTTAGTATTTAAAGAGGGGCGTGTTTTAAAATTAGATTTCATTAAATACCAATGTCCATTGTGTCAACTATGGCCCGTATGAACACTTATTTAACGTACCTATAGGAGAAAAAAAAATAGTTGCAATGAAATGCCATTAAAACTGAGTAAAGTAAGGTCGGAACGGCAATGTTGTCCGATTCCAAGGTAATAAGAAATTTAATATATTATCTTCGGTTTCCGCACTCATTTCAATCACAATAAAATTTATGTCATAAATGAGATGAGGCCTGTGTCCAGGACTGCCTTCCTAGTTTAAAACGCTTCCCACAATAAAAAGTCGAGTTTTAAACTAAGAGCAGTGGGACGAGTAAAGGTTGATGATGATGATGAAGAAATTCGAATTGCGCGCTCTACAATTACAAACATAACGGTAACCCAAAACATTCCCTCGCACAATCAAAAAATATTCGCCTTCGTGGAATTCGGGGTGTTGCGACCCTGCTACCTGGCGTCCCCTCCGCCAGTCATTTGTTCAACCCCAACCCTCTAGCATGCGTGCGCGCAGCGCGTCGCCGAATGTTTTAAGTTTTTAACATTCTCAGTGAGTGTAGCTTGTGATGTTTAGTTAAACTATATTCCTTAAAAAGCTTGTGTTGTGATGTAATTGTGAAGTGAAAATGGATCTGTCCCTGCATAAGATTAAATATGAAACTTATGAATTTGAAGATGAGTTTGATATGTTTGAACCGTAAGTACTCTAGTGTCTTACGTTGAAGTAAAATCATGCCTGTAACACTTCTAGCCATATGGAAATATACTAAATGTTCTATTCTTGATTATCAGAAAGTTACGGTATTCGCTAGGAATTAAGCATAACGTAGTTTATTAAAACACTCAATATAAAACTGTATACATTCAAACAGCGCTACCTACCTCCGGTATGTGTTAATGCCTTATAAAAAAACATTGAACGAACAGATTTACTATACGTATTACTACTAGTAAACTCGCGGAAGGCAGGTGTGCGTACACGCACAAAACGCAGCGCAAAAAACGCCGCAAGTGATCCTTAGATATGGACAAGTGTGCCATTACTGGTTTAGGTTGTAAAATTTCATGTTTCTGTATAAATTCATATTGTGCATTATGCGGTCTTCTTACAACTACATATTCCTAAATAGTTATTGAAAGTTTTTGGAATCTATGAAGTAATATAGTATGACGAGAATTGATTCTGAGGAAATGGAATTTTGATTTAGAGGTTAGAATGGTAATCTATGATCATGACAGTAGCCGTCCCTTTCTGGCAAATGCTGTGCTTCCACCCGAGCTGTGTAAGGTAGCTAAGCAAGTGCCTCGCTGAGCGAGGTCCGACAGTGGTGCATTTCTTCGCTCATCTCTTATGGTTAAGATGTGTAGAAGGCTGTTGCTGGCGCATTAACGTTTATACCAAACATTATTTTGTCATAAAATCTCTAGAGCTGTATCATCAAAATTATATGATCACTGGCTGGCCATATAGGTACTAGGGAATGCAACCCGGGTAACCAACTTTATTTAGGATCGGGTAAAGACCGGGAATTTTGGCTCAGAACCCGTATAATAGAAAAGAATTAATAAAAATTATGCATGTGTCGTTTTATTTTAAAGGTTATAAATAAATAAAATCTATCGTCTGCCGCCTAATAAAGCAAACGCTAAAAAACATCACATGCTTGCTTATCTTATTCAACACGGCCGGCAATACCGGCAAGTTGCAACCCGGGCTTTATTGAGAGTCGGGTAATACCCGGGTTTCATATATGACCGGGTTTTAAATTCCCTAATAGGTACTGTACTTATCACTAAGGATCGTTGGCAGGCCGGATTAAACCCTCTCGCGGGCCGTACTTTGCCCACCACCGGTTTAGCCTATCATAACGCGTCACCGAACATGTTTGTATTTTTTCATCACACTTGCTCGAAAATGGTGTCATTACACGTAGGTTCTGCGGGCCGTAAATGGCCTATTACGCCCTAGGGCGTAATGGTTTTCTTTTTAAATTTGAAACGCTGGTTCTGTTTTACTCTTATGTGTCATGTTCAAAGGAAACGCCAACTTACTTTTTTAACTTTTACACTGAAATATTTATTTAAAGATAACACTGTTCTTGCAAATACATGTAAACACATATTTCGGTAACATTAATTGAATGTTTAAATAATGTATTTCTTTATTTTGCAAATATAAAATCAACTAAAATGGCTGTTACCGCTATGGTTTCCGAACGTGACTTGACTTTGTCTATGACTTTGACATATGTCACTAATGTCACTGTCTGTTTTAATATTTTCTTGTCATACTGGGGTGATTAGTAAGGTTATTTTATTAAGATTTCCTCACAAGTGTGATGAAAAACATTGTGTGTGCCACGGGCGGTAAAGGAATTACAAACTCGTGTTATTAAAGCCCTCGGTTTCACCTCGGGCTTATAACAAACACTCGTTTGTAATTCCTTACTTACCGCCCTTGATACACAATGTACTATTTCATTTCTGTCGGTCCAGTGTCGGCGACACCAGCGACCAGCGTCGCGCTCAACCGGCCGCCGGCGCGGCCGCTCGCCACAAGACGGCGCCACAGGCAACGACGACGGCCCACAGCAAGGCCGCGGCGGGCGGGGCCAACCACCCGCCCCAGCCGCAAGGTAACCACAAACGTAATGTCATTGTTACCTCCTTATTTACTTTTACTGCACGATGTTGCCGATGACCCTTATGTTACTTTCAACAAAACGCACGACGCGTCAGCGGTGCGACGCAACGCAACAGTACCAACGGCTCTAAGTATACCGTACGAGCGCGTAGTTCCGCTGCCGCGTAGTGCGTTATGTCTCATACAATTTCATACAAAGCATATTTTATTCCTGTCCTATCGTCAGTAGAGTTGTATTAAGTTATTAACTAAATCCATGCTTGAAGTAGTCTAAGGATCAAAATCAATTTTTGCTTCCATCAAGTATTAAATGTGCCAATTTTAATCGTTTCTTTAAGCATTTTAGTTAACATGCATTGAATATGCTGAAATAAGTACAAATTTATCTACACATGATAATAAGTAGGATACTGAGCCTGGTCAAAATTGTTGCATTTTTTATACCACAATTTCATACACTATCTACTAGACATACACCACGAGGATATAAAAAACCACAAATTCTGCAAAACAATATAAACGAAATTTAAGACTACAAGCTACTTCTATTTCATAGAAAAGCTATTAGTAATTGACTAATGACTAGTCTAGTCTCAATAATACCATGACCTATTCAAGGAAAGAACAAGGAATTAATCATAAATATACCTATTGACTTAAATCTATTTACTTTACCAACACTCATCTCCCAAATAAGTTTCATGCATGATACGTATGGAGAAACCTGTCTATTGTTTTTTTACGCAATTTTTTTTTTTTTTTTTAATAGGAATTACTAGTTTTATTGTTCTGTCTATTGTTCAACTGTTATAGCATGCAATACCGCAAAGCTGTACAAATAACAATAGTATCATATTTATTGAATCATAATAATGTACAAATTTCGAACGACTCGAGACTTTTAACTTTAGCGTACATTAAACATTCTTTGAAACTCAATGAGTTTAAGCACGAAAGAACTTTGGTTTCATGCGCCCAAGCGCTCACGACAGGGACTTTAAAACACGAACACACAAATACGTTGTATAAAATTTCAACCAACCTAACAGGAGGTAACAATTCTGGGTCCAAGTTCACCAATAAACAAACATGTTGGGACATCGGTCAAACCAGTCCACATTGGTGCACTTTGGCCCAGCGTGGGTGTGAAGAACCTGTAGTTTGTTTGATCTTTCATGCACTATTCCCCATGCACATTGGTTGGAGAAATACTTACCTTATTGTGTAGCACACACGACTCATTTTGATCATAACATGTAGTTTCCCTTAATATGGTAAAAGTCGTAATGTCCATTTTGACCATCGTCTTGAGTGAGTTATAAGAGTTTCTCCCGCATTATCTTGTTACATTTAAGGGCACTAAATTAATCACATGAAGCAGGGGCACTTTCTACTAGATATGTAGTTAAATATTAATCGTCGTAAAAAAATGCCTGCATTTCATAAACTCAGCTCAGTTAAATATGCAACACGATCGAATGAATAAGATTTGAATGTACCTTGTCCTAGACCGCAGTTTAAAGAGTATGTAGATGGGGTAGGGAGACTTAGTCGGAGCAGTCAATATGCCTAGAAAGGTATTGTCCTGATGAAAACACTACCCAAGAGTAAAGTGATCAATTTTAGACATTTTATAAGGTATGCGTCTTAATGATCGGTACATTTAAAAACATACGCATTTATAGTGCTATTTATACTGCAGATTCATTTATAATAATAAATAAATATTAGGGGACAATCTTACACAAATCGAACTAGCCCCATAGTAAGCTCAATAAGGCTTGTGTTATGGATATTAGACGACAATATATTTAATAGATACAAATACTTAAATACATAGAAAACATCCATGACTCAGGAACAAATATTCGTGCTCATCACACAAATAAATGCCCTTACCGGGATTCGAACCCAGGACCTCTTGCTTCGTAGGTCACTACCAACTAAGCTAAAGGGGTCGTCGGTTTATAGTTTGTTCTCACACCTTTTTCCATAAACATGGCAGTGACGGCTCATGTGATTCTCCCACCATTATCTTATCGCTCATGTGTCAGCGACCACCGCCCGTAGATAGTGGTTTATGGGGCCTTATCGTACTTTATCGTTAATTGTGTCTGCTTATTATGTTGGACTGACTACAAATTGAAATGAAGAGAGAGAGACAGAATTATTCATTCAAAACACCATTGAAACTGATAACTTTTGAAAAGGGTTCAGCGAGATTATCTTTTGACGGCCTTTGCTTACGTTTTCAGCCTTTTACATCACACAAATTGCATTTCAGTTTATGCCAGCCTTTAGCATTTTTGCGCCTTTGTCACCTGGCGCCTAGCTAGAGCGAATGCTCTACTCGCTCGACCCCGGAGTTGGCACTGCCGAAGTGACAATAATATCACTTTATCCTGCTCCTAAGTCTAAGAAGTGTATACTGTATAACTCTTCGTTTCCTTTGTGATATAGTTCTTAACTATCTGTTACCACTGCTTTTATCGACGTGGACAAAGCATTCGCACTTGACAGAAAGCACCTCTCTTTATCTTATCTACACGCAATAGCGTTTCAATTAGGTACTGTCCTTACCATTCTTGCTGACACTTTGTCAGCCTAGTTATTATGAAAATAACTAGGCTGACAATGTCAGCAATTTATAAAGTCTGCAATTAACCGTGGTTCGGGAAAACGATTCATCCCACAAACAGGTCTTCAACAAAGATTTTACATTCAGTATTAGATTGAAGGTTTTAATATGAAAACAGGGCGAATGGAGTCCTTTTCCTTGAACTATATACAGTATACTGATTTTGACTATTTATTTCCAATTCTTTTTCTAGTTGACGACAAAGATGGTTAGAAAGGACAGCAGATGAATCACAGAAAAATCGCTTTTTAGAATGAATGTATAAATATTTATTTAATTTAATGAAGCGCGTAACTAACATGTGATTTGTATTTGTCCACATGCCGGCCGTGCGCGTTGCTGACGTCGCGTCTACCTTTACGTTTCGTTGCACGCTCGCATCGTGCCCCTGCACACTTGCGTCGTGCCCCTGCACACTTGCGTCGTGCCCCTGCACACTTACGTCGTGTCTCGGGCAACAGGCTCTGGCTGTGGCGGCGATGGCGACTACCAGCTGGTGCAGCACGAGGTGCTCTACTCCTCGTCCAATAGGTGAGTGGATTTTACGTAATTTACTTTATATTTTCTGGAATATTCCCAACTCCATCATCATCATCAGCATCGTCAGCTTGCTGTCCCACTGCTGGACATGGGCCTATATTTCCAAGTAGTATCGGGAATTTTCCCGGCATTAGCGCTGTCAATAAGTGTGACTGACTGTGATTTTCCATTTGAAGAGAAAAGAACACATTACCGCAATTATTAACACATGAGGCTATATTCCTAATGATGACAACGCTCCCAGCTAGCTCGCAGCTTTTGCATTGTTATGCTGCTTCTTTTTACCATCAGCTGTACGTCTAGCTATAATCCGTGCAATAAAGCACAGTCCGAGAGAAATGGCGAAAATATTGTGTCTCGGGACAAGCAAAGTCACGGCCAGCTGTGCTAGCTCTTCTGGGACGTATAGTATCTTGTCGGTATAATTGTTTCAATCAAATGCACAGTATAATTTTTCTTCCTACAAAAGGTACATGGCGCGGCTTGTATGTGTGCGCGCCGTGAACGAACGCACAACTAGCAACGTTTTACGTGCGTAAGAATGCTCCAGTACGTATCGCGCGTTCCTAAACGGCCGAAGTTTGACTTTGTTAACGTGGTTCTAGGTACGAGGTGTTGGAGTTCCTCGGGCGAGGCACGTTCGGGCAGGTGGTGAAGTGCTGGAAGAAGGGCACCAATGAGATAGTCGCCATCAAGATCCTCAAGAACCACCCCAGCTATGCTCGCCAAGGACAGATTGAGGTCAGTGCATATCCACTTTCTACACCTGTTTTTTGTCTCATTTAAGGTGATATCAGACGGTTCACTCGAATGAATAGTCACTCGAGCGAACGTTACATATTTCTTTCACTTCGTGATCAGGCGTGTTACTTTGAGTGAAAGATGCGGAATGAAACACGCAGATGAACAAAATATGAACCGTCTGATATAACCTTTATTGTAACGCTGAAGTGATATTATTCAAACTTTTCCTTTTCAATTCTGCGTAGACATTTGTGGGTCCGCTCCACCGTTGCATTAATTACTTGCTTGAGCATTGTTAGAGTTAAGAGCAATCTCATCTAACTTACATATATAAATAGCATGTTTAGCAATTTTATTACGATTGCTGTCATTATACTAGTCTAGATATAATGGATAAGTGGTCTTAGGTTAGACACTTAATCCGGCGCGCGATCGATAAAATTGGTGTAAAAATTGTGTCCAATATGACAAGCCTCCAGTTCGCTTGAGATCCTCAATGATTTGATGTTAATCTTGAGATATGATCTCTCGGCATCTTACGATAATTGCTCCCATACCGATACCAGTAATTTAATATGACTTTCATTCACTTATTTGTTATTAAAAATCCACTAAACTTAACTCCGAAACTGAAGAAATGCGAAGTGAATTTTATTTAACACATTCACTTTCCTGTAAATTTTCCAATTAAATGAACCTGATAGTCGGGATCTCGGCACTGAATGTGTTAATTTAATCACACATTTAGTGAACAGATCCAATTACTTAGATTTTATTATTGTAATGATTTTAACGTCAACAAAATCCACTTTAAATCATAATCCCCAACAAACATCATTAGTGGTTAGGCAGCGAAGGCCTGGCTTACGCCGTGAGGTAAACAATAAGCTTGGCACAAACAACTCGCCGTCCCGTAAAAAATAACCACGTTAATTACACTTGATTAACTATCATCCTAGCTCAGCCCTCGTGGTATTTTCCGTAACTCATTCTGGTCCATTATGGCGCTTGGCAGCGCTCCAAAGCGCTTTGTTTGCCCACCAAAGTGCTTGACCATCGTACCCCACAATATTTACTCTCATACCCTTAGATCGCGAGCTACTTTTAATAACCTTATTTTAACACACGCGTCCCCGATACTGGAAATTAAACCGCAAAGTGGGCTGCCTTTAATCAGAAGTTGGTTATTTTGATGCCCTATTTTAAAAGCGCGTCACGTACTTTATGAATCTTGTCTAAAGATAAACATGACCCAAATTGTTTGACGTCAATTTAACTAAGAAATATCGTCCTTTAAAAGTTAGATTTAAGCTGTTTGACCCGTCGGCATGTGTAGTCTATACTGTCATTTGTACACGAGTAATAGGATTTAAAGGGGAATTTAATACAGTTTGTGAGTAACGTGTTTTAGTGTCGATGCGGGCTGGCGTTGAATTCGCAATGAGGCGAGTTAAACGACCGATGTTCTGACCCGCCGTGGCTTTTCTGATACTATGCTATGCGGGCTGTTTGGACACTAAATAGGTTATTGATTTGGACAATGTTCATTGTCCAAATCAATAACCTATTTGTAACCTTTTTAATAGTTGAGCAAACCAGCAAATATTTGGAGAAAAGCGTGGTATTTCTGGCCAGTAAAATTCCACGTGGGTCGCATTATTCACTACTTAGTACGAAATTTTCCTGAATTTTCGATGGTATTAGAATACCCGTGACAATGCCATGACCATAATGAGCTCGTCTTAGAGCAGTGTTTCTTAAACTGTAGTTTATGGACCCCTTAGGGGTCCGCGGGAGCAGCGGGTTCAGAAACTTTCTAATGCCTTTGACTTTCTTTTATATATGGAAAAGGTGACAATTTTCGTTATAATTGTAGGTGGTCCGTGATTAAAAATAAGATTAAGAAACCTTATCCTAAAGCACTACGGTGATCGGTACGTGTTCTTAACGGGCTCTGGTCTTCAGGATTAATTCAACCGTTCTATAAGTTTACTGTTGAATATCGAGATTCAGAGTTTATTTTCAATTTTCCACTCAAATTAATGCTTACCACCGTAATGAGATCCAAATGGAAATACAAGCAAGTGGCATATGTCCAGCATTCAACAACATATGCTGAGAAGAAAAAGATGCCTCCATATACAGTCGTACAGCTACGGTGGTAAAACAAAGAAAGGCCCAGATCGCAGATGTTTCCGGCTGAGCAGCAGGCGAGAAACGTAAATATGTGATTGAGGGCTTTCTTTATTACCTCCCGTGTTGTGTATTTCATTTTAAAATAAATGCAACCTCTTATCAGTAGCGTGGCGTCCAAAGAACTCGATTCCTACCGGCTTGCCTAATATCAGGCATTTGAGCACCTTATTCTACAGCTCTTGAGGAAAATGCACGCCAAATCTGCACGGGTTCGCCCAAGGATATCTTTTACTCCACGCCACTGCCTATAGTAATAGGCTAGACGACTAAAAAAACTGTTTAGTCCGTCAGTTAGATTATTAAAAAAATATTGTACATGTATTTTTTCTTTTGTTTAACAAACAAAAAATGACGAGGATAGAGTGCTTAGAAGTTTCAAGTGACGTCACTCCTTGGTACAAATTTCACCTAGGAGTGACGTCACAAGCTCCCACTCCAGAAGTTCGATGATCTATAACTTTGTCGATTTTTAATATTTTGATAAACCAAAAAATACGTTTCCCATATTTTTCCATAATGTAGCTGACGGACTAAATATATTTTTAGCCCAGTCTTCATCCCTATTCACTAATCGTATAACTGTTTGTTTGCAGGTGTCGATCCTCTCCCGGCTCTCGCAAGAGTCCGCGGACGAGTTCAACTTCGTCCGCGCGTACGAGTGCTTCCAGCACCGCTCGCACACGTGCCTCGTGTTCGAGATGCTCGAGCAGAACCTCTACGACTTCCTCAAGCAGAACAAGTTCTCGCCGCTGCCGCTCAAGTACATCCGCCCCATACTGCAGCAGGTGCTCACTGCCCTGCTCAAGCTGAAGGTAATGCCCTCAATTTCACTAGTGCTACCACAGTATTACAGTAATTTTTCTTCCTACAACCTGGGACGGGACAAATGACCTGGTTCGACCCCAGGCGCCCCCGGCCCCCACCTGGTACGATTCACTCGAGGTGGTCCAGCTAGCGACTTAGTTCGACCCCTGCTAGTCCGATTCACTCGAGGTGGTCCGGCTAGCGACCTGGTTCGACCCCTGGGTACGCCATGGCCGACCACCTGGTCCGAAGATTGCTATGCCCAATAAGGGTCGCAAATTAGTCAGGCTTAAATAGTGCATTAGACAACTAGGGTGGTAATACAAAGAAAGGCCGAGATCGCAGATGTTTGCGGCCCGAGCTGCAAGCGAGGTGTTGTGTACATCATTTTATGTCAACACTTGGCCAGAAAGCGGCTTTTTTCGTACGCGTAGCGTGCGGAAAAAGCCGCTTTATGGCCAGGTGTGCGATAAAAAAAAAACTCGTGTTCGAGTTGCTCGAGCAAAACCTGTACGACTTCCTAAAGCAGAACAAGTTCTCGCCGCTGCCGCTCAAGTGCATCCGCCCCATACTGCAGCAGGTGCTCACTGCCCTGCTCAAGCTGAAGGTAATCCTCATATTCAATAGTGCTACAGTGATAAAACGGAATTGAACACTAACAGAAGCCTTGACTATAAACTCCACGTTTGATCAGAGAGAATGTTCAGTGGAAGTGACGGCTAGAGCAAACGGGAAATTTGTAGCTTAGCCTCTTCAGTGACAAATGTAAATACTTGACTTGTAAACTTCTTGTATCATTGACGTGGCGTCAGACGTATCTTTTCACAAGTCAATCCGGATTTAGCTTACATTATGAGGGGCTTCAATGCCTTAAAATAGGGAAGCTGATGGAATAGAATCTATTAGTTGTCCCGTCCCTGGGCCCTCCTAGGATGTAAGAAACCACCAATAAATATTCTAGTTTTCTTCCTTACATACTTTACTTTGTATTTTATTTTTATTTTATTAATAAATATTAGGGGACAATCTTACACAAATCGAACTAGCCCATAGTAAGCTCAATAAGGCTTGTGTTATGGATACTAGACGACGATATATTTAATAGATACAAATACTTAAATACATAGAAAACATCCATGACTCAGGAACAAATATTCGTGCTCGTCACACAAATAAATGCCCTTACCGGGATTTGAACCCAGGACCTCCTGCTTCGTAGGCAGGGTCACTACCAACTAAGCTAAAGCGGTCGTCGTATTCTCTCCTAACATCACTTAGTTTGGGACGAAATCGATATTTTTTCGAAAGCGAAATTTCGCTCGCTAACCTCTTGCAAGTTGCCATCTTGAATGTTATTAATTAGGAATAGAGGTAATGGCAGGGTGTAAACTATTGGGTTGGGGAGAGTGGACACTTTCCTAATAGGGAACGTGCACGACGAAGGTGCTGCCAACTGGTGCCGCCAATCTAAATCATATACCCTCTCATGCTGGGGCCACATTGACGAAAACGCCGTTAATAACGTTAATTTATAGCGTTGAAGGACGATTAACGTCAGTGCAGCTACGACTTACTATATTTGACATTGACACTTACATATTATCATTGACATTGACAGCTTGATTTGACAGGGGCGATAGTTTCCTTTATTGTCCGCCCGTGTCTCTTTTGTCGTTTAGTGCTGCCACCTATAGTTCGTGCACGTTCCCTATATTTATAGCTAAGAACTCTTGAATAATTGATGAACGATATTTGTTGTTGTTTACAGCAACTAGGGCTGATCCACGCGGACCTGAAGCCCGAGAACATCATGCTGGTGGAGCCGGCGCGGCAGCCCTACCGGGTCAAGGTCATCGACTTTGGCAGCGCCTCGCACGTCAGCAAGGCTGTCTGTAACACCTATCTTCAGAGTCGATACTACAGGTTACTTATTATAAATGTTTACGATTCTCGTATATCGTCCGCTAACAGTGTAAAGTTGCTATCTCCTTTGAAATTTACCAACAGTATTCAAATTCAATCTTAATTTGAAATAATTGGATTTATTATAGAATGGAATTCTTAAAGGAGTTAGCAGCTTTACACTAGCATAGATGATATATCATTCCCGCTTAGCAATTTTTGAAAAAGTTGAAAACCAAACGCGGTTATAGTAGGCGTGCAAAACAATGCCACAGGTGACTGGCATACCATCTGTAATGGTCTGTCTGTGACTAGACGTAGATACAAAGTATTTGCTTGCAGCTTGCGCTTTGGTTCGGTTATTGGCGGTACCAAGATAGGAAATTGAAATTACTGCTGTTCCAATTTCAGTATTTATCGATAATTCGTCAAAATCCTAATCTTTAATGTCATCATTGTTATGCCCTACTAATTCACCATAGTTTTGCAGAAATAGACCAGAGGCGAGTTTCGTATAGGTACTTGGATTATATAATGTCCACAGTTACGCAAAAAGTTTAATTTTATGGCTACAGTTTTTCAGCATTAGTCGGTTTGCAATATCTACTGTCAATTTATCCATATATTTTGTGTTTTCCAGAGCTCCCGAGATCATCCTGGGGCTGGCGTTCTGCGAAGCGATCGACATGTGGTCACTGGGCTGCGTGGTGGCAGAACTGTTCCTGGGCTGGCCCTTGTACCCGGGCTCCTCGGAGTACGATCAGATCCGCTACATCTCGCAGACGCAGGGGCTGCCCACTGAGCACATGCTCAACAGGTCAGTACGCGGTCACGGGAAGAGTCAGTCTCAATAATTATGAAATTCATTTAAAATAATTTATTTCATGTAACTAAAGACACGTTTATAGTATCAGTAGGTAAATATGAGTTCTTAATGCTAAGGATGTATAATTATTGTAGTATTATTAAGATCATTAGGGCAGACTACACATTCGCAGGGCCCTCGGCACTAGAGAGCCTCCGCACATTGAACAAAAAAAAGTTAGACAACAGAATGTGCCACTTGATTTTAGAGTAGACTAGCGACCCGCCCCGGCTTCGCACGGTGTTTCTATTATATTATGCATGTATTATAGATATAAACCTTCCTCTTCAATCACTCTATCTATTAAAAAAAACCGAAAATCCGTTGCGTAGTTTTAAAGATTTAAGCATACATAGGGACATAGGAACAGAGAAAGCGAATTTGTTTTATACTATGTAGTGAACTGTCAACCTCAGTGACATCAGGCTAACTCGTATATTACGGGTAAACCAGTTATTGGATGGGACACAAAAGAAGTAATTATAAAATCTGCCGAAATTAACAAATCCCTAAGGAAGGAAAATACTTCTTATCACATTCCATTATAGTCGCATCCTAGCTACATACAAATTTCGTTTGCCGCAAATTGAGATGAATCACGGTAAGGTAACAAATAAGGAAATTAGTGCAAATGTTCAGGAAAAATCTGTTTTAATGCTCGAACTAACCGTCAATAACCAGGTTGTGTCTCCTATCGTTCGTACATTCGCGCTACGGGCTGTTCGTTCATATCTGTGGATTGTGCAAGAAGTCATTGTAATCAAATTATACGTCCAGAGTAATTAGTAAGGCTGTATCTATTTTTATTAATTATAAATTTTAGATTTTATGCTCTGTTCGTAGAGTCCTTTCAAGGTTTCTGTGACTGCAGCTTTTGCTTTTTTTTTCCTTCGTTTCTTATATCGATACCTTTAGACTCAAAGGGCGTAAACGCCGTAGTTTCTAATGGCGTTTACGCCATTTGAGTCTAAAGGTATCGATATAAGGCATATCGTGATAGTCGTATACGTATACTATATTCTTTAAGTTGGAGATCGACTGTACAATCTAAAGCTTCCATTCCTGTGCCTGTCTGCCTATGGGCCGTTTGACGTAGCTACAATTCCACACGTGTAAAATAGCAAAATTGGTCAAACCAACCCCTGGTGCTGTTGTTTTGGACCAATGTTGTAGTTAGACTCGTAAAACCTTCGTGAAACAATCCACAGGCTGCCCCATATCTAACCGAAACAATAGGCTACTTGATGGACAGTTCAAATCAGCTTATTTTTATGAAGTGTCAAAACGCTTAGGATGAAATACTGACTTGTGACGTCATGCTCGACATGGTGCCTTATTTTTAATTTTCGTCATTTTAAAATCGTTGGTGGCACGAAAATGAGTTTCACTGATTTTATCCGCCTGGATAAAATCAGTGAAACTCATTCCCAAACTGCCTAGTTTGGGAAGCGTAATTTGATGGTTAGAGTTAATTTATTTATTTTGATTGTTGTCAAATGAACCGGCAGAATGTGGAAATAACTCCCATCTGAGGTGTTCCCAATGCGCTTTGACATGGGTTACTTCAAGAAACGAGTAAACAGGTCTCTCAAACATCGGCAACGTATAGGTAACACCCCTGGTGTTGCATATATCCATGGGCGACGTTGACTGCTTTCCATCAGGCAGCTCGTCTGCTCGTTTGCCACTTATGACATAAAAAAATATACCCTATTCTAGAACGATTAATAATACATTTTACTTTCTAGCAAAACTTATATATTACAATGCTGTTGCAGCGCGTCTAAAACGGCCAAGTTCTTCTACCGCGACGTGGACAGCACGTACCCGTTCTGGCGGCTGAAGACGCCCGAGGAGCACGAGCTGGAGACCGGCATCAAGAGCAAGGAGGCCAGGAAGTACATCTTCAACTGTCTCGACGACATTGGACAGGTACTGAGATTTTTTTTCAGTTTCGTTACTATTTTTCCCTATATTTAGTTTGGGCGTAACGAAACTGAGATTCAAAATTTGTACGGAAAAGTTGGGACATTTAGGACAACTTTTTTTTATTTCATAAATGAAAAGTGCTCATGATTATGAGTAAAATGGTATAAGCCACCATGATCAGACAAAAAAAGTAATAGGTACATATTTTCTGCATTTGACCCACATATTATCGTCATCTGTAACTTCAGCTTTAGAGTGATTCTTGAAGGACTTTCCCCTGGCCTCAAGTATTCAGAAGATTCCGCCTCATTAGTATGTCATTTTAGGTTCATTTGTAGAGCTTAGCCGGAACTACACAACCAAAAATGCCATTTTAAAGAGGCGGGGTCTTCTGAATATTCGCCAATATGTGAAAAAGGGAATCATAATTTTCAAGAATGACCGTTTACCCCTTTCAGTGTATGAACAGTCACTCGTGTTGTGTTAAAAGCAACAGTACAGAGCACACTCGAAATCGATAGCAGACAGCTTTCGATCTCTTAGACCAGCAGTCGGCAACCGTTTAGAAGCCAAGAGCCACATAGTAGGTAAGGAAATTGACGCGGGCCGCACTTTTTAAATATTTAATTTGTGATTTTATACAATCCGGAATATAGCGACCGCAATACAGACCGGAATATAGACCTGCAAATGAGCGGTTCACGAGCCGCATGCGGCCCGCGGGCTGCAGGTTGCCGACCGCTGTCTTGGACAAACGAACCTTGAGTGTTTGGTACGTGTATAGTTCTCTGAAATGGCGTAGCGTCTATAGAACACGATTACGGCCGACTTGCCCGATTAAAGTTATTCCAGCAATTCATTCTACTCATCTTGAAGCGAGCTTAATCTGCCAAAGATGTTTCTCACGCGTCGCGTCTGGTCTCGTTAAAAGTCTATTTGATAATGTATTTCTGCAATTCCAGGTTAATGTACCAACGGATCTAGAAGGCGGCCAACTCTTGGCCGAGAAAGCGGACAGAAGGGAATTCATCGATTTACTCAAGAGAATGCTCACCATGGATCAGGTTCGTAAATTCTTTATAAAAAAACCCTTCATAAGCTCGATAAAAATTACCTGCGACAAAAAAGGACTACATTTCTTTCCTTTACTTTGTCTCCTGTGTGTCCAATAGTAGGGCGATGCTCTACTTTATTCTCTTAACGAGTGTTGCCCGAAATATTACACTTTTTTTGTAGAAGTCCAAGGATTGCTAGTTTTACCTTTACTGAGACGCCTTAGGATCACTATAAGCCCGTATTAGTCCACTGCTGGACACAGGCCTCTCCCATGTCACGCCATCGAGCACGATCCGCGGAAGATCGTCACTCCGCCTTGTCTGAGGGCGCCCCACACTATGTTTGCCGATCCGTGGTCTCCACTCGAGAACACGCTTGCTCCAGCGATTGTCGGTTCGGCGGCAGATATGGCCAGCCCACTGCCACTTCAGCTTGCTAATCCGTTGAGCTATGTCGACGAGTTTACTTCTCTGTCGGATCACATCATTACGGATACGATCCTTCAGAGCTACTCCCAATATGGCTGTTTCCATAGCTCGCTGAGTGACCTTAAAATTGCGTACCAGCCCTACCGTGAGCGACCAAGTTTCGGCTCCGTATCTCAAGACTGGTAGGACGCACTGATCGAAGACCCTTGTCTTCGGGTTATTCCCACCTGTTACCACCAAATTTATTTATTTCCTTTTAGAGTTTTTTTCCCACTTGTTACCACTAAATGTATGGCTTTAGTGGTAACAAATGGGAAAAAAAATCCCAGATGTTACCACTAAATCAATTTGGTGGTAACAGGTGGGAATAACCCTTGTCTTCAGACATTGTGGAATGGACGACGGGAAGACTCGACGTAATTTCCCATACGCCGCCCAACCCAGTTGTATTATAAAATGGTGAATAGCGGTTAATAGAATATTGTCCCGTTGTAGGAGCGGAGGATAACGCCGGGCGAGGCGCTGAACCACGCGTTCGTGACGCTCGCGCACCTCGTGGACTACGCGCACTGCAACAACGTTAAAGCCTCCGTGCAGATGATGGAGGTATACATATCCCCTTAATACACTTAACCCCACATTTGCCCTTAGCCCAGTGGTTCCGAACCTGGGGGTAATTACCCCTTTAGAGGTAAAATTAAATTTTCTCACTCATATTAAGTCGTTTTTCTTTGACTAGGGTAAGTGCTCCAGTGAATGAACACTTAAGGAAATTTTCAACGTTAAAAAAATATTATTGGCAGATAGCAATAATTAAATTCAAATATTACTGTTCCTATAGAGTAAACAATTATTTTAGTTTTCTAAAATCACTTTTATTTTGCAGTAGTGCTGCACATTTTTAAATTATAGCAACCTGTAGGGGATAAAATGGAAAATCACCAGTGAATGAACACACAATTCTAGTAAATGAACAAATGAAACCAATGAATGAACTACCTTAAAAATAATGCTTTATTTTGATATAAAAATACAAAAAGATTCTTGGTCATAAGAATCTTTTATATGATTTTTTTTAAATTTCCATGTGTGGCCAATGGCCATCCCACGTCGAAACAAGAAAAATACAAAAATAAATGTTGTAGTTCATTTACTGATTTTGGAAACTAATTAATGAACTAACTGTCATTGCGGTAGTTCATTCACTGGAAAACTCAGACCAGTGAATAAACTGTTAAATTGTATTCAAACTAAACTATAAATTGAATTTAAAGTTTTGTTCGAATACTGGCCTTTTGTCAGACAGCACACTTCTATCAAAGTCATAGAAAACCAAATCTTATAACTACTACTAAAACGTCAGATATTGAACAAACAATAAATCACGCGATTCCAGTGAATGAACCTCCCCGTTCGTTCATAGGATTTAAGCCATTATGATTTCTAGTTATAGAACACTGGATTAAAAGCCACTATTTGAAAATAAATCACATTGAACTGTACATTAATAGCACGAACGTGACCTTACGGCTTAAAAAAACACGCACTGTACATGGCAGACGCACGGGACATACGCAGTAACACATTAATCACAACGTATATTACCTTAGCCCTTATTACACCTCCATATAAAAAAACGAACAGCAGCCGCATGCCCACTTTACATCGCTGTCGTTTTGACACTGATGCGTATGAGCTGAAGTAAGTGATAACAGAACTTGTCAAATAATGATGCTAACCGAAAAAAAAATACCACGCGTGGTAGAAAGGTACAGAAATCTTATTTTACGAAAAAAACATGCATTTTGTTCGTTCACTGGATTTGTTCATTCACTGGAGCACTTACCCTACTTTCATATACCTATTACCTATTTTTTGGAGGGGTAACGATACAAATCTGGAGGGGGCCTGTGGGTGATGAGGTAATAAAGGTTAACAACCACTGCCTTAGCCCCTAAATTACAATACTCAAATTAAATGAAAAAAGTACAATTATAATGACGACCTTTTTAAAAAGTACACAAATACTACCACGAAATTCTGACTCTCGACGTCTAGTGCTGTGGTTCTTAAACCTGTAATATGGACGACTTCCACAATGTTTAAATTACTATATTTGTACTCTTTGGCATCCATGGAACCAACTTTAAGAAATCCTGGTCTAGGCAATTGAAGATAAATTCTAAGTGTGATGGAAAGATGTAGTACTAAAGAAGAATATGTCGTGAAGAGTACAGAAAGCTGACTTCCTTCCTCGGCCCTATCTTGTGGGGAATAGCCAGGAAAAGAAAAAGAGAAAATGTTCTCGATTGTGAGCAGAAAGAACGTAAAATTCTCAAGGAGGAAAATAGTATATTACACAACTAGGGTGGTAAAACAAAGAAAGGCCGAGATCCGAGATAAATATGCGACCGAGGGCTTTCTTTATTACTTCCCGTGTTGTGTACATCATTTTATGTCTACACTCGGCCAGAAAGCGGCTTTTTCCGTACGCGTAGCGTGCGTTAAAAGCCACTTTATGGCCAAGTGTGGCATAAAAGGTCGTATTTTTTAAATATTTGTCATTTTTTTTCCAGGTGTGCCGGCGCTCCGGCAGCGGCGTGGGTGGCGTGGGAGGGGAGTACGTGGGAGGGGTGGTGGCGCCCGCCGCCGCGCCCTCCGCCCACCACCTAGCGCTCACCATCAACCAGCAGCGCTTACCGCCCGCACCCTACGACAACTTGGTTAGTATATACTACACACAATATACGACGGACGTAGGATGTCGTACGAGATCAAGTAATTCAAGAACATCCGTAGAAAATGCTTTAACCCTTTGACCGCCAATGACGGCCCTGGCCGTCAACGTTTTTTTAATGAAAACCTATTGAAAAACAGCCCACTTTTATGTAGGCATTATTTCTTTACCCATCTTTATTTTACCCCTGTGGCGTCAGTGGCACGGCCTTGAGCGTTCAAAGGGTTAAAACTTCATTACTTACTTTTTAACTAGTTTTGCTGATAAAAGCGATATATGTCAAGTAAAACCGGAAAAGCTATCAAGATTTTAGCGATTTTTTACTATTGAGCTAAGTTGTAAGCATTGTGTTTTGAACCCTAGAATTAATTAGGCTTAGACTCTGATAGACAATAATCTATGTTTCTCCCATTGCCATGGAAATGAGCCTCGCGGGTCTTAATTAGCCCCATTTTACGGTACTTAATTGAACATTTTAATATTTTGCTGTTTACCGTTAGTTCTCTCAGCGTCGATTCCGAAAATTCTCTTTAAAACAATAGCAAAGTATAAAGACAACCAAGTAGTACGACTTCAGCCGTTTAGGAGCGTGCGACACGTATTTACACATACGCACGATCGCGCGTCTGTGTGAGTGCACTCGATACTGTGGCAGGGGCGCGCAGGGGCAAATGCTTGCCTGTGGTGCGTCCGTACACGGCGCGCACACATGCGCGCTCCCGATGTATAGTTCACGGGATTACAGATTGTACGATCCACTTAAAAGAAACAAAGCGATTGTTTGTAAACCTCAAAAACACCAAGATGACGTTATTGTAAAAAGTCGTTACAACCACCTTTAAAGTTCAATTGATTATCAACTCTATCTTCATGAACCATACTTTATAACTGCATTAATGGCGTTCCAGCTGCCTTCGCTTTATTCCGATCTCAGGTAGTCAGGTTGCCAGGGGTGTGAAGTGCATAATACGTATATTAAAGCAATTTTAACTCTTGGCAAAGGCCTTAGAGTTGATAATCCACTAAAATGACAATGCACGAAGGCTTTATTTGTGAAGCACGCTTCTCTTTTATGACGGACGATAATGAGGTACAAAACCACACAACAGTATTGTTTCCTTTAAGTGGTTCGGCCAAATATAAATAAAAAATACTATACCTACTACTATAATTCGAAGGACCGCCGGCGGGCCGGATTAAACCCTCCCGCGGGCCGTACTTTGCCCACCACTGGCTTATACTGTGACAATAGTGTGATGATGGTTTGTTTCCCCAGTACCAGCTGTACCAGGGCGGCCGAGTGGCGGTGGGCGGCGCCCGACAGTACGCCACACGTGCCGCCGAGCCCTTCCCACACCAGTTCGTCTCATCCATCCTGTGCCAGCCCGCGTACCAGGTTCGTTCCCGACCATAACGAATAGGCTTGTGTTAGGGTGTCCCAGAAAGCAAATCTCCATACTAACTTTGAAGCCAAGTCGGCACGGGTTCCCGTCATCACAGAGAGCTGAAATTCTATATACCAGTATATTTGAGTAGTTAAAAAAAAATTGTTGTATGGGCAAGATTTTTTACCCGACTGCGGCGAAGCTCAAAGGAGGGTTATGTGTTTGACCTGTATGTATGTAAGTATGTATGTATGTCCGTTCCTATGTCCGCTCGTAACTACTCAACGGCACAACCGATTTTGATAAATGATACATCATTAAATTCGTCTTGATGTCACTGGGTATGAAGTTCCATAAAATAAACAAAATGGCGGATTTTATGCACTTTTAAAGTGCTCCGCGGTCGGGTTTTTTTTAGTAAAAATATTTAGTTATTTTATTTCTTTTTTTATAATGCATATCCCCTAAAAATGTTGAAACTACTAAAATATTATGGTATATAAAATTTCAGCTCTCCGTGACGATGGAAACCCGTGCCTTGACTTCAAACTTTGTATAGAGATCTGCTTTCTGGGACACCCTAGCTTGTGTCCTAAATTTTGTTTCTGATGTAAATGGATTCTATTTATGAGGAACAAATATATACCTATAGCTACTACACTTGGATTACTATAACAGCCACAAATTGCAATCAAAAGTAGCCGACCGCACCGTGCGGTGAAAACGGCCCATACAAAACGGACGCACCCTGTGACGTCATCTCTTGTCCTCGCTGTACTAAGTCTGTATGAAAAATATAGCATTTTGCCATTTTGAGCACGAAAAGTGCGTTTAAGCACATAGTTGTCGTACATTTATTTTTCCAGTGTTATTTAAGCATTCCGAAATTGACTTTAAAAAAATATCGATTTTTTAAACTTTGTGGTCTCATAACTTTGTATATTTTATATATTTTTTGTTTATTTCTTTTGTGTTATGATAATTTAGTATTTTCCAATCCATGTGACTATATTATGTTGTAAAATTCAACATTAGTCAACATCTCCATTCATAGCGCTTTTTCTGCCAAGGAAGTGCAGTGACCGGCACGAAACTAGACTCAATCGTTCACGAGTTCGAAGGTTACCCTCGGACACATATATATACATATCATATAGACTTACATATTTATTCGGCATACACATATTCCTATAAAAAAACGAGTCTACATAGATATTCTTGAGTATACTGAACAAGTCATCATTAACATCATGATTTCAATCTTGATACGCCCATAGCGTCGCAAGGTTTAACGAACTCTCGCACATTGGTTTAACAAATACAAATAATTTATTTTTCAGATAACAAGATCCATTGCTGTTAGTTAAATGGATTGCTTATAGATATTGTTAGTAAATAGTCATTAGTTATATCACAAAAGTTAAGCAAAAAATAAATTCATATCAATTCAAATTAAAATTAAACGAAATGAGAATTTAACGAACTCTCGCACGCTTTTTGCCTCCGACGTCAGACTACCTTAACCGGGTTATTGATCAAAAGACTTAATATGAACGTGTGGTTCAGGTTCAACAACTCGCGGCGGCAGCGGCGGCGGCCGCGGCGGCCCACCACCAGCACGGCGTGGGCGGCGTGGGCGGCGTGGGGGAGGTGGGCGTGGGCGTGGGCGAGTGGCGCGCGCCGCTCATCGTGGAGCCCGCGCCGCTGCCCGAGCCCGACGTGTGGGACTTCCACCCGCACCACGCGCTGCACCATCACCCGCACAAGAGGTCAGTACTGGCTCTGGCAGGCGTCCAGATAAAGCAATTAAAAAGGCTAACTATGTCCATAGTTAGCCTTTTTAATTGCGTGTCCGGCCAAAATAAACTGTGTCCGGCCAATTTTTTTGTCGCACGTATAATACCGAGACAAAATCCTTAATAATGTAGGGTGTCCGGCCTTTTTACCCAAATGTCCGGCCATATTAACCGGTCTGTCCGGCTATTAGGTTTGGCGAGCTGGCAACCATACGCACAGTGGTGAGCGCACTTCCTTTGTAGGGGGGCAGAAAATTTAAGTAACTTCAGAGGAGGGCCAGAAGTATAACAAAGATTAATTTTACTATATGAAAGAAACATGATGTTTCTTAATTAGATTTTTAGGCGTTTAAAAATTTATTAAACCAGAATTATACAAAAGTCAAAGTAGATGGTAAAATTGAAGGCACTTGCTGGGTGCTCCGGTGGACGACGCTGGGTCGGAAATCCAGAGGTACCGGGTTCGAGTCCTGGTCTGGACCATAGGTGAACGCTATTTAATTTTTCTATGTACTTTGATTTCTTGTATGTATATATATATATGTAAAGATTAATTTTGTTTTAAAATCTATATACTGCTGGACCGTTAATAGTACATTGTCGTCGAGGCCGAAAAGTAGGCAATAGATGGACGAGTGGGTTTGAGCCCCCCCCCCCCCCCCCTTCTGATGAGACCGTCTATTGCACTTTCGGCTGAGACTAAACATAGTGCTTCTCACGTCTACTGCGGGGATAATTAAAAAAAATAGCATAAAAACTGAAAAAAAAAGACCTCTCAAATCGTCTAAAGAAGTTAATGTGTGAAACTGACCACGCTACTCTAAACCACTGTAGTTTTAGTTACAGAATGGCGATGTTATGAAAGTCTTTATACTGCCACCCTATAAGTTTTGTAACCTAGTACTGATGATTAGCGTATCGAAATTAACTAATTAGTGTATCGAAAAAACTATGTTTAAACTTGATGTTAGAATATTAACAAAAAAATTGTATAAACTAGTTGTTTCGTTCAGAACGATAAAACTTGAAGTAAGTTTCAGAAAGGAAACCTTAAAGAATACTGCGTTTGTTGGTTTTCACTTTTATAACTCTCAGACTTTCTATAACATAGCATACTCCAAAACATACTAGCATCGTAATCTGATAAAGATAAAGATAAAGATAAAGATAAAGATAAAGAAATCTGTGATGACATACCCTAGATTATCGCAGCTAGTATGTTCCTTACTTATATGTAACGTACCTACGATGTTCTACATCGGTAGGGTTGTCAACAGATCGACAAAGCAGCAGACGAGCGCGGTCGCCCACTACCAGCCGCATCACCAAACACACCAATACAGGTGCCAACCCTAATTTAACAATAACTTCACCTTCCATCTTCATATTCCTTCCCTTTTTCAGTAAATCTGTGTTTTTGGTGTTGCGACATTTAAAAATAAGAACCCTTTAGAAATAGGAGTTCGTAGTCACATCTAGCCCGGTTACTGTAAAGTACATTGTACAGTTAACACATTCATTGCCGAAGACGCGAATTCGCGTCACTCTATTTGTAAATCGTACTGCCGCGGACGCGAATTCGCTTCGTTAAAAACTTTATCTGTGTGCGGCGGACGCGAATTCGCGTCGTTAACAACTTTATCTGTATGCCGTGGACGCGAATTCGCGTCGTCGATTGCAAGGCGCCGGCACTACGGGGAAAGTAGGAATATGAAGCGTCGGCAATGAATGGGTTAATAAAGAAATACTGAACTGCGAAGTTGCATACTTTATTGATGTCGGTTTTAAATCGCTTCTAAGAAGTTTGACTGAGTAAAGTCTCTCACATAGTTATGCCAAACACAGGAACAAAAGTTTTTTTTGTGGTAATTTTCGCTAACTAGAATAAAAAAAATGAATGTCGAATTGAGAAACACAGCTTCATTGATTTTTCATGCAATATCTATTACTCACTTCCTTTTAATCCCTAATCAAATTTCTCAACTTCCACTTAGTTTTATAAAGTAAATGTAAGTCACGACGATTTCTAGAAGAATAGGTCCGCATACTTTAACTAACAGTTATCTGTCCAAGTGACATAGTGTAATGAAATATATAGGTACGAAATTCTAGGCGTTCAAGAAGCCTATATACTCCTTATTCGAACACTTATACTGATATAAATATCATAGAAATTATGTGACATGTTTTCAATCCAAAGGCATCTCTTGGTTGCTTGTCAAGCCTTTTGCTAGAATATGTTACAAAACTAGTAAAGATGCAGCTGATGATTTGCTTCAAAACGTCACATATCATTGTGCAAATAAATAATGAGTAGCAATAATCATCAGCCCCAGTGTCTGCCTAGAGGGGTGTTATAAGGCAAAACTCTTTTCTAACTTTCTCTATCGGTTTTACTAACTTGGCGTGCATTTCAGGCGACCCATTTTTACATAGTTTGGCGTATTAAAACCAAGAAGAGGAAAACATTAATAGTCATAAATGACATCCATGAAATTGCGCCATATTTTTTAACTTTCACACTTTGAAATCGAACTTTTTCCATTGACATTTCTTTTTATAATATCGGACTGTCACGTTTCGTATTACGGTCGCCTATCCATAATCAAAATACTAATATTTTTATAGTAGTGTGAAGTGTATAGTAATGAGCGTTTGTATACAGTATGGCAAGCAGTGGTGGCAAGAAGGAGCCGACGCAGCTGTCGCCCGTGAAGAAGCGCGTGAAGGAGGGCACGCCGCCGTCGCGGCACAACAGGCACACGCACGACCAGAACACGTGAGTACACTGCATTTTATAATTATGCCTGTGACTTTGTCTGCGTTGAAGTAAAGTTATGTACCTACTTGGAAAATTTATTGATTTCTTATAGAAATTTGTACTCTCCTTTTTATTCCCTTAAGGGATGATTTCCGGAATAAAAACTATTCTATGTCCTTCACAGGATGTCAAACTATCTTCATATCAAATTTCACTTAAATCGGTTTAACGATTTAAGAGTTAAAAGGTAACAAATAGATGGACAGAGTTACTATAATATCTCATCTCATCCAACTGTTACTGCGTTATTTAGCAACAAACGTCCAAACCTCCAACCAAACAACAATTAGCTACGGACAGTTTTTTTTTAAAAACCACCCATATACAGGTTGTCCCTAAAACCAAAGTCGATATAATCAGGGCTGATTGACCAGCTCATAAGACACCAGATTAAGTAAATTTGACTTCAGTAAAAATCTCATAGTTTTCGAGATATTGACGTTTTTTGCAAAACTCGTGCTAAGTGATACCCTGACTCGGTGATTTGAGCGTCATGACTAAAATATCAAGTATTTTTCAAAGCTTTCTTTTGATATGGGTAGCCAAATAACTATGCTATTGGACGTAATTCCTATTTCTGATCATTTATTCATGCTGTGGCCACAGTAGAATATCAAAAAATAATGTTCAGATTTTTCCAAATTTCACGTCTGATTTCGAACGAGAGTGGTAAAAAAAATGTACCAACACAACCTGGCACTTGACGTAAAAAAATTGCGCATTTATTGTTGTTTCTAAAATAGTATTACATTTACTAAATACTATAAAAGTTTTTAAGATAATGATATTTTTGTACAAAAATACGTTGGTTTTAGGGACACCCTGTATATCTAGGTCGAGCAAAATATTCCTTAACATGTTATATTAAAAAGTATAATTCGTTTCAACAGCAACATCGGCGGCGGGCGCGCGTCGTGGGGCTCTGGCGGCGCGGGTGTCGGGGGCGGGGGCGGGGGCGGGGGCGGCGCTCCCCCCGCCCCCGCGCACACCATCACCATCCGCGACACGCCCTCCCCCGCCGTCTCCGTCATCACCATCTCCGATTCCGACGAGGACGAGCCGCGCCAGCCCGCCAACAGAGGTTAGTAGAGTCCGACCGAAATTTCGGTTTCGTCATAGTTTCGCTTTCGGCTGCCATCCGGCCGAAATCGAAACTGAATTTGATTGGTTACAAACTGCGATCGGACAGTCTTTTTTTCAAAAAGCACAGATAAACTATTTGAAATAAGAAGTTATAACGTGATTACTCTAAATATCGGAGACTAAATGATTAATATTTTATTTAAAAATGAATGACTGATTATGATTGTAATTTTTTTATCTTCACACGGAAACATGACCTTTTATGGAAGTTTCTGTTCTGGTTTCGGCCACTGCGACCAAAGAACTGAACTGAGATCAAAGCCGAAATTCGGTTTCGGCTGTGAAAGCTAGTTTCGTTCGGACACTACCTTCAACAGGGTAGAAATTAGAGGATAGATAATGTATTTTCGTCCTTATGTCTATATGTGCCTGTGCCTGTAGACCGGCCCTTGAGGCCTATTTGCGAAATAATGATTAATTAGTGTATATTTGTGTAGCAGGCGGTAGCGGAGCGTGTCCGCCGCCGGCCGCCCCGCAGGTGGCCGCGCCCGGCGTCATCTGCAGCGCGCGCTCGCCGCGCGACGACCCGCACGTCAAGCCGGAGCCCCAGCAGCCCTGCCACCACCACCATCACGCGGTACGTGCCTGCACGTGTGCTATACACACTAGCTCGGTCACACAGGCGGTAGCGGAGCGTGTCCGCCGCCGGCCGCCCCGCAGGTGGCCGCGCCCGGCGTCATCTGCAGCGCGCGCTCGCCGCGCGACGACCCGCACGTCAAGCCGGAGCCCCAGCAGCCCTGCCACCACCACCATCACGCGGTACGTGCCTGCACGTGTGCTATACACACTAGCTCGGTCACACAGGCGGTAGCGGAGCGTGTCCGCCGCCGGCCGCCCCGCAGGTGGCCGCGCCCGGCGTCATCTGCAGCGCGCGCTCGCCGCGCGACGACCCGCACGTCAAGCCGGAGCCCCAGCAGCCCTGCCACCACCACCATCACGCGGTACGTGCCTGCACGTGTGCTATACACACTAGCTCGGTCACACAGGCGGTAGCGGAGCGTGTCCGCCGCCGGCCGCCCCGCAGGTGGCCGCGCCCGGCGTCATCTGCAGCGCGCGCTCGCCGCGCGACGACCCGCACGTCAAGCCGGAGCCCCAGCAGCCCTGCCACCACCACCATCACGCGGTACGTGCCTGCACGTGTGCTATACACACTAGCTCGGTCACACAGGCGGTAGCGGAGCGTGTCCGCCGCCGGCCGCCCCGCAGGTGGCCGCGCCCGGCGTCATCTGCAGCGCGCGCTCGCCGCGCGACGACCCGCACGTCAAGCCGGAGCCCCAGCAGCCCTGCCACCACCACCATCACGCGGTACGTGCCTGCACGTGTGCTATACACACTAGCTCGGTCACACAGGCGGTAGCGGAGCGTGTCCGCCGCCGGCCGCCCCGCAGGTGGCCGCGCCCGGCGTCATCTGCAGCGCGCGCTCGCCGCGCGACGACCCGCACGTCAAGCCGGAGCCCCAGCAGCCCTGCCACCACCACCATCACGCGGTACGTGCCTGCACGTGTGCTATACACACTAGCTCGGTCACACAGGCGGTAGCGGAGCGTGTCCGCCGCCGGCCGCCCCGCAGGTGGCCGCGCCCGGCGTCATCTGCAGCGCGCGCTCGCCGCGCGACGACCCGCACGTCAAGCCGGAGCCCCAGCAGCCCTGCCACCACCACCATCACGCGGTACGTGCCTGCACGTGTGCTATACACACTAGCTCGGTCACACAGGCGGTAGCGGAGCGTGTCCGCCGCCGGCCGCCCCGCAGGTGGCCGCGCCCGGCGTCATCTGCAGCGCGCGCTCGCCGCGCGACGACCCGCACGTCAAGCCGGAGCCCCAGCAGCCCTGCCACCACCACCATCACGCGGTACGTGCCTCCACGTGTTCTGTACTAGGGATGTAACGAATATCGGTTTTTGAACATTCGCGAATGCGAATACGAATAATCAACGTTGATATTCGCGAATGCGAATACGAATATTGGTTATAAAATTTTATAATACTAGAAATAAACAAAACTAATAACTATGAAAATTCAATACTTCGTTTTCAATTACGATTAACTTAAATTTAATTCAGTTTACAAAAAAATAAGTAATTGGAAGTTTAAGTTTGAATAATTCGTCAGCTTAAGATAATGTAATGATTATGCATGTGGTAGAAAAATTGGAACCGGTGGAAGTTAAAAATATCTTATTTTCATTTTATTTCGGTACTTATCTAAGAGTTTTTAATTACTCATTGATAGTTTCGAAATCCGACTCGGACTTGGCCGTATTTTTTTCTTTTCCATGAATTTTAGGATCTAAAATGCACCAAAAATATTCGCAATATATTCGCTTCGATTTTGCGAATACGAATATTGAAAATCTTGCGTATATTCGCGAATACGAATATTCGTTACATCACTCTGTACCCGACCATAAAATTTGAATCCCGTCGAAAGCTGGACATAAAACGGGATGAGCTGACCACCTGCGGCGATCAGCTATAACCATATCCATGGCGTTCTTACGTGCCCGATCTGCACAAGAATCTTCGGTAACAAGATCGGGTACGTAAGCCACACTAAAGCGCACGAGCGCCACCAACACCGGAGTTGAAGTAGTCGCTGTAGTCCAAAACGACTGAGAGTTGACACTGACACCCGCTCTAGCTCGAACACAAACCCGCAACAAGGAACTGTTTCAGGGCGATTTAAAAAAAAATCCCTTGGTAGCAACTTTTTTAAAATATGGAATTTTGAGATTTTTCTTGGTCGAAATCGTAATGTACTTTCGAACCTAAATACGTGAAAAAATGTGTCCCAAATTTTGTATTCCATTACGTCACATTTCTGTACCCATGTTAGTATGAAAGTGACGTAATGGAAAATATTTTTCCATACAAGATTTTACCCACATTTTTCTACGCATAAGGTTGGAAAGTACTAAGTGAATTTTGAGCCAGAAAAACCTCAAAAGTTCACATTCTGAGAAAGTAGCTACCACGGGATTCTTTTTATGAAGAACGCCTCCAACCAATCTCGGTGGTCCGTAAGCCGTGTCGTTCGGTTCGACTCGGTTCGAGCTCCGAGTCAAATGACGTCTTTTTCGCTCACATTGCGTAAACATAAAGCTTTTTAGTGGCCAATTTTAACTATGATTAGTATAATATGGCGACCACGAACGCCGAAAAGGGTTACGAAAAAATTATGTAATATCCGTGATATCCGTTAAAGGAGCATTCCATGAAAATATTTCGTAAGGACACCACCGATTTAATACTTCCGAGAAATAAATTCAGGAAGCTAATAAATTATGAGCATTGTAATATCATAACTCGGCTTTAAGATTGGTAGTGTTTCTTAGCAGCTAATACGTTTTATTAGGGTAGCTGCCATAGCGTTTCGTAAGGGTCAAAAAGTTGATGTTTTCATGGAATGCTCCTAGAGATGTATTACAATATGTGATTCTGATGTTTAGCAACCCTTGGGCGCGGTGGTGCCGCTGGCGCGTGCGCAGGCGACGCCGCAGAGCCAGAAGAAGCGGCTGCTCGCGCTCGCGCAGCAGGAGGCGCAGGCGCACAAGCACGACCAGCCCGACCACCACCACTACCAGGTCGGTCCCCGATTCACACCACGAGACAAATGGAAGAGAACCCTTATAAATAATTAAATTCCAGGCGATACCATGATAGAAGTACTGATGACCGAGCCAACTAGTCGAAGTGCATGATGGGTCATAAATCGAGTGCTTAAACCAAGGACCATTAAAACAAGAGGACTGACATTCTCCATACAAAAAGCTGCTCCCAGATATTACAACGCCATCTATGTATAAGCTTGGTAAAAGAATTATATTATTTACAATTATTCAACTTTGCAAACGTGACACAGTATTTAAATATTAAAATTTATTTATTATTAGCTGTTTACGAACTACCTAATTGTTACTATACTATGTTTCTTTGTTCAATTATAACATCGTTAAATGTTTAGTTTTTTAGCGCCATCTAGTTTTTGCCCGGAAATCCCCTAGCGGTCGGGTTACACAATCCAAAGTATGGAGAATGACAGCCCTCTTGTTTTAATGGTCATTGGTCCGTCTCACTTCTGTGGACACATTTTTGTCGAGATCCCTCCTTTTTGTGGCGTTTTAATCTATTTGGTAGTGATTTCTAATAAATAGTCTGATATACCATTAAAATCAGCAGGGATTTAGACAAAAATGTGTCCACAGAAGTGAGGCGGTTTAAACGCTCGATCTATGACCCTGATAGTTTGTATTAAATTTTAAAACTGCCAAAAAAATGCCGCGCGGACTCTTAGCATTGAAGGGATATTTTCAAAAATGAGAAACAACAACAGGCTAAACTGATTGATGTAGTATATATATATTTGGGGGTACTTGTTAAATGTAAAGCCTACCGCATTTACTGATCAATAAAGACAGTGTTGAACTGACTTACGCGTGTTTCACCACATGGTGGCAGCGGTGGGCACTAATTAATTTAAAACTGTGCTATAAATCACTTTAAGCGTGTTTTGTTTTAGCTGGTTAAGTGTTAATTGGTGACTGTACAAGTTTATTATGGAACACGCGCGTCCTCCGGCGGAGTTAGTGTTAGAAGGCGGTCCAACTACGCGGGCCGAGGCCTGGAGAAAATGGAAGAAACAGTTTGTTGTTTTTCTCAAAGCCTCCGGAGTGAGCAAAGAGCCTGCTGATGTGCAGGCTAGTTTGTTAGTCAACCTCATCGGATCGGCTGGGTACGAAGTATACTCTTCGTTCACGGTGAGCGAAAAAGAAAGTGAGGACATCGAGTTTCTGTTTAAAAAATTCGATGAACACTTCGGTACCAAGCCGAACATCACAGTATCTCGCTATAAGTTCTTCGTGAGGGATCAGGAAGAAGGCGAAAGTATAGATCAGTGGGTGACATCATTACGTCTATTGAGCCAATGTTGCGAATTCGGTGGGCTGACAGATAGCTTAATTCGTGATAGAATTGTTTGTGGAATAAAAAACAACACAATACGGGATAGACTATTTCGTACGGACGAATTGACGTTAGCAAAAGCGGTACAAATTTGTCAAGCTGCAGAGATGTCGCGCGAAGAGGGTCGGTGCATTGATGGGGGTTTAAATGACGTTCGAGTCGACGCAGTGTGGGGTTCAGCCGGGCGCACGAGCATCAGCGGGCCGCGTGCGGGCGCCGACGGACGACGTCGCGCGACCAACAGGCGTGGGGCGAGGCGCGGCACGAGGCCGCCGGGCGCTGTGGGAGCGCCGGGTCCCTCGCGCCGACTCTGCGCGATGTGTGGTGGTGCGTGGTGCGCCCAGGACGAGCGATGCCCGGCAAATTGTGCGTTGTGCTATGTGTGTGACAGGAGGGGACATTTTGCGAAAGTGTGTACGCAGCGTAAGGTGACACGGAACCAGGTGTGTGACTTGGCAATGGACGACTCGGACGAGGACGGTATGTTTTATGTTGATATTATTCAGCAGAACACTAACTATAAACCACCAAAAGAATGGGTTGAGGTTATAAAATGTAACAATAAACAACTATTATTTAAGCTAGATACGGGTTCTATGCTAAATGTAATTTCTAAAGTTGAGTACCTAAACTTAGGGCTAAATCTAGGTGATTTGAAGTCATTCAATAAACGGGTGTATTCCTTTACAGGAAATGACATACCTATTATAGGTACTTGTAAATTATTGTTGTCTTGTCGTAAAAAGCAGTGCGACTTAGTGTGTGCCGTGTCCGATTTGAACTGTCAGAATGTACTGGGCCTGGAAGGTTGCGTCATGTTAGGATTAGTGAACCGAGTAAACTCCATACAGATTGATAAATATTCCGATCTTTTTCAGGGCTTAGGAAAATTACCTGGTAAATATAAAATAGCGGTTGACGTCAATATTCAACCAGTGGTTTGTCCCACGCGAAAAATTCCGATAGGGTTACGGGATAAGTTATATTCTGAGATACAGCGGATGGAAAAAATAGGTGTTATCAGAAAGGTCACCCATCCCACAGATTGGGTTAACGCTATTGTTTTGGTTGCAAAAAAAGATGGGTCCCTGAGGGTTTGCCTGGATCCCCGGCCGCTTAACAAAGCGGTGCGACGTGCGCACTACTCGCTGCCTACTGTCAGCGAGCTAGCCGTGCGGCTTCGTGACGCGCGCTACTTCAGTGTGCTCGACGCGCGCTCAGGGTTCTGGATGGTTCAGTTAGATGATGCTAGTGCAGACTTGTGCACTTTTGCTACCCCATTTGGCAGGTATCAATTTCTGCGCCTACCATATGGAGTAAATTGTGCTCCTGAAGTATTTCACGCAAAGTTAAGACAATATCTAGAAGACTTGGATGGTGTAGAGAGTTTTATTGATGACATTATCGTATGGGGCAGTACGAAAGAAGAACATGACACCCGATTGCAGCGTCTCTTAGAGAGGTCTCAACAAATTGGAATTAAGTTTAACAAAGAGAAGTGTAAGTTCTGTGTTCGTGAAATTGTTTATCTAGGGCACAAGTTTGACGAACAAGGGATGCGGCCAGATGACTCTAAAGTACGCGCCATTATGGAAATGCCGTATCCTACGGACCGAAAGGCTTTGGAGAGGTTTCTTGGTGTAGTTAATTATTTAGCTAAATTTATACAAAATTATTCCGATTCGGTGGCGGTACTGCGGGGTCTATTAAAAAAGAATTCAGAATGGGTGTGGGACCTAAATCATTCAAATGCAGTAGATCAGCTGAAAGCTAAAATAGCATCTGCTCCGGTACTAGCGTTGTATTCCACGAACCTGCCGGTGGTACTGTCGGTTGATGCTAGCAGCGCAGCGGTGGGTGCGGTGCTGCTGCAGGCTGGTCGCCCGGTGGAATTTGCTTCTCTCACCCTCACTGACACACAAACGCGGTATGCTCAAATAGAAAAGGAAATGCTGGCTATTGTTTTTGCTGTAGAGAGGTTTAAACAGTATATTTACGGCCGCAATGATGTGACGGTACAGACTGACCACAAACCGTTAGAACCGCTGTTTACAAAGCCGTTGTCGTCAGTACCGGCACGGCTTCAGCGCATGATGATGCGAGTACAAGGGTTCGATTTACGAGTCCAGTATACACCCGGCAAATACATGTACATCGCTGATACATTGTCGCGCGCGCCGTTGCCTGATCTGATGCACGATCGGGTTACTGACGAGGTAGAATTGCAAACTTGCTTTCTTATTGAAAATGTACAGATGAGCGACAAAAAACTAGACATTATTAAACAACACATTGCAGCGGATGAGGAGAGCAAAACTTTAAAACAGTATATTTCGAATGGTTGGCCGAGATATAGGTGGAACGTAAAGGAATGTATCAAGGTATTTTGGCCATATCGCGAATCATTGCAATATATGGATGGGTTGATATTTAAGAACGATTGTATTTACATTCCTCGGAGTTTACGCGGAGATATGCTGAGCAGAGTGCACGAAGGCCATCTAGGCATTGATAGGTGCAAGCGACGCGCGCGCGAGGTTATGTTTTGGCCGGGAATGGCGGCTGATGTGGAGCGGCGCGCGCGCGCGTGCGCTACGTGTGCGCTCCACGCACCGGCGCCGCGCCGTGAACCTTTATTGCCGCACGCGCTACCAGATCTGCCCTGGTCAAAGCTCGCTTCAGATATATGTGAGCACAGAAAAAAGTATTACATCGTCTTGGTGGATTATTTTTCTAACTATGTTGAGGTGGGTATACTCAACAATATAACTAGTAAACTAGTTATCGATTTCCTGAAGGAACAATTTTCGAGGCACGGTATTCCTGTACAATTGGTGACAGATAACGGACCTGCTTACAGCTCGTGTGAGTTTAAAAAGTTCATGTCCGATTGGGAGATAGATCACGTGACGTCATCGCCACATTATCCCCAATCCAATGGGAAAAGCGAGAGGGCGGTTCAAACAATAAAGAATATGATAAAGAAGTCACAAGATTCTGGAGAAGACTTCTATTTGAGTCTATTAAATTACAGAGCTACTCCCCGGTACGACTTAGATTCCCCGGCGCAAATGTTGATGGGGAGACGGTTAAGAACGAAATTACCAATTAAACCTGAATTGTTACATGAGCAAGTCAATAATAAATTAAATTTTAAAAAATTAAATCAGCAGAAAGATAAAATCAGACAGCACTACGATCGATCTTCGCGGCAATTGCCGCCTTTAGAGTCGGGACAAAAAGCGACGCTTATTGATAATAATAACATAAAAAAACCGGTTACAGTAGTGTGTAGTGCACCCGAACCGAGATCTTTCATAGTAGCCGATAGTCAGGGTCGAAGGTTCCGCCGCAACCGGCGCCATCTGGTGGCGCGCATGCCGGGGTCCGTGGCGCCGGAGCCCCAGGTGCCGAGCGCCTCTGCAGGACCCGGATTTGTTAAGACAGAACCGGCGCTGACTGCTCCCAGTGCAGAGACAGTTCAGGTTGGACCCGTAACGAATCCTAACCTACCTAATATTTCTCCACCTGTGACGCGCTCGAAGGCCAAAGCCTTAAACAGCGCATTAAACATCGATGAATTGTTTTAGTGTAGGTTTGTACGTATTCTATGTACCTATTCCGTTTAAAGTAATATTGGTTTCATTTTCAAAATGTAATAGTACTTGACTGTAAACGAAATTTGTATAAAGTATATAAGATTCTGTTAAAATAAGGAAACATGTTAGTTTTAAGTTTGATACCTAATGTGTATTTTTTTTATGCAGGTTCAAAAGTCCATTTTAAACGTATAAAAATATTAAATACTGTGAATACCATTGAATAACCCATAAAATGTATGGTAACTACTGGTACTGGTGTATGGTATGTATGGTACTGGTATGTTATGAAACCGTTACGATAAAGCACGTTTTAACATAATTGCAGAAAAAAGTCGTCAAATAGCCAATTATGTAATTTGATTTGTCATAGTTAGGTACTCCATGTACGTTATCACTGGATTAGAAACATATAGGTGCCTATTTAAGTATTTTTTATTTTTTTATTTTATTGTTAGATTTTATTTAGTTACTAGTTAGGTGGTGGTACTTGTTATAATTTGATTAATAGCAATAGCTTTATCCTATTGAATCCTAAAATTGAAATATTGTGAGTTGTTATGTTTTTGTGTAAAACAATTATGCTTTCAGTATTGCTAATACTCTTACACTTTTTGTCAACATTTTTTTTTTCTCTTCTCGAAAAGGAAGAGATGTAGTATATATATATTTGGGGGTACTTGTTAAATGTAAAGCCTACCGCATTTACTGATCAATAAAGACAGTGTTGAACTGACTTACGCGTGTTTCACCACAATTGACACCTACTGTCATTAAAAATGTTTCTTTATAAGTATCAACCGGCCTCGTCAGATATGTTGTTTTTGTAAACATACCTTTAATAAAAAAATAATTAAATTTATTGGTAAACTAAGTTTACAGGTCAATCTCAATTAAAATACAAAATTAATAATCTAGGCACATACTAAAAAAAGTAATTCAGTCGAATAACCCTCGGAGCAAAGGTGCCCATCACGCTCGCCGCATTGCCGCGTTGAACCGCGACTGACCTTTGCAGCAGGAATGACCCGGAACGGGCGTCATGACCTCTCTCTCGCAAACGGCGCCCAACTTCCGCCAAGAAGGTTCTGGCCTCCGAACACCATCAACCGGTCGTCTCAACCGCAAGCGGAACAAATAAATAATTCGTTAAAGCGGAGTGCTTTAATAGGCTAGTTTCCTAACAGGTCAATTCAGCTTCTTTTTATGAAGTGTCAAAACGCTACGATAGTATGGAGCTTCATAGATAAATTGAATAAATGACGTCACAGGGTGCTAGGGTCAAATTGTCTCCTTATTTTAATATCTTATCTTTTTAAAATCGTTAAAAGCAAGAAAATAAGAGAATATGGATTTATTTGGGATCAGTTCACACACACACACACACACATACACACACACACACACACACACACACACACACACACACACACACACACACACACACACGCACACACACACACATAGTTAAGAGTTTTTAGGTATTTAAGTTTAAGTTTATTGTTATAATTTCCTGTTTTTAAACAAACTTATGTTCATAACATCAACTATGTTAAGGGGGAGGAGCACTGCTTATCCTATAGCACAGGCTTTAGCCTATTTAGGGAGTAGAGTTCTAGAATTAAGAAAATTTGTAAAAGATGTTTTTGGAATAAAATATATTATATTATTATATTATTATATATTAAGTTTTGGAAGCTTAATAAGATAATAAGTGTAAAATATATTTTTTTATCAACAGGAAACTAGCCCATTGTCTAAGAGAGATTGCTGGCTGAGTCAGATCTATTAAAATATGACTAGTGGCTCTGTGAGTTGTAGACCTCGCGAGTCTGTCAAACCCCATGGCCCCACCATTTTCAAAAAATTGCCAAAAACTGAATCGGCGAAAAATTCTATATAACTATCGAACATGCTCACAAAATTTCATCTACCAGTCCGACCCTCTCGGGGTGGTCCGGCTAGCGACCTGGTTCGACCCCAGGGAACGCCACGGCCGAGGTCACCCTGTCCGACAATCGCTATGCCCAATAGGGTTGCGAGTTTGTCAGTTTCCAAAAAAAAAACTTTTTACGAGAATCGATTGAGAAATGCGACCTTTAGAAAACAGATAGACATCCGCCGGACATACGGAAGTATTTTTGCCTAAGCCGAAACAGAGCTTCGCTTACTCGGGCAATAATCTTGGCGGTAAACATCATGGTTTTCTTAATTAAGTAGAAATTCATTATAGTTTATGTTTCAGACTGGTACCGCCGTCCGCCAGACGAACGAATATCAGTGCAATCAGTACGTGCCTGCGCAGCACAACAAGAGGGATAGTGTGAGTAAAATATCATTTATGCCACACCTGGTCATAAAGTGGCTTTTAAAGAGCCGCTTTCTGGCCGAGTGTAGACATAAAATTACGTACACAACACGGGAGTTATATTGTAGTATAGTTTGTTGTTTGTGTTGTGTGTAATGTACCTGTTAAAAATAACTTTAATTTTCCTAAATAATTAGATGTTTAGCTAATGATTTAATGTGGTGGTTTGAACAATATTGAATGTCATTAGAAGAACCGTCGTTAATTATAGACAATGTTAGCTATATATTTGTTATAATAGATATATATTTATAGAAGTAACCGATATCGTGTGTATTGCAGACGGGTGGCTGCCGCGAGTACTCGGGCGCGAGCGGGGCGGCGGCGCCGCCCGTGGCGCACAAGCATGCGGCGCCGCACGCGCCGCACGCGCCGCACGCCTCGCACGCGCCGCACGCCTGGCACCACCATCCGCACAACCACTACAAGTGAGGAGTCACCTTTTTTATTATTAACCTTTTCCACGCCAACGACGTATACATTGGCACCGCATGTCGGACGCCAACGACGCATATACACCGTGACCCCGAATAACCCTAAATTTTTTAACCACGTGTTCCTGATGGTATTATAAGTAAATAACGTTATATCAACATAGGTCGAATTTTGTCATTTTACATTAATAGTCTTATGAAACAAAATAAATCTTGCGCATTCTTAAATCTTTGCTTGTAGTGTGTTCATACACGGAGCGCGATGTACCTTTTGTAGAAAGAAAAATTACTGCTGCTATACTGTGCGGAGGGCATTCTTTGGATACACTTCTTTGTTATATGTAAATCCTAGGCACGCCATATAAAAATGTATGCCATGGTATGCACCATAAGTAAGAATTTATACTAAGAACTAGCTTATGGCCCGCCACTTCGTCTGCGGTGTAAATTATAATTAGGCAAGTAATCTAGTAAATAGTTTCTGATATTTGTTCATAAACTTGGTTGTAAATAAACAAAACCCTCAAATATTTCCAAAAAATTAAATGTACTTCATAAACCACCTGTTACTTACACAAAAAGCAATCTACTAATTGCTATATGCTATGCATGGAGTTAGAAATCTTTTACTTTAAAAATTGTACGGTCCCTAAACAAACTTTCAACCCCTACCTACTCAACCTATTTTCGAGATAAATGTTAATGAACGATGAAATCATTTGAGTTCTATTCAGTTTAATCAGTTTTAGATACCCTACTTTAAAAATCATTCGGTCCCTGTACAAAGATTCAACCCCCATTTACCCTCTTTTGGGGATGAATTTCGAAAAACCGTGAAATTGCTTTTCTGTACTCATATTGAGGAGTCTATTGTCGATGTCTCAGAGCTTCAACTTCAAAAATCGTTTCAACCCCCATTTAACCCCTGTTGGGGATGAATTTCGAAAAACGGTAAAACTACTTTCTTCGTATTTTATTGAAGAGTCTATATACGAAGTCTCAGATCTGTAACTTAAAAATAATTTGGTCCTTATACAATATTTCAACCCCCGTTTAACCTCTTTTAGGGATGAATTTCGTTAAAGCGTAAAATATCTTTTCTCTACTCATATTGAAGGGTCTATGTACGAAGTCTCAGATCTCGAACTTCAAAATTCGTTTGGTCCCTATACAAAGTTTCAACCCCTTTTTAACCCCTTTTGGGGATGATTTTCGAAAAAGGGTAAAATCACTTTTCTCTACTCTTATTGAAGGGTCTATTTACAAAGTCTCAGATCTCCAACTTCAAAAATTGTCTGGTGCCTATACAAAGTTTCAACCCCCGTTTAACCTCTTTTAGGGATGAATTTCGAAAAAGGGTAAAACCACTTTTCTTTATTCTTATTGAGGAGTCTATGTACGATGTCTCAGAGCTCCAACTTCAAAAATCGTTTAGTCCCTGTACAAAGATTCAACCCCCATTGACCCCCTTATGGGGATGAATTTCGAAAAACCGTGAAAGTACTTTCCTGTACTCATATTGAGGAGACTATTGTCGATGTCTCAGAGCTTCAACTTCAAAAATCGTTTCAACCCCCATTTAACCCCTGTTGGGGATGAATTTCGAAAAACGGTAAAACTACTTTCTTCGACCTTTATTGAATAGTCTATATACAAAGTCTCAGATCTGTAACTTAAAAATAATTTGGTCCCTATACAATATTTCAACCCCCGTTTAACCTCTTTTAGGGATGAATTTCGTTAAAGGGTAAAATATCTTTTCTCTACTCATATTGAAGGGTCTATGTACGAAGTCTCAGATCTCAAACTTCAAAAATCGTCTGGTGCCTATACAAAGTTTCAACTCCCGTTTAACCTCTTTTAGGGATTAATTTCGAAAAAGGGTAAAATATGTTTTCTCTACTCATATTGAAAGGTCTATGTACGAAGTCTCAGATCACCAACTTCAAAAATCGTCTGGTCCCTATACAAATTTTCAACTCCTATTTAACCCCTTTCGGGGATGAATTTCGAAAAACCATGAAGTGACTTTCCTGTACTCATATTGAAGGGTCTATGTGTGAACTCTCAGGTCTCCAACTTTAAAAATAGTTTGGCCCCTTTACAAAGTTTCAACCCCCATTTAACCCCTTTCGGGGATGAATTTCGAAAAACCGTGAAATTACTTTCCTGTACTCATATTGAAGGGTCTATGTCCGAAGTCTCAGATCTCCAACTTTTAAAATCGTTTGGTGTCTATACAAAGTTTCAACCCCCGTTTAACCCCTTTTAGGGACGAATTTCGAAAAACGGTGAAATTACTTTTTTCAACTTATATTGAAGAGTCTATGTTCGAAGTCTCAGATGTCCTACTTCAAAAATCGTTTGGTCCCCATACAAAGTTTTAACCCCCTATGGGGATGAATTTCGGAAAATCCCTTCTTATCCCTTACTTACGTTATACAACCACCCTACTGTAAAAATTTCAAGTTTCTAGCTTCAGTAGTTTCGGCTGTGCGTTGATGAACCAGTAAGTCAGTCAGGACTTCTTCTTTTTTATATATAGATTATCTAAAGTGGCCAAATGTTTGTTCATTCTCTTTACGGACATTCAGGCAGCTTAGATAATTGATTGATTGATTTATTTATTTCATAATATAAAAATACAGTATAAATTACATAATGTCAATTTACATGATTTTATACTATGATCGTCAAAATAAAAATAAAAATATAATATAAGTAATCACAATAAAAATATACCATGTCAGAAACACAGTCGCAAATCAATTAAACTATTAAATAAACATCAAATAAATCAAATTATATATCTCCCAATAAGGATCGTCATCATCATAACATAACATACGAGTAAAAACAAAAAGGAAAAGCAAACAATAGGAGAAAAAAAAACCATTTCACAATGTCACTACTGTTAGAATAAAAATAATTAATTAATCATATCTCCCAATAAGGATCGTCAATGTCACAAAAAAAATACCTAATTATTAATTCTTACTATACCTCTATCTTTACCAAAATTGTAAATGAAACTCTGTTGTTAATGCGTATTTGTTATCGTTTGTAGAACTGGTAGCGGAGGCGTACTGTCGCCCGCGGGAGGCGTGTCGCCCGGCTACCTGCCACCACCGCTATATGTGCCCACATACCATTACCACACGTGAGTCCATGTTTTTTTTTTTAATTTATGTTGCACATGGTGCAATATTTTATGTGATGATTTTGTGTGATGTAATATTTTTTAGAGCTGTGTATAAAGTAAATGATTTAAAGTTGGCATTAAAAATAATCATCATCTACAATACGAATGGAATTATTTTTAAGTCTCATTTAGTTTTGTGAAATAATGAAGAATAATGAAAAGATGCGCTGAAGTCGGTTCAATAAAAGTAAACAGGCTTAAATGAACGATACAATTTGAAGTCGTCTCAATCGTAGCTGAAGCTAGGGATTTGTTGACTGTTTCAAGCTAACCTTACTTCGACTTGTTAATGGGTCGATCAACTTTTTCTTGTACTTCGTTGCCATGGTTACGTCCCCTGGACAACTTTTAAAACCATGATTTTCGATATGTTTTCTATGGTTAATATTCATCAGATAATTTTTTTTTCGTAGTTATAAGCCCATGATGTTATGATTATGAACCATCTCCTATGCACATTAGTAGCATGTATTATAACGGTTTTCTTAAGAAATTCTGTCACTGTTGTCTCTTGGACAACGGGACAGAATAAATAAATAAATTAGGGATGTAACGATACACAGTTTTGCCGATACGATACCGATACCGATATATAGTAGTTAATATCGGCGATACCGATACCGATACCGATATTTTAGCTAAATAATGAAGTATGAACTTCAGATATTTGTATGTCCTTATTATAATTAATGGAAATGACTACTGGCTATATTTACCAGAGAGTCAACCTTGAAAGTGTGAAATAAAAATAAATAAATTGTCAACTTAATTTTTTTTTTTTTTTTATTAAGAACCAAAGATTTAATTAACATAGTAATTATCATTGCACAAGGTAATAGACCAATGCATAAATTAAGTACGAAATTGAAATTACTTTTTGCAGATTTTTTTTCATACAGCAAATTCTTTTCGCGCTCGTCAAATACCGGTTGTATAATATCGGCGATACCGATATATCGGCGATACCGATATATCGGCGATACCGATATATCGGTATCGGTATCGTTACATCCCTAAAATAAATATTAGGGGACAATCTTACACAAATCGAACTAGTCCCATAGTAAGCTCAATAAGGCTTGTGTTATGGAACTTATGGATACTAGACGACCCAGAAGGAGCAGAGACGAACGAGAAAAAGTTGATAGACCCAAATCCACGCTAACGTTTGTTGTGTCTATTTCAGGGGCGGCGTCGGCGGCGTGGGTTCCGTAGGCGCGGTTGGCGCTGTCGGCGGCGCGGTGGGCCCGCCGCCCGCACATCACGCGTCGGCTCGGCTGCCTGCTTACTTGCAACCCTACTCGCCCACCTACCTGGTACCTCAACACCCGCAGCAACACCTCTGGTACACCGACTGAGTGCGGTTCGTCTATACAGCCGTGTGAACACACCCGAATAAGTCGGTTACAAATGGTGCCCGCGACCAGGATTCTTGCGTCGATCGGAGGGCCTACTTTTTTCAAAAAGCGTGAGCGCTCTAGAAATTATCCTGCCGGGGCGCTGCTGGAAGTGAGCTGACGTTAAATTTAAAATGATTGGTTTATACGACTTTTTAAAATTATATGTATGTACGTAAGTGAAGTCTTAGACGTCGGCCCGGTCCGATCGAGCGGCACCTATTGAGCTTATAAATGTTTGCCCTCGTTGAAGATTAATAGGAATTTTGTCGAACTCGCGATTAAATCAGATTTAAGTTTATTTACTCCTTCCTAAACGGATTATACTGAACCATACTTTAAATTCTGAGTTACGGGTGTTATGAGTCAACTGACGATCATGTTTTTACTGTTACGATAGTCCTTTCGACTAACGAATTGGACTACAATGTGCGCGACTATATATGGTCGCATGTATGTTCGATGTTTATAATAACCGGGTATGTTAATCGATAATATGTTCGTGTATTTAGTGACGGAGACCGATTTGACGTAAGCTTATTGTTGTATTGATTTATTTTATAACGATTAATTTCCCCCGTGTACGCATTAGGCGGTAGTGATATAGTTTGTTCATCGCTGTATAATATGGATTGTAAATTTTGCGTATTTTTTTTTACTAAGATTTTGCCGGTAAAGCGGAGCGAGTAGGTTGCATTTACTAATATTTTTACTGTAGACGTTTAGTTGTTTGTACCAAATGTTTGTAATGGGAGTGTATTCGTAATTTAGGAGCCGGGTTACCCGCCTAACCTCGCGGCGAAGCGGATCTCGAGTCGACTGTACTTTTTAGTTTTACGTGACGGTGTCAATTATGGTTTGAGTTAACATTGAAGTGGTAGAGCCCGCGCTAGGGCGGGCGGCGGTGTTTTGTTACGTTCCATATCAGTACCGTAGTTAAACGCCGTGTTTACTACCTGTATTCGTGTTAATGGGATTTTATAATTATTGTAGATATTTACGTGTTGGGCGCGGTGATGGACTACTTGTATAGCTCTAGAATCATAAATTAAACGAAATTAAAATTATCTAAGAATTTTATATAAAAAAAAAACTTTAGTACGCACTAATAGATAAACTACAAGTGTTATATGCATGTATATTCACTTTAGATAGAAGAAAAAAATAACTATTCTTTATTATGAGAAAAAAAAACTAATGCAATTATTTTACGACTGCGATCTTAGTTTATTTGGATAGTTTAGTGTCGCTTATTCTATTTAGCGTTCTATTTATGCGTCGATAAAGACTGGGTATTTCAGTTTTGCACATTATTATAATGTAAAACACTGCGTCTGGTCGGGTCCCATTATGATTAATCACTAGTTTGTATCCCGTGTTCCTTTCCTCGAGGCTTTTTCCTCGCTTGTTACGCGGCTGCCCCGTGGCGCCACTGTCGCGACGCTAGCGCCACGGGGCGGTCGACGGCCGGGTGTGGAACTAGGCGAGCGCCCTCTAGCGTTGCCTCGAGCACAAGTAAGTAAGGTCGCTGCGGTCGGATCATATTAGTCATGTCGTACAAGTTTTGTATTATCGTTCGAAGCCGGCCGCTAGGCTATATATTCGCTTATTAGTTGTATTTTTTTTAGATTTAGCTCAAGTTTTATTAATTACACTAATTAATCAATTTTCTAATCGCGATTTCTTATTTTTTATTATGTTTTAGTTCGGTCACTGTGTTATCCAACAGATTTATTTTGTGACAAAACTACAATTTATATTGTATTTAGATCATTATTGCTGCCCGATAATAATTATTATGTTTAGTTCTATAATTCATACGGTTGTAGTTGCTATGGTAATGCGTTTTTTTATTATTTTAATCATGAATGACATTCGCGACCGGCGTTCGTACCGCACCGACATCCATTAGACTTTGAATCTTTAATTTTCGGAGTCTGAAATGGTTAATTAAACTTTTTCTAGACTGTCGAAGCTCGCTTCGCTTCTTCACTGGTTTCATTCTTCTACCTGATGATCTTTTATTGACACGTATTAATTCAATGATTCTTTACTTGAATAAGGATTCAATACCATCCTATTTCTGTCTTTATTCAGTTACCTTCACTCAATCCTGTTCATATCGTCAGGCGCTAACCAAAACTGGCTTAAATCTATAACATCTATTAAAGGAGAAACATTCATCTTTTTATTCACTTAGCGCATTTAGTACATTTTGGTTACCTCTTGACGATATGTACTTACGTAGTCGACAATTACTCCTTGTTCTTGAGATACGAGTGCTTGTCTATTATGCATGTTCTATTCTGTATCTTTTCGAAAAAAAAAAATAGATTATTTGAACAATTTTGTTTTAACTTTAAAATATACACGTATAGGACGTCTTATTGAAAAATTATAAAGACGTACTATTAAAAACTTTCTGTGCTTATGAAATTTCTTGTACGATTTTCTATAAAAGTAAAATAGCTTAAAATGTCAGCAATGTGTTCGAATACAATCATTTCGTTCCACTTTCTCGCGTAATTAAATGTTATAATTAAAAACGAAACAAATCCAGTCTCTTATACAGTTTTGCGGTCCTATGTTGGTCGCGTGAATGTCGAATTAATCACCTGTCTCTTTCACGTAAGCAATTACGAGAGAGACGGATGTATCGACGATACATTGTACAGTGTCGGGTGTCGGTGCGAACGCTGCGGTCGCCGTAGGGACGAGACGTCTCGAGCGTAGTCAATAGAGATGGGCGTTTGTGGGTAAATACCGGTTATACCCAATATCTGCGGGTAATTAGCCAATGTGTACTTACCCCCGAGCGGGCATCTCTAGTAGTCAATGATCTCTCCGCGCTGCGGCCGCATTAATATAATTACATATGTTATTCGCACGCTCATTTGCCTCACATTCGCTCTTTTTATTATTACTAAGTCTTTAATATCGGAGTTTTGGGGTTTATATTTAAGTATTTTACCTGATGGAATGTTAACATTATGTTTCTAATTAGAAATGCATACAAATTTGATATAGTTGTTATAACTTGACTTACTTAGTCTGTATATGGGGCACAATACGTGACGCAGTATAGCAACATTGTCTGTCCATTGGCGAGGTTCTGTGATTTAACTCATTTATTATATTAGTTCGTTGCAAACTGATTATTGTAAATTTTGGGTTGTTGCAATAAAGAAAATGTGTATAAAATTCCATATTTGCTAAGCATCTGGATGAGTTGCCCCGTGTATAATGTATATTTAGTTGTAGTATGGTTTCATCATAACGCCTCCTATACTTAGCATAGTGCATGGAAATTAGGCTCCGTTGATATAATTATTTTGACAATAATTTATTATCCTATCGACTTATTATAATGTACAAACACACTAGTGTGGGTTGATTATGGTCTTATGTTTGATTATATTATTTTTGTATGTCGTAAGTTTGGTTGCACTGCCGCGGCGGCGGTGTGAGGGCCTCCGCGGCGCTCCCTCTGTGATGGCCTCGGGCTGCGGTAGCGTTGGTGAAACTATCCTAGGATTACGTTTGAATTTAATAATTTCATGTAACAATTAACTGTAAGTACCTCACGGTACGAGCCAAGAGCTAACTCTGTACAATGATGGGTATTTTTATGTTTTAATTTAGCGTTAGGGGCTTGTTCAACACGAGTTGAAATGTTTTAACATGTTTTGAATTCGATAATGGGAAATCAGGGATCAGCACTGATGTTGCTTAATTTTATCTTCAATAATAATCACATAGTTATTATAGAGCAAATGTAAATAAACATCCAGATATCCCTTTTTATTTTATTTTTATTTTTCCTGTCCCGGTCCTTTTCGTTGCGTCTTTTTCCGGGGTTCGGCCCCGTGTACGCATCGCAACTAGTTTACTCGTATTAGCTCGTGCTGTGACGTCACACCACCACTACACACGCCTGTACCTGGCTGATGTATTACTGTCCTTGTATGTGTGGGCTTCGCGATACGAGCCTCAGTGGCAGGTCACAGCATGGCTTCCTATAGTCAATAGAATGGCGAGCGACGCCAGAGAGCTGCTGTCTCGACAATAACCCAGTGTGAGACAATAATCATTCTTATCATTTGCCGGTTAGAGACCTTAGTTCGCCCCTTATTAGTGTCCATATTATATCAATGTTTATAGATCCTGTATCTCTAGAGGACTCATAGTAACCTAGTGTTCCGCTAAGATTTCAAAATAAATGGCTAGGTATAGTGCCTGTTTTAACGTAGAATTGTTTACTTCTCTAAGTTTCCTTTCATCAAATTATTCGGTTTAGGGAGACGTGTTATCTTTTAGTTTATAAACCATTATATCTTCAATATGTATAATAAATGCGAATGGCGACATTTTTTCATATAAATATTATACTCGAGTAACATTTTCGGGAAAGTCCGCTCCTGTATTTTTTGTATGTCTAATAATATTTAAATTAATCGGAAATATTAACTAGTATCGTATGATTCATATCATTTGGGGGTAAAATAAAACCTCAAATACCTAATGAGAATTTAAAGGCGTTTATTTTGCGATATAAAAGAGTAGTCACAACGAAAGATAGACGAATGCATAATTTGGTGTGGTAGGCAACCCCTAGCGTAGTGGAATTATATTCTGTGGTAAATAAAGTTAATGGATGGGCCGTAGCGTAGCTGCATTGCGACTTAGTGTCATTAACTACAGTTTACATTACCACGATCCCTCGTTACTTGATGACAGGCCATTAAACCGCAGCTTTCTATACAAACGTTAATAAGCACGTTTTTAAATAAATCACTACTTATTACTCAAGTAAACGGAACGCTTGAAAGTAAAATGAATAAAACGCGGTGTTCGGATAAGGTTTTTGCATTTTTTAATCGTCTTAATGTCTCGATGTGCGCACTTTTGACGATCTTTCATAAAATAGTGATAATTCAATTTGTACGATATTATAACGATCCTCATGGATGTTGTTGTCCACAGCGCGAAGGCAAGTCCTTTTTTAAAGGGTGGTGGGAACAACTCTATACTGGAACTTACTCTAAGATACTCTCTGGTAACTCTAAAGTCTGAGTCGCGCGTTATACCTAGTGCTCTAGTGCCGCTACTGGGCTCTATTTTAGCATTTGTACATTGATTCGATATCTACCTAATGTGTGTGATAATAATAATAAGCTTTTCAACTAGTTGAAGTACAATGAATTCTAATGATTAACTTATAGGCCAATGTTTATAAACATTATTTTTACACTATCTAAAGTAAATGTGATTTCGTCTGTAGGTTAGTTCGTAAAGTTTTAGATGGCCGCAGTCCAGTGCGTCTGTTTTGTTTCGCAGCAAGAGTAACGGCCTAGCCACGATGTTGGCGGCGGACAGCATCGGGCAGCGGTGGCTATAGGTGGGAGCGGGAGGTCGGAGAGCGGTTTCTCTGTCTGACCCATGGCGACCGCTCGTCGCTACCGCTCGCCGCCGATGTGGTGGCCGGGCTATTGTCGGTCGCGGCGCGCCGTCGGCCGATCGCAATTTTAACAAACATAACAAAGTAATTTAACTGTTTAGGTGTCAACGCGGACAGTGACGTCAATTTGAGGTGGATGTACCAATCTGTACCATGAATATCGGCCAGCTTTAAACTGTCGTATTACTTAGACGTGTTAACTTACTATATTTGTACGTAGTGTGTGGGTCGCTCTCGCTAATGTTTTGCCGTCCATTCTTAAGGTTCGCGGCGGACGCTGGACTGCTTTTAATGTTCGACGTAATATTCGTTCTATAATCGCATACTTCGACACCAAACCGACTTATTAAAATATAGATGTCTAAAATAATTTTATATTTATCTAGAGCTTATAGAGTGGGTAGGGCCGTCGTAGATTTACTGTCGCCTCTCGCCTGCCGGGCTGTCGGTTACAAACGGATTGCAGGCAGTGTTCAGCAGTCGAGAGGCTGTGGAAATGGGATATACTAGCGGTAGTCAGCTTCTTAGGGTCTTTATCCAAGATTTGTATGAGCTATGGGTGTAGTGTTCCGTGTAGGGTACTTTTACACGAATGTGCGGACGAGTTAAGCTGGAGTGTCGGATTTGGAGCGTAAGTAACCTCATTAGAACAAATTCGGTAGCTTTAATTCAATCCTAAGAATGTCCTCAACTCAATAAACTTACTAACAAATCGTATTTTTAAGCCGAAACCGATTATAAGTTTCAAAATTTTAAAGGATCCTTCTGGTTACTCATCCGCGCGTTCGTGCGTCCAACAAACAAATTTAGATGGCACCAATTTCTAGACTTCTTATAAATAATAATTTATTTTATATACAATGTGATTTCGATGTCCAAAGTTAATCGAGATTTGCTGTCTTAATTACTCTACTACTTATAACGGCTTGGGGTCTATTCCGAACGTCTTTTGAAACTTTGGTATTAAATTTATCTTTAAGTATATCAGGTAGTGGTACAGGTACCTTCGTATGAGCTATTGGTATAGGGGCGGTCGGGGTGGACCCCGGCGCCTTCTAGTAATCAGTGTTTCGGTGTGGCCCGTGTCGGCTGTACGACATACCTACCTATTTATGCTAGATTATAGTCCCAAATAACGTAGGATTATGACCAAGTTAGCAAGTGATTTAAATATATCTTCAAGAACACAAATATTATAATGTTACAATACGGTTTAGTATAGCACCGGTGATGGCAGTAGCCGGGGGACATTGAAAGTACAAATTTATCGCGCCCCCCGCGGTCACGCTTGTTACGACCCCCGGTGGCCAGATTCACGAACCTACAAGATACAATTTTACCAATCTAAACTAGCAACATTGGTCAAACTAACGGATAGTGTTTTGGACCAATGTTGCCAGTTTAGATTTGTAAAATTGTAACTTGTAGCGTCGTGAAGTGGGACACCGCACTATCGTTCATCGCAGACTTGAACCAATCGGTTCTGTCGGCGAGGAACGCTGTGTGCTGGAGGGTTCTCTCTGGGAAGGGACTCCGCGGTCTGCATTGGTAAACCTCATGATGAATTGCACTCTTACTACCAAGGAACAGTAGGAAATTATCTATCTAGAAGACACCATTTGCGTGAAATGTTCGATGATTTTTGCTCTATTATTTACAATGAATCCTAGTGCTTGATAGTGCGATTCAGTAGTCGAAATTTTATATTATACGAAATTGAAATGAGCAAAAACATTCGTGACTTAATTCTTAGACTGCTAGCATGTTCCTCCGTTTAGCTTAAAGACGAGATAGTCGTAATTTCACACAACACTATATTATACATACCTTACGGACTTAGTATGGCTGCACCACCGAGCGCGGAGTCTCTTTTCCGATCTTTTGGGACACTTCTCGAAATCTCAGAGAAAGGCGTTTCAATACAAATCGTTTCTAAGTACATATTTCAAACGTTAATGAATGTTGTATTTATAAAGTAGCTGTTACAGATTAATTTACGATTTTCACGTTTATTTGAGCATTGAAAGACTACCTAACCTTAAAGCGCGTTCATTTTACTTGTCTTATTTAATTATTTGATATGACAACTTAAAAAAAACAGAGAGATCGGTAAATTTGAAATTCCCCAACTATATCTGAAACGCGGTAGATACCGTCATTTCTAGATTGTTCGAAAATGGATTTCATGGTTAGAATTGGGTTTATTAAGCGGATAAATTTTGGTACCTAATGCGTTTTTTACGTGATAAGACAAGTAAGATTGAACGCAGTACGTGTATTGAGATAATCACTTATAATATTAGATTCGTGGTAGCATAGCTAAATATCGGTGACAGGATCACGTTTTCGAATTAAATCGTAATTTTATAACAATTGATGTGCCTAAGTGTAATATTCTATAAATGTAAATAATTAAATACTTAGTTACTGTACGAGTGCATATTATTAATTATTAGAGGCAGGGGCGTTCCGATATCAATGTACTTGCGGCTCCGGCCTTCCCAAGTTGTAATGTTTTGAGACAATAACTCCTCTTTTCGATTCTATTGCTTTAATGTAAATCGTATAGAACCGGCCGTCGGGGTAGCATTGTCGAAAATATACCTAAATAGATAACTGTGCTTTCAAATTATCGGCATTTTCATATAAAAGTGATGCTACGCCGAGGCCGAATATTAAAGTTTTTAATCAAAATTATTAATATTTTTCAAATTGGCTATGATATCGAACCTTGTTTCAACCTTACCTGCTGCTCTTTGTCACTATTAACGTTGTACTGACTAGCATGTATTTTGTTAATCAATAAGTATCTACAATATTTTTTCCAAAAGTAATGGTTTGAAGTTTAACATATTTAAAATTTCTATTCGTTTTCGGATACTGATAACGTCGGGATTTTTACGACTGGTAACTTTGACTGTGAAATATACAGCATTAGTGTTGCCAATACATTTTTGAAAATTGTGCTTTTATTTAGATCCTGTTAGTTGTACATCACAACAACTGATCATTACATATCTGTTTGTTATACCTTGTTTTACGACTTCATCCCAGTACTTTTAGAAACAATATTTCAACTAAGAATGTTTCTACCTGAACCTAACTTTTCCACGTACCTATTAGACACGTAGCTCCGTCTAACACTAGTTTAGATATTTTTAAATTGTTACAGCACACCAGAAGGACCTTTCCAATTAATCGAGATTATAGTCACTGTTTCATTGGGATATTTATGTACCAATAGAATTGTAAGAATCGGTACCTTGTAGTAGCGCCAATCCGCGCTTGGGTGTACTACTGCCGCGGTAAACAGATACAAGTCATTTGGACCCCGTTTCATAAAATATATGTAAGATTTTAACTTGCAGAAACTGGCAACACTGAACTCTAATTGTTGGTTGGTCATCAGTGGAACTCTAAAGGTGGGTTTAGACCTAACGAAAGAATGCACATTCTAACCCCACTCTACCAAATTATTTGTGTACACACAAAGAATTTGGTAGAGTGGGGTTAGAATGTGCATTCGTTCGTTTGGTCTAAACCCACCTTAAGTGTTGTTAATGAGTTTGTGTTGCCAATTTTTTGCTCGTGAGATTGCTAATTTGTGCAAAGAGGCCTTTATTCCAATGAGTAACACCCAGTTGTCTATGTTGGTTTATGACTTGTATGGTATGGTCTGCCAGCGGCAGTATATTTAATAGATAAAGTGTATCTCTGTATTGTATCACCCATAACCGCAGTGTACACGATCGATGGGTATTGGGTAGTTGTGTAGACTTGATTGTGATATCAGTAAACATTTTCATACGAGCATCCAACTAACTCTTTCATTTTCTAATCCCTTCTTGTTCATTTTAGGTTTTCTATTAATCTTCGATATCTGTTCTACAGCAGGTTAATTGTGTAATGTAATGACATTGGGGTCGGTTCAAAAATTCGACACGCAATACAAAAACCGTAAGCACTCCCAAGTACCAAAAATACGTAATGTTATACAATTAACCAGCAGATTATAGAAATATTAATGTCCTAATTTTTATATAACTCTCATTAGTGAGATTTTATTAATATTTAATCCAAATTAGTTTGTGTTAGGAAAATACTCCCTTTTCATTCTCGGTTCTTTGGCAACTTAATGCTTTTAGTTTCAGGGAAGAGGAATAAAACAACAAAGTTACTGAATCAAATAAGCTTTTTTTAACTAAATTTAAGTATTATACATTAGAAAATAATAAAATGGAGCTCATACATAAACTATTACACATTATTTATATAGTGTTGACCGAATGTTTACAACATAATAACTATATTGCTCGTTGCTCGGCAGTGAAGACCAAATTGTAATTTACATTGCTCCTGGAGTATCACGCTCCGGCTTATACAATGAGCTATATTTGGCACAGACTAACACTTATTGCCTCTGCAGCTTCATGATACAATATTATATTATACATAGTTTTTTTTGTGTATCCCTTACAACATACAGCCCGCCTCAATAAATACAAGTGAGTGCACATATGTACAGTGCGCGGGTCTCCCTCTCCTCTTTTGTTTTACCTACGTTTAAATCATCAGTCGACATTTTCGAATATCGTACAGACTGACGGGGCTGGCTCCTGAATAACATAGATATTGGATAGAGGCGTCACCATAGTACAGGAATCATAAAAATATGACTTCCTTCGAAGGTTCCACTAAATGGCGGAAAATTCTGTTATTGCTTCTTTTTATAACTAGTTGAATAATGCCGACGCCCCTAGCTATATCTTCCCTTCTCGGTAGCCCTCCCAGTTCCATTCTTATAAAAACATTTTGATGTATTAAATGGTTTCTCAAGTTCGCTCAAGTCTCGCCAGGGATACGTTTTATGCAGTTACCATCCGGATTTGCGTCCACTGCAGTAACTTACACTATTTTTAAACAAAAAATATTAAATATGACAATTGCATAAAGTAAAATTATGTTCTGAGATCATATTTAATACATCACAGGTGTTAAAGAGAAAATTAAATTAAAATTATGACATCGAGTGGTGGACTCGATTATTTCGATAGTGATAGTCGGCGCCGCGCGACGAGGCGAGGGATCGGTCGGAGGCCGCTATGTCCGGCGCTTCTTGGCACATAACAACATCCAAATAGACATCAAACAACAAAACTATAATTATCAAACATTCCCGACGTAATCCTTCATACGGAGGCTTACTCAACCCTCCACACGCATGAGTGACAGTTGTCCGATGAGCTAAACTCCTCGGAAAAGCGTCAGATTACACTAGTGGTGATTGGCAGTGTCGGTTCGAAGGACCACGCGTAGACAATTCATAAATTTTAGAACAAAATCGAAATAGTCTATAAACAAAGTCATAAAGTTAACGAACACCTAATTTTCGAAGTCTTCTTAAAAACATGCCCGCAAGCAGCATTCTAAAAAATAATTTAAGGAGTGTTCTCAACTTTGTCAATAATTCAAAAAGTTCATTATAAATTTCATTTTTTCAGTTTTAGTCAGACTGTGTCGAACGAACACAAGCTTTGGCTAAAATGCAGCGAAGATGGCACGGCTGATGCCGTCATGCGACCAAAACTATTCTAATACATAATGTATTTAACATTTTAAAGATGTTTTTGTATCTAAAACATTTATTTGAATTTTCGGATGAGACACGAAATAAAAAGGTGAATGTCTGTCGTCTTTTGTGTAGTTTTGAGACGGCCGCGGCTCCTCGACCTAAAATTAACGAGAAATAATTTGTACTTTCATAAAGAGCCGCGGCCAAGTGCGGAATCGAGTGGAAATGTTGTCTCTACGCGGCAAACAGAACTAAACCTTTACAAATCCCAATATTATAAAAAAACAATCATCAATATCTATAATCATAAAAGATATAATCCATTAAAATACAACAACAAAACAAATATACCAACTAAGTATGCGAAATAGGAGTACTATGCGTTTACCAACAAACACAAATACTCAAACAGTGTTGAACGCAGTAAATAATAAAATCGGCAATATAAGTCTTATTTTGTTACAGTAAGGTAACAAAATCGTTTCACATTGAGTATTTGTATTTCGACTATATTAGGATAACTATTGCTTAATTACTGTGCTGATGGGTTACTGAGACACATTATAATGCCAAAGAGGATATTTTTTGCATCTGTTCCACAGTTTCGGAGGCGGAGGAGAAGACACAGAAGATAGTCTCTTTTAGAAATGTAAATGCGTCGAATATGCTGAGACGCTAACGGATGGAAATTTTATTTCTGTCACAGCTTCTTAGCATTTTCAAGGCATTAATCTACGTTGTTGTGACCTACAGGAAACTCGATAAGACACGTGACAAGACAAATTGATAAGACCTTAACGTAAGTCCGGGAACCTTAACGTAACTACCGCTAACCTAATATAACTTAAATTACTTGTCAAAGAGATCATAATAAACTTACAAAATAATTGTCACATAATAATCATTGCCCACGACATCTAACTTTACTGTCTGGCGAGCAGATCGGGACTTGCTCCGTGATAGGCATGCATTGAGCAAAATATTATTTGTGATGCTAAGTTACGTGTCTCGGGACATCATAGTTATATATTAATGTGTTGCCTAAGATATACCATATACATAATGTCTGAAACTATCTTACAAATTACTTAACATTATTATATTGTTCTGCACAATGCGAATCGACATTCAAAATAAATTAATGGATAAAAAATTAGATTTGCACAAATGTTTACTCGCGCAAAATTGAATTTCAAAGACATGATTGGACAAGCTGCCTGCTTTGGAGTGAAGTAAGAAACAAGGATCATTGGCATAATTCTCGAAATATTCTCTTCTGTACCTCTAGCACAAGTGTGGCACGCGACTCTTTGTCGCGCGACAAATGCTACCTATCTCTTTCCACTCAATATAGTGTGACAGTGACAGGTCACGCTCTCTCGCGCGAGAAACAAAGTCGCGGCCAGTTATGCTAGACATGCTGACGTGAGAACGACATGTTATCACATCTTTATCTTGCTGAGTATGAGAATTAGCGTTCTGTAGGGTGTGCTGAAGGGGTGAATCCAATTTTGTTGAGTAGATGGAGGCACCTAGCTGGGGCGCTTGCTTGTCTGCGCGAGCCGCGCGACTTTGGGCGGGCGGATGTGCGCGCCGTGCCCGCACTCTTTATGCGCGTGCGGCGATTTCTTGGCGGCAGACAACCGCTTGCGAGGCTTCAGGAAATCTGGAAAAAAGGAAAGAAACATTAATTTTTGTACTCTAAATCAATTCTGAGATTACAATATACAAAGATCCAGATGCGTAAAGATCATCGCATGTGATTAGCTAAAATAAAAGAAGCACGCAGCGCGAGTTAAGACTCCAGTAAGTTTAATTGTTTAATTAACGTTAGTGCAATAGGGCAATTGTCACTAAGAATAAAAGAGGTATAGTTATTATCCGTTCAAGTGGGCTAATGTTGTTAAAAAATACAATGCCATTGAGCGAACAATGCCATTGAGAGAATACAATACAACCAAAAAAAAATAACAATGCGTAACACGAGTAGACCCTGTGCGGCCTACCTGGGTCTGTAATTATGTAATATCATTACGGTCATAGAACCGATAATCCGTTGAAAGCTCATAGTATCTTTAAGTCTTTTCTCTACGGAATACGCACTTGCAGACCGTCGGGCGAATGTGAAATGCAAAACAAATTAAGATCCCAGTTATCTATAACTGCATTTACACTTTACTGCCTAGTAAATAGAATCTATAATCTAATGATCTTTCAAGGCAGTTATACTTTTTTGACACTATATTCTCGTTATCCTAATTTGTGGTTTACCTCTCAATGCTATTGTATTCTTTAACAACATTAGCCCACTTGAACGGATAATAACTATAACTATGACTCTTAGGTCTAATACGCAATTAAAATTAAAGAGACGAACGCAAGTTCTACTATCCAATTGGCATCATGTCTTTCTGAAAGCATCGTTAAATATGATGTTAATGTTTGCTCGACGACAACAGTATCTTTTATTGACAACATTTCTGCAAGTAATCCAATAAAATGTGCTCGCTGCAATTGGTTTCACGCGACCGTTTTTCAAGTAACTACCGAGAAGTGAAGCAGTGTTCCAAACGTCGATCGCATAAAGTAAAATGTTTACTGCGCTTGTTAACTCGCAAAGTTACTCGATACGTCTTGCATGAAATTAGTCGTTAATCCTGGGGGCGGGGACTTTATGGGACCGAAAAAGAAAGACTCGTAAACCGGCGGACCTTACAACTTACACGCATTTGACGTTTTTACGACTCTATCCATAAGGGCAGTAAAACGCGATTATGCACCGGAATCTATTCTCCAGTAATCCTTAGCGGCGACACCCTTTGTGACTATTTCTAATTCTGGAAAAATATGGCCTATAGTTATAAAAGTTTATGGCCTTTTTACTACTGTTTAATCTGTATTATAATGGAGGCCTCGTGAGTTACTGGTGTGAGAAGGAAATCTTGGATCTTAAAGGGTTGTTTCGAATTAGGAATTCCGTTTCATAGGTCGAAATGATTTAGGAACAATACCAGCCATAAAACGTTAATAGAAACGGTCTATATCGGTAATAAAGCGACGTAACGTGATACTAATGGTGAATTTCGAAATGGACATTATTTTTAACGATATTAAAACACATAAACTCTAAAGGATATGAATCCTCGAAATGGGAGTAAAAAAGGTATTTCAAAAGCCGATGAAACGTAACGTTTGCAGGCTATGGCAGAGAACTAAGTGGCCAAACAAAAAACACGTTAGCAACACGATGCGTCCAATGAGAAGCAAGGTCGTAGTATAGGCAATACGCTCCGTGACGCCGGGACAAACGTATCTCATGACAAATTTAACAATGTAGATAACACTATGGTGGCTGCGTACGCTACTTTTCGCACAATCGTCACACTGATATAGCAATTCACGAGGAACTTCGATTTTGAATTACTTATTGTAGGTAATTACGTTATTCACACGCACATCGTCGACGGTAGGCTGAATTACGGTAAGGGACATTGTTTTGCCTGTCCCTTACCGTTATTCAGCCTACGGTCAACGACATGTAGATAGGTAAATCAGAAATAGAATCTGACTAATTTAAGTTGACCCAAAATATTCAATGACTGTAAATAATTCGTAATATAGCTATAAATATGCGTTATTGTCAGTTGGAGTGCACTATTTTTAAATATTTGTCAGGTTTTAAACTTCTAACATCAGAAACTGACGCTTATACTTGACGCGGTTAAAACAACAACAGCGAGGCCGGCACGTGTTTGTGTATTCAAAAACGACCTTGAATAGATAGAATGTGACATACAACTGAAAAATCCTGATAATGCTATGCTATGAACCGATTGCGAAGACAGGGCACACCTTACTTTCGTCACAACTACTCAAGTCAGTTTGGCAAATTTAGGCGCGAAACGAGCCTTCGCAGGCTGCTAAATAATCGGCACACGTTTTATCGCGTTAGTAATAAGAATAACCATAAAAAAGTGGACGCGTCGCTTGGTGCAGTCGGGAGCCATGACGTCACGCCAAGGTCGACGGGTCCGACGAGGACTTCCCGCCAAATCTACATAACAACACACCACGTGGTTCCATGGCACAGCCGAAATACTAACCTACATTTTATTGTGTACCAAAAACTGTCAGGAAAACCCCTTCCGGAAAACCCTTGAGATGCGGTCGGATCCTAAGTAATCCTCAACAAACTGTTTTGGAAAAACCATGCCTTCTAGAAGCTGTGCTGTGACGCTCCATGTTATGTTACTGACGTATAAAAATTTCATGCTACTTTTCGTTGATACATTTTCTCTCATCATGCCGGAAATAAAATGCGTACAATGATAAGAGTTGCGCGCGGAGAAAATACTTTCACGCGGTTGCGTAATGAGTTTCCCGCCAACCGTTCAATGGATCGGTTCGCGCCATTTTCTCGCAGATAATTTGGCCGGTTTCGGGAGTGGTTTGGTACACTGCTGGCGTATATAGGCCAGTGTTGAACGCTACTTGGCCGGTTAGCCGCCGACGCGAGGGTGTAGGACGTTAGCGTAAACAAATTGGCCTTGAAGAAGCGCGCGTGGTCTCGGAGCAAACAACTCACACATTGATAATCCTATGACGAGTGACACAAGTGGGATCCGACGGTGTATTATTAGATAGGATTTGATATTTCCACGAGGAATGTATAAATCTATTCGATAACGAATTTAGAATGCGTAGAGCGTTCAAACTTTAACATTTGAATTTGGGAGTTTAGTAATCAGGTCGACGGAATGTTGGTATTGAAATAACGGCCAAATAATATTGTGTTGGTTGAAGGTTGTGAGCGCATTAGTTACACTGCTTGATTCGTGTTTCATCATTGTTGGTTTATCACACGTTATCGCGCTGGATAACGCGCACAAGTTTCCATTTTCAAACGTAATGTTGTAAACATCGTAGATTTGTGCCTAATACGAAATATAAATGATGATTTATCTTATCGCTAAGTTTAATAGGTTACCGAGACGTGATTAGGCCTCGCACGACTGTACATCTACAGTTGATTGTTTTCGCAGACAGAGCGTGTTATTTGAATACGGCAGCGAGTTAGTTGCGTAGAGGCAGGCGGTTATTTCTGTCGACCTAAATATCTGCGCGCGTCCCGGACAGAGTACAGCTTGTTTTACTCACTGAAAAATACTTTACGATGCATTTAGTGCCAGCACTCTTTGATGTGGTGTTTTGTACCGATTCAGAAATGCTTCAAGTTGCACGAGTACTTTGACGCAGGGTGTAAAATTGAAACATTGTGAGAAGTAACAATAGGGCTTATGAATTTAAAGCGTTGCACTGAATGCAGACCACGTCCGAAGGCCGCCTGATGCTCGCTGCATCCGTCATCTAACACAGACTGAATACCTGATGATTTGAAACAACTAAGAGTACAAAGACAATTTTTTTATATTTCCCTCAATAGGACAACAATTCAAGTATATTCATTGTTGACTCTCATAGAGCCTTTTTGGTCGTGACGACTGCTTCACCGTTGGTGTGCTTTCTTTAAGCTGAACTAATCTTACTCGTAGGTTCTTAGGAAGACCGTTTGACGAAACGGATAGAGTAAATCTGTGGTTTAGGTTTTTTTAGTGAAGATAAGAGCATAAAAGTGACACTTGAACACACCATTAATTAACATAATACGTGCGGGACTGCGGGGCGCCACAGGTAGTCATTTTCAACTTATCCCATCTGACCTCTAGAGACCTGCATTGCGCTGTACGAGTAGTGCTTGGAATTGGAATAGCTTCTTTCCTCGGTTCTGCTTACGTGCTCGACGCTTTGCCTTTCTCCTCGTCCACTTTCATTTTGCATTCATGCGCTTCAACGTTTCTTGTGCGAGGTTGTTATTGTCTTTTGTTAATCATAAGATTTCTCATCTTATGCGCGAACATTTTGCTGTTGACTTCTGTTGGTGTTCAAATCGACAATCAAGTCAGTACTGAATTGTGAGACGTCTTCAGAGAGCCTCCTTAAAAAGTTGGATCGAAACGGTGAACGGTGTTTGAAGTGACACTTTTCGACGAAACGTCAGTGTGTTGAAGGGTTGTCACTTTGATCCGCCGCTGCGCCGGAGTGCAGGAAACAACGCCGCGTGAATAGATAATCTGTTGGGTGGACAATAAACGTTTTGTTTACGTTTTTCAAGTGTCGTCGAATGTAAATCGTTTTTACTGCGGCAGAAAGTCACACATCGAAGCGTGCTTCGGGCGCAAGCGGCCGTTTTGTCGTAAAACCAAAATTACGGAAACAATGCCTTTGGAAGTCGGCTATTTGGTGAAATTTCCGAAATGTCTCCAACAAAAGGTAAACTGTTGCGTTTACGGAAATTGGAGAGCGTGCCACAAAAGATATCGTGCGGATCTGTGTGGTATTACCGAAGCATCGTGAGATCGTGGGAGCGGGGGCGCCGCGGGCGTAGCCTCCCGGGAACACCATTATCTGACCCCATATAGCCGGCCAGCCCGGACAAAGCTGCCGTGTGCGGTGTGAGAGCACCGGACTTGTGGGGTTAGGACAAACCTGGTATTAAGGCTACTACAGGGACAGCCTTTTAAGCTACTAGGCGTGGTGCGCCGATACGTGGCGAATGTTGTAGCTCTGGTTTTTGGTGATGCGTTGATGAACTAAATGTGTCTAATCTACGCGTCCAATTGATGGCAAAAAGAAAGCATATAGCAAGCACTACCAACGCTACGCATGAAGCAAATAGTAGGATGCGCGTGCTTGTGGTTGAGAATATTTCGCGCGCGCGTATTTTAATTACTCCTACACGCTTCTGACTCGGCTGTATACATTTGATAAATAAAGCGGATTGAATGAGTGCGTAAACGCACGATTTGATATCACAACACGTGACTCAGATGGGACGCTAGACGTGCCTACGCTAGACTTGCTAGTATTTCGGGAGTTTTTGCAATGCAATAAAATGAAATGCGGCTGAAATTTAGTGAAATAGTCACTTTCATAAGATTTATGTTTCGAACCGATTAACAATTCTTTATCAGAAGGCTTTATTGCGTGTTGGCCTTTGCACTGACATGAATATCAGTCCAAAGGTCAAACACAATTTTCGAGATAAACTGGCCCGACCACTGTTGGTCAAGTTGTGAGTCAAACTTTTGAAATAGCTCTGTAACTAATTTAAAACGTCCTAAACAAGTCTAAACATGATCGGACGCGTCGCTATATTCGCCGGTATAGTTAGTGAATACATCCGTCGAGGATCGGGACGGACGGCGCGGATTTGTCAGGCGCCCACGCCGACCAAACAGGTTGCTTCGGCCCTAGCGCTCACCTTTTTATTTTACTCACCATAGGGCTGCTACAGTCCCGAACGCAGCTGCTTTTCTTTGGACGGGAAATGGGCTGTTATAACGCAACGTCGACAGTGTGGGCATTGTGATTGCGAACCAGTTCCGAAATATCTAGGTCGAGTGAAAGGCGACTCGGCTTCGGCCGCGGGCGGATATGCATTGTGCCCAGGAATTGTATAGTTCGTGCGCAACCCTAGCGTCCTAGCGCAGCGCGAAGATAAAAAGAGCAACAAAAACTGATCCCGCGCACCGCTCTCGCATATAGCCCGTACAGCGCATATGTATACTTGTTTGGACTCTCAGCTACTGGTTTTGAGACTTCACAGCCTAAACAAATAAGTGACACGCACCCAGGTAGCGGCCATTGTGTCCCGCCCTTAACATTTGTTAAATATTATCTGATATCGTTTAAATTGCGGTCGATGTCGGATTATTTATGGCTTGAAGACTCTTCAAATTCTTTCGAGGACAGTTTTGTAAACAATATTGGTGTGTGTAAGCTTGGAATAGGTAGTTTTGCTTTGTTTTTGCAGATTGCGTCACGATTGAGACAGGAAATTGCGCCGGTTACTCATGGGTGAGTCAGTCGACGTTTCCAGGGTTTAATTGAACCAACCCAACCTCGTATATTACTGCGTCTTCGTTGTAACTTGTACAGAATCAAGTTCAGAATTCCTAAAAATTATGAAACCTAAACGGGTGTTTAATGCCAAAATAGCAGTGACTGTAATGGTAAATGGGCATTTCTCCAGAAATATGTCTGCGATCAACTCATTCATCTAGCCATTTTTCATTCTAAATGTATGGAGACAGATGAATGAGTCGCAGACATATTTCTGGAGAAATGCCCAAATAACACACCACAAACGCAAATTACACGGCAGCTTGCAAACCACTAATTCGGAGTGGTCTAGACTAAGTTGTTCGCGTGTACACCACTATTACAGCGATCTAATCTCTTAAACAGGATGTCGAAAATTTAAAGTTATAGGTACAGCGTTCGGAGGATCGAGTTTATCTTTTGAATTAGAAGTAAGTTTTTACCTTATTTTTTTGTAAAATTGACGGTTGCAGTGTGAAATTTTGGGTTACATGTTGTTTACTCTTCCGATTAGTGCTTCAAGAGTTTTGAGATATTACTTATTCACCTATTTAAGTTTACAATTTGTGGTGGCAAGCGAAATGTCGGCTGTTTGAGGAAGGAGGCGTGTGAAAACCGAGCTGTCAACAGTAAACGCTGTTAATAGTGCCAGGTTAAATATATTTACACAGACATTTATTTCGCGTTAAGGATAGATAATTTATTTCTGTCTTTGAGGTATGTTGGAGCAATCATCTTTTGTCGTCTAATTTACTAAAAATAACGTTATTATAGTATGTGCGAAAAGAGAATAGGATTTAGATGGGGGGACACTGCAATGCTTTTCTACCGTATTTGAAAAAAAAAATGCCATACTGGTTAGGTTAGTAACGTTTTTCGCCACGCCTATTCTCTTTCCGCACAGACTCTAGCTAGGAAAGGCATAGTTAAGTAAGCATTGTTATCGAATCAATTATCCTTCATTCAGTAAAAAAGATTGTATCTTCATAAGTACAGTAACAGAACTATCGTAATTAGTTTGTTACAGTTACGATCAAGACACCGTTACGTAAAATCTCCCGGGTCGTATGTAGATGTGAAAGTAGTCATTGTTGCGTGTCGATTGACATACAAGACATGGTATCCATAGCTCGATAATGCGCCTATTGAAATATCTCCACATTGGAATAGAAAAGACGTAAAATCAATAACTAATACGCCTTTTACGACGTCTTTGTACCTACTGATATTCGTTTATTCATTACATTTCCTAATAAGAAATCGTTTCTTAGGATTACTTGACATTATCGTCGACAATAGAATAAGCCAACAAGCAGACTTTGTCAACTACTAAGCAAGAAATAAAAAAATCAACCGACATTTTCAAAACGCATGAAAGTCATTTATGATCATTAAGACAAAGTAAAGCGAGATAAAAATAAGATTTAGAATCTTGCTGCGCAGGAGTGCACGGAGGGCAACGAACTGCGTCCATCTTGAAATTATTCACGTGACCTCAATGTATTTTGACCTGACCTTTAATTCTTTCAGTAAATCGCGGTAGGAATCAGCTTTATGCAATGAATTTTACGTGACATTTTAAAACTTGATATTAAGAAATACATATATTATATTATTTAATCAGGCAGGCACAGGGCCGGATTTGGAGGTGTGAAGGCCCTGGGGCAACGAAAGAGCGGAGGCCCCTAACGGACTAGTGGAGGCCCCTACTTATTAGGGAAGTGTTGTGGAGACCCGCCTGCCCTCCCCCAAATACGGCCCTGTACGTCTAGCATAACTGGCCGCGACTTCGCTTCTCGCGCGACAGAGCATCACCTGTCACTGTCGCACGATATTGAGTGGATAGAGATAGGTAGCATTTGTCGCGCGAGAAAGAGTCGCGTGTCACAGTTGTGCTAGAGGTACTGGGCAGGCAGTTGGTACAACTGATAATGCCTGTATCCAGTGAGCTAATAACTTATTGACGTGCTTGAGTGGAATTATGCTTATTACAGAAAACTATAGGTATTTGCGAAGGTAATGTGGGTCACGCGTGGCGTCATTCGGTGTCTGAAAACTGGCTACCGTAAAAATTGAGGCACATTATTTGTCAACTTTTACAATACTTTCAAAAATGTGTGCCGTTGAACTAAAATTATGTTAGAACATGTATTTTGCTTTGACTTGGGTATGAGAAACAACTATCGCAGAATAACTATTCTCCTGTTTTTATTCTTTCTTACCCTACCATAGATAGTTATACAAGTAGTTACCACATAGGTATTCAATTTCACTATAACAACCGATTACACTAGTTCGATTACACGAACAAAAACTACGCTCCGTTGTACCTGCCCAAATAACATCGAACTTCTATTGTTATCAAGTTTTTATGTAAAGAAAAAACCTGTAGCTATTGTATTGGGTTTGATTGCAACTGCATGTGCATTCTCGGGCACGTAGGTATATAAAATAATAGTGTTGATAAAAAATAACATTACGGCATTCCGTTACCGTCGTCACGGAAGGCAACGTTGAAGCCTAAAATGATTGGTTAGTAGTGTTCAGTGACAGAAAAGGCAGAACAAAACGGTTCAGCTATGAGTCCCATAAGTCAGAGAGTCTAATATCAAGACGTTCCCTGTCCCGTGACCCCACATATGGGTCACGGCAAGCCTTATTACAAAGCCGTTAACAAATTTTACAATTTGAATCGGGACTGTGAACGTGTTAAACGACGAAATTTCAAGTACCTATATTTAAAACTTGCAATTTTCCAAATAGTCGTTCTTTATTCGAATTAACTTCCCTGTGTACTTCAAATTTGTTATGACTAGTACCGTAGAATGGGGTGAGTAGGCTTCGCGGGGGGAGTTGGCTTGCGAATCCAGAATTTCATTTTTGAGTAGTTACTTTAATTTTTGGGCTTAGGTTGCTCTCAAAGTAATTTGATTATATTTTTAGACATATTTTTTCTTTTTTTCGCAACATTAAGCTGCCAAATCACACAATTTTGAAACACAAATTCACTGTCAAAGTTGATGCTCGAAATCGGCGGATTTTTAGTTGAATTTAACTTTGTTTTTAAGTGATGTTTACCAAAGTAAGTGTTCATCCACCTTTCGGATATCGTTCATATACTTACATGGCTTATTGGAAACAGAAAAACTAAGTTATATTTTCTTTATTTATAATGGTTTTAACATAGAAAACGAGGCTATATTGTCAAAATATAAAATTGCTAGGGCTTCTCACCCCAACTACGGGGTGAGCTGGCTTTGCCTACTATTATGAATTTTTCGTTGAAACTATGCAATGAAGCAACAAACTATCATTGACAAACTGAAATTCTTACCTCCGGAACACTTTTTTTGTATATAAATCAATGTGCCACATATAAAAATAAACTTTTATCCAGGTTTGAACTTCGATTTCCAGCCAACTCACCCCGTTTTACGGTATATGGTAAACTTCCGAGTCCCCGACAGGTCAACAGAAAATATTTATTTGTTTCGCAATATTACATTCATTTATACATCTAAGCAAAACATTTACATGCGTTTGGGAAATGTGACCTTTATTTTTGATAAATCGAGTCTGTTTTATATGGTGAACATACCGAAATTACTCAAAAATAATGTTTAGGCGCATGTTTGTCGTCGTGTTGCGGAAAACAAGCCCGCGTAAACGTATAACCTGCCTACTCAAAAATAATAAAAATGTTGGTCAATCTGATTGTACGAGTAAATGTCAGGTGCTCTTTGCTGGCAATCCCAATAAATGTCATCTCAGTATATTATATTTTACATTTTCTGAATAAAACGACTGTGACTTACGGAGAGACAGACGGACGAACATACAGACAGATATGACAAAATTATAAGCGGTCCGCTTTAGTCATTTGGATTATGGGATCCTAAAAAGAGGATGACAAGCATTGGGACTATGAAATAAACTGATAGTCCCAATAGATGTCAGCCCTATCAAATATCTTCTTTATTGTAAAATTGACGAGTAAAATATCAAAGCCACGGATATAATCTCATCGCTAAAACGTCGGCTACAAATGTAATTTTAATTTTATCTTATTTATCCTAATCAAAATATGGGTGACGAATATTACAGCGACGAGCACTCGGACATTTACTTCACAGTGCCTTATTTATTTATTTCACAGTGCCTTAGTTATAAAAAACTGTCATGCTGTGTAATTAAATTGTATAAATAAAATAAAATAAAAATTTACCTTAGCAGTGCTCAATATTATCTTTGTCCGACTGATAGGTACAAGCTGTAGCGTACAGCCTCGTCATTTCAGAGTACACCGGGCATTTCTCCAGAAATATGTCTGCGGTCACCTCATTCATCTGACTCTTTTTCATACTAAATGTATGGAGACAGATGAATGAGTCGCAGACATATTTCTGGAGAAATGCCCCACCACGGTCTAGTGCGATCGTTTGCATCTCACTAGCAGGTATACAGCCCTTAACGTGCACTGGTGATTACAGAGGCTCCATAAAAAGTCGTAAAGAGTATGAAGCTGGGTTAAAGTTACTACGTTTTTCCATAGAAGGCAGATGTCCTCCAGGGCAGTTCGTTCACCCGTCGCAGGCGCAGGTGCTTAGGTAACGTTACGACACAAACCAGAATCGTAGCAATTGCATGGGAGCGAACAATTAACATAGACGAGCGAATTGCGAGCTGCTGCGACTTTCTTGTAAAAAACGCGTATCTGTACTATCTGTACACGTTTTTTTACGAGAAAATCGCAGCAGTGGATAGATGACATAATATGAGGGTAAAAATATAAGGGCTTGGAAGTTTACGAATTTATTGCAATTAATGTTATTGGAAGTGGGGACTCGGAAAATTCAGTTTTCTCGAAGTACAGTGCAAATAATGACTTCTTGATTATGCTAAATTGGTCAAAGTAACACGTAACCACTCGAAAGGGTTGTGTTTTGCGAGTATGAAACGACATGTTTTAAGTGTTAAAGCGTCAGTGAGGATAATATTAAGTTTCTTTATGCCACAGCTGGCCATAAAGTGGCTTTTTCCGCACGCTGCGCGTACGGAAAAAACCTCTTTCTGGCCAAGTGTAGACATAAAATGATGTACACAACACGGGAGGTAATAAAGAAAGCCCTCGATCGCATATTTACGTCCCTCGCTTGCAGCTCGGGCCGCAAACTTCTGCGATCTCGGCCTTTCTTTGTATTACCACCCTAGTTGTGTAATGTACTATAATGTAATTTCGATTAATAATTTCTTTACATATGGACGAGAGAACAAAAAAGTAAGTGAGAGGTCTAAACAAAAAAAGTAAACGGAGACGAAAAATTATGATTCAAAACAGATTTTTACACAGAAAATGATAATGGAATTAATAAATCTAACAAAATTTATGGCAAACATTTTTAGACACATAAGTAGGTACTTTTGTCCGTAAATTTCTAAGTAAATCAAATCAATAGGGCTATTGAAGTAACCAGTTCGACTCGTCATGAGCCGAGCAACTCTTCACGCGTTCTGATCCAGTTTGCGCGCATTGTTTATATGTGAACGTGTGAATAAACAGGTACAATTATCGATGTATAGGAAAGCATAGTTGCAACGTGCGTTTATGTATGTTATCTACTAATTATAGTAGGTAACGCATTCGCTTTGTACCGTCAGCAATAAAAAGCTCCCACACAAGTTCTTACTCTCTTCACAATGAAAATATGTGTAAATATATTGAGCTATTTGTCCGAGTCCGCTACTTGCCTGATGATTTTATCAGGCATCGAAAATTTGGTAGCACACTCTAAAAAAATCTGAGCCAACTAAGAGAGTTTTCTCTTTGTTGGCGTTAACTTAAATAAAACAAACAAGATATTAAACATGTCAACGAAAGCTGATTAATTAAAACAGCACGTTCATTAGTGATTAAAACAACAATCTTGATAATTTTAACAAATATATTCCTTGTTTCTATCATTATTTTCTTCTTTGTATACTTCGATCATGTTTGTTGAATCAAATCAGAACATGGTTAATTGAACTATGATAAACAATCAATATCATCTTAGTTGGTGCATCTAACGGATCTATATCGGGATCCCTAATTTTTTTTAACCTATTTTTGCATTCCCTAATACTGTTTGTCATAATGATCATTTGTCCTAACACTCACATGCCCTAGTATTTGATTCCCTCACATCATATTGATGAAATTTTTGTGCCCTAATATTTATTTTACCTAATGCAATTTGCCATATTGATTATTAATGCTAATGGCATTTTGCCTAATAGTCATTTATCATAATTACTAATAAACCCTAAAGATCACACGTCCTAATCGTCATTTATCCTAACTTTATATGGGCTAATGTAGTTTATCCTAATATTGTATAACCTAACATTATTTGTCCTCACGATTTTTTTCCCTAATTGTGATTCCCCAAATATTATATGTTCCAACCAATAACCCTACCCTAACCAAACTAACATAACCTAACCTTTTTTTTTCCCCCGGAGCAATCATGAAACTGCATACCACCATGTAACCTAAGGCCATCGGGGGTGACAGCCAGATGTTACGCATTGGTTATGTGGGGCACTCCGCTCCAGAAGGGATTGGCCTACCCATTAAAACTCTGGGATGCTTCCAACCTGTGCCTTCATGGTGATGGTCTGGGATCCGATGGCACCACGCCATCACCGGCACCTCCGCCCTAGGGCTAACCCTCTACGAAAACGGCACACTGTAGGCAAACCTAACATACTTTTCTGGTAACAGTTCGGTTTTGTAAGGATCGCAGTTCAAACCTAACCTAACCTACTTTTCTGGTAACAGTTCGGTTTTGTAAGGATAGCAGTGCAAACCTAACCTAACCTACTTTTCTGGTAGCAGTTTGGTTTTATGAGGATCGCAGTTCAAACCTAACCTAACCTACTTTTCTGGTAGCAGTTCAGTTTTGTGAGGATGGTAGTTCAAACTTAACCTAACCTATTTTTCTGGTAGCAGTTCGGTTTTGTGAGGATCGCAGTTCTAACCTAACCTACTTTTCTGGTAGCAGTTCAGTTTTGTGAGGCTTGCGGTTCAAACCTAGCCTACTTTTCTGGTAGCAGTTCAGTTTTGTGAAGATCGCAGTTCAAACCTAACCTAACCTACTTTTCTGGTAGCACTTCGGTTTTGTAAGGATCACAGTTCAAACCTTACCTAACCTAATTTTCCGGTAGCAGTTCAGTTTTGTGAAGATGACAGAGTTCAAACCTAACCTAACCTGCTTTTCTGGTAGCAATTCGGTTTTGTGAGGATCGCAGTTCAAACCCAACCTAACCTACTTTTCTGGTAGCAGTTCGGTTTTGTGAGGATCGCAGTTCAAACCCAACCTAACCTACTTTTCTGGTAGCAGTTCGGTTTTGTGAGGATCGTAGTTCAAACCTAACCTAACCTACTTTTCTGGTAGCAGTTCGGTTTTGTGACGATCACAGTTCAAATCTAACCTAACATACTTATCTATCTAACCTAACATAATAATCGAATTTGCAATTTTATATGAACTTTGGCGCACCCAAAAAAAATATCACCACTATCAATGTGTCGAAATGTTAAAATTAATTATATTTTTTGGTCAATATCTATTTCCACAAATAAACAACGATTTCTTGAATAAAATATTACATTTATTTACATAATGTTATTTATACCCTTATTATTAAGAGTTCTTCAATAAATAGATATACAAAATGCGCCTTGATAACTTTAGCAAAATTATCTTTAATTTTGGGGATACCATGTATGGTAAAAATCCATCAGATAAATGGGGTTTAAGACAATCACAACATTCCAGAAGAAAATTGATCATCCCAATAAGTATTACCGCCTGTTGTTTACCATTTATGCTGTTTTAGATTAAAGTTTTGTAATCTTTTGTTTTGGTGCACAATAAAGAATATTGTATTGTATTGTAGGACAACACAGTTAATGCAAGTAATATGAGGACAAACGTTATTAAGGATAGCGAGCAATATGCAAAATAACATAAGGGATATTGATAGTTATGGCAAATATATTTCGGACAATTTAGATTTAGGGCAATAATAACATTATTGAAAGTAAAAATTATGACAACTTATCATTAGTCCAAATACCCATTAGGACAAAACAGTTAGCCCAAGTTATTTTAGGACAAACGATGTTAGGGAACGCGAGGAATATGCAAAATAACATTAGGAATATTAATAATTATGGCAAAAAAGCTTCGGACAACAGAGTATTATGGCAAAAATAACATTATGGAAAAACCTTATTATGACAACTGATCGTTAGGCCAAATACCCATTAGGAAAAAACAGTTAGGGCAAGTGATTTTAGGACAAACGATGTTAGGGATCTCGAGGGACACCCGCATCTAACGTCTTGTTAGGCTCGTATGGAATCAAGATGCTTGATTATATACTGCTTGACTGTCACAATCTTGTTAGGGGCAACCAATTTTTTTTAAAGTGCATTTTCAGTGCAGACATCATGGTAGAATGCCATAGAAATGAAGAATTTACATTTGAACGATTTATTACAATTAATATTGTTTTTAATAACTTAAAATAATTTTGATTGTAATTTCTCACTCCGATGGCACTCTTTCATGCCTGCTCTGATATTGTTACCGAATTTCCGATATCTGGTTATTATCGACCGAAAGGTAAGATATTAGGGTTGATCGGGGAGTGACTATAAATTAAATCGAATGTTAATAAAAAACATGTTTTTCTCAGTAGCTCCATTTGTCCTGATTTTTTACGATTCGGCCATACCAAACAAATCACAATCGAAAAAGGACCAATAAATGCATTATTGATCCCGACTACTGTGTTGCATTACAATATATTAAGGGTCTTAATGAACGTTTAATAAGGCGGCGGATCAAAGCGCGTACGCATCAAAGGAGCCGGTATAGGACAACCACTACCAGCACACGCGTAAAGCACAGGGATCTAAGGATAATAGCCCTTATACCAAAGCCCTAAGAACGGCAACAACTGATTATCTCGGCGGTTAGTATCCACTTGTACTATCGCTACTAAGGGCGCGGCCCCATGTCGACGGCACGGCGCCGTCCACCGTGGAACGGCACGACGCCGTCACCGTGCGACGGTACGGCGTCGTGCCGTCGGACGGCGCCGTCAACGGCGCCGTGAACGGTGCCGTGGACGGTGTGACGGCGCCGTGAACGGTGCCGTGAACGGTGTGACGGCGTCGTGGACAGTGTCGTGAACGGCACACGGTACCGTGTGCGGCGCACCGCACACTGCACTCTTCCCGCTACACTGTGGATCGAAAATCGACTCTCCATAGAAATAGGGACTTATTTTTGTAAGTGTATAATTTTTTGATTTAAATCGTATCCTTTCATCATTTTTAGGGTAAAACATGAAAACCGTCCTTCTTTTGTGGAAGTCTGTTAATAACGGACTTCAAATGAAGAGATTCGATAAAAAATGTACAATTCACTATGAAAAATACCCAAATCACTATATTTTTCTCGATTTTTCCAAGATTCCATCATCAGATCCTGATTTGTTTGCAATGGGACTACCTCAGAGGTATACCCTTTCAAATAAAAAAAGAATTTTCCATATCGGCTTAGCCATCTTCAAGTAATCGGGGAGCAAACCTACATAGAATGTTCTCTTTGTTTTGAAGTCGGTTAACACTAGAAATTCATTTGTAATAAGAAATGCACGAGAAACTATAACCAATACCAAAATCGCTATATGTGTGCCTATAATATTTGAAGAGTTCCCTCAATTCCTCCAACATCCCATCATCAAGTCCTTTGGTTGCAATGGGACCACCTCTAAAATATTCAAACATCATTCTTTCAAACAAAAAAAGAATTTATAATTGGTTCACCCGTCTTCGAGTAGAAAAAACGTCCTTCTTTTGAAAGCCGGTTAAAAAGTCGCCGCGACCTCACTCATTCTCAGTGTGCCATACCCCGCGATTTTTCTATACAAATTGATGATTCTAGATTCGCCGCAGTGTGAGATTCGCCTAAAACAAAACTACCGAGCCGTGCGCCGTCCACCGGTGCGGTGTGCCGTTCACGGCACCGTGGACGGCGCCGTCACACCGTTCACGGCACCGTTCACGGCGCCGTCACACCGTCCACGGCACCGTTCACGGCGCCGTCCACGGCGCCGTCCGACGGCACGACGCCGTACCGTCGCACGGTGACGGCGCCGTGCCGTTCCACGGCGGACGGCGCCGTGCCGTCGACATGGGGCCGCGCCCTAACATACGCCATCTTGGTATAAAAAAACAAGTGCGATCTTGGTAATCTGTAAAAAAACAAGTCAAGTGGTAGTGCAATTGATACCTTGGAGGGAGTAGAAACATGTGCGTGGTAAGATTTTTAAAGTTGGCGCCTCCTACAGGTAGGAGCCGCTCCTACCTCCTTGTAGGAGTCCTACACTAGAGCCTTCATGCATTTTTGTTGGATCCCCTTGTTTTGGTAGTATTTTATTTTCCCAAATGTTATGTTTGTCCGAATATTCTTTACGCATAATCGTTATTTTACAGGTACAATTGACTTTTCAGAATAATTATAAAAGTAACCTAACCTAACTTATTCCAAGTGACTTACGTAAAAGATTTTCCAAAATATTTTCAACTAAAGCTGGAGAAAAATTATGCGAAATTAAATTTTATTTTAGTTTTTATGTTAATATTTAGTTACATACGTCCTATGTTCAGAAATAAACGGCTTCTGTTTAAAGTGAAGATTATGAATGGCAATTTCCCAGTTTTCTACTATTACTGCGTTAAGTGGATATGTAACGCTTTTACGACAAAAATCTCAGAAAACTCCGAATAAAATGGAGTTGTAGCGGATCCTATAGAAGTAATAAACCATAAACACTAAAGTATGTGTACGTACGTACGTACATGCAACCAGTTGTCATGAGTGTAAATCAGAGAATCGTGGCTACCGCGCCACGCTATTAACCGCACTGCCACGGGGCATGGGCGTATTTATTATGTCAAGCTTTATATCTGGATACGGCCGCGAAAATATTAATGGAACGTATTGGCACTTCAAATAAAAATGTACCTATAAAGGATAAAAAAAAAATCAAGAGCTCACTCCGAAGCACTGGTAGAATCAGATCTGTAAAAACCCTTGGGGCCTATTTGCAAAATAAATGAATAACTCTTTAAACTACGCTAAGCTCCTAGAGTCAGATCTGTAAAAAAACCCTTGAGGCCTAATTGCAAAATAAATGAATAACTCTTTAAACTACGCTAAGCTAGGCTAAAATCCAATGCAGTTAAAATAAACCGGCCAAGTGCGAGTCGGACTCGCGCACCGAGGGTTCCGTACAAACTCATAAGTAGATACATGAATAGTTCAAGAAAAACTATATGGCGATTAGTTTAGTAGGAGCAAATGAGTATGTGTTAAGATTTTTGCAAATTTCTCAAAAACAGTGCAAGTTAGGAAAACCGTTATATTTTTCCTGTAATATATAGGATGACATTAATAATTGGTAATTATTACAGATTTTTCTGTTCAGTAACTTCGAAGATAATAGGGGGGGAACGGTATTTTTTTTAACGTTTTTCGCCATAAATCAAAAACTACTTATTTAAATAAAAATACAAAAATACTGTTTTAATCTATAAATTAAGCCCTTTAATTTGATACCTCACTCAATATAATAGACCTACTTTCAATTTGCAAAGTCTCATTACGGACCTCTTTAAAAAAAAAGTAAAAAAGGTACAAGAATTTTTTTACATCCTATAAGTTTGGGTTAGCGGTTCTTAACACTATTCCAAATTTCAAGTCGATAGCATCAGTAGATCCTGAGATATCTTGCTGTGACAGACGGACAGACAGACAGACAGACAGACAGACAGACAGACAGACAGACAGACAGACAGACAGACAGACAGACAGAGTCGCACCATAAGGGTTCCTTTTTTACCATTTTGGTACGGAACCCTAAAAAGAACTTGCTAGTCTAAGCAAATAATTTTAAAGAATGCACTGTTTTCTCAAGCTGTTGCTTTGCTACCTCAAAATTATAACATTCAAATGTTACGATTTTAAGGTAACAACCACTTTTTTCCAAATCAGATCAAAACAAAATTCAGATGAAACGATTACGAGCTCGGACACGCAAGGTGTGTTCCCATGATCGTTAATATTCAAATTCAAGGAGCCGAAACGGCTTTATAAAATCCAGAACATAATCGATACCCGCAATAAAATAATATAATAAAGACAGATAACGGCCGGAACGGTAGCTAAACAGTATCAAAGAACAATGACGCCATTGTCTGAGAAGATGTCTCCCGGAGTCCACTACAAAGGAGCAAACTAGTCGAGATGATATTGGACAGCTTCCGAACCTTAAACATCGGTTTTTCAAAGGTAAACACGATCGAGCGCATTGTGCGTTCGACCTCAGGTCACTCCGAGACCTCAGTTCCAAATTTAAGAGCGTTCTTCTCACATTGTCGGGAACAATGGATAGAAAAGACGAGATTACCGCGAGGGGTGATGCTGCTAAGTATTACACGAACAATAGACACAAAGACTGGTGTGTGTTTACCCATGAATATGTGGAATAATACACAATAGCCAGTGCTATGGTAATGCCGAACAGGTTCACTCCTTGAGATAAGTCTACGTGTATAACGAATTCGCGTTAGGAGTTAAATCGTGCATCTCTGAAAAATTGCCCCGTTGTAATCCCGTTTATAAATGGTGTATTTAGACGTTTCTGCTAACTGTGCTAGGCGGTATTGTTAGGCAAATTAATGAATTCATTACGAGTATACTCGCACGCTAACTCTCGCATGTAGCTTCGACAATGAAGGTACAGTTTAAAGACTTAAACAATAGGCTATTGATTGATTACAATGATAGACATTGCCTTTAGCAATGATTAATTAAATACTAGTTGCCGTCTGTATATGGTGAAGAATTTTATATGAATGCTAAACTCAGATACTTGGGACTTACTAACAAGTTTGACAATGCAAATTAATTGATGGAATAAGGTGAAGTTCTGCATAATAGAAAAAAAACTGGGATGGAGCCTTCACTGGGTGGACATGGCGACATTTGGCGGGCGACTATTCAGCCAATTATCGGTGTAGTGGTTTAGAAGTCCTGCGCCATATGTCCACTCCTGCGCAGATGGGATGCGCGGGAGTGGATTATGGATTAGCGCATGTATTGGGTTGCGAGCTCGCGTTACACACACGCTAGCTCCTTCCTTATATGACTAGTTTCTAACTACTGTTGTGTGTTGCCATGGATCTTTTATAACAATGTTGATCATTTAGCCTTTATGTCCTACTAGCGACCCGCGCCGGCTTCGCACGGTGTTTCTCTATTATATTATGCATGTATTATACATGTAAACCTTGCTCTTCAATCACTCTATCTATTAAAAAACCGCATAAAAATCCGTTGCGTAGTTTTAAAGATTTAAGCATAGATAGGGACATAGGGACAGAGAAAGCGATTTTGTTTTATACTATGTAGTGATATCACCCATATGAGAAAAGATAATTAAATCGGTCGTTTAGCAGCACTTACAACTATATCTATTTCGCGTAGATAGGTACTGGTGAGGTAAATAGGAATTTACGCAGCGGTCATTCTTAGCGCGGGTCGCCTTTTTGGCTAGTTGGAAATAAGGTCCCAAGGTCCATGAGAAGGCACCATATAAAAAAATATCCATGTAGGACGAAACTGAAATCTGGTGCCACTTCAAAAGCAAATGTTAAATCGGCGGCAATGATGTGAATGTTATTCAATAATTTATTACACCTAATTTAATTTAATTGTTAAGTAAAATAACTTTCGCATGCCAGAATGGGCAGAATATATTAGGTTAGCTTTAATATGACTATAATACCTTGTATATATGTTTCACGAGAGTTGAGGTGAATGATTACACACACAGCTACATGAAGGACTCATTGCAAAAAAAGTGAACGAATGAAATGAATGAGTGAGTAAAATAAACACAAGGCTATAGTTTAAAGAAACTTTTTGGTCTAAGTATCTTGCAATTCACTGTTGAACTTGCTATCGGTACGAAAAAAGAACAGTAATTTCAAAACCTCGCTGTCATTACATGATAGTGTTGTTGTGTGCGTGGCCTCAACTCTCGTGAAACTACCTATACTATATATTCAGGGAATAAACTTCATTCATTCAATAGATCGGATCAAATCGAAGTCGCTGGCAACACTGATGCACCTTCGGCTGCATCATTCTCAATATAGATAAGCTAGAGGATGTCTAACGGCTCGGGAAGCGGAATAGGAGTTTATGGCCACTTGACATTGCTTTTAAAAGCCATAAAGTGCTAAAGATTGCGTTATCGTAAGTGCACAGCGAGCTAAGTGGCAATTATGCGGTTTGGAGAGCTAGCGTTACGTAAAGCTTTACCGCAACGCTTTCCAGCAAAAGGTGCAATTATTAAGTTACCTCAACTGTGCAACAAAACGGTATCCTTTATGTAATTTCGATGTTTCAACTTAAAATGGAACCTTTTTAAATAACCGACGACAAACTAATTTTTTCGATTGACAAATGCAAGAACTTCTATATGAATATCAGTGGCGTGGCGTAAAAGTTATCCTTGGGCAAGCCGGTGCAGATTTGGCGTACATTTTCCTTAAGAGCTGTAGAATAAGGTGCTCAAATGCCTGATATTAGGCAAGCCGGTAGGAATCGAGTTCTTTGGACGCCACGCCACTGATGAATATCCGAATCGCTATAAATGTGCATCTGTAATGTATATTTGAAGTCCTCTAATTTTTTCCAAGACCAATATCATCAGATCCTGACCTGATGAACCTGGGAGGTTATACCCTTTCAAACTAAAAAAGAAAATGTCAAAGAAAATGTTAATATTTTGCGTTTTCGAGTAATCAGGAAAAGAATCCGACAAACGAAGAACTTCTTTTTTGTAGTCTGTTAAACACTGCAATATGTTTTTAACGGAGTGATATGCATGGGATAGTTTCCTATTTAGTGTTGCTGTTAGTTCCAATATGAATCACGGGGTTAGATATCCACGCGTCCTTCAATGACCCGCTGAAACCCGTGCTCACGGTCTGTTGTGATTCACCGTGATCGAGCGGACCACACACGCTATCCCGAACCCAAAAAAACCGAAGATTCCCGTCACGGTCCACTAATTATCCTACGTGCTGTAAATTTTATTATTATTCCTGTAAAATCACAATAAATCAAGCATTTTTAACAGCCAATAAAATATAGAAACCACGTTACAGTTTTCGAGCATTATAATTTTTACTGCGTTATTATGCAGGTCTCGTTCAAGTTCCTAACGAGATTTTACGATGAGGCGACCGCTTCGATTCTGCATTTTAATTTTTAATGTGTGAAAGGGTTACGATCGTAAACGCAATTGGTCAAGCGTTCTGTCAACAGTGATATCGCGTAGGTAACAGATTTTGATGACTGTTTTATGATATTATTATGCAAGTTCTATTTTTAACTAGATTTTACGACCGTCAGGGTGACCGGTGTGTGCGTTTATCTGTATTTTATGTGTGAAAGTCGAGCGGAGGTCATAAACGCAATTGGTCAAGGATTGACCGGTATTTTTTTTTCTTTTTTTCAGTTTCTTTGTATTTAATTAGGGATGTAACGATACCGATATATCGGTATTGCCGATTATATACAACCGATATTTGAAGAGTGCGAAAATAATTTGCTGTATGAAAAAAAATCTGCAAAAAGTAATTTCAATTACTGACTTAATTTATGTATTGGTCTATTACCTTGTGCAATGATAATTACCTTCGGTTCAATTTTTTTTTAATTTTGAACTGACTATTTTTTTTTATTTACAGTTACAAGGTTGACTCTCTGTTAAATATAGCCAGGTTTTAGGTATAAAAGGAAGGACATACAAATATCTGAAGTTCATACTTCATTATTTATCTAAGATATCGGTATCGGTATGGTATCGGCAAAATTATGTATCGTTACATCCCTATATGTATCGTACGGTGTATGTAATAAGCATATAAGCCAGATCGTAAATGTTATTGGAGAAGCATTGAGGTCTTGAAGGAAAGTACTTGGATTTGTATCGGCATTTTTACGAATGCATAACCAGTGTCGGTATTTTACGAGGTGAATGTCGGTATTTTATTCGTCATGTAGTTGGATAGCGTACGGCAGCTGGACGTGGCTTGACTGTGAATATTCATAGCGGTTCTTGAGGCCTAAGTAGGACACGATGCGCGACTAAATATAAATAAACACTAGGTGCTTGGTGCCAGCACTTGCATTTAAAGGGTCAAGAACCACGGAGGTACACAACAACTTTCTTATCAAGTGAAGTAAACATGATATTTCTTAATACCATCCCTATCCCTATATTGATGAATTTAGACACAAGAAATCAGAATCTATTACTCAGTTGTATTACAAAATAGGTTGACTTTGCGTCGAAAAAATAAAGTTACATGCCAACTCATATGCAAAAGCAATAAACGTTGGTATCTATAATACGGTGCATATCTACCAATAACAGCAAAGAAAAACAATTTAAACATAGCAAATCTTATCGATACGTGAAGAAAACCGATAAAAAAGCAAAGCAACTAAAAATAAAATTAAAATGCGCGGGTACGAGGCGAGACCATTTACATGTAGCCATGCACGATTGTTTTGCCTACTATTAATTAATTCGTGCATTTTAATATGCAGTGGACATGCAGATATTAATCAAATTATTGTGAACGTGGGAACGGAGCGGTGCAAACCGAACGGACCAGTTTTGCGCGAATGCAAATCTCGAGGCTCCAAGTGGATGCAACTGGCGTGGGGATTTAAATAGAAAAAATAATTGCATCACGTCAAAGTATGATGTTCCATACAAATGTCGCTCGCGAACTCGCTGCGACTGGTTTTGCATGGAAATTCGCTAGAAACCTAGGTTTAGTGGTCTGTGTAATCGTCTTTGTGGGAAGCCACAGATTTGGTAATCAGCAATGGCATTTGAACAACCCAGGTATATTTATGGTTCAAATCTAATACATGGTGTATGCTTGTCCAAGTCAATAAACTCTTGGTTAGTTTTACGATGCAATGTTGCAATGCAACAAATAACATACGTAACATAATTGAGATACACGGAAGTCGGAAATAATGAAATGGAAAATACAGCCGCAGTGAGAAGGAAAATACCATATTCCATCTTTATCATGTTAACACATTGAACAACGGTTAAAGGTTACAATAAAAAGAATATAATCAAAGAACATTCACACATTTGCAGATCTATAGCGTGTATTTTAAATAGTTTAGCATAAATTAACGAAGTAACAATCACACTTCATGCGCTTTATGGCTTCGCTTGGCTGAAGCTTTACTTTGGTCTACTATTGTCTTAATTCAAAATTTGCATAAGACAGGCGTTTCTTTGTACAACACCCTTTATATTATTATTTTACCTCTGTGAACTTAGCCTACAACCTTGATTTTTTTTTACGGTCTATTTTTTTTCGGATACTATTTCGTTTGTAGTTAATTGTAGTAAAACAATTTTTGTTTGTAGTTGCCTGAAAAAAAAATTAAAAAACCTGAAAAAAAGTCAGCCTGCACATTGGTCAAATCTAACTTTTAAAGGTTGATTCCGGTTCAGAATCGTTTGTAGTTGATTGTAGTACCTTTATTTTCGTTTGTAGTTAAGAAATAACGACCAAAAAAAAAACAAAACATAAATTCAAGTACTACTCGTCCCACCCAGCGCGCGTTTATGTCTTTTCGCTCTACAAGTATCTTAGCCTTAGTAGTACCAAACATGGCTTAATTATCACATGTATTCCATATTGATTGTAAAAACCTGCTCAAAACTCATCCTGAATGATGAATTTATGTTAATTTTCGCATGTCATAACGGATTAAGAAAAAAAAACGCAACAATAAAATAAAGCTAAACATTTAGTTCACAAGCGCGTTGAAGTCTTTCAGTAAAAACCAACGGTATAATAGAGAACAGGCACCTAAATTGCATATGGTAGCTCTATTTCGTCTATAGTTGTACAAAAACACTCTACTAACAACTGAGCTACTCGTACCTGGGGTTCGTTTGAAGTCTCTATTTCGTTTGTAATGAAACGAAATCCCACCTACTCGACGCCGATAGCCCCCCAATCGTTTGTAGTAAAGTCGAATATCAAATTCAAGAAAAAATGTAAACAAATAACTGTCAATGTCAAAGTGACAAAATGCAACGAAATACAATTATACATGGAAAGAAATTTAAAAATGTATCATCGACTCGCGAATATTTGATAATAATATTAAAAATAAACTGATGTTTTAATTACATACCAAATGTTTAAAACTTCTTATCATTACCAGTAATATAAATTTAAACTCCATATAATTTACTTAAACACCACAAATACGATATAAAAAAGTATTAAATCGCTATATAACTAAGTAACATATTTTTAAATATCCATACAACAGTGTTTACCTGTAAATATTTTATTTTTTATAATTATTTCAATGATTTTAGACTTACCACCACTAGCGTTTATTTTTTTAATGGTGGCAACCCACTTGTTTACATTTTTGATCTCGAATTCGATATCCTACTTTAGATCCTTCTCGTTTGTAGTTGCTGAAAAACGCTCGACAAACATCTAGGCTACACCAGGCTCGTTTGTAGTTGCTCGTTTACGTTTAAAGTTAAGTAAAATCTGACCTGCTTGACACATAAGGCCTCCAAGTCGTTTGTAGTTGTAAAAAAAACATTTGAAACACACGCTACCTCGGGCTCGTTTGTAGTTGCTGTGCTTCGTTTGAAGTTCAACGAAATTCCACTTATACGCCGCAGATAGCTCCCAAATCGTTTGTAGTTGATGACAATCGCTTGACAAACATCTAGGCTGTCTCAGGATTGTTTGTAGTTGATTCTTTTCGTTTGTAGTTGGTTAAAATCGCTTGACAAACATCTAGGCTGCCTCGGGCTCGTTTGTAGTAGCTCTTTTTCAATTGTTCTTAAGTAAAATCAGATCTGCTAGACACATAAGGCATCCAATTCATTTGTAGTTGATCCTTTTTATTTGTAGTAGATCCTTTTCGTTTGTAGTTGATAAAAATCGCTCAACAAACATTTAAGCCGCCTCACGATCGTATGTAGTTGCTCCTTTTCGTTTGTAGTTGATCTTTTTCGTTTGTAATTCTGCGGAATCCTACCTACTTACCGTAAATAGCTTCCGATTCGTTTGTAGTTGCTCCTTTTCGTTTGTAGTTGCTCTTTTTCGTTTGTAGTTGATGAAAATCGCTTGACAAACATCTAGGCTGCCTCAGGATCGTTTGTAGTTGCTCCTTTTCGTTTGTAGTTGATCTTTTTCGTTTGTAGTTGATGAAAATCGCTTGACAAACATCTAGGCTGCCTCAAGATCGTTTGTAGTTGCTCCTTTTCAGTTTTAGTAGATTATTTTCGTTTGTAGTTGGTTAAAATCGTTTGACAAACATCTACGCTGCCTCAGGATCGTTTGTAGTTGCTCCTTTTCGTTTGTAGTTGATTCTTTTCGTTTGTAGTTAAGGAAATCCCACCTACTTACCGTAAATAGCTTCCGATTCGTTTTTAGTTGATCCTTTTCGTTTGTAGTTGCTCCTTTTCGTTTGTAGTAGATTCTTTTCGTTTGCAGTTGTTGAAAATCGCTTGATAAACATCTAGGCTGCCTCAGGATCGTATGTAGTTGCTCCTTTTCGTTTGTAGTGGATCCTTTTCGTTTGTAGTTCAGCGAAATCCCACCTACTTGACGTAAATAGCTTCCGATTCGTTTGTAGTTGATCCTTTTCGTTTGTAGTTGCTCCTTTTCGTATGTAGTTGCTCCTTTTAGTTTGTAGTTGATTCTTTTCGTTTGTAGTTGATGAAAATCGCTTGACAAACATCTAGGCTGTCTCAGGATCGTTTGTAGTTGCTCCTTTTTGTTTGCAGTTGATCCTTTTCGTTTGTAGTTGATTAAAATCCCTTGACAAACATCTGGACCGCCTCAGGATCATTTGTAGTTGTTCCTTTTCGTTTGTAGTTGATCTTTTTCGATTGTAGTAGAATCTTTTCGTTTGTAGTTGATGAAAATCGCTCGACAAACGTCTAGGCTGCCTCAGGATCGTTTGTAGTTGCTCCTTTTCGTTTGTAGTTGGTTAAAATCGCTTGACAAACATCTAGGCTGCCTCGGGCTCGTTTGTAGTAGCTCTTTTTCAATTGTTCTTAAGTAAAATCAGATCTGCTAGACACATAAGGCATCCAATTCATTTGTAGTTGATCCTTTTTATTTGTAGTAGATCCTTTTCGTTTGTAGTTGATAAAAATCGCTCAACAAACATTTAAGCCGCCTCACGATCGTATGTAGTTGCTCCTTTTCGTTTGTAGTTGATCTTTTTCGTTTGTAATTCTGCGGAATCCTACCTACTTACCGTAAATAGCTTCCGATTCGTTTGTAGTTGCTCCTTTTCGTTTGTAGTTGCTCTTTTTCGTTTGTAGTTGATGAAAATCGCTTGACAAACATCTAGGCTGCCTCAGGATCGTTTGTAGTTGCTCCTTTTCGTTTGTAGTTGATCTTTTTCGTTTGTAGTTGATGAAAATCGCTTGACAAACATCTAGGCTGCCTCAAGATCGTTTGTAGTTGCTCCTTTTCAGTTTTAGTAGATTATTTTCGTTTGTAGTTGGTTAAAATCGTTTGACAAACATCTACGCTGCCTCAGGATCGTTTGTAGTTGCTCCTTTTCGTTTGTAGTTGATTCTTTTCGTTTGTAGTTAAGGAAATCCCACCTACTTACCGTAAATAGCTTCCGATTCGTTTTTAGTTGATCCTTTTCGTTTGTAGTTGCTCCTTTTCGTTTGTAGTAGATTCTTTTCGTTTGCAGTTGTTGAAAATCGCTTGATAAACATCTAGGCTGCCTCAGGATCGTATGTAGTTGCTCCTTTTCGTTTGTAGTGGATCCTTTTCGTTTGTAGTTCAGCGAAATCCCACCTACTTGACGTAAATAGCTTCCGATTCGTTTGTAGTTGATCCTTTTCGTTTGTAGTTGCTCCTTTTCGTATGTAGTTGCTCCTTTTAGTTTGTAGTTGATTCTTTTCGTTTGTAGTTGATGAAAATCGCTTGACAAACATCTAGGCTGTCTCAGGATCGTTTGTAGTTGCTCCTTTTTGTTTGCAGTTGATCCTTTTCGTTTGTAGTTGATTAAAATCCCTTGACAAACATCTGGACCGCCTCAGGATCATTTGTAGTTGTTCCTTTTCGTTTGTAGTTGATCTTTTTCGATTGTAGTAGAATCTTTTCATTTGTAGTTGATGAAAATCGCTCGACAAACGTCTAGGCTGCCTCAGGATCGTTTGTAGTTGCTCCTTTTCGTTTGTAGTTGATCTTTTTCGTTTGTAGTTGAGCGAAATCTCACCTAGTTGCCGAAAACAGCTTCCGATTCGATTATAGTTGATCCTTTTCGTTTGTAGTTGCTCCTTTTCGTTTGTACTTGATCCTTTTCGTTTGTAGTTCAGCGAAATCTCACCTACTTGCCGTAAATAGCTTCCGATTTGTTTGTAGTTGATTTTTTTCGTTTGTAGTTGATCCTTTTCGTTTGTAGTTCAGCGAAATCCCACCTACTTGACGTAAATAGCTTCCGATTCGTTTGTAGTTGATCCTTTTCGTTTGTAGTTGATAAAAATCGCTTGACAAACATCTACTCTACCTCAGAATCGTTTGTAGTTGCTCCTTTTCGTTTGGAGTAGATTCTTTTCGTTTGTAGTTGATCCTTTTCGTTTGTAGTTGATTAAAATCCCTTGACAAACATCTGGACCGCCTCAGGATCATTTGTAGTTGTTCCTTTTCGTTTGTAGTTGATCTTTTTCGTTTGTAGTAGAATCTTTTCGTTTGTAGTTGATGAAAATCGCTCGACAAACGTCTAGGCTGCCTCAGGATCGTATGTAGTTGCTCCTTTTCGTTTGTAGTAGAATCTTTTCGTTTGTAGTTGATGAAAATCGCTCGACAAACGTCTAGGCTGCCTCAGGATCGTATGTAGTTGCTCCTTTTCGTTTGTAGTAGAATCTTTTCGTTTGTAGTTGATGAAAATCGCTCGACAAACATCTAGGCTGCCTCAGGATCGTTTGTAGTTGCTCCTTTTCGTTTGTAGTTGATCTTTTTCGTTTGTAGTTGAGCGAAATCTCACCTAGTTGCCGAAAACAGCTTCCGATTCGTTTATAGTTGATCCTTTTCGTTTGTAGTTGCTCCTTTTCGTTTGTACTTGATCCTTTTCGTTTGTAGTTCAGCGAAATCTCACCTACTTGCCGTAAATAGCTTCCGATTTGTTTGTAGTTGATTTTTTTCGTTTGTAGTTGATCCTTTTCGTTTGTAGTTCAGCGAAATCCCACCTACTTGACGTAAATAGCTTCCGATTCGTTTGTAGTTGATCCTTTTCGTTTGTAGTTGCTCCTTTTCGTTTGTAGTAGATTCTTTTCGTTTGTAGTTTATGAACATCGCTTGACAAACATCTAGGCTGCCTCAGGATCGTTTATAGTTGCTCGTTTTCGTTTGTAGTTGATCCTTTTCGTTTGTAGCTCAGCGAAATCCCACCTACTACATCTAGGCTACCTCAGAATCGTTTTTAGTTGCTCCTTTTCGTTTGAAGTAGATTCTTTTTGTTTGTAGTTGATCCTTTTCGTTTGTAGTTGATGAAAATCGCTTGACAAACATCTAGGCTGCCTCAGGATCGTATGTAGTTGCTCCTTTTCGTTTGTAGTGGATCCTTTTCGTTTGTAGTTCAGCGAAATCCCACCTACTTGACGTAAATAGCTTCCGATTCGTTTGTAGTTGATCCTTTTCGTTTGTAGTTGCTCCTTTTCGTATGTAGTTGCTCCTTTTCGTTTGTAGTTGATCTTTTTCGTTTGTAGTTGAGCGAAATCTCACCTAGTTGCCGAAAACAGCTTCCGATTCGTTTATAGTTGATCCTTTTCGTTTGTAGTTGCTCCTTTTCGTTTGTACTTGATCCTTTTCGTTTGTAGTTCAGCGAAATCTCACCTACTTGCCGTAAATAGCTTCCGATTCGTTTGTAGTTGATTTTTTTCGTTTGTAGTTGATCCTTTTCGTTTGTAGTTCAGCGAAATCCCACCTACTTGACGTAAATAGCTTCCGATTCGTTTGTAGTTGATCCTTTTCGTTTGTAGTTGATAAAAATCGCTTGACAAACATCTACTCTACCTCAGAATCGTTTGTAGTTGCTCCTTTTCGTTTGGAGTAGATTCTTTTCGTTTGTAGTTGATCCTTTTCGTTTGTAGTTGATGAAAATCGCTTGACAAACATCTAGGCTTTCTCAGGATCGTTTGTAGTTGCTCCTTTTTGTTTGCAGTTGATCCTTTTCGTTTGTAGTTGATTAAAATCCCTTGACAAACATCTGGACCGCCTCAGGATCATTTGTAGTTGTTCCTTTTCGTTTGTAGTTGATCTTTTTCGATTGTAGTAGAATCTTTTCGTTTGTAGTTGATGAAAATCGCTCGACAAACGTCTAGGCTGCCTCAGGATCGTTTGTAGTTGCTCCTTTTCGTTTGTAGTTGATCTTTTTCGTTTGTAGTTGAGCGAAATCTCACCTAGTTGCCGAAAACAGCTTCCGATTCGATTATAGTTGATCCTTTTCGTTTGTAGTTGCTCCTTTTCGTTTGTACTTGATCCTTTTCGTTTGTAGTTCAGCGAAATCTCACCTACTTGCCGTAAATAGCTTCCGATTTGTTTGTAGTTGATTTTTTTCGTTTGTAGTTGATCCTTTTCGTTTGTAGTTCAGCGAAATCCCACCTACTTGACGTAAATAGCTTCCGATTCGTTTGTAGTTGATCCTTTTCGTTTGTAGTTGCTCCTTTTCGTTTGTAGTAGATTCTTTTCGTTTGTAGTTGATAAAAATCGCTTGACAAACATCTACTCTACCTCAGAATCGTTTGTAGTTGCTCCTTTTCGTTTGGAGTAGATTCTTTTCGTTTGTAGTTGATCCTTTTCGTTTGTAGTTGATTAAAATCCCTTGACAAACATCTGGACCGCCTCAGGATCATTTGTAGTTGTTCCTTTTCGTTTGTAGTTGATCTTTTTCGTTTGTAGTAGAATCTTTTCGTTTGTAGTTGATGAAAATCGCTCGACAAACGTCTAGGCTGCCTCAGGATCGTATGTAGTTGCTCCTTTTCGTTTGTAGTAGAATCTTTTCGTTTGTAGTTGATGAAAATCGCTCGACAAACATCTAGGCTGCCTCAGGATCGTTTGTAGTTGCTCCTTTTCGTTTGTAGTTGATCTTTTTCGTTTGTAGTTGAGCGAAATCTCACCTAGTTGCCGAAAACAGCTTCCGATTCGTTTATAGTTGATCCTTTTCGTTTGTAGTTGCTCCTTTTCGTTTGTACTTTGTTTGTTCTAGCGATGTTCATAAACTACAAACGAAAAGAATCTACTACAAACGAAAAGGAGCAACTACAAACGAAAAGGATCAACTACAAACGAATCGGAAGCTATTTACGTCAAGTAGGTGGGATTTCGCTGAACTACAAACGAAAAGGATCAACTACAAACGAAAAAAATCAACTACAAACAAATCGGAAGCTATTTACGGCAAGTAGTTTTCGGCAACTAGGTGAGATTTCGCTCAACTACAAACGAAAAAGATCAACTACAAACGAAAAGGAGCAACTACAAACGATCCTGAGGCAGCCTAGATGTTTGTCGAGCGATTTTCATCAACTACAAACGAAAAGATTCTACTACAAACGAAAAGGAGCAACTACATACGATCCTGAGGCAGCCTAGACGTTTGTCGAGCGATTTTCATCAACTACAAACGAAAAGATTCTACTACAAACGAAAAAGATCAACTACAAACGAAAAGGAACAACTACAAATGATCCTGAGGCGGTCCAGATGTTTGTCAAGGGATTTTAATCAACTACAAACGAAAAGGATCAACTACAAACGAAAAGAATCTACTCCAAACGAAAAGGAGCAACTACAAACGATTCTGAGGTAGAGTAGATGTTTGTCAAGCGATTTTTATCAACTACAAACGAAAAGGATCAACTACAAACGAATCGGAAGCTATTTACGTCAAGTAGGTGGGATTTCGCTGAACTACAAACGAAAAGGATCAACTACAAACGAAAAAAATCAACTACAAACGAATCGGAAGCTATTTACGGCAAGTAGGTGAGATTTCGCTGAACTACAAACGAAAAGGATCAAGTACAAACGAAAAGGAGCAACTACAAACGAAAAGGATCAACTATAAACGAATCGGAAGCTGTTTTCGGCAACTAGGTGAGATTTCGCTCAACTACAAACGAAAAAGATCAACTACAAACGAAAAGGAGCAACTACAAACGATCCTGAGGCAGCCTAGATGTTTGTCGAGCGATTTTCATCAACTACAAACGAAAAGATTCTACTACAAACGAAAAGGAGCAACTACATACGATCCTGAGGCAGCCTAGACGTTTGTCGAGCGATTTTCATCAACTACAAACGAAAAGATTCTACTACAAACGAAAAAGATCAACTACAAACGAAAAGGAACAACTACAAATGATCCTGAGGCGGTCCAGATGTTTGTCAAGGGATTTTAATCAACTACAAACGAAAAGGATCAACTACAAACGAAAAGAATCTACTCCAAACGAAAAGGAGCAACTACAAACGATTCTGAGGTAGAGTAGATGTTTGTCAAGCGATTTTTATCAACTACAAACGAAAAGGATCAACTACAAACGAATCGGAAGCTATTTACGTCAAGTAGGTGGGATTTCGCTGAACTACAAACGAAAAGGATCAACTACAAACGAAAAAAATCAACTACAAACGAATCGGAAGCTATTTACGGCAAGTAGGTGAGATTTCGCTGAACTACAAACGAAAAGGATCAAGTACAAACGAAAAGGAGCAACTACAAACGAAAAGGATCAACTATAAACGAATCGGAAGCTGTTTTCGGCAACTAGGTGAGATTTCGCTCAACTACAAACGAAAAAGATCAACTACAAACGAAAAGGAGCAACTACAAACGATCCTGAGGCAGCCTAGATGTTTGTCGAGCGATTTTCATCAACTACAAACGAAAAGATTCTACTACAAACGAAAAGGAGCAACTACATACGATCCTGAGGCAGCCTAGACGTTTGTCGAGCGATTTTCATCAACTACAAACGAAAAGATTCTACTACAAACGAAAAAGATCAACTACAAACGAAAAGGAACAACTACAAATGATCCTGAGGCGGTCCAGATGTTTGTCAAGGGATTTTAATCAACTACAAACGAAAAGGATCAACTACAAACGAAAAGAATCTACTCCAAACGAAAAGGAGCAACTACAAACGATTCTGAGGTAGAGTAGATGTTTGTCAAGCGATTTTTATCAACTACAAACGAAAAGGATCAACTACAAACGAATCGGAAGCTATTTACGTCAAGTAGGTGGGATTTCGCTGAACTACAAACGAAAAGGATCAACTACAAACGAAAAAAATCAACTACAAACAAATCGGAAGCTATTTACGGCAAGTAGGTGAGATTTCGCTGAACTACAAACGAAAAGGATCAAGTACAAACGAAAAGGAGCAACTACAAACGAAAAGGATCAACTATAATCGAATCGGAAGCTGTTTTCGGCAACTAGGTGAGATTTCGCTCAACTACAAACGAAAAAGATCAACTACAAACGAAAAGGAGCAACTACAAACGATCCTGAGGCAGCCTAGACGTTTGTCGAGCGATTTTCATCAACTACAAACGAAAAGATTCTACTACAATCGAAAAAGATCAACTACAAACGAAAAGGAACAACTACAAATGATCCTGAGGCGGTCCAGATGTTTGTCAAGGGATTTTAATCAACTACAAACGAAAAGGATCAACTGCAAACAAAAAGGAGCAACTACAAACGATCCTGAGACAGCCTAGATGTTTGTCAAGCGATTTTCATCAACTACAAACGAAAAGAATCAACTACAAACTAAAAGGAGCAACTACATACGAAAAGGAGCAACTACAAACGAAAAGGATCAACTACAAACGAATCGGAAGCTATTTACGTCAAGTAGGTGGGATTTCGCTGAACTACAAACGAAAAGGATCCACTACAAACGAAAAGGAGCAACTACATACGATCCTGAGGCAGCCTAGATGTTTATCAAGCGATTTTCAACAACTGCAAACGAAAAGAATCTACTACAAACGAAAAGGAGCAACTACAAACGAAAAGGATCAACTAAAAACGAATCGGAAGCTATTTACGGTAAGTAGGTGGGATTTCCTTAACTACAAACGAAAAGAATCAACTACAAACGAAAAGGAGCAACTACAAACGATCCTGAGGCAGCGTAGATGTTTGTCAAACGATTTTAACCAACTACAAACGAAAATAATCTACTAAAACTGAAAAGGAGCAACTACAAACGATCTTGAGGCAGCCTAGATGTTTGTCAAGCGATTTTCATCAACTACAAACGAAAAAGATCAACTACAAACGAAAAGGAGCAACTACAAACGATCCTGAGGCAGCCTAGATGTTTGTCAAGCGATTTTCATCAACTACAAACGAAAAAGAGCAACTACAAACGAAAAGGAGCAACTACAAACGAATCGGAAGCTATTTACGGTAAGTAGGTAGGATTCCGCAGAATTACAAACGAAAAAGATCAACTACAAACGAAAAGGAGCAACTACATACGATCGTGAGGCGGCTTAAATGTTTGTTGAGCGATTTTTATCAACTACAAACGAAAAGGATCTACTACAAATAAAAAGGATCAACTACAAATGAATTGGATGCCTTATGTGTCTAGCAGATCTGATTTTACTTAAGAACAATTGAAAAAGAGCTACTACAAACGAGCCCGAGGCAGCCTAGATGTTTGTCAAGCGATTTTAACCAACTACAAACGAAAAGGAGCAACTACAAACGATCCTGAGGCAGCCTAGACGTTTGTCGAGCGATTTTCATCAACTACAAACGAAAAGATTCTACTACAATCGAAAAAGATCAACTACAAACGAAAAGGAACAACTACAAATGATCCTGAGGCGGTCCAGATGTTTGTCAAGGGATTTTAATCAACTACAAACGAAAAGGATCAACTGCAAACAAAAAGGAGCAACTACAAACGATCCTGAGACAGCCTAGATGTTTGTCAAGCGATTTTCATCAACTACAAACGAAAAGAATCAACTACAAACTAAAAGGAGCAACTACATACGAAAAGGAGCAACTACAAACGAAAAGGATCAACTACAAACGAATCGGAAGCTATTTACGTCAAGTAGGTGGGATTTCGCTGAACTACAAACGAAAAGGATCCACTACAAACGAAAAGGAGCAACTACATACGATCCTGAGGCAGCCTAGATGTTTATCAAGCGATTTTCAACAACTGCAAACGAAAAGAATCTACTACAAACGAAAAGGAGCAACTACAAACGAAAAGGATCAACTAAAAACGAATCGGAAGCTATTTACGGTAAGTAGGTGGGATTTCCTTAACTACAAACGAAAAGAATCAACTACAAACGAAAAGGAGCAACTACAAACGATCCTGAGGCAGCGTAGATGTTTGTCAAACGATTTTAACCAACTACAAACGAAAATAATCTACTAAAACTGAAAAGGAGCAACTACAAACGATCTTGAGGCAGCCTAGATGTTTGTCAAGCGATTTTCATCAACTACAAACGAAAAAGATCAACTACAAACGAAAAGGAGCAACTACAAACGATCCTGAGGCAGCCTAGATGTTTGTCAAGCGATTTTCATCAACTACAAACGAAAAAGAGCAACTACAAACGAAAAGGAGCAACTACAAACGAATCGGAAGCTATTTACGGTAAGTAGGTAGGATTCCGCAGAATTACAAACGAAAAAGATCAACTACAAACGAAAAGGAGCAACTACATACGATCGTGAGGCGGCTTAAATGTTTGTTGAGCGATTTTTATCAACTACAAACGAAAAGGATCTACTACAAATAAAAAGGATCAACTACAAATGAATTGGATGCCTTATGTGTCTAGCAGATCTGATTTTACTTAAGAACAATTGAAAAAGAGCTACTACAAACGAGCCCGAGGCAGCCTAGATGTTTGTCAAGCGATTTTAACCAACTACAAACGAAAAGAATCAACTACAAACAATCCTGAGACAGCCTAGATGTTTGTCAAGCGATTGTCATCAACTACAAACGATTTGGGAGCTATCTGCGGCGTATAAGTGGAATTTCGTTGAACTTCAAACGAAGCACAGCAACTACAAACGAGCCCGAGGTAGCGTGTGTTTCAAATGTTTTTTTTACAACTACAAACGACTTGGAGGCCTTATGTGTCAAGCAGGTCAGATTTTACTTAACTTTAAACGTAAACGAGCAACTACAAACGAGCCTGGTGTAGCCTAGATGTTTGTCGAGCGTTTTTCAGCAACTACAAACGAGAAGGATCTAAAGTAGGATATCGAATTCGAGATCAAAAATGTAAACAAGTGGGTTGCCACCATTAAAAAAATAAACGCTAGTGGTGGTAAGTCTAAAATCATTGAAATAATTATAAAAAATAAAATATTTACAGGTAAACACTGTTGTATGGATATTTAAAAATATGTTACTTAGTTATATAGCGATTTAATACTTTTTTATATCGTATTTGTGGTGTTTAAGTAAATTATATGGAGTTTAAATTTATATTACTGGTAATGATAAGAAGTTTTAAACATTTGGTATGTAATTAAAACATCAGTTTATTTTTAATATTATTATCAAATATTCGCGAGTCGATGATACATTTTTAAATTTCTTTCCATGTATAATTGTATTTCGTTGCATTTTGTCACTTTGACATTGACAGTTATTTGTTTACATTTTTTCTTGAATTTGATATTCGACTTTACTACAAACGATTGGGGGGCTATCGGCGTCGAGTAGGTGGGATTTCGTTTCATTACAAACGAAATAGAGACTTCAAACGAACCCCAGGTACGAGTAGCTCAGTTGTTAGTAGAGTGTTTTTGTACAACTATAGACGAAATAGAGCTACCATATGCAATTTAGGTGCCTGTTCTCTATTATACCGTTGGTTTTTACTGAAAGACTTCAACGCGCTTGTGAACTAAATGTTTAGCTTTATTTTATTGTTGCGTTTTTTTTTCTTAATCCGTTATGACATGCGAAAATTAACATAAATTCATCATTCAGGATGAGTTTTGAGCAGGTTTTTACAATCAATATGGAATACATGTGATAATTAAGCCATGTTTGGTACTACTAAGGCTAAGATACTTGTAGAGCGAAAAGACATAAACGCGCGCTGGGTGGGACGAGTAGTACTTGAATTTATGTTTTGTTTTTTTTTTGGTCGTTATTTCTTAACTACAAACGAAAATAAAGGTACTACAATCAACTACAAACGATTCTGAACCGGAATCAACCTTTAAAAGTTAGATTTGACCAATGTGCAGGCTGACTTTTTTTCAGGTTTTTTAATTTTTTTTTCAGGCAACTACAAACAAAAATTGTTTTACTACAATTAACTACAAACGAAATAGTATCCGAAAAAAAATAGACCGTAAAAAAAAATCAAGGTTGTAGGCTAAGTTCACAGAGGTTATTATTTTATTTATTGGAGAAACAAAAGAAGTTTATGTATAAGATATGATTAAAGAGGTAAGTTAACTATTTTGGCATGCACAATGTTACAAACGTGACGAAATAATGATTATTTAAATTTAATACTTATAAAAATAATTTAGTTTATTTTTCATTGTTAATACCTTATATAAATTTTTTTATTAGAAATAGCCTAAAGTAGGAAATGAAGTGGTCTGTTGTTTTAACAATAAAGGACGAAATGGAAAAGCAACGTAGCGTATCCTGCAAGCGGTTCCCACAAATTAAATCTCCGAAAATCCCTTTATCGTGGCAACACTGGCTAGGGGAGGGCAACCCTCCATTAATTAGAGAACCAAATAACGCACAAATTATATGGGAACTGATTTCACTTGTGCTATTAAATCGTTTGTTTATTAATACATTTAAATATTAAGTGAAGCGATCAAATTAAGTAACGGCAAATATTATGACGGCGGTTGAAGCATTTAATAGCGTTAATGATTTTCTTGTTGAATATTTTTTGGGGATATATATATAATTTTTCACTTCACACTTTTAAAATGAAGAAAAAAATATTTATTTTTTAAGCAATTTTTAGATAACACAGATGTTATACTAAGTTTAGTACTCATTTATTGGTTTGACCTTTTGACTTTGTCTGGTGTGCAATAAAGCACAATTATTTGTATTTACCGTATTGTCTATTTGTATTGTAGCGTATTCTAAGTTCTGGGCTTACGCGAATAGTGTTCGGTTAGTTACCTGTAAAGTATAAACAGTAGTTCGCAGCTCTATAATTACTGTCAATATGTTTACAGCTCCATGACTGCAGTGCACTTACGCCCTGTCAGTTCTGCCACATGGCAACAGACTGCACAATGCATGAACAATGCACTCTGTTCGCAACCTACGCTTGATAGCTGATAACTAACGTGAAATCCATTCCTGCAACTCAACGTGAAATCCATTCCTGCAACTCAATTGCAACACTATTACAACAGAGATAAAGTTCGTTTCAGATTGAGAGCAGCCGCCCTAGAATTTGAGTACATCTGTGTCAATACGAGAATAAGATAGGGATAAGAGATTATAGCGGAATAATAAAGTCTAGTTAAATATTGTTATCGTCGGTAAACAGTGTTGGTGCACGAGACGGTGGTAAGCCTGTCGCGAAACCGCGGGCGCGTCGAACACGACACGAAGCTTCGTGGTCACGACATGACATTTTGTGGACATTAATAGCGTTTAAAGCGAGTTAAATCTCAGGTCATCTGCATTATGTAATAATTAAGCGGCGAAGGCTAGCTCGACACGCTAAAATGCCTAGGTAAGAGGTAAATGGAGACACAAATGCCACTGTGTTTATTTATTAAGCTATGCGTTCGTCGAGATCTTAGTCTGATGTCTCAGCTTAATTAACCATGTTTACTCACTGTAAGTACGCATTGTATTTTTAACAAACTAAATTGTAGCATGTTTTGCTTTTATCTAAATATCATTTCTGCGCGCTTCATGCATTTTATCAGGTCAGGGACTAAATCCATTGAACGAAGCTCAATGAACTTCATTCGTAAAAATCTTTACGATCTGACTCGTTGCACCTTCTTTAGGACAAAAACGCAACTTTCAATGCGATCCCTCATCGCGTCAATCGGGTAACTCGGCATTGTGAGACATTGTTCAATTATAAGGGCCAACAAAGGCTGGTCTTTGACCCTTGCCCTATTCTAACGGCATTCGCGAAACATACAATATCAGCCGATAAAGATTTAAATGAACGAAAGCCCAGACAGCCTGTCTCTGTTAGGTATGTTGTGATTTGTGATATCATATCGTTTTACAAAGTAGCGGTACGTGTGATTCATTATTTAGATTTTTCGCGGAATAAACAGTACGTCTACTTTTGCGTATGTGCTGAAGCGGCTTATATCTGTCGCCGCCAACTAGCTTAATTAGCCATTTAGTTAACTGCCTAACCTTTTCATTTAAATTTTAGGTTAGGTTTGTTAGTTAGCTTGTGTCCCTGAGTAGAAATACTTCGTCGACCTGCTGGCGGGTCATAATTTTGTGAATATGCTAGGCATTTAACCAAATGGCTGATTGAACCAGTTTGCTGCGACATATCGATAGGTTGGGTTTGAAGCTACTGGTCATGTTCAAATTATATAACTATGAGGAAGTTCATTGACACGCGCGAATAGTTAGATTAACGTATGCGGAATGAAATTTGGACAAAGTTTGTAACACTTTTAAAGAAAAGTTTGTGGTATACACAATAAATTTATATATTTATTTAAACAATTAACTATTAAAATTTAATGTAGAAAGAAATTTGGACCCATGCGAGCTGCTTTGCGACAGTTGGCTGGTACTTTATCCATGGCTGCGGTGTAAGTCGATGTTGGCATTTTCTTCAACTCTAATTTTATTTTTCGAGTTAATGCTTTTATAGTTTTGGGCCGGAAATTATTTGCATATACTCGCCTCTTTAGATTGGCCCAGAAATCTTCGATCGGGCGAAGTTGTGGTACATTAGGTGGATTTGAATCCTTCGGTACATATGGGATTCCTAACTCCTCCATTTTGGCCAACGTTTTTTTCGAGTAATGGCTGGATGCTAAATCTGGCCAAAATACAACATTCTGTCCTCTATGATGTGTTCTCATAAAATCACGCACAACTGGCAAACAACCATCCATATATCGGTCAGCATTGACTGCTAAACCTGACTCAAAAAATACCGGCTTCGACATACCACGAGGGCTAATTGCAAGCCATAGTAAAACTTTTTTTGGGAATTTTGTGTGCTCCACATATTTAACTGATTCTTCAGTTTGAATATTGGCGTTTTCAAAATAAAAGTTACCCTGCCACTCATTACCGTCTAGGGTGAAATATGATTCATCATCCATAATACACTCTACTTCGTTTTTTGCGTAGAAAATGCTTTTTACCAAAGTTGCAAGTCTCTTCTTCTGGGTAAGTTTTTGGTTTTCGGACACGGTGGGTTTAACTTTTCTTGTTCGTTTCGTAATCCCCATGCCTTGAAGATGCTTTTTTACCGTTTTGCCGTCACATTTGAATATTTTTCCGAGTTGCCTGTACGATTTAGCTACACGACCCGCCGTAATTTTCTTTAATTGGCTTTTCTTCGATGATTGACTTAAAGTACTTACTTTGCCGGAACCGAGTTTTCTAGTAGTACTATTTCGTAAGGAATAGGACGACAAAATATTATAAATAGTACTCCGGCTCTCCCCCATGTGAGTGAAATGCTTCACGATACTTGACTTCGTCCAGTCCGGGTGAGAGTCCCGAAAAATACACACGCTTTCTCGACGCCTCTCTTCGCTATTTGCCATAATAATTATTACACAAAAGCTAGTATTCCGAAATTTGTGCAATATTTTGACAGATAACAGAGCAAACAATTCATATTTTTAAATTTCAAATTTCGAATGCTTTACTTTTAAAACACCGAATGCAAACTTTGTCCAAATTTCATTCCGCATACGTTATTAATGTTAAATCTACAAAATTTATCAAATAAGTGCTATTAGCATGGCAACAAAGCGGCAAATATACTCGGAAACAAAGAAACCTTGCACAATTTATATGAGATTTCTTTACAAAGTGTGCCTGTTTGATTATAGTACGTTACTCCCACGAACAAAGACATATCTATAGGTAAACATTTAGCAGATGTAGCAGAGCCAGCTATTAATGATCGGGTGTAAAAACAGTGGCTTTGTCGGCGCACGCGCTGCTTACGCCAGTCTCGTCTGCTCTGCGACCTACCGCACTCTGACGTGCACCGCTACAGAAAAAGCATTAAACTGTTAAAGTAAACGTAGAATCTTTAGTTTTTAGGATGGTTAACTACTTACCTATACGAATGGAATGTTTGTTCTATTCTGGGATTCTATTCGTGGCTAGTATCCAAGCAAAAGATGATACAGAACAGACCATCCGACTATTCCGGCTGTCCGTCGATGCGTTCTGTTTATGCAATGAGAAACACTGCAAATCTCACAGTTAAAAATAGATACGAATGCTCAGTAAAACCCCTTTGCCTTCATGTGAGTATTTTGTGAATTTGGACGCTCTTTAGAGATTAATCAAGCTTAAAGATCTGGCAGCAATCAAAGTAGCTTAAGACAGATCTAATAGCCTATTAATAGACTTCTAGCTGAGTCACTGCAATTGTCGTGCCCATGCGACCCTCGAATCCATCATCCTGACCATTATAACCTCAATTAAGAGCGTTTACGATGCAGCGCGTAACTCAATATCGGCCACTAGATCGGCGATAGCCGTCAGCAATAGCGTCACACAAGCGCGCGCAGTCTATGTGTGCGTAAGTTGCGTAGCCGCCCGGGAGTATAGCGCGATTATGACATTTTGATACTTGAATCAAATAAAGTGCAGCGGTAAAGCGGCTAAAATGTTATTGCTGTATGTTGATTGACTTGTAGTCACTAAAAACTCTTTCATTTAAATGTTCCAGTTACGTTATTAACAAATATTTAATACGTATTTGTTCATTAATTTAACGAATAAAAAAAATTCAATGATACCTACAGTGTCGAAGTTTCGCGTGACTTCAAGCCTTTGGTACGATTTTAGCCGACTTCAAAAAAAGAAGTTCTCAATTCAACGGGATTTTTTTATATGCAAGTATGCATTTACAATTACTCGAAGACGGAAAATCATTTTCTTAAACGCTTTTATTTATTTTGCAATGTATTTATGTAACTGTTTGTTCGGCTGGAATACTGCAACTCAGTTTTAAAGCAGATAGGTATTTTCAACCGATTCAGCTGAAATTTTGCAAGAATATGTAAATTAGATGACAATGCAATATTATTATAAGATGAAGGTGATCTGATGATGGAGCCATAGGATCATCTACCGTGTTTATTCACCATGTTTGAGTTCATTTGATTAGTTGTGACGTGCAGTTTGCGATTATACAAAAAAGTACAGTCGGCAATACAAGCTTGTCTCAACAAAACATTTATTGACAGAAACTTATTTTTGTTTAAAAAGCTTACCTCTTGATGGTAAATCAGTTTTTTTTTGCATTTTTGATGTGCTAACTATGGCAATGACACGTTTGCAGGATGTTGCTGATTTTTTTATATGTTCTGTTTCACAAAAAATAGTAATGTAAAATTAAATAATTCGTCCTATGTTGATAAAATATTATTTACTTGTAATAGTCCTTACTGGAGGAAGAAAGAAAAAAGTTCAATGTAACCAAACGGTAAATTTTTTGGGCTCGGAGTCGCTTACCATCAAATGCTACGAAGGTTATTTTTTGTTTAATTAAGGAAATAAAAAATAAGTAAACGTATCGTAGTCGCATTTATTAGGGCTTTTTACATATTTCGAATTTTTCATTCTAATAATAATAAGCGCTATATGCTCCAGGCGTGGAAGTGTTAAAGGGCATAACTGCTGCTTTGGCACAAACAACGCAATATTTATTTTTAACATCCATATAAAGAACTTTGCCTGTTTTGTACCCAATGATTGCTGCAACTCCTGAGGATGCTGAGTAGTTTGTTTTGTAAGACCTTTTTGACCAACAGCAATCGGCTACAACCGTTATTACTGGAATCCCATCTTTGACGTGGCCACATTTAATAGCCTCTGCCGCTTCTTCTTTCGCAGCTTCCATCATGCTATCTTCTGCAGCGGCTTGCCACCATTTTGCTTGTTCGTCATGGCACGTTATATATGTTTTATGCGATAAAGTAGGCAAGTCCATTGAAGCAAGAAACTCGTTCATATTAGACCATCCACCGCCAATCATCAAAGCTCCCATAACGGCTCCGTTATTGAGTTTCATGTCGTCAATACTATTATCAGTATTACAGATAGTGAACGTTGAATTACACATATTGCATTTGAGAATAAAATTTGACTGTAATCCGGCTTTAATTTCTTTTATAATATCAACATTACTTATGGTGCAACCAAAAGCAGGATTATGCTGACTAACCGTTTTTAACTGTTCGAAAAAATACTGTAAGTCCAGTATCCGACGCCCTTTCAAAGAAAAAGCAACTGGGGGCGTAGATTCCATTTCAATAGTCTGCAAGGCAATCACGTAAATAAATATAAGATTATTTTAATTCAACCAAAGGTACTATAATATACGATAAAATAAAATGCGCTAAATTTTGGATATATTCCATAAAAACAGATAATGTAACAACTTGAAAAGACGAAAAATTCCCGCCATTTTTATTTCAATTCGAATATCTCAAAAAAGGGTGAATCGATTTTGATAAAAAAATTCTAAGAACCATTCGTGGTCATCCAAGTGCTGAACATACCATATAAGAGAAAAAATATATATTTACAAGTTCTGTCGTTTCCGTATCCAGTTCCAAGATATTAGTGTTAGAGGTATGCTCATCTATGGCGCATGATGTTTGTGTACTAGATACATCAATTGTGGTAGTTTCCGTGTTAGTAGTGTCTGTGCTAGATATCAAATCTTGGTCAGTGTTTGACTTTGATGGTGTTAAAATTCCCTAAAAGCACATAAAAAATAAAACAAAATGTTTTCTTAATCTTTGTACTTATAAAGAAAAATAACCTCTAAAAAAACTGCTATGCTTACCTGTTGTATTTGATCTTGAACAATGATTTCTGTATCATCTAAATTTGCGACACTGCCACAAGTGTCTAATGTTTGAATTGGTTTTAATCTACAACAATGGTCTCACAATTTTATAAATAAATATTAAATACCTTTTTTGAATGGCACAAATACCAAATTAATAAATGAACTGGCACGCACGTGGACTTATTCAATGAATACGCACGTGGACATATTCAATAACTATTCGCATAAAACTTAAAAATTAAAATCTCACAAAACCACAAAAAATTAAATGGCGACAAATTTCAAAACCATTTAGACTTTTTACCTCTTAGCTTCTCTGGCTTTTTCCATATTGCCCTTATGATCTCTTTTTCTTTTTGATCGTGATGATTCTTTTTTATTACCCATTTTACTTGATCTAAAACAATTATATAGCTGAACCGTAAAACGTTTCTTAATGAAGTATAAAAAAATCATAAACATTACTTTCTACCCAAACGCGAGGGATCTACTGCAAGCCGTTACTTGGTTCTTGTCACTACCTTCCAAATGCAGCATCAGGTCATGACCATCGGCTGACAAAGAGGGCTCGACTAGACAATACGTTTGAGCCCAAACACGGGGGATCTACAGTAAGCCGTTACTTGGTTCCTGTCACTACCTTCCAAATGCAGCATCAGGTCATGACCATCAGCTAGACAAAGAGGGCTCGACTAGACAATACGTTTGAGCCCAAACACGGGGATCTACAGTAAGCCGTTACTTGGTTCCTGTCACTACCTTCCAAATGCAGCATCAGGTCATGACCATCAGCTAGACAAAGAGGGCTCGACTAGACAATACGTTTGAGCCCAAACACGGGGGATCTACAGTAAGCCGTTACTTGGTTCCTGTCACTACCTTCCAAATGCAGCATCAGGTCATGACCATCAGCTAGACAAAGAGGGCTCGACTAGACAATACGTTTGAGCCCAAACACGGGGGATCTACAGTAAGCCGTTACTTGGTTCCTGTCACTACCTTCCAAATGCAGCATCAGGTCATGACCATCAGCTAGACAAAGAGGGCTCGACTAGACAATACGTTTGAGCCCAAACACGGGGGATCTACAGTAAGCCGTTACTTGGTTCCTGTCACTACCTTCCAAATGCAGCATCAGGTCATGACCATCAGCTAGACAAAGAGGGCTCGACTAGACAATACGTTTGAGCCCAAACACGGGGATCTACAGTAAGCCGTTACTTGGTTCCTGTCACTACCTTCCAAATGCAGCATCAGGTCATGACCATCAGCTAGACAAAGAGGGCTCGACTAGACAATACGTTTGAGCCCAAACACGGGGGATCTACAGTAAGCCGTTACTTGGTTCCTGTCACTACCTTCCAAATGCAGCATCAGGTCATGACCATCAGCTAGACAAAGAGGGCTCGACTAGACAATACGTTTGAGCCCAAACACGGGGGATCTACAGTAAGCCGTTACTTGGTTCCTGTCACTACCTTCCAAATGCAGCATCAGGTCATGAACATCAGCTAGACAAAGAGGGCTCGACTAGACAATACGTTTGAGCCCAAACACGGGGATCTACAGTAAGCCGTTACTTGGTTCCTGTCACTACCTTCCAAATGCAGCATCAGGTCATGACCATCAGCTAGACAAAGAGGGCTCGACTAGACAATACGTTTGAGCCCAAACACGGGGGATCTACAGTAAGCCGTTACTTGGTTCCTGTCACTACCTTCCAAATGCAGCATCAGGTCATGACCATCAGCTAGACAAAGAGGGCTCGACTAGACAATACGTTTGAGCCCAAACACGGGGATCTACAGTAAGCCGTTACTTGGTTCCTGTCACTACCTTCCAAATGCAGCATCAGGTCATGACCATCAGCTAGACAAAGAGGGCTCGACTAGACAATACGTTTGAGCCCAAACACGGGGGATCTACAGTAAGCCGTTACTTGGTTCCTGTCACTACCTTCCAAATGCAGCATCAGGTCATGACCATCAGCTAGACAAAGAGGGCTCGACTAGACAATACGTTTGAGCCCAAACACGGGGGATCTACAGTAAGCCGTTACTTGGTTCCTGTCACTACCTTCCAAATGCAGCATCAGGTCATGAACATCAGCTAGACAAAGAGGGCTCGACTAGACAATACGTTTGAGCCCAAACACGGGGATCTACAGTAAGCCGTTACTTGGTTCCTGTCACTACCTTCCAAATGCAGCATCAGGTCATGACCATCAGCTAGACAAAGAGGGCTCGACTAGACAATACGTTTGAGCCCAAACACGGGGATCTACTGTAAGCCGTTACTTGGTTTCTGTCACTACCTTCCAAGTGCAGCGTCAGGCCTTGATAATCTAGCTACACTAACAAATACATGCCTACGATTCCTACGAACATCTATCTACTTGAGCATATCTACTTGAATGAATAATTTCATAATTACCAGTAACCAAGTATCACAGTCGTTCATACACCAAAACTTTAGATACTATATCGAAACCTGTAGACTAATCGGGCGTAAATGCCAGTGGCTACAATGGCATTTACGACTTTTGAGTTTAAAGTTTTCTGTAGTTCTTCGACCTTCAAGCTCGACACGACGTAAATATTTTTTTAAAATCGGCGATACGTCCGTTCTCTAAAGAGCCGCGGCTCGGAATGACGAGCCGAGGCGCACGCGTCACGTTTTATAGGTAGTTTTGAATGAATCTAAATACATATTTTATTAAATTTATTGTTACTTTTTTTGATTGATTATGATACAGGATAAGTTGTTTTGTCATATTCATGTATAAACAGACCTTTTGTTTAGCAATTAGTTAGCCAAAACGTGCCATAAAGTTAACGAAAAGTAAGTAGTTTTCATCAATCAAATTAGTTGAAGAAAACATAAAAAATCGCAAATTTGGTCAACTGAGGAAATAGAACATTTTATTACGTTTCTAAAAATGTACATCATGTTTCATAACTTCAGACAGTTTAGGCTTTAAATGCCGAAAATGACAGCATGTTTTGGCAAATTTTGAAAACGTGCATGAAAGAAGTGCCCACAATCGTAATAAAACATAAGAATATACAAAATTTAGTCAATTGACCCCAAAACTAATGAGTTGCCTATTATGTTGGTGTGATATTTTTGGTGGAAACTGTTAACGTTACCACGAAAACTATGCGCAAAATCATGGCAAATCAACGATTTCGCGTTTTTCCATCGTAAACCCTCTTAAATCCAATTTGCATAAAAGCGTCCACTAGCCCCTATTCTTTCTTAGAGATGTCACCACCTTTGTCCCTTCGTAACCTACTCCTATTGAAGCTGGACAACTTAGGGCAACAATAGGGACAGTTTGACCCACAATGACCATGGGACAGTCGTTATTTGTGTATTTTGAGCAATAAACACTGCTTTTTATGCGTTTTTTTGTATGAGATTTGAATTTCAATGGGTGAATGCACATTGTCCGTTGGCGAGCTCGTGTATGCAATCTGCAGGTAAGTTTATGCATAATCATTAGAAATTACCGAAGCGAGAGTAACGCGGTGGGAAACGCCGATCGAGTTTGGGCGGGAAAGTGATGAGCTGACAGGTGACAGCTTGAGTTTTTAATTGCGAATAGGCCAACGTATTTCGTATTCTGCCAGTTTTATAGATTGAATTAAATTTTGTTATGGTTTTTTAGCATGTCACAGGTATGCTAGTTTCAAAAGGAGTTTAATCTCCAGATAAAAGCTTTAGTTAGTTTCAGATCGTGCCGACATGCTGGGAGCGGGAATAAGCGTCCAAGCCTAATCTTGCAACAATGCTTGATCCGCTCGCGTTCCAAAACCTCTTTGTTAGTCCTTTAAACGCTTAGTAACCAAACGTCCTTTGAAACGTCCGTATCCATAAAGAAGAAGACGCATGAAAATCTACGCTTCGATTTGATATTCTTCATGCATCGTTGAAGGCGGGTTAGAAACTGGAGACGTCTAAACAATAACAAACGCAGGATTAGACGCACACCAGCCCGTTTAAGGACATCACGCACACATAAAGGATAAACAATAATACAATAATTTTCATTCCTTCGTGCGTACGCGCATCGGACGTCGCGGTTGCGCGCATAGCTCCCTCTCGCTCGCGCGGTCGTTGACCGCGCATCTCCAACCAGATTGCATCTAGTGACCAAGCAGCTTCCCCTTAGATAGATGCACCACCATCTCACCAATTAAAATATTATTTTTAAATCACTAGCCATTCATACTGACACGTTGAAAGTGCTTGTGAGGCATAAAACGTATTTTATTTCCCTTTATAACCGACCTAACGCGTGTAGGCTCTTAAGCTCATAAAACTCAGTCTGAAGTGCCCTTGCGAAATGTATTGGATTAGCGCGTCCCAGTTAAGTGTTAGCTCAGATAAGAAAAAAAAACACGACGCAATGAGCAAAACCGCATCGCGCCGTAAAGCGACCCCGAGCAGCGTAAACCAAACACAAATGACCGTTGCACCAACAGATTTGAATTTCACCCCCACAAAAAACGTCATAGTAGTTTATTTATGACATAGTACGATCTCAAATAAGAAATGCTTTTTTTTCTACCTCGCTCGGTCACGACTTGAAAAAACCAAAACAACTTTTTGTGCTCGGAAATCATTTTACGACCCCTTCAAATAGTAAAGGCCGGTTGAAAATACTGGCTGGATGGTGTTCTTTTTTGCTTTTGCACTTGAAATGTTCGTTCGAAATTTAAATTTACGAGTTGTTTTAGAATTACGTTTCAAATTGGGCGTAGTAGATATAAAAGAAACAGTGGATAGCATAAAAGTAACTTGCAGTTATTGTCTTTGAACTGAGATTTACAACTGATAGGTACTAAAAACGGCAACTCAATACAGAAGACATAATACCTACAAGTGTTAAGAGTAATAAAAACAGGACCAGTTAGCAAGCACGTGTGTGTGATTGTCTCGCAAGCGGACCCGTCACTCTACACGGTAATGGCCCTTTGTAGGGGTTCCAAGAAGATGCGTCGACCTAATAAGACTGATAATTCAAAGAAGCGATAATTAGGTGGATTTAACTAAGGAAAGTCATGACAGAAAACATGTGTAAAAATAACATAAGACTGATAAAACATGAAAATAACGCAACTAGCGATGAGAAAGTTCAAATTGAAGAAAATTAAGAGCGTTTTGGTAAATCTGTGCAAGTTAAGTAGTAACAGTGCATCGTTCAGGTATAACCCATATTTTTTACTCGCCTAATACACGTGCGTGTATAATTTGAAACCCGAGATGCTAAAAAAGCATATCAAGTAAACCCACGTTTTACGTCACGCCTCCTTTTTTACTGAAGTCAAATTAGGAGATATCAATTTAGGAGCGGAGTTACTAAATATAAACATTGCGTTATCAGTCAACCATAAAATTCTAAATGCGGTTAGTGGGACAAAAAAAATAATCACTACTAATAGTGACCCACTTGTCTGGGAATGTAGATAGCCCTTGAACAGTTTATCTTTATGTCTTGAACCCTTCTGGAATACTTCAGTGTAGATCTAAAGTAAGAGTGTTGATAAAAAGTTGCTTAGCCGGATAATTCTTCAAAAACATGATTCCTGGTACACACATATCGGCGAATACTCGGAAGATTCGCCTCACTAGAATAGCAGTTTTAGTTAATTTGTAGAACTTTGTAGGTTTTACACAGTAACCAAAAAACATTTTAGTACGAATCTTTACAGCAGGGGTCGGCAAGTAGTTTTAAGTGGGGTCCGGATATTATTAAAAAAAAAAATCGAAGTCCAGAAAAAAAACTGATGATTAGGTTAGTAAGTAATAAGTAATGTTTTTTATTTTTCTTTCAAATTAAGACTTAATTATGAAATATTATGAAAAATATTTTAATTAAATGTATATGCCGTAGATATATTTAACTATATCTGGATTATATGACGGTCCGCGGTTCGACCTTCCGCGGTCCGGATACGGACCGCGGTCCGCCTGTTGCGGACCCTTGCTTTACAGTATTTCTGGCCGGGGAAATCATGTCTTCGAAAAGCAAAATGTTGCTTCTAGATGCGGTCACAGTAAGACCTTGGGTTTAGGTGTGTAGACTCATGCACTTGACCCAAAAATCTCACGTCATAATAGGATCCTCACGACGTTCACACACCTATTTGTTTAAACAGCCGAAACCAAAAAGGACCCTCTAACAAGACCCGAGACAAAAGCCATAATACGTATATTAAACAAGTTACACCATGAATGGCTTGTGCAAACTGGGATGCTTAGTAGCTATTCAGTAAGTGAATGCATTGTGTGAATAGGGCACCCAAATGTTAAAACTCTTTAAGACTTTTGAGAGCGCCGCTAGAGAACGATTTCCAAGATTTCGACTCAATTCCGTCTAAAATTTGGTACGATTACTTTAATAGCGGAGTAACAATCGCGTTAATAGTGATTACACGTGCAGCGAGACAAATTATAGTTATAAGAAGGAATCTTTTGTTGGAGAGAGTTATTCAAATTGGTTCAATTACGGTTTTCTATGCGGTCATCGAGAGCTGCAGTCTAGTAAAGGCATGGAGTTAGGAAGATTGTCCTTCGGAATGTCGATGAAAAACATTTAGATTATACTTACGAGCCGATGAATTGAAAAATATTGCTGTAATCGATGCTTACCTGCAAGAAAAAAACACATTATTAGTAATTGTACCAAGTTTTTCAATAACGAGCGAGTAGACTTAAAGGGTTCTAGTAGTTAAGGGCGAGATAAATGTCAAGCAAAGGCTCCCACACTACGTGAAGTATTCCGGGCAATTACTGAGGAGACAAAATGACCGCTTATTAAAATAATCGCTTGCATGGAGGCTGGCTAGATTTCTAACGAAACCGGTATGCGTGGGCAGGGAAATACACAAATGGAATTAACAGACTTGTAGAGTACGGTAAAATACGCCCTTTTAAAGGGAGAAGCTACAGCTAGCGCCTTGATATGGTTACTGGGCGCATGAACATGGTTTACATGTACATATTAGAAATTATTGTCGCTGTGTCTACGCACACAACTATAGTTTAGGTTCCTTGTGCAAAAGCTACATTGCCCTAGACAGGATTAATAGATAGTTAGCTCTTGGGCAAGGGTCCCGACATTTTTCAAGAATTAATGACAGTTAAGTGTATGTACGTTACATTTTTCGCAGATGGGAAGCATTAAAATGAAAAACCATTGTTGACGGTGACTCTTACAGGGTTTTTACTCTATCTATTACGCTACAGATTTCCCAATCCCTTCTGATTGTAACAAAAATCATGAGAGGAAATATGGTTACCTACTAAAAAAAGTATATTAGGTACTGTTATTTAACTGAAATTTGTTCGTGACTTCGTGAGCTTGACATAAAGACACATAATGAGCAAAGCGCGCACTTAATCGTACTAATGTTAAAAGGAGTCAAAGCCTCGTAAATTTTATATAAACTAATGGGATCCACAACTCGCTACTTGAGCATAATTCACTTGGACGTGTACAGCGCATGCGCTTTACGACAAAGGTTGAAGCGTGGAAGGACCGTAAAGATAAAACGGACAACGCGGACGTTTCCTAAGTGTGCGTTAAAGTCTTCGTTAAAGTTAATGCCGACATCTAAGCATGATGGAGCACCGTCGAAAGAACGACACTTTCACTATTGGAACGATGCTATTGTTGGCACGTTTGTAAACTGATCTACGATTAGTCCATTGTTTTTTTCTTCTGCGATGCCAGTCTTCATGGTTCTTTTAAAAATAAACAAACACTGAGGTCGCTAAAGATATTATTAAAATATTCGTTGCAGAAGTCTGCTCTTAAATTGTTGCTGGAAGACAGAGGTGTCCCAGTCTTATTATCAGCTTTTGATCGTTCTTTGTGTGTGATTTTCGTATCAATATTAATGAAATCTGCTGTACAAAACACGGTTTCTGATAAAGTCGCTTTAGTCATTTAAATCCTCAACAATCTTTGTCTTTGTCGACGATTTTTTATCTTATTTATAAATCAGTTGTCGGTAAGTGGTGCAATTAGAGCCGCATTCCCGATAGGTTCATAATTGCGCAAACAGGTTGCGCTAGCGACACGACAAACATAATTTTGCGCTAAAATATTCCCTTTACCTAGATCTCTTGTAGATAGCTGTAGATTTACAAGGTCCGGCGTTTATGTTAATGTAAAGTTATTGCATGCTTGTTGACTTATTTATTGTGTATTGAGTCTGTGAAAGTGTTCGTACGATGAAGTATGATATTTTACGACAAGGTAGCTATGTTTTTAAGGGGCAGTACAGTCTACAGGTGATAACGTTGCGTAACTTCTATATTCTTCTAAAACTTCTAATTACCAATAAAATGGTCCAAATTTTAGTGACGACTAACTTCAAAGATATCATCAATTACTTGAAATGCCCATTTGCTGCTCGGGCGAGCAATTTAAGTATAACAGCAAATTTTAAAACCGCTGCTTCTTTGGCGTTTCCTACTTTAGATTTAAATTGCTATCATTTAATTGCATGCAAATTTCGTGTTTTCCAAGCGACTGCGAAAAGGTTCAGTAACCTTAATAAAACCATCCGCGGGCGAGCGTCGACTCACACTATTGTGAGGGCACCTAGTTCGAAATTTAGCAAAACATCGGAATTAGGCTCCCATTGAAATGTTGATTTAGTTAATTGTGTACGCTGGATTAGTAATGAACGGGTCTTAGCGTCATATTGACAAAATAAGCGATCTCTAGAGTATGTGGTAGTTGTATGTAATGTAATGTCTTATTGACATTCCAAATTCTAATTCGAATCTAATCTGATACACCGCTACGTATAGAAATACCCAAGTTATTATAACCGTACATGACATGAGTATCTATCTTAGGAATTTAGCGTATAAGATTGGGATATATTCGCGTATGCTAAAAAACCTTGCAATGTCCCTTGGCGTACTTTGAGTCTGAAGAACCGTGTACTATTTCGAGGTAAAAGACTTGACTATATTTTGCGGAAATTCAAGTTTCGAACTGTATTTCAGTAAGGATTAGAGGTGTTTATGAAGATGTCCTTGTCAAGTTTGCTCCTCCCTGTTTACAACCGTTTGCCAGAGAAGCTATTTGCATTTTATTTTGCTGTTGACGTAAATTCCGATTTGTGTTATGTAAATACACGTGCCCAATGTTTATTTAGCTGCGCCTGAGCGACGAGGAAAATGGCTTATCCGATAGCGCTTATTAGTACGATGCGAGATCGATTTAAATTACGAACCTGCATAACATTACAAAATGTATGTAACAAATAATTAAGCTAAGTGATTGTTTGTTTACTTCAAACGTAAACAGACATGGTAATCGCATTTTTAAAGTGCAACGAACCGTTAGTTCGATCCATTGACGCTCAAAAAGGCGTTCTCAATATTTTTGTTAAGCATTTATGTCCAAATGTGTTTGTGATGAACGCAAGTTCAAGAACCCCGTTGTTTTGGAGATACCACGCCACGGGTTTCCGGTTGGTTAATGCCGTGTTGTAGATAACTTCGCGAACGAATAAACTACGCAACATTTGCTATAATGATTCATAGTATGTAGATTGTTTTGCGGTTGGGGACTGGGTAACAAAGACTTTAGAAACAAAGTTGTAAATATATTAATATTAACCCTTCTACGTAAAATGTGAATGACATACAATACAACAACTCTGTGTCTATAGACTGAATTGTCACTAAGAATTTCACTATACCGTACTGCAGCTTATCTTTCTAAGGTTTGATAAAATGACAGGACAGACAGAACGTTTTCTTATCAAAGCCTATTGTTTTTCAATTGCACAGTACTAAAACAAAGAACCACAACAATAACTTGATAGTGAATGATAACATTGAAGATTGTTCCTTTTAACAAATACAACAAAACAGCTCAAGCACGACTCGAGCTTGTCCAATTTTAGAAAAGGTTACTTTAAGCTATTGCCGTCAAACAAAATGTTTTAAAGAGATAGTAAACGCCAAAAACAGCATTTTTTTTTCTGGAACGATGCACAAACAGAATGGTTTTGTTCTAAGTGGCGTTTGTTCGAGTGTGAATGAGATTTGGTGAAAGGCGGCTGTGGGCGGCGGTACCGTTAATTCGACTACCGCGGTCGTACACTTTAGGCTGTCGGAACACCATTTTTTAGTTTCATTTTGTTTATAAACTACACTTCAGTTGCGATTTTGCTAGGTTTTTATTCCTTTTTTTTATCAGATTATCTTCATGTTACCAATGAGAACTTGACGTAAATTTTCCCGAAAATTATGTATATACAAAGACAATCCTACAAAAAAATCCCAACAGATTCTCAACCATCCTTGATTTTAACCCTTATCTTTAGATTTAAACTGGTCGGTGGTCAGTTACAAAATAAACTGACGCGCGGTCCAAATTCGAAATTCAAATGCAGGTGCCCATAAAATCGGTAATAAAAACAATGGAACCGATCGTCAACAGAAGTTCCGATATCGTAACTCTGCGTGTCTTTACTGCGACGAACTGTTGTTGTGGTGCGTTCAGTAACACGGCGTCGGTTCGACGACCCGCGCTAGAACAGCACGCGGAAATTGTGACGATTTGCGAAACCGACATTTCGGAACGATTTTGGCGTAATCGGTGCTTGTTATGGAGAAAATTGGGCGCAATAATCTTAAAAACTAAAGACATTTTAAGGTGCGTGGTTGGTAGGTAGGTGACAGTCCGACTTGCGTTATCCACCCCTTTAGCATTGGAAATTTGACAGACAGCTTTTTTAAAGCTGTCATTTCAACCAGACAGTCAGAGTTACGCAATAAGCCTACTGAATTTGTAAACAGAAGTTACATTCTAGAATGCGTAATTTTTTTGTGTTCAATTGACAATATCGTTCGTCGTGACTGAGATAAACGCCCAGAAACGAAACGTTAAATGTCATTAGTTTAAACTGAATGGTCGTCATGGTCGCGTGTACCGTTACGAGGTCGCAGCTACCCTGTAGGGCCTCAAGACTAACGGAATCCAACAAGTACGTAGTACGCAATCTTGCGCACTTTTTGCGTCCATTTGGACTCGGAATTTCTCAATTGTTGGTACTTGGATTGTTGAGGTTTGATGACTCGAGGTTCATAGGTTGATGCAATCATAAACTTCAGTCCTAAATAGTAGGGTTGTAACTGTTTTTTTTTTACATATACATAAATGTATTTTGACCCCTTTATGTTCGTGGCGATATTTTCGCTATTCCTCGCCGATGTAAGCCTCAGAAAATTTGAGATGCTTTCAATCAAGACTATATTTAAATAGATGTTTATACTTTTCCTAACTTAAGGTAAGGTGTGCTTGAAAAACGGTAATGTTTTTCAGAAGGTCCGTTGGTCTTATCTTGAGGTGTCAATCATAAATCTGACCCTTGATATACTTCAATAGTTACCAGTAACGTATAAATAAAATAAATATTCATATTTCTGTTCCGTATAATCGCTCGTTCACACACAATTAGCTTCATTATACAAGTCCGGGCTGCACCAGACGCATCAAAATACAAACAAATTTAAAATTCAGATGGTAATTCAATATCATAATTCTTATCTACAAGAATAGCATGAAATATTAATTTTAACTCGACAATAGGTATATTTTCATTGTCGTGGCTTCATTCACCTTTCTGAAGGTGTCTTTTGTAAGTTTTTTGAGTGGGAGACGCGAACGTACCTTTCGAGGCAGTCACGTCTGATGCTTTGTGCTCTTTGATCAATCACGGGTTGAGAAATAGTGTCACGGAACGACAGGTCAAAGGGTTTGTTAGCCAAGACGTTTAGAATGCTCGTTATGTTCTTTCCTTCCAAGTCGTTCAATGTTTGGCCAGAATTGCTTAAAACACGACCGAATGTTGAACTACTGAGTTATTCATTAGGGAACCAGCCGTTTCAAGGAAACATTACCATAGCACACGGCGCGTTTGACGATAACCGACGTACAATGTTTGTGGTTTGTTTAAAATTATGTTGTAGAAGCAATTAAGATAAATTAAACGATGCAATTATGTGTTAATTTATAAACATTCGATTTAAAATTTAATTATTGTTTAAGTGTTGTATTGTTGCAATGACTCGCGACGACTGCAGATGTGACAATGTACCTAAAGATACGCAGCTTGGTCGCATTGGAACTGGAAATGAGCATTTGTATGTTTATTCAGTTGGATGCAACAGTCGTCATAATTACAGAGAATTAACATTTCAACTCGATATTAACATAAATTTCCCATTCATCGAAGGGTATCCATCACGACGGGGTGATGGATGCGTCTTATGGGACATTTGTGACAGTTGAATCGTCACGGAGAATGAGGTGTCGCTGAGAGGTCCATTATCAACCGTATCAGGGCTAAGGTTCACACGTGGGGACCGGGGCCTCTGACCCTTCGTCGACACCCCAAAAAATCCGATGTCTCAAGCACTCGATCACTCATTTCGAGAATGTTGTTCTTGGGCCCACGCATTCGATGTCGCTTAACTTTCTCCCGGCTGGTTCTTGGACAAACAGGCTTGAGCAAACATTTTGAAATTCAAGGGCTTGTCGATATGGAGGGCCTCTGTTTGCTGTGTACTTAGAATTAGTTTTACCTGTTCAAGACATGATAGTTCAATGACGTTTGTTCGAGTTAGAATTTCCGGAGCTTTGGTTTCACATCATTTTTGACTTTGATTAGGGAATTTCGGGAGACGCTGAACTGTTTTTGTGTTACAATAGCTGACGCCTATACACAATACGATGTCTTTCATCCTCAGTTACGTAACGCCTTGGTCGTCCACAATAGAATATTAAGTGTGTCAGCACAACAATAAAAGATTCATTGAAATGTAAGTCGAATCGAGCCGTTTAATCCGACCACGTTTCGAGTGGCCCGATTGTCCTTTTCTCATTGAAATAAGAAATATCTCGGAATCACTAATGTCATCCGAGATTTATAAATCGACTGAATAATCCAGTAATACATCACACATTTCCACGCCCTTCTTTTGTCGGACAACAACAAATTGTACGGAGCTAAGAAATTTACATAATTATGGAGTTTCTGTTTTCACTTTCTGCCCTATTTAAAAATGAATGGTTGAAGGTATAGTACAGTTAATTAAGTCGTTCTCACGGAGAGGTCGTCTGGTCGCAGTCGCAGCGTTATCGGGCAGGCCAAGGTTAGACTGCTAATCGACAAGACCGCTCCAAGTTTCCTTATTCAAGAAATGTGTTCAGTTCTTCGAAATTTAAGGGTGTCATTAAGTCGTTAAGGTCGGTGGGAATGCTCGAAATCTGTCCACAAATCAAACCAAAAGGGAAGTCACCACGCACGCCAAGAGTCACTTAGAAGGAACATTGTGACATGTATAATTACGTGAGGCGTCGTTCCCACGCACAAGTCGTTAGAGACACTTCCGTAAAATTGGTCGGTGCAGAGAAGGGACAGTTTAATATAAAATAAAAATTAAGTTACAACGTCTAACGAACATAAAAACAATAGAGCTTTTCGACCGTTGGTTTTAAAAAACTGCACCCCGTCCCGCAGCTGTTGGCGGCGCAAGCGCAGCGGGCGGAACATTACCGTTTTTATTCAAATTTTCAGCACTGTCTAGTCCTGAAATCCGCCATATTGCCCCAGAGTTGACTGACCTTCGAAAATTTCAATCGAATAAGCTTCGTCCCGGGCCATCTGTCAGGAAACAAATCTGACACGCTCCTCAATTGAAATTGACGAGTTCCATTTAAAACAATCAACAGCCGTTCCAAATTGAATCCGATTGAGGGGCTTTGTCAAAATACAGGGATTGTTTTGTGTTATTTTATTGATTGACGTTAAATTTAATGGTATTTGATTAATTCAGTTAGGCTTTGGATTGAAATTACAAAAACGGGCAGACGTCACGCGATTCAGATCGGGCATTTTTATTAAGGTCAGGTTCGCACGGGGTTAAAAGTGGTAATTATTTATTGATCCGGTGCAAAATATGGAAAAAATCTCCCCTCGTATTGTTAAATAGGCATGCGGAGATAAGTAATTATTGCGAGGGTCAGAATTTGTAGCATTTTACCGACTTCCAAGCGGTATCGCTTATTATAGTGACGAGGTGGTAAAATATTGGCGAACAAGAAGAATCTATTAATTTTGGAAATAGGTTATGGTGAGGATCATAATGGCATTAAAAATGAAAAGTTCTAGAATATTTTAAAACGCGTCTATAGTGAGATCCGATTGGAATGGTCAAAAACGTAAACAAATATGGCTGACTGACAATTGCAAATATTGTCTATTGATTAACTGTGAAATAGTGATGGGAAAGTTATAACATTAATTAATCAATCCATTTCACATCTACAACTAGTGGGAGGAACATAAAATATATTGTGATTTTATTAATCAGATAGTTTTATCATCATTTAAAATTCTGTAATAATGTGATCAGTGATTGACCCAGTGAGTGACCTCCAGGGGTCTACGGGAGACTCAACAGGGGTCTACGCTATCGCTGCTCGTCTTTTCATGTCTGGTACTTACTTTTTGCCATAGCTTAGTTCGAATTGATTAACTTTTCCCTGGCCGGTCAACCGTTGCCACACCTCAGTTCCCAGTCGACCACGTGTGCAATGACCTCTCGTGGGAAACCGTTTAACGAGGGTGATATATTGCTGATAGCAAATTATCAAGGGCCCACTAATCGATACAAAACTTATTGGGAAATTACTGTTATCGATACACCCTAAACACACGCATGGGAAAGGAAGGGTGCGTGGCTTCACTCAAAGTTCGAGAGGCTTTCACTTAAAGCAGCCGAGAGCTTAAGTATACTTTGTCATCTTATCGTAGGTCGAAAGCAAGAGTTTCAAATGTCACTTTCCCTGTTTTGATTTGATTTTACGGTAGATGGTGACCGTTCCCAGACAACCTTCGGGACTCCCCAACCGTGACAATCTTATCAGTTTTTATGACAGTCGCGGGCATTAAATGTCTAATTAAACCACAGGGGGACGAAGAAAGTTATAAAGTGATTTTATCTTGTTGCTATTAAAGTTTGAACTTGCATTTTCTGTTGCAAACAATTGCTATAATATTCTGCGTTTTCATTCCTTTCGTGATAAAATAAGGTAACTCTAGCTATTAGAAAGTTAACGGAGAAATGTTTCAACCGGTTCTGCACGACTGGGATCAGATATTGCTGGAATTTCAAGCCAACGTGTGGTTATCGATCTCGAAAACGATCCAAGAACTAGCTTTAACATGCTCCGTTTCGTTTATTACACGAAATCGTGATTATTCGTTGCATCACATGAATACTCAGTCATATAAAGATCTTGGAAGGTTTGGCCTTCTGTAGCTAAGAATAAAAGGCTGTAACTGGTGAAATAGGAAAGGAAATTGCCCAGAAGTAGAACAGTTGCATATGCAAGTCAATTCAGTACAATAGGCAGAGCAAATGGCCTCTTACGCCACCGGTGTCATCTTCCGCCCTTGATCTAATTCTACTACCGTCTCGCGCTTAAATGATACCGTTTATTTCAATTCTACAAATGAATTTATGCGTCTTTATTTGGGTCATCTGAATGACTTATTAATTCCAATACGTTATGATTGACGAGTGAGTATAGACGCTGCAGATTTCAATTAACTAGTCTTTATAGGTTAAAATTTTAATTAATAGAATTAATTGACATTTACGAAACTTTTTGCTGTTTTGGTCGTGTATGTGAGTTTATAGGGAAGCAGTAAGCATGACTTACTTACCTTAAAGCGTACTTACTACAGACCTAGAAGAATATGATCAAGCAGGGTCCTAGTGCTAACTAAGTAGCGACTCGATTGACTTTTTTGCCGTCAGGACCGATGCATATTCCACAGCTATTAGGTTGAACAAGAAACCGAGAGGATTTTTTATCGCCAGAAGTCGTTAGAAGCATTGAACCATGTCTTCCTTCCTGCGGGAGGGCATCGTGAGAACTATAACGTACTCGCATTAGTCTCGTGTCGGTGCCTTCTACAATTTAGCATTTAACAAGTGCAAGTAATGAGTTACTTTAAAATTAAATTCATTGACCTTTGTCTATCTTTTCTGGCTTTCAAAAGATGCATCAGGACCTCTATTTGCAGGCTACTCTAACGTCTTTTTGCCTGGTGGAAGTTTGTATTGGGAATCAATAATTTCTTAAGGGATATAAAACTTAAACGCAGACGATGTGGCGGGCAAAAGCTAGTTTATTTGAGGTGGGTTGTCTGCGTCCAAACAAATTGTCCAATTGAAACGAATTTTTGCATTCAGCGAACATTGTCGAAATTCTGACTTGTCATTGCAGCGAGATTTAATGTCATTGGACAATTGGACACTAAAAAGTGAACGACCGTTTCGCAAAGGTCAATTTTGCTTGCGTGTTGGAAATTATCTGGTAAACAGATGACAGAGTTGGGGATAGCGTTGGGGGATAGGGAATTTCTCCCCCGTGTTTCAAAAGTCTAGTGAAAAGGGCGTAAGTGCCTATGAAATTACAATGTAGAAAAGTCATTTAGTAGATTGGTGGGGTGAATACGCAGATGCGCGATCGATACAGCCGTTACGAGATCTGTTAATATTTTCAAATTCGGAACACGTGTGTGAACACCTTTTTTGTTTCGCCCGCATCGAGTCGATTTTCGGCAGTTTATCAAAATGCTAACGCTACTTTCTTTTTTGCAATCCGAATGCGGTTCAATTGGGTAATGTATCGGTGGTTATTTAAATGATGCTTCCTATGTATACAGTATGTATGTGTCTAATTAGTACCTAGTATTATATTATCGTAGTTTCGCATCTCATTCGCTGCTTTTCGTATATTATTAAGCATTCTCATAGCATTCTTCATCATTGGCCGTTCCATCTGCTACAAGCGCCAAAATCAGTCTGTATACGACACACTGTTGAACACAGGCTTATTCTTATTAGATGAGAGTGAATGGGAAGCAGTCCTCATGCTGGCCCAGTGCGATTCAGCGTGTCTTCTTCTTGGGCCATCCCTCTTCCCAGTTTATCTGGGGTCGGGTCTCCTTGTACATCCGCAAGAGAGTTCTGTACCTCTAGCACAACTGTGACACGCGACTCTTAGTCGCCCGACAAATGCTACCCTATCTCTATCCACTCAATATATTGGGACAGTGACAGGTGATGCTCTGTCGCGCGAGAAACGAAGCCGCGGCCAGTTATGTTAGACGTACTGTTCTGGCTTGTCTCTGCTCAGGTTCGCTTGTTGGATCTCTTTTTAGTGCTAGGTACTATATTTTTTTACCTGCAAGCCTAAATCACCTTTATCCCATAATTGGCTATCTGCCTTAGGCTAATCTCTCTACTTAACTGTTAACTGACTATTATTACTCCTTACTTGCCATTTTAACAGTTCAAGTTCATCTTGAATTGCTTTAGCAAATAGAACGAATATATTTGAAATTGGAAAAAGACTGTGGCTACATAGTAATTAGCAAATTCACGATTTTTGACACATTTAGTCAGTGAAAGTGACAGTTAAAAAATCAATACGACCGTTACTGTCCGCGAGGGTGCCACAAAGGGAGCGCACGCGCCGGCGGTGTCGTACCAGTCAGAACCAAAAGGGCCTATGCATGTGTGCTTTGAAGGCACATAGGACCATTTTGTGTAAACGGTTCGGTATTGTTGCACGATGTTGATTTATTTACGCCAGGCGATTTATTGGGGGCACGGTGCTTTGGGTCCGTGGTGAAATTATGACTATGTACAATAGTATAACATGTTTCACTTATATGTATGTACTTACAAATGTAGCTTTCTAATTTTACTAGCTTGCGCCTGCCACTTTGCCCCTGTGGTAAGAACATTTTACCTATTTAAACTTCGGGAGTTGTTACGAATTAAAAGAAACCTATACTAATTAAAAGTTTTACCTTCATATTTAACTCGTAGGTACCATCTGCTAAGAGTCGATAATATGATATCGGTTCATTCTAACATAAGCGACACAATCAGGCATAATTGTAATCCCACTAATATTATAAATGCGAAAGTTTGTGAAGATGTTTGGATGTTTGTTACCTAATAACGGGATAGCAACTGGATGGATCAAGCTGAAATTTGGCATGCAAGTAGACCAAGTCCTGGATTGAAACATAGGATACTTTATATCCCGGTAAAGAGTTCCTTTGGGACAATAACGGGAACAACGCGGGCGAAGCCGCGGGAAAATGCTAGTAGTATCTAAAAATGAAATTCAATCCTCAAGTATTTAACCCTAAAGGGTAATCAAAGCATTGTAAAGTAAGTTTCAAGTAAAGCAATTACTTGACCACCAACCGACGAAAGCCCTTCGCGAATTGCAACAATTTCTAATACCAGCCCTTAAAATAAGAAACCCCGGAGTTCCGTCCACTTATTCTCAGAAACATCTGGGTTCGACGAACTTTGAGGGCCAAAGGTGTAATTATGTCATAGAAAAGGGATAGAAATAGGTGACCCGGTTATTTTAGGAACCCCTACGAGGTTCTTACAGTTGGTCAGTTCGAGACAATGGAATTCGTGACCCTTAAGAGTTCCTTAAGAACTCTTAGGAAGTCAATGCATCTGCTGGCAGTTTTTGAACTGATTTTATGGAATGATTTTCAAATTAGAAGTAGTGATATATGATGGGACCGCTTTGCACGCTCCAGTGATACAATTGTAAGGCAATTTAGAAAAAAATACAATGAGACACGTAAACGTAGCTAACGGTTCAAAACTAGCGACAAAAACAGCTCAATAATGTCACAATAGTTAGTCCGATTTTCGCTTTTAACAATACTAATGATTCTCATAAAGATCTGATTACGTTTAAATTTAGACAAAAATTGTTGAACTCGATTCGGATAGACGGTAAATGCGTGTACGGAGTTTTTTGCAAGTTGTGTAATGTTGTAGCATCCTGAGTCGTTACGTACGACCTACCTCAATCCGGTTGGCGACCGTGGTTCGTACGAGTCATACTGCAATTCTTGGTATGTACAGTTATACTCACAACCAAGGACCTTAAAATAAATAGGCTCTGTCCGGCTATTTATTTTAACGTCCTTGCGCACAACCAAGAGTTTACTTAAATCATTTGAATTTGATTTTTTGTATCAATAAGCACCAGTATAATTTTACCACTATTTTACGTACCTACACTGCGTACAGTTCATAACTCTGCCTTACGGCATCAAGTCCGCCATTTGTACTTTCTTGTATTCTTGTAAGTTTAAATAAATAAATAACTTTCAAACATTAAAACTTGAATGAAAATTCCTATTTGTGCACAATTTTTATAAATCCTACAATTTGAAAGTACCCTACAGATAAATTAATCAATTTATTCCAAGGACCTTAAAATAAACAGCCGGACATCGCTAACAAAGAACTGAAGCACCTCTAGTCCGCCGGTTGCTTAACGCTGGTTGGTCAAGTCAATGTGTGCGTGCTGCGGGTACCTAGTGGGAAAAAACTTGTTGATGTGTGCGTGCGGCTCGTAAGTAGGTACAAGGTAACCGGCACGCTAGAAATGCTTCAGCTATCTGTTGGGGAGGCTCCGTCCGGCTTATTTATTTTAAGGTCCTTGATTTACGTTTCTACGTAAGAACTCAAGAAGGTATGACTAGGGCATGCAATACCGGTTTTACTTGTATGGGCCAATACCGAAAAACCGGTTTTTACCGGTATTGCATGCCCTAGGTATGACAGTACTATGCACGTAAAAAATTCGACGCCATCCATGTTGCGAAGAACGCGTCACTACCTTCACGCATGCGCGCTGACGCGGCGTCGGCGTCGATGCGGCAACGTCAGTTTAAACGGTCATATGTGACAACAGAGTTTCAAAACTTATAAGATCTTTTGTAATAAGAATGGCAGATCTATCGCCTATCGTTCTACGCTACCAAATCTTTTGAATCGGCCGGGCAAGGACATGTTGATAATTTACTACATAAACAAACGTAGTGTAGTAGTGAATGGATATAGAACATTACGGTTATACAACGCACGAGTTGTAATAATTAATTTGATAAAAATACGTACAATATGGGTTGGAGTAAGATAAAAATAATTGCCCTATTTTTTTACACGGAATGCCATACCTACCTACCTACCAACGATACGGGAAAATATAGCGTAAACCGGGATAGCGTATTTTAACAGATATGTAGTAAAGTAGGTGTGATCATTAGTACCTACGTGATTGTTTACTCACGTGGTAGTACCGTAGTAGTAATAGTAAACACGTTTTGTTTGTGACATTTTATTCTAATTGCGTGTGCGCATCTCCGCGTTGTTTTCACGCACACATGTGCGGGCTAAAATGGGACAAATGTGGGAGGCGAACACTAACGTATCTGAATGTCAAAACAATATAACTAGGTCAGATAATATATATTATAAGCACATGGCCACACTGATTAATTACCGTTTGCTTAACAATAAGCGTGAAATATGCGAACGACTTTGAAATTTTAGAACAGCAATTTCAAAACATTCTAATAAGTAGTTAAGCAATTTTTTACCGCAATATGTACCCTTTAGTTAAGAAAAAAGTGCATTAAAAATTAACTAAGAAAAGATTTGTACCAAATCTTAATTTTTAATTACGCGGTAAGTAATGACTGAATAATGGACTTCCTTGGTCCCTTTATGAACTCATCGACACCTTGATGGTCAAAAAAACGCCATTTGATTTAAAGTTAGGGCGACTTGAGATCATGTTTCAAGGGTTGATTTAATAAATCAAGAATTAAATTAGCAAAAAATGTCCCCTTCTCGAGTTCATAATTAATAATTATTGAAATTAAGTATTTGCTTTCAAATTTATTAAGACTTAGTCTTATCAGAAAATGCGTTAGTCTGTTCTGCTTAAAATACATTGAGCACTGCTTGTCAAGTAACGCAAATTACAATTAGACGATAATGTAGCTTAAATAAATATTGTACAGTACTAATGAGACGCTGAACGCAAAGTAATAATGCACTGTTTCCAGTAGTCATGATTATCTAGACTAATGAGTAATGACGCCAGCGCATCGAGGCGACAACTGCACTCACTCGACTTGACATTAAAGAAATTATAATAACCTTGGACACCGTGGCTCTCATTTATTATCGCAAAAAACTCCGCAAACCGGCCACTTTAATGCACTTTTAAACAAGTTTTCACTGCTATCTAGCCGACCAATAAACTGCATTGAGTGATAACAGATAAAAAGTTAAAAACAAGATGCAATTAAGATACACTAACCTGTTATTCTCTTCTGCGTTTTGCCGCTTTCAGGGCTAGATAACTTCGTGGGCGATTCTTGCGATGGCGTGCTCGGTTTAGACGGTGCAATGGCCATGGGTGCTCTTCTGAGGGCAGCCGGGACTGCCGCCGCGGGGACCAGGGACCAAGCAAACCTCTGAGGACCCGGTAGAGGTTGTTCGTTCGCGAAATCGAAGCCCCATCTTTGGCTGTCGAGTTCCAACTGTCTCGCCAACTCCCGCTCCACAAACTTTCTGTTTTCATCTCTATCGGTGCAGCCGAACAGATTTCTCCTGACTCCCTCGAGCGTGGTAACACCTCGGACCCGTAACGACCTCGTGTCCAGCACAGAGGTCGTCTGCAGGCCGGGCGCTCGCACACTTAACGCGGACATCTCTTCTAGGCGACTAAGTCCACCACCAAACACAGCGCGAACACACTTCTCTGATAGCATCCGCGACGCTCTCTTCACCTAGCGTAAACAAGGTCAAAAATCAGTTTTTGAATGTAACACGACGTAATAAGCTAAGCACGCAGCTAAATGTTTGGTCCATCACGCACTAATAAGAACACGATTTGAGTTTCTAATTCAGGTTAGTGCAAGTGAGCGTAAACAATTCGTAAAACACGCGACGTCACAAAACAACAACGTGCGGCCACATGACCGAAGTACGTTCGGCGACTGACGAAAAAGAAAAAGCTAAAGCTAGCTCGAGTCGGCGTCGCCTGCGCTGCGCGTGCGTGGCGTGGCGCTAGCGGCGTCGTTTTGTAATAGTTCTACTTCTCGACACCGTGTGGCGCCACCATCCTCAAAAGCCGCGTGCGCTGTGATATCGCGGAGAGCCGATGGAGTGTTGCCATGTTGCATGATTGACTTTATAGCATAATATATTTTATGAACATAGTAAACTTGAATCGAAATTTATCGCACCTTTTATACGTTTCTACTATATCTGCCGGGACGTTTGTAAACTTTTTTCGGTTTACTGTCTAATTTCAAAAACCAAAATTTAATAAAGTTATTCCAAATCTGTAGGAAAATATATGACAAAATTCTCGTTCTGTAGGTATAAATTCAGTATTAATTAATTTCCATTAAATATGTATTTCTAAAATAATGCCAAACAGTTTTTATTTATGTTTACGTGTGTAAAATATTATCTCCAAGAAATTTTGTGAAAAAATATTTTGATCCAGAATCTTTTTTATATTATCGGTACCAAGACTACCAAGGACTATTAATCCATGATCGGTAGGTACATGATGTTTTAGAGCTCAATTTTTCTTTAATTTTATTTTTATCTAACCTACTATTTATGTTTGGTATTACTAGTTTATAGATCAAGTTAATTATTTACGTACCTATTTAAGCAGTAAGGGGGGGGGGGGGGGGGGCAGGGGCGGTCCGCCCCGGGTGCCAAGCACTGGGGCGTGACGCGGGGGTGCGTGCCGAATGCACCCCCCCCCCCCGGGCCGAAAAATCAAAAAGTAGACCTTTCCGCCCCGGGTACCCGACTGGCTTACGCCGCCACTGCTGTGGAACATGGACCTCTTAGGGGTCCATGATACGAGAGCCAGGGGTCCATAATACGAGAGCCAGGGGTCCGTTGCTCCCATACGACACTAACTTTCAAGTAGGTAGGTACACTTGATTTCCTTTTTCTCTGTTTTTTTTCGTAAAGGGTCCGTAAGGTTTTTGAAATATTGTAGGTGGTCAAAAAGATTAAGAAACCGTGTTTTAGGGCTAAGCTGTAAAGCGTCACCTAATTTTCTTCATTTATCAAGATGAAATGTGAATTATGTAAACTTTTATAAGAATGCCATAAAATTCGCAAAATTTGTTACCATGGCAGCACTAAATCAGACTTGTTTACGAAATAAAGAAGACGTGTCTAGTTACGTGTGCAAGCAGTCAGGCGCTTGCTCCGGTTGGGTCTGCGCGAAATACAACTGTCTCGCTTTGTCATTCGACCGGAATCAACTGTGCGTAGTGGACGGAAGATATATTAATAGCACGTAGCACAGCGGCCATCTTGCCGAAACAAGCTAACTAGATTTGAGTTAGTTGATTTACCGCGATGAATTTTGTTATATTTCACGTTAATATAATAGTTATATACGAAATATTCGTCCCAATTTTTAGTATTATTTTTTTCAAAACAATTGCCTTATTTTCGTTTGAAAACTACATTGATTTCGGGTCTTTACTCATTAAATCGCGTAATATTATTGTTGAAGTGACGGAGAAAATTTACGTGGCGCATTCTATTGTAAATATTACGTATAAAATAGGTAGTAGGTAGTCGGACACTCACCCTTTGAATATTTTGAAAACTCCTTCACGGAAAATCGTCAATTTGCCGACGGGGTTCGCCACTGTACTAATTTTCAAGATATGACAATGACGCGGAGCGCGAGCGCGGGCTCGTCCCTCATTGGTCGAAAAAGGCGGCTACCGGTTTCATTGGCCGACGGATTTTAGGCGGCAAATTTCGGTTGGCTGAGATGCCGGATGGCGGGAAACGATGTCCGATTGATGACACTTTCCGGGCAGGAGTTTGGCTCGGAAAATTGTTTGCCGCGCTTAGCATACGTACGTTTGTAGAGTAAATAGGTACAAGACTAATGAGTTTTCTTTGTGGAGCAACATGTGTGTAGGTAGGCCAATTGCGTGCATTTGGAACGATCAATTGGATGTTTGCTTTGTTTCGCTCGCGAATAACGATTAGGTACCTACCATTAATTAATTTATGTTATTATTTCATTAATTTAATGTAGGAAATAGATATTTATTCGTTGACCTATATATGTATTGAATATATAAAATATTTTGATGAGTTTATGATACTTTATTTATAGTAGCAAATTAATTTTTTGGTATCTTTAAGTGTTATGTTATGCGTGAATAAAAAACGTGGTTTCCCACACAAACCTATAAAAATATTAGAAAAACATGGATTGTTCAACATTTTGGAAGGAGCGTTGGTGACATATTGACCTATTTAGGTGTAACGGAAATCGTCGTATGCGCAGTGCAAAAACCATATCCGCTCAGAACAGATGTTGCGCGACACGTTTCTTAAATAAATTACGAAAACATTGCTTAATTAAGGTTTTAATAATACCAATTAAATGGTTATCGACACAGTGACACCATTTCCATACTTATGCCTACCCTATTTATTGTAGAACGTAGGTATATTTTCTTTGTACATACTTACCTAACTCTTCAGGTTTACTGCGGTTTATACAGGGTGGGAGGGACTATACCGACATACTTTAGCCATGAATTCCTGGTGGTGTGACGCGTAAATAATGTTATATCAACATGGGTCGAATATTATAATTTTACATTAATAGTCTTATGGAACAAAATAAATCAGTAAATTAAGCCCCTCGCCTCGTTATAAACATGTCCTTACTGGAGGAAAAGTTATCAAAAAGAAAGAAAAAGCTAAAATGGAAACGAAAGGTCATTTTTTTGGCCTCGTAGTCGCTTACCATCAAATACTGCGAAGGTTAATTGCTGTTTAGTTAAAGGATTTAAAAAAATTAGTAAAACTATCTTAGTCACATTTATTAGGGCTTGTTACACACTTAGGAGTTTTCATTTAAAAAATAATGAATATCTCTGAAAGTAACCGTTTTTCGACTATACATCACATAACTTTTTTTACTCCTAATAGTTGTTAGAATCTGTAGTTAAAATTGCATAAGTAATCACTAGTTTTATATAGTATTTTAAAATCACATCTACTCGTATCATCTTTGCCCATGTTCCATTAACCACCCTCACCTTAGCCATAACGTCTCATGTAAGTGACATTGTAATGTCTTAATGAGAGAATAAAGATCTTTAAACCGAAGTTTGTCGGTATAGTCCCTCCCACCCTGTATAATATGTGCTATTGATAAGTAGGATTTTTTTATATTTAACGGGCTTGCCAAAGTAGGTATAAAGACGACCAAGTAGTCCAACGTCGGCCGTTTAGGAGCGCGCGACACGTTACTATTCATTCAGTGCGATCCATACTGGAGCATGGAGCATGCTTACCACAGTTATACGCATTCTTAAAACTTTGCTTGTACTGCGTTTCTACACGGCACGCACACATTCAAGCGCGCGATGTAGCTTTTGTATGAAGAAAATTTACTGCTATTATATCTACTCTGGGCTTGCTCTCGAAGGTTGCGCAACTTGCGCAACACCGAATACCTATCATGTAAAAAGATTAGTAAGTAGGTACCTATGTAACAGTGGCGTGGCCTAAAAAATATGCTTGGGCAAGCCTGTGCAGATTTGGCGTGCACTTTCCTTAAGAACTGTAGCATAAATAAGGTGCTCAATTGCCATTTTGTTTCATTAAAATTTTATTTCTTCTCCTATTGAAAGAATAGACCTATCCATAGTAATCTACATAGGTGCCAGTAGCGTGGCGTCCAAAGAACTCGATTCATACCGGCTTGCCTAATATCAAGCATCGGAGAACGTTATTCTACAGCTCTTAAGGAAAATGTACACTAAATCTGCACCGGCTTGCCCAAGGATATCTTTTACGTCACGTCACTGGTACCTACAAATATGTACGGAACCCTCGGCGGGCGAGTCCGACTCGCTCTTGTCCGGTGTTTATTATTGCATTTTACCGCATGTGCATACAACTAAAGAAACATTATGTTCAGCGATCGAAAAAGCGGCAACCTGGAGCAGGGTGATTGATCGAAACCACATTTGGTTGCGTAAAAACCGCCCCGCCACCTGGCAACCACAGGTTTACATTTCCGATTTCGGTCGGTTTTTTGTTTACGTTCTAATTATAACTCTGTTTTGTAAAGTTTCGGGGTTGATTTGTAGCTTGCAATACAGAATCTGTGGTTATGGTAATTTATTAATGCATGTTATTGCGTGGTCCTCTTGAAGAGCTTTTCTGCGTAAAGAACGAATCTTTTCAAAGCGATAATATAATTAGGCGCTTTGTAGGATATCTGGTAACTCCAAAGTACCTAAGTTTGCATTATTTATGGGAAGCGGGCTCGCCTTTGATCTGTCTTACTTACCTCACTTCTAAATGCAAAATTTAAAATGGATTGCGCTTACCCAGAAATGCTCGATTCTGTCAAAATTCCGTGCCATGAAATTTCATTTCATATTAAGATGCAATGATTTTAAAGATACATACATATTACATAGCACTGTAGCGTAACTCATTCGAAAACAAAAAAAAATCATCGATTTTTCACCACCATTATCGGCTGAAAGAGGTACACTACTCGACTTCCAATAATTTTTACGCCACACCTGGCCATAAAGGGGCGTTTACCGCACGCTACGCGTACGGAAAAAGCACTATAAACCGATACCATAATAGGAAGGGATGACGACTGGGTTAAAAATATATAATTCTATTTAGTTAGTCCGTCAGTTGGATTATGGTTTATCAAATTATTAAAAATCGACAAAGGTATAGAATAGATCATCAAACTTCCGGAGTGGGGACTTGTGACGTCACTCCTAGGTGAAAATTATACCAAGGAGTGACGTCACTCGAAACTTCTTAGCGCTGTATCCTCGTAGTTTTTTGGGTGTTAAACAAAAGAAAAAATACGTATACAATATTTTGTAATAATCTGACGGACTAAACCGTTTTTTTAGTCGTCTAGCCTATTATAAATGGGTCAATTGCAGAAAAAATTTAACTTGTACTTTTTTTGTCTGATCATGGTGTGTCTACCATTTTACTCAGAATCACGAGCACTTTTCATTTATGAAATAAAAAAAGGAGTGCAAAATGTCCCAACTTTTCCGTAAAAATTTTGAATTTCTCACATTTTTTACGCCGAAACTAAATATAGGGGAAAATCGTAACGAAAGTGAGATTTTTTTTCAGTTTCGTTACGATTCCTCCCCCCCCCCCCTTCTGCAACTGACCCAAATATTAAAAAGATTTTTTTTATCTACCTATGTCGATACCACACAGAACGTAAAACTTTGAATCAACGTAAGAATTTGTGTAAGTTTAAAGTGGCACAAGCCGAGGGTCCTATTCTAAGCATCGTGCTCTCCTGTCGATTCCATCGGGATCCTGTATTAGGCGCGGTCACACCAAATAGCCATGTAATTACATATCTCGCGCTTTGGGAATAGGTACAGACGCGGTCGCAAGTGGTCCTGAATAAAACTGTTGATCAACGAATTATAATATATGGAACGATATCGTCTAACAAAAATGACGTTGAAATATACCCTAAAAAACCCACTTTTTAGAATCAATACGTCTTATGTATATCAATCAAGTGGTGTATGATATTGATAAGTCAGTTTTGAGTCTAAATAATTACCCCCAGGTTCGGAACCACTGCTCTACGGCGTTACGGCGTCGCACCAAGCACGTGGGTCTGCTTCAGGTAACTCCGGATTGAATTCAGGTACGACATGTAGTTTAATATCGGTAGCTGTCTTCGGTGCTTCAATTAAATTCATCATGGGCTGATTCTGGTTCCTCTGCCGGTCCTTCCTCCCGCAGCCCACGCCCCAAAGCACAAGAGAGTGCGAATTCCCGACAAGTATATCCCATCAAAAACATTACATGTAAAAAGATGCAAGTCTCGCAACGCAGTTCTCCTACAACAAAAAAGTTTTGAGATGTAAAGTTAAACCAAGTCAGTACCGGGGGGGTATCAACACAACTCGATTTCCACCGACTTGCCTATTATTAGATCTATAAAATGTGTTCCTCCACGGTTAAAGGCCGGCGCCGCAAATACTCTGCCTTATTAAAGGACTACGAGTTTGCGGCGCTTGCGGTTGAGACCCTGGGACCCTGGTCGGCCGACATGAAGACCTTCATGAGGGCCCTGTCGCCGCGGCTGGTCCACGCCTCGGGAGATCCCAGAGCTGGCGCTTACCTCTCTCAAAGAATTGCACTCGCAATCCAGAGAGGTAATGCCGCCAGCGTAATGGGGACCATGCCGCAGACCGAATTGCTTGAAGGGGTATTCTTTTTGTAATTTTCCTATTTTTTTTTGTATATAGCTTAACTCGTTTTCAGGTATATTTAGGTTTTAGTTTACAGTGTAATTCTTTACTTTAATTAATGTTACCGAAATATGTGTTTACATGTATTTGCAATAACAGTTATCTTCAAATAAATAGTCAACATGAGCGATTATTATATTGTGTTCAATTGAAATACACAAATGTGAAAGCTTTAATTATTACATTCCAATCCATTATTTTAATTTTAAATTGCAAAACTAACTTTGTAATCGCATGTATTTGTATAGGATTACAAACTTATGTGTGCAGTTGTGACTGAAATTACAACATATTTAGGTTTTTAAGGACTTGATAGGCTTAAAACTAACTATGTTTAAGATTTGGAGCTTGTAGGTCTGCTAGAAGTACCTTAGAATTATGATGATCAGTGAGTCAGTGAATGAGTCAGTGACAAAAGTAAGGAACTTTGACATGCAATAGTTCTTAAACTACACGTTCAAATTGAATGATATTGAGAATATACATAAGTCTTATTGTGCGCTATATATTCCTGAAATTTCAGGGTTCTAGCTTTAGCCAGTACAAAATTACGGGAGGCTGAAAATGGCCTGAATGGCTTCGAGAAAAGGATGGTACGGCCGTGCCTTTGTTTTGCTCGACTTGGCGGGGGCACTGCCGTGCCCCCAGATTACCGAATATACTAAATACGTTTGCAATAGATATTTAAACTTATCTTTAAAACAGCACGGAATTTAAGTGCTATCACAAATAAAGTAGGTTAAGTTATCAGTTCCGCATTTTAATTAATTTACATTTAGATTCTGCTTCTAACTACAAATATGTATGTCAAGGTTCTAACTAAATTAATGTTTACTTATACTTACCTTATCTATGTACTTAGTTGTACTATTGTTCGATAAACATAATTACTTATAATGTATATAATATAATTTTAGTCGTCAATGCCCACAAGTTATGGGCTTTGCCCTAAGATTAACTGTTAGAAAATGCCGTATAAAACTTATCGTAAAAAGTTAACTTAATACTAAGTTCACTTTTTTTTTTATAAGTTTTATTTCATGAAATCAATCAATCAACCAACATAATGCAATAGAAAAAATGAAATAAAATCAGTACGTCAATGGATTTTGAATCTGCCGATTTCGGTCGTAAGGGCCTTATCACACTGGGGCGATTTGTCGGTGCGAGTTCGCCGCGATCGAAATCTGTATGACTGCTCGCAACTCGCTCGCAAATCGCCAGTGTGATAAGGGACCTGGGAAGGTCATGTATGAGAGCTTTCGCCTGTGGAACTGTTATCTTGCTACGCGTAACTCAAAGTAAATACTTAGGTTTATGAATAAGTAAAACTACGGTGTCGGCCCCGTAGTTTTTTTTATACAACTAGGGTGGCAAACAAGCGTACGGCAAGCCTGATGGTAAGCAGTCACCGCAGCCTATGGACGCTTGCAACACCATTAGGTAACACTGGTGACAGGTACTGGGGTCAATCGTTGCTAAGTTTTACATGAAAAAGACTCTATAATAGGATTTTTAATTAGTTGGGGTAATCTGACGTTTACATTATTATCTTAATATCATTATCAACGATTACTTTTTTATGTCATGGGTAAGGCAATTTGTAATTAGATCTTCTTCGTCGTACTCTTCATTACTGAAGATTGTGTCCAGTTCGAAGGACCTTCACTGAGGTCTTCACTATCTTTCGCCATCCGTTCCTGGGCATTTCTCCAGAAATATGTCTGCGGTCACCTCATTCATCTGGCCCTTTTTAATACTAAATGTATGGAGACAGATGAATGAGTCGCAGACATATTTCTGGAGAAATGCCTCTCCATCGAATGAATGTCCATGTAATTAGATATTTAAATGAATATGTCTAATACATAACAAAATACTCAAAACGACATCTTTATCAAGTCTTTATCACTCTCAAGTTACCCTAGTTAGAGTCTGTGCGGAAAGAGAATAGGATTAATTTTGGGGGGCGCTGTAATGCTTTTCTACCGTATGTGGGCGATTCTCCGAGCGTTTTGACCGCGCGGTTTGACAATCATTGTTGTCCGACGATTATTTACTATACCGAAAGGACAAATAGTGACAATTTTGATAAATCTAGACTGAAACTCGGGACTGTTTTTCGGTTTCTTAAAAATTTAACTCTTGGCATCGTTTTTTTGAACAAAATTTACTGAGACAATAATGACGAAAATAAAACGCCGTAAAAACGCTGAATATTGGCCCATGTGCCGTATTTTCTGTTCTGTCTGTGGCCATACTGGTTATGTTAGTTCCGTTTTTCACCACGCCTATTCTCTTTCCGCACAGTCTCTATAAATCGCGATTATAAAATCGAAAGTGTTTGATAAAACTTGTGTACAAAACTGTACAAGAACTAGTCCAGATTGATCAATTTACCGGTAAGGGAGGTGAGCTTACCGCCCTCGAATCTCGATCACGAGCGTACCCAAATTTACCGAAAAACCCTAAAAAATGCCGGTAAAGGGTTAGCCACGCATGCAACGAATCCATCACGGAGTTTTTCGAGTGTTTTGTAATGATCCGTACTCTTGTAAGCTTCTATGTTTTATGTGTTACCATAGTCAAAGAAAAAAGACGAACAAGTAGTCCAACTTGGGCCGTTTAGGAGTGCGCGACACGTATTCACACAGACACGTGATAGCACGTTTGTGTGAGTGCAATCCATACTGGAGCATTCTTGTGCATTCCTAAAACTTTGCTTGTAGTGCGTTCGTACACGGCGCGCACACATTCAAGCGCGCGATGTACCTTTTGTAAGAAGAATTACTGATATTATACTGTGCCAAAGTTCTACATTAGCTGTGACCTAGGGTTTACTTGCGTTGTAATATATCTTGGATATCGATTTGTGAAATGAAATAAGCGTGGAACATTCCACGGGAACGTTACGTAAGCGACACTACCTTTATAATACTTATGACATGTAAAATTAGGAAACTGAACATCTTTATGGTAATATCATAATTTGGCTTTAAGATGGCTGGTGTTTCTTAGCAGTTAAGTAATAAGTTTTATTAGGGTAGCTACCACAGCGTTACGTAAACGACAAAAAGTGGATGTTTTAATGCAGTGTTTTTCAAAGTGTGGGTCGCGACCTCCTGGGGGGTCGCAGAGCCTCTAGAAGGGGGTCGCGAGGGTCGAGAAACCTCAGGCAAAAAAAAACAGAAAAGCTCAAAAGTGTAACGTAATACAATTCAGGTTAGAAATCGTGCAGGATAGGGGGGTCGCGAAATATTTTCGCATACAAAGGGGGTCGTGCCATGAAATAGTTTGAAAAACACTGTTTTAATGGAATGCTCCTTCAGATCACCCAATGAATCCCGACAGGTTACTACAGAGGCAGACCCAAAAGGAGATTTATTTATTTATTGAATAATAAAAACATGTAACATTACATTTAACATTAACCAAATCGTTACACAGACTCCGAAACTATAGCTTGGCAACTTCGTTGGTGACACTCACCTGTGTGCTTTTTGTTATGTGCAGCCGTAACTACTTACACAAGTTCGTCGTAAAAACAGACATACAGGGTAAATATCCCGGTGTTAATAGTAGTTATTATGTGAATGACCATGTTAGCTTAAAACCATGATGGTTATTGAAAATAAAACATCAATTGGTATCGGTAATCCATTCTAACCTCGGTCACGATTCAATTTGACCGACAGTATATGCTAATTGAAAGACGTTTCGACAGCTCGTCACTTTCCTCTGGCGTAGTATAGAGATACAGGTCGAACCGACCACGATTCCTTGTGTTATGTTATGAATGACTTACCCGAAATGACCTCGTGTCATTTTTTGCTTAGTTGCAAAGGTGCTGATATATCTATCAGGAGCGAAGCGAATAGGGAATATGTATGAATTTTTTTAAACACATTTCTTAACAAAATATGAAAACACCGTAAATAACCACATTTTTACTAAAAAAAACCCGACCGCGGTGCGCTTTGAAACTGCATAAAATCCGCCATTTTGTTTATTTAACGAACTTGATACCCAGTGACACTCGCACCATCAAGACGAATCTAATGATGTATAATTTATCAAAATCGGATGTGCCGTTGAGTAGTTACGAGCGGACACAGGAACGGACATACATACATACAGGTCATACACATAACCCTCCTTTGGGCTTCGCCGCAGTCGGGTAAAAAGATGACATAGAGTGAAAACATTGAAATCTACCGACAAATACGGAAGATATAAACATTTTAAAGCACTAATCAGACCGGGATTAGAGAGAGAGATCCGATATGGACTATGACGTCAGTACACGGCCGCCATACAATCTCCATACTATATTCTGTTTTGCTAGAAAGAGATAGAGATAAATCTTTGTTGTCTTATATCTTAGTTATTTTTATAGTTATTCGAAAAATATTTTTTCCCTACTGTTTCTTACATTAATGAGCCTTTATTAAAAGTAAATAAAAAATATCATGCATATTCCCTATTGTTAGATTTTTTGGTTTAGAATAGGTAGTAGCAGTGGCACAGGATAATAGGAGTCATTTTTCTTTTCTACAAAAGGTACATCGCGCGCTTGAATGTGTGCGCGCCGTGTACGAACGCACTACAAGGAAAGTTTTACGAATGCGTAAGAATGCTCCAGTATGGATCGCACTCACATAGGCGCGCATGAATACGTGTCGCCCGCTGCTATCCGGCCGAAGTTGGACTACCTGTTTGTTCTTCTTTACACTTTGGCAGCGGCGTCAAAGTATAAACACGATCTAAGTAGTCCAACTTCGGCCGTTTGAGGCATCGTCCTATCGGACAGCGAATACGCGATTATCGCGCGAACACGCGATTGCGACTATGGCGCAATATATGGTCGCAATTGCGTGTTCGCGCGATAATCGCGTATTCGCTGTTCGATAGGACGATGCCTTAGGAGCGCGCGATACGTATTCACACAGATGCGCGATAGCACTCCTGTGTGAGCGCGATCTATACATACTGGAGCATTCTTACGCATTCTTAAAACTTTGCTTGTGGTTTGTTCGCACACATTCAAGCGCGCGATGTACCTTTTGTAGGAAGAAAGGTAACTGCTATTATTATATTGTGGCAGTGGCGTGTACACCAGTGGCGTGGCGTAAAAGATATCCTTGGGCAAGCCGGTGCAGATTTGTCGTACATTTTCCTTAAGAGCTGTAGAATAAGGTGCTCAAATACCTGATATTAGGCAAGCCGGTAGGAATCGAGTTCTTCGAACGCCACGCTACTGGTATACACACAAGAATATTCAAGAACAAGAATAAGTATATTGTTGATTCAAAAATAGTAAAGGGCTAAACGCAGTGCAGACTATCTTGAACAGTGTAAGTATGTACGAGTATGTGTTAAAATTACTCGTTTAATCATTGAAACTTTGACAGCCCTCGATGCAAAATCGGAAAATACCTAATTAGATTAGAATCTGTGCGGAAAGAGAATAGGATTTAGATTTGGGGGCGCTGTAATGATTTTCTACCGTATATGCAAAAAAAAAAATTGTCATACTGGTTAGGTTAGTTCCGTTTTTCGCCACGCCTATTATCTTTCCGCACAGACTCTACCTATATGGCGTAGCATATATAAGTTACAAAGCGATCGATTAGAGTACCTACGCCCTTAAAAATGATCCTCATTTTTCTATTTTAAAGGCAATTGAAAAATAAACCAGTCCTTGCACTGCATGGCTGAATGCTGACCTAAATTCTAAGAGCTAATACATTGCTGGGTCATGATAGTTCCACAGAGCGGTGTAGCTCCTCGGCCGAGCGATGGAGTGCATGGAAGTGGTATGGCGAAGGAAGGATGCGTGAGGGGCCGTAATGGGCCGCATCCCGCAATCACTGCAGGTTCGCGACGCGTGAACTCATTTGTTAGGTTGCAGGGACACCTAGATTTTTTTGTGGTTATACAAATGCTAGCCATTGACGTATACAAAGGGCAAGCCTAAGCGAGCGCGCAGACGGTTCCAATCCAACGCGTTGGCGGTAAAAATACCGCCAAATCAGTAACAGCCGTGCGACACGCGGCGCGTGCACTGCGCAGCTGGTCTTTATAGCTGCATTTTTTGTTACTTGGCGCAAAATAATGGATAATAGTTCCGAATTGTTCGGATGGGCCTATTCTTACTTGTGTCCGTCAAGATAGCGTACACCGTAAAGATATTCAGAATCTGATGCAGCCAATAAATAGTACCCAAATAGTACCGACGAAATATCTAGGTGAAAAAAAATAGTACCCTTAAACTTTTCGAAATATAAGAGTGAGCTCTTTCTATAAGAAATTTCCGGGTACGCCAGCTTGACGGTGTGAAATTTTGTACACCGTTAAGTCATGGAATATCTCGGCTTCTACGATAGCTAGAGAAATGAAATTGTAAGGCCCTAGGGTTCTATTTGGGAACTATTTTTTGAGATATAAAGCGTTTCCAAAAACAAAGCCGTTCCCGAGATACAAACGGTGTACGCCAGCTTGACGCCCGGTAGCGTACACCGTGAACCGGCCTTATATTTCAGAAAGTTTAAGGGTACTATTTTTTTCACCTAGGTATATCGTCGGTACTATTTGGGTACTATTTATTGGCTGCATCAGATTCTGAATATCTTTACGGTGTACGCTATCTTGACGGACACTTTTACTTTTGAAATCAAGTCATTGATTCATTCAAATTTGAGTTGTTGCAACTATCGGACTTCGTGGCGGTAGGTGTGCCTCGGCAAAACCTCATCACCACCGGAGTTGGTCAAGTACTGGCGAGTGTAACTTGGACATGTGATATAGTATTTCGTCTTGTTGGTAGTGGTCCTACCTAAACTGTTTTTGTAATGTCGAGAGGATTTTAGAGAAACTAACATAATAGCGAATTATTATTTATAGATGGCGCTGATATCTGGTTGGTCTGGCTGGTTTGATTGTATGTAGGTACGTGCTGTTTGAGCTTTCCAGTCATATACGATATTCGATAAGACCGAGATAACGGTGTGACAACGGAATTATTTGCATGAACGGGTTCACTAGATTTTATAAGTTCCAGTAAGTAGTAAAGTAAAGATCGATTTTCAGAACATGAAGCCTAGAACTAGGAATGTTCTGCAGTGCTTTTTGAGTTGGTGCCAATGTCACTTTTTTATTTACCACTAGCATTTTCCCGCGGCTTCGCCCGCGTTGTTCCCGTTGTTGTCCCAAAGGAACTCTTTACCGGGATATAAAGTATTCTATGTTTCAATCCAGAACTTGGTCTACTTACATGCCAAATTTCAGCTTTATCCATCCAATTGTTACCCCGTTATTAGGTAACAAACATCCAAACATCTAAACATCCAAACATCCAAACATCTTCACAAACTTTCACATTTATAATATTAGTGGGATTCTACCGCCTCAAGAACCAATTTTATCCCCATTTTTTGGATGCTTTTGTAACCCAGGAACAAACGGCATCACGCTCATTTTAAACGTACAGGCAGGCGGTAGAATGGGCTCGCTCGTGAGGAGTTACCGTTGCGGTATGACATGGAGTTTTTCAAAAAGCAAGTAAATAGGGCTCTTAAAAGTCGGCACGTATTATCAGTTATTTTGCCGGGTATGGCATACATTCATGGGCGTTTGCAACTTATAAATAGTGTATTACGTACCCAGGGCGGTATAATAAGGAATGGGCCCTAACGTAGCTGATTGCGGCACACACGAGGGCCATAAATACGCGATCTGGGGTCTTCTTTATTACCGCCACAATTGCAATTTTACGTATTTCCCTGGCCAGAATGTGGGATTTTCTCCTCACGCAGTGGGCGGAAAATGCCGCTTACGGACTTGACGTAGAAAAATTATCGCTTAGTGTGTCCCCAGCGTCGACAAACGCAGGCGCACGTACAAGATTGGCACCTGTCAACCTCCGACACGCTGCGTGGCCACGATCCATATTCCACCTCTCACCTACACAACGTCGTATGCGCCACTGAAACTTTAACCCACATACACCCTTTTGCACATTACAGTTAGGAGACATTAGCAATCCATAACGTCGTGTGTGCCACTGAAAGTTTAACACACATACGTCCTTTCAGACAGGCAGGAGGCACTAGTAGTTACCTGTGTTACCAAGTGTGGAGCAATTGTAGCTGATGAGGCCGTAGATCATTGGCCCCATTGCCACTCGTTGACGGACTTTTGTCTCGGTTTTGATATTATGATAATTGCTTGGTATCCTGGTAGAATGATAAAATTGGTACCTATATATCTCAGTTTTCATAGCTGCCAAAATTGTTAAAAGCCTGTACACGGTGCTGCTGATAAAAATAAATTAGATTCGGTTCATTTAAGTTTTGCACCTCTTCGAGCTATGTCGGGTCGATTAGAAATAATTTGTACAATTATCCAATAGCTCTGGCGTGCATAATAAGCCCTATTGTACTATTTGTTCTATTGTTCAATTGCACCGAACGTTTGATAGTAATTAGTTCAATCAATATCGCAGAAACTCCAATTTTTCATTCTTATATTTTAATTGGTAAGGTTCAAAGTTGCTTGGCAAAGGACAGTCCAGTCAATAAGCCATCGAACGTGTTTACCGACATAGTAATTGGGAGGTACTGTTTGTGTGCACTCGGTATAGGATAAGCGAATTAGCTGGCGTATTATTTCCCGTTCGGTATGACCAATTTATGATTGCAATGAACCGTTTGTACCAGTGTATGTACGTTTTTATTGTTATGATAACAAAAGTGAACAATGTAAACGTTAAGCTTTGTGAAACTCAATTAGGAAGATGTATAATTATGTGCAACTCAATAAAAACCAAGGACCATTAAAACAAGAGGACTGTAATTCTCCATACTTTGGATCGTACCCCGACCGCAAGGGGATATCCAGGCAAAAACTAGATGGCGGTAAAAAACTAAACATTTAACGATGTTATAATTGAATAAAGAAACATAGTACAGTAATAATTAGTTCGTAAACAGCTAATAATAAATAAATTCTATCATTAAAATTTTAAATACATTGTCACCAAGGACCTTAAAAATAAATGGACGTAGCGTCGCGAACAGATAAGTGAAGCACTCATGATGAGCCGGCAATGAGCCGGCGCTTTGTACGCACGCACGCACACATCAACCAGCATAATGGGCCGGTCGGCTGCCATTGGCCCGTCAACGCACACATGCTCACTTCGGCGGCCATTGCTTGGCTTCACCCGCGTCTTAGACCGCGCGGTATCCTTCTATTTTATAGATCCATGATTGTCACACTTGCAAAGTTGAATAATTGTAAATAATATAATTACATAGATGGCGTTGTAAAATCGGGGGACAGCTTTTTGTATGGAGAATGATAGTCCTCTTGTTTTAATGGTCCTTGATAAAAACCAAACCGCGTTTTGTAGAACGAAATCAGAAACAGTCGGAGCAGGGGGACCGAAGACCAAGTAAAAAGACATACACGTACTCTTCGGCCGTTTTGGAGCATGCGATTCAAGGTCGAGGAGAAGACGGTACGATCCGTACTGGAGCATTATTACGCATTCTTAAGGTGGATTTAGACCAAACGAATTCTAACACATTCTAACCCCACTCTACCAAATTCTTTGTGTACATACAAAGAATTTGGTAGAGTGGGGTTAGAATGTGTTAGAATTCGTTTGGTCTAAATCCACCTTTAAAACTTTGCTTGTAGTGCGTTCGTTTACGGCGGGCACACATACAACTTTGTGGATGACCCCTGATGCCTTTGTTTTGCTCGACTTGGCGGGGGCACTGCCGTGCCCCCAGATACAGTGTAGCAGTATTTTTTCTTCCTTCAAAAGGTACCTACGTCGCGCGGCTTGTATGATACATCCTCAAGGTACCTACGTCACAGTTTTCAGACTTTTAGACCCCCTCCCCCATGTCACACTTTTTCCTAACATATTTGACCTTACATATATAGATACAAGAAATCAAAGTACATAGAAAAATTAAATGGCACTCGCCTGTGTACAGACCGGGAATCGAACCTGGTACCCCTGGATTTCCGGCCCAGTGACTAAACCATTCGTCCACCGTACACTCAGAAAACGCCTTCAAATTTGCCATCTACTTTGACTTCCCGCACCATTCTGTTTTTTTAATAGGAATTAACCTAAACGCCATCTATGAGAACTGCATTACACAGGTTCCCACCCCAATGTGCATCCTTCCGGATACAACGCGAACCTTGTGACAGGTACGACGATCGAGCGACCAGAGGTACCAGGTTCGATTCCCGGTCTGTACACAGGCGAGTGCCATTTAATTTTTCTATGTACTTTGATTTCTTGTATCTATATATGTAACATAGAAATGTGGTGTAAATTACCCGCATTAAACCAATAAAGAGACAAAAATGTTTCTTTTATGTAAAAAATATTTGACCTTGTTAATATAGGCTGCAGATTTGGCTAGAACCCCCCTCCCCCCTATGTATATTGTTCCGAAGAGCGGTCAACTTCACCACAGATCCTCGCGTTCCTGCCAGCATCTTCGGGGCCATGCCCCGAAGACCTTTTCCTTATTTTGTTGAACTTAATTAAAAATACTCGATTATCTAGTGAAAACAGAAGCCCAAGGGCTTCATCGACCTGCTGGCGGGTCATAATTTAGTTAAAATGCCTAGGCATTTAACCAAATGGCTGATTAAACCAGTTGGCTGCGACATATGTACCTATATCGATACATTGAAAAATGTATTACGAATCTAAAACATACAATTTGAGATTGTTTTTGTGGATGGAACCTACTAAGAATTGTGAAGTTTATATCTAAATTTAAACTAGGAAAAGTTGCAAAAAATGTTACAGATCCTGCAGCAGTTATTTCGGCGTAGTAAATATGTACTATGATTCAAAGAAACTATGCACATATCTTTGTATGCCAGTCTCTTAATAGTATATTACACAACTAGGGTGGTAATATAAAGAAAGGCCGAGAACTCAGATGTTTGCGGCCCGAGCCGCAGGCGAGGGACGTAAATATGCGATCGAGGGCTTTCTTTATTACCTCCCGTGTTGTGTACATCATTTTATGTCTACACTTGGCCAGAAAGCGACTTTTTCTGAACGCATAGCGTGCGGAAAAAGCCACTTTATGGCCAGGTGTGGCATAATAGTATTTTATGCAACAGTTGTATAAGTGGGTTCAAAAAATGCGAATTGCGTGGATTGCGATACGAGCCGCGAATGCGGCGAGTATCGCAAATAGAGACGCAATGAGCGTTTTTTGACTTAATTATACAACGTTGCATACAATACTTTTTCTACGAAGGTTTTAAATTAGGTCTCTTCTCAGAACTCATATTATGTATGTTCTTATATTAGTGTTCGTGACCAAGTAAAAGACAGATAACAGTACAGGAGTAGAAAATAGTATTTTATGCAACAGTTGTATAAGAAGGTTCAAAAAATGCGAATTGCGTGAGTTGCGATACGAGCCGCGAATGCGGCGAGTATCGCAAATAGAGGCGCAATGAGCGTTTTTTGACTTAATTATACAACGTTGCATACAATACTTTTTCTACGAAGGTTTTAAATTAGGTCTCTTCTCAGAACTCATATTATGTATGTTCTTATATTAGTGTTCGTGACCAAGTAAAAGACAGATAACAGTACAGGAGTAGAAAAAATAGTTTATGTGCTTTGAATCCACAGCTAGGACGATTCAAAAATTTCAGAATCATACTAAATTAACATGTCAACGATTTCGGTAATAATTCGCCCATTTGAAGCAACAATACCAAATTGAAAACTCAATTACACCGAAATATGTCCAGCAGGAAGACACAGTACACAGATTCTATGATACGATGTGATATGATAATCAGTATGTCATCACTGTCGCATTGTTATATGAAAATGTTATGAATAACAATAGTTAATGATAAATGCGCCCAAATTTGATGTAATGTGTAATGTATGCGCATTTTTTGTTTGGGAGCTGAACAATAGGCGGACGGTTTTGGAAAATAAGTGTTTTGTTAACAGTGTCTAATGCAGTGGTTCCTAACCTTTATTATCATATCACCCACATTTTCATGGAGATTTGTATTATCACCCCTCCAAAAAAATAGGTATTATAAGCTTATAAGAAACTGCTCAAAGTAAAACGGCTTAACATTCATACGTATATATTACCCCTGAGAAGACTTCGTTTTACCCCTGGAGGGGTAATTTCCCCCAGGTTCGGAACCACTGGTCTAATGTCAAATGGCGTTGTCTTTATGAGCCCAAATACCTACATAAAAGTTCGTCTAGCACGTAGCAACTATCACACTTTTCTAAATACTCAATACCTGTTTAGATCCAACAACTGAGTGATAGGACCAACGATAGTTATCTTTAATGTAGTTTATTTTGATTCTATAATAAAGTTTCCACAAAACCATTATTATTGATTTTTTTTTCTTAAAAAATGTTCGTCTAAATCATATTGTGCTCTCCAACAGCACTTCTACACACTTGGGTTCAAACTGTTCAAAGCAACATTGTCGGTATATCGCTGTGCCGTGTTGTTTTCCTTAGTAATAGCCCTTCTTACACCTTCCGAGCTCATGACAAAAATAATTTGAATTAGAAAATGAAAAAAATTTTACTCATCCTATACTTGTTATTTCCTGTATTTTAAAATTATTAGGGTAAAATAAAATATTGTTACCTATTCTAAATAAAAATATTAGAGCACCTGTAATTAAACAGTATGTAATTTTTATCTCAAACATTTTTTTCCAAAAAATTGTAGAGCCTTACAAAATGCTCTTACTAGACGAGATCTTTTGCACCGGGGCTTATAGAAGTTGTAGAGGTGCGGAAAGAGAATAGGCGTGGCGAAAAACGGAACTAACCTAACCAGTATGGCCACAGAACAGAAAATGCGGCACATACGGTAGAAAAGCATTACAGCGCCCCCCAATCTAAATCCTATTCTCTTTCCGCACAGACTCTAGTAATAAAGACGAGTTGCCATATTTATGGCGCTTTGGAGGCCACAGCAGACTATTAGATGTTGACTGTATTGACGGTATTGAACTGTAATGTACATCGTTGAATGAAGCCTCGCCTAAAGATAATGACTATGAATGACTTATTCTTCGCTAGGAGTCGTGTTTTTGTTTGCATTTCGCAACACCTGTATTTTATCAGATGCGCGTGACATTTTGTTTTTGTTTGACAGCCATTTCGATTGTTCCGAGCTACAGTACCTACATATTTTAATCATTGATTGTTTTATGTTATCATTCCGCTATATTGTACACGTTTATTTGTCAGACGCTTATAGAATGCAGGTCTGTTAAAAAAGTCGGTGCATATTTTTGTAGATAAGCAACGTTTCACATCACATCATATAACTTGTAAAATTAGCTTATTAGTTAGCCTATTTAGGAAGTGGAACTTCTACTTTTTAAGGAAATCTTTGTAAGATGTTTTTTGAAATAAATAAATATAAATAAATATATATAAATAAACATACAAGTATGTATGTATGTAAACACTTTATTGCACAAAATAAGACAAATTACAGGGTTACAAAATTAAGGTATATGTACAAAGGCGAACTTAACAAGTAGGCCCAGTCCTGTATAGGATAATTTATATGCCAATAAGGAGATCTCTTGAGATTTATCAAAACAACGCGGGAAAAGCCGCCTGCAAATTTTTGTATTTTATACAAAATCAAATTAAGTAGCTGCATTATGAGGTAACTGCTGCGTATACATGTGTTATTAAAGTGAAAAGAGTGATATGAATCTTTAGCTCTCAAAGATATGTCTTACAGCTTACCCTTTTAGCTCAGTAGCTCCGCGGTGTGTCAACGGCTCACTAGCTCTTATAGCTCAACTCCGAATGTATTTCCGAACGAAAGAGAGAGCATTTAGGGGAGACCGGGTATGGTTGTCTCGCGGGTTGGTTGTCACAGCGGCCATAAAATAATACTAAACGAAACATTAAGTACATCGATCGGTGCTAAAAGATCGCAAGAGCTGTACATCCTTCCGTACTTCACCAATCGATGCACTTATTCCTTCGTTTAGTATTATTTTATGGCCGCTGTGACAACCAACCCGCGAGACAACCATACCCGGTCTCCCCTAAGTATATGGTGACAAGACAATGACGAAAAGCTCGTGTTTATCGTGTCTTTTCTTGCAGCTCACGGCTCAATAGAGCTACTTGAGAGCGAGTGAACGAGTGAGTTGAAAGATATACTGAGTTGTTTGAATTGGAACTGAACTAGTGTGCCGGTGAGCTAGACTAACTGGATATAGCCGTTTTGAATCACTCACTCGCGAGCTAGACAATACTTAGGAACTGCCACTAATCGCTGTTGTTAATCTTCTTACCAATAGGGTATATGACAACTATCAAAATAAATTAACTAACGCTAACAATCAAGTTCTGTTTCCAAAACTTCTTCCAATGAATTTAAAATGCCGAAAACTAAAAATAAGGCACTATGTTGAGTATGATATCACAAGTACTAAACTACATACTTTCTGAACGTTTTGACTCTTTATAAAAAGAAACTGATTATAAAAAAAAATAGTTTATTTCTGCAAGGGCTCCTTTACATGTCTGATTCTATTCTTTTATCTTCTTTTAGCGCTTCTGGTGAGAAGAAGCGTCGGAAGAAACTCACCAGTTTCTCTTTTCAAACATCTTAAGTATTACAACAATATGACGTTAATAATAATATAATTTCATGAATACATTACATTAAACTTAAAACTACATTTATAGAGATGTAAAGGGCCTCTAGGCGTCAAAACAAGACAAATAAAATAATAGAAAATAAATTGACAGTAATATTAATGGAGATGTAGAGTCTCCGTTGTCAAAATATTATGCTTTGGAGGTGTAAAGGATCTCCAAACGTCAAAATACAAAATGAGAATGTTTACTAAATTTCATCTACCATCAAATAAACTACTGTAATTATGCAAATACCTACATGTAATTATAACATCAAAATCTTAACAAAATTTCCTCACTCTGATTTCTGTAGCACAATACGTCTCTAGTAAAAGGGCCAGCAATGTCACAGTTGAATGACGCGGCCGAAGAGGGGCTTTTGAGGGAAAGTGCAGTAAGGAAGGGATGGTGTGACTTAGATTCGAACAGGGAGAGATATGGAGTTAGTGGGTCAAAATTCTTTTTGGTGCCGAAAACAACGTCTCTTTTACATTTTGACGCATAACTTCTTACTCGTTGAGTAATCTCCAAAAACAAATTATTTTGTAATTCAGAATAGCTTACGCTCACCCGAATGACACTTTTATCGAAATGGTGGGCTATGAATATAAAAAAAAAAACATTTTTTTGGTAACGCAGTGGACACTAAATTAGAGGCGACGTGGGGACTGGTAACGCAGTGGTAATTTGAATAAGAAATGAGACTTTTTGTTATAAGAAGCCAAGAATTTCGAGAAAATTCATAATAAACATTGAGGCCTGGTTGAAAGAAAACTAATATAAAACGGTACTAAAAATATTACGAGACATCTGCAATTCTGTAAAAGTGTCTTTACATTTTTATCTTCATTTTAGGCACTAAAAATAATTTTGCCCTTAGTAATCATTTGAAATTATAACAGTTTGGAAGAAAAAAATTAAGTTGGGAATTTTTAATCCCCAGAGTACCTGAAGTAATTTAAAGAGATCGGAACATTTATAGCCTTCTAGCGCTTTCTGTTCTTTTCGCGGATTTTTTGTTTTGCGATGTAAAATGAAAACGATATTCTGAATTAAAAAAAACATTATTTACTATAAAAAATTGTAAACTCGGCTTTCTAAAGCTCAGCTCAAACTCAAAAAAATACTTAATTAGTTAGAAATGCGAATAGCGCCATTTTTGGGACAATGCGCAGAAAAAGTACCCCTTTTTGTTTTAAATTTTACCCAAATACAACTAGAAAGTTGTATTTGGGTAAAAACTATACAGTGTGTGCTATAATATACAGTATTAAAGAAGCATCTTGGTTGGGATTCCAGGCAGACATCTCCGTGCCTCTTTTGTTCTGGAACCATAACCCCAAAATTAGAATTTAGAGACCATTAAAAGAGTAATCGGACATCAACAAAGGAACACGTGCATTCCCAAGACCCAAACTAGGAGGGTCAACGCACTCCCGAAAACAATATGCTCTATAATATACAGGCTGTAATAAAACTTAAAATATTATGATAATATTATCCTCGAGTTATTTTTACAAGTTTGCGTCTTCCAGCGTTTCGGTAAAAATTAAAAAGAAAAGCAGCAAGAACTCTGTAGTTAGTCTTTCCGTTTACATTATTTTTAACCTAGTTGAAAAGAGTTTCTCAATTTGACTGATGTATTTTTTGAGAATTGTATGAAATTTGATGTTTTTACATGACTGTCATTATTATTTTCACAAATATGTAGCAAGAAGAATGTAACTCTCTCTTTATTTGTATCTTGTCTCTTTCATATAACACTACTTTTTAAACTGTATTTTCATAAAACAAAAAACAGGACATATTCTTCAAGTCGTATTTATTATGATTATTAGCGATTATTGAGAGAGCAACGATTTACAAAATTAAAGTAAGATTTACGACTTAAATATCATCCTGTATATTTAGTTGTTGGTCTTATTAGATTGCTTGATTGAATTTAAAGAAATTTGTGCATTTCTTTGTTTTATGCAGCTGTGCGGATGTTTCGTAATCGTGGTCATGCGCGGGATCGGGCAGGATCAGTGGAGTATGAATCCTTTTATTGGGCAGTGGCCAATCAGGCGTAGCTGTAGACCGGATTCGATTTCGTCATATTTTAGGATTATTTTTTTAGGGTTCTTTACCTCAAAAGGAAAAAACGGAACCCTTATAAGATCACTTGGTTGTCCATCTGTCAAGACCCTTTATCTCGGGAATGCGTGGAGATATCGAGTTGAAAATAAAACCATATACTCAGGTCTATGGTCCCTTAGGTTAGGTTGGGGTACCAAGTGAGGCGATTTTGTGAAATTCAGAAGTTAAGCTCACAAAATTTTTCTCTATCACTTGCGATACGTGTTGGTTTCCTGCGTTCAGTACTTTTCGAGTTTCCAAAAATCTTCATTTTTCCCTTCAGGAATTCTATCAGGCGTTTTTGCATTTCTTTCTAATAAATTTCTATCTCTCTTCTTCTTCTACTTCTTGACTTTCTTTTCTTCTTGTAATTTTCCTTTCGTTGTGCTCTGTCCGCTGCCGTTTGTTTCGTGATCCTAGGACATCCCGTTCGGGAGTTATCGGGACAAACGTGTAGTGGGCAAAAGTTGCAACATTTCTGTGACTTGACTTTCAAAATTTTTCTTTCTTCTTTTTAGTACTGGACTCGACCGAGTTAGCTAGCTGGTAATTATAACCTCCCCGAGCTCTAGCGGTCTGCCTTTGACTCCATAACTCTAGGACCTTCCGTTCCGGAGTTATCGAGGGAAAGGTAGATTGCTATTAAGGGTCATCTGGCGCAAGTGGCTACCAGGGTAACTTGGTAACCGGTGCTGCGTCGGAACCCTTAGGGCGAGGGGGTTGTAATTGCCAAGGGGGGGTGGGATAAATTTTTCTGCGTCTTTGGACGCCTTTTTCAAAATTTTCGGGTGGGTAGTTTTTTGGCTAAAAATTTTTAGGTGCTAAAAGTTAACTTTGTCAAAGTTAGGTCAGGTTCGCGCTTGACCAAAATTTTGGCAAAGTTAACTTTTTGGGGTTTTTTAAACGGGAAACTCCCCGGCAATGTCGGGGAGTGGCACCACGAGGGGGGGGAAAAGGGGGGGGAGGAATAAAAAGGGGGGGGAAGAGCCTGGAAAGGCCGAAAAGGCCGATTCAGAGGGAATTGTCGGGGGGGACTTTTCCTCTAGGGAAATGTCTCTAGAGAGACAATCGGAGGTGGGGAGTCTGGGGGGCTCGGCCTACGAGTCTTACCACGACTCGGACAACGAGGATGAAGGGAGCCTGCCTTCCCTTTCCGGCTGGGGAAAGGACTCTTCTCTGAAGAGAAAAATCCCCTCAGGAGAGAGGGACGCCGCCCCGGAGAGAGGGGCCAAAGTGAAGTCTGCTGGCAGGGGGCGTACTGCTGCACCCATGGGAGCGTACACGGGCCTGAGCGAGGCCAGGGCAAGGCTCGAGAGGCTCTCCGGTGACTACGAATATGAGGAAAGTCATGGACGGGTCGAGGAGTTCCTTAGGACCTCCCCGGTCAAAACCCGCCAAACTCAAAATGGTGGAGGCGCTGGGCCCTCGACCAAAACCGGCCAGGCGCAAAATGGTGGAGGTGCTGGGCCCTCGGCCTACGTCGACCCAGATGAGGAGCCCGCCGCTCCGGAGGGGCCTCTAGAGAGGGTTCTGGAATGTGCTAAGGTGGTCTACGAAGAGACCGCCAAGTCCAAGAATCTAAAGGGGGACGTCCGCGGGAAAATAAAGGCGGCCCTCCTCGAAATAATGGAGGTAACGGGAGACCTCAAGGAGGGGACAACTGAGTCCGAAGCCGTCCGCACCCTTAAGGCGGATAACAAAAGGATGCGGGAGGAGCTAGACCTCCTCAGAAAGGAAACGAAGGCCCTCCGCCAGGCCTTCTCAACCAGGAAGACGGGCGTCCCGGCCCCAGCCCCCGTAGAAGCTGACGCCGCGACAACCATTGTGGAGGAGGTGAAAGGGGTACTGGTGGAATTTAGGGAGTCAATCACCAGGGACCTCTTTGTCTCACTAGGGGGTATGGTGAATGCCCGCCTAGAGGAGGCGGAAAGGAGGGGCATCCTGCCCCCTGAGCCGATCCTCCGCCCGCCTTTGGCGGCGGATAGAAAAAGGGCCCAGGCAGCTGCGGAATCCCAACAGCCACAGACCCAGCAGGGACCCCCGCCTGGTCCAAAGCCCACGCCAAGGGCCAGACAGGTGGCCTCCAAAGGAGCGGTAACGGGGTCCAACTTAATGCCCCCGGCCAGACCGGCCCCCGCTGTCCCCGCTCCAAGAGCGAAGCGACAGACCGCCGGGCCCCAAAGCACCCCCACGGCAGGGCCGTCTCAAACGGCACCGCCACCTCCGGCTCAGAGTTCCTGGACGGAGGTGGTGAAGAGAAAGGGGAAAAAGACCCCCCAAACCCAGACAGCGAGGGCACCAGCAGCGCCCAAAGCCCCCGCGCCCCAGGCGAAGCCCAGACTCTTCTCTGCGCCAAAAACGTCGGCGGTGGTGGTCACCCTTAAGGAGGGTTCCAATACGGATTATAAAACCGTCATGGGGAGGGTGACCACTCTTAAGCTGGCGACGATTGGCGTGGATCACGTGAAGGTGCGCTCCTCTGCGGCAGGGGCCCGCGTGATTGAAATCCCGGGGGCAGAGAACGGAGCGGCTGCGGACAATTTGGCTGAAAAGCTCAGAGAATTGGTGGGAGAGGTGGCTGACATCCGCAGGCCGGTTAAAACAGCGGAGATCCGACTGGCTGGCTTTGACGAGGCGGTTACACCCGAAACCATTCAGGAGGTTGTGGCGGCCAACGGAAAATGCCCATCAGCTCAAATTCGTGTGGGCAAGATCCGGCTAGGAAGGGACTGCTCGGGCTCAGTCATTGTGACGTGCCCGGTCGCGGCAGCCAACCTATTGGTTAAAGCGGGGCGAGTGCTGGTGGGCTGGTGCTCGGCACGAGTGGAGGCGCTAGACCCCCTCCCAATGCGGTGTTACAGGTGTATGGGGCTGGGGCACACGAGAGTCTTCTGCCCCTCACCTGTAGACAGGTCCGACATCTGCCACCGCTGTGGCAAGAGCGGCCACATGTCGGAGGCCTGCGAGGTGGTAGAGGCGTGGTGCTCCGTGTGCCACCACGCTAAACTGCCAGCCGGTCACGTGATGGGGGGACCCTCGTGCACCCCCCCACACATAAGAGGGAAAGTGGCTTCTGGTAGGACCCCGGAAGCCCACAAAGGGAAAGAGCCTCAGGGCTCCAACGAGGGACAAACAACAATGGAGCACTAATGCCAGCACGACCCCAACAAGATCTGGAGGTGCTTCAGTGCAACTTAAACCACTCCGCCCGCGCTCAGGATCTCCTGATGCAGCATGTGGCGGAGTGGGGCATTAGTGCTACCATTGTCACGGAACCTTACTTTGTTGTCCCCCAGCAGAACTGGTTGGGGGACAACGACGGCCTGGTGGCGATCACTGTCCCGCTGATGGGCGGTCATCCTCCACTTTCCAAGTTGGAGGGAGGGTCTGGGTACATAGCGGCCAAGTGGGGGGACATTGCGCTAGTCGCGGTCTACTTCTCCCCAAACCGGCCGCTACTGGAATTCCAGCAATTTCTGGATCGACTTGGCAGGGTGATCGCCAATGCAGCACAGGGGCCGGTCATGCTACTCGGGGACCTGAACGCGAAGGCCACAGCCTGGGGATCCCCTAGGACTGATCCAAGAGGGGGAATGTTGAGGGACTGGGCGGTGGCGGTTGGGCTGCAAGTCCTAAACCAGGGCAACGCCAACACCTGCGTGCGCCGGCAGGGGGGGTCCATCGTGGACGTAACGTTCGCGACCCCTGACCTGGCACTGCGCACCTCCGATTGGCGTGTCCTGGGGGACGTAGAGACCCTCTCCGACCACCTTTATATAAGGATGAGGGTCTCCAAAGCTCTGGCAGTTCAGCCGCAACGGCCGCCAGTGCAGGGAGGGAGATCCCCCTTCCCGAGGTGGAGCCTGGGGTCCCTGGATAGGGACCTGGCAGAGGAAGCGGCCATGTGGGAGGTGTGGCAGGCCCCAGCACCGGACCGAGCCCTTGACGTGGAGACCAGGGCACTGCAGTTCCGCACATCGCTCACTGCGGTGTGCGACACTGCGATGCGGAGATCCGGTCCGGTGCGGAACAAAAAGCAGGTGTACTGGTGGTCGGAGGAGGTAGCGGCCCTCCGACGTGCGAGCGACGCAGCTCGCCGCGAGTACACCCGCTGTAGGAGGCGACGACACACGGAGGAAGAGGAGGAGCTCCTTCACGGGAACCTCCGGGAGGCCAAGGAGGCCCTGTCGGTGGCCATTGCCAGGGCCAAAGATGCTGCCCACATCGAGTTCCTGGCCACACTCGACAGGGACCCCTGGGGGCGGCCCTATAAGCTCGTGAGAAATAAGATGCGCCGCGCCCCCGGCATGGACTCCCTGGAGCCGGAGCTCCTCCAGCGGGTGGTGGAGGGTCTGTTCCCGCCGGCGCCAGAGTTCGTGCCTCCCATCATGTCGGTCCCAACACTGGACCCCGAGGGGCTTGAGGACGTTCCACCGATCACGGATGGGGAGTTCCATGTGACGGTGGAACGTCTAAAGGGATGCAAGAAAGCCCCTGGGCCGGATGGCATCCCCGGCCGCGTCATGCCTCTGGCATTAAAGCACTTGGGGGGTCGCCTCAAAGACCTGTTTGACGACTGTCTGCAGGCGAGGCGATTCCCCCAATGCTGGAAGGAGGGGAAATTGTGCCTCCTACGGAAGGAGAGCCGTCCGGCCGACTCCCCTTCCGGCTGGAGGCCAATAGTGTTGCTGGATGAATCCGGGAAGATGCTAGAGCGCATCATCGCTTCCCGGATCATCCAGCATTTGGAGGGAGAAGGACCCAACGTGTCGGACCGCCAATACGGCTTCCGGACCGGGCGGTCCACAATGGACGCGTTGGGGGCCCTAAGGGGCTTTTGTGAGTATGCCGCGGAGAGGGGGGAGGGAGCTGTGGCGGTGTCTCTTGACATCGCCAACGCCTTCGGCTCCCTCCCATATTCGGTGATTAAGGAGGCGCTCCGATACCACGGAGTGCCTCCATACATCAGAGGAATTGTGGAGCACTACCTGAGCGGCCGGGTAGTGCTCTACGAGGAGAGGGGCGGTCTTAGGCGAGAAAGAAGTATGGCCTGCGGTGTTCCCCAGGGGTCGGTGCTCGGACCCCTGTTGTGGAACATCGGTTTTGACTGGGCCATACGGGGCATGCTGCTCCCCCGGATGACGGTCATCTGCTACGCAGATGACACGATGGTGGTCGTCCGGGGGGAGCGTTTGGAGGAGGCTCTTCGAAGAGCGTCGGTGGCGGCTGACCTGGTAGTTGGCCGCATAAGGCTCCTGGGTTTAAAGGTGGCCCTCCCGAAGACGGAGGCGATTATCTTCGGGGGCAGGGGGTGGCGGCCCCCTGCCAGGGCCACCATTAGGGTCAGCGGGGACACGGTCCAGGTGAGGCCCCATATTAAGTATCTGGGCCTCATACTGGACCGAAGATGGAACTTCGGGGAGCATTTCCGCCAACTTGCTCCCCGGATCGTGGGACAGGCGGCAGCTCTTAGCAGGCTGCTGCCCAACATTGGCGGCCCTAGTGCCCCGTGCCGCCGGCTATATGCCGGCGTAGCCAGATCCATGGCCATGTACGGGGCACCAATATGGGCCGACAAACTCAGTGTGGCAAACAAGGCCCTCCTCCGAAGGCCACAAAGGGTGGTGGCCCTCCGGATAGTGAGGGCCTACGTGACGGTTGCCTGGTCGGCGGCCTGTGCCTTGGCGGGCACGCTCCCCTGGGAGCTGGATGCCCAATTGCTCGCCGAGGCACATAGGGAGCGGGTGAACAACAGGGCCCGGGGGGTTCACCCCGCTCCCGAGGAAGTCAACGCCGCAAGGAAGGCGGCGCAGAGAAGGATGCGCGACAGATGGAAGAGCGACCTGGAGGACTGTCCCTATGGAATCCGCACCATAGGGGCACTCCTCCCGTCGCTCGACCGCTGGCTGGACCGAAGGAAGGGCAACCTGTCCTTCCGAATGACGCAGGTAATGACCGGGCATGGCTGCTTCGGTCATTACCTGCACAGGATAGGGAGGGAAGTCGGTCCAGCCTGCCATGAGTGCGGCGCTCAGGATGACACGGCCCAGCACACTCTAGCAGAGTGTAACTACTGGGCCGAGGAGCGCCGCACCATGGTTGCGGTTTTAGGTGTGGGTGACCTCTCGCTACATAGCATCGTAGCTGCCATGCTACATAGCGAGAGGTCCTGGGAGGCGGTGGCCTCCTTCTGCGAATCAGTCATTTCGCAGAAGGAGGCCGCGGAGCGGGAGCGCGAAGATAGGCGACAGGCGCTCCAGCTCCGGCGCAGGCGGGGGGGGAGGAGGCGGGCGCAATTCGGTGCTCGTCTCGTCGTCCCCTAGTGGAGTCGTGGGTGAGGGGCCCACACTGTTGGACTCCACACGTCTGGGGGAGGGATCGTGGCGGTTTCCGATCCCTCCCTCCTTTGGCGCGGGAGCCCTGGCGACTTAAAGCCAGGGCAGCCGGGGGGCACCAGTGGTAGAAATGCCACGAGCCCACTGTGCCCCCATCAAACGGCATGCGGAGAAACGCCGGTGGGTTTTTAGTGGGTATGCTCCTCCCCCCCTCTGATTAGCAGAGGGTGCGCGAGAGGAGTGAGTCCCACATAACCCCCCCAACCAACATCGGGCCTCCCTAGGCCCAGGGGGGGTATGCGTAATGCATTTTCCCACCGTCAAAAAAAAAAAAAAAAAGGTCTATGGTCCCTTGGGGTGCTAGACAGGAAACCTCCCAGAGTGTCTGGATTCTTCTCTTTCCTCTTGATCCGGTTGATCCGCAGGAAAGGGAAGCGTCTTGGCCGGTGCACCCCGGGAGCAACGGTAAGTGATTTCTTAGGGGCCCCTAATTGATCACTTGCCGATCCTGCGAATGAGCCTGTCAGGGGGGGTTGGGGGGTCCCGCACCGGGTTTCCTCTGTTAGAGGACTCTCCAGGTGCGGCACGCGAGGGCGGAGCGTCGGGCACGGGCAGCATCCCTCCGACGTCTCCTTTTGGGGGGCACTGCGGGCAGGCACCAGACGGGTGACCTGTGCCGCTGCGTGGTGGCGGTGGACTAGTCCTCTGCGTCCCGTTAGCGGGACGTAGAGGACTGGTCCACCGTGGTCCGTAAACCTGACTGTCCCCAGCAACGAGGGCTGGCGATGGTCAGGAACGGACAGGCGAATATCTGCGGGGTAGGGGCGTTTGTCCTCCCGTGGACGGCTGCGGGGCAGGGGCGTTTGTCCTCCCGTGGCGGCGAGGGAGGGACAGGGACACCGTGTGTCTGGTGCCGGTCCCTGCTTCCCCGGGGGACGGCCATTTGGTCGGGGGGAGCTGGTGAGGGAAGGCACACTGGCCATGCTACAGTGTGCCTTTTTCGGAGAGGGTCTGCCCTAGGACGGAGGTGCTGGTGATGGCGTGGCGTTAGTAGATTCCCATTCCATCACCGTGAAGGCACAGGTCGGTAGCATCCCTGGGTTTTAGTGGGTAGGCCAATCCCTTCAGGAGCGGAGAGCCCCACATAACCAATACGTAACATCTGGCTGTCACCCCCGATAGCCTTAGGTTACGTAGTGGTATGCAGTTTTATGCATTTCCCGGGGTCAAAAAAAAAAAAAAAAAAGGTCTATGGTCCCTTGGGGTGCTAGACAGGAAACCTCCCAGAGTGTCTGGATTCTTCTCATTCCTCTTGATCCGGTTGATCCGCAGGAAAGGGAAGCGTCTTGGCCGGTGCACCCCGGGAGCAACGGCAAGTGATTTCTTAGGGGCCCCTAATTGATCACTTGCCGATGCTGCGAATGAGCCTGTCAGGGGGGGTTGGGGGGTCCCGCACCGGGTTTCCTCTGTTAGAGGACTCTCCAGGTGCGGCACGCGAGGGCGGAGCGTCGGGCACGGGCAGCATCACTCCGACGTCTCCTTGGGGGGCACTGCGGGCAGGCACCAGACGGGTGACCTGTGCCGCTGCGTGGTGGCGGTGGACTAGTCCTCTGCGTCCCGAGAACTCAGCCTTGCAGGCTGCCGCTACCTCATGTGCTGGGGGCGGGAGGCGGAGGACTGGCCCACCGCGGTCCGTAAGGACAGGCGGGAGTGTCTGCGGGGTAGGGGCGTTTGTCCTCCCGTGGACGGCTGCGGGATAGGGGCGTTTGTCCTCCCGTGGCGGCGAGGGAGGGACCGGGACACCGTGTGTCTGGTGCCGATCCCTGCTTCCTCGGGGGACGGCCATTTGGTCGGGGGGAGCTGGTGAGGGAAGGCACACTGGCCGTGCTACAGTGTGCCTTTTTCGGAGAGGGTCCGCCCTAGGGCGGAGGTGCTGGTGATGTCGTGGTGGCTTGATAGCGATCCCACGGCATCACCGTGAAGGCACAGGTCGGTAGCATCCCTGGGTTTTAGTGGGTAGGCCAATCCCTTCAGGAGCGGAGAGGCCCACATAACCAATACGTAACATCTGGCTGTCACCCCCGATGGCCTTAGGTTACGTAGTGGTATGCAGTTTTATGCATTTCCCAGGGTCAAAAAAAAAAGGTCTATGGTCTCTTGAAGCTGTGAAAAATCAAGCTTCTAAGTTAACGTGAAAAAAAAGATACGGCCGTTAATGCCGCAAAAAACGTAAATTTCGATACTCTCGAGGAACTATGAAATTTGGCATGTAATACCGTCTAATACTACAAGTACAGGGAAACATCTGAAAACTATAATTTTTTTATTAAATCATAAAAAAATTGCCTTTACTAAGGGAATCAGAATTGATAGAGTACTTTAATATACACCGTGGTCCCTTATAACCCGACCAACTTTAACCATAGATTCTAAGTATTGCTTTCTACCTCAATGAAGAGCGGTGCCTTCCGACACAAGCAATGTCATGCTTAATGGAAGGCCCCATCCCCTACAACATGTAACAAGTGCTTTTAACGAAATAAAGAATTTTGTATTTGTATTTGTAACAACTATTAGAAGTAATAGTATTTTATGCAACAGTTGTATAAGTGGGTTCAAAAAATGCGAATTGCGTGAGTTGCGATACGAGCCGCGAATGCGGCGAGTATCGCAAATAGAGACGCAATAAGCGTCTTTTGACTTAATTATACAACGTTGCATACAATACTTTTTCTACGACTAGGTTTTAAATTATAAAATAAAAAATTAATCATAACCTGGAAACAAGGCAAATATGACGTTTGACTGACAGTATGTGTCTATGGTAAACTTTTTTTTTAAATTTAAAATATACTTAAATTAAAAATACTTTTTTTATGTTGGGATCAATGAATTTAGTTCGGAAAGTTTTGTTTTTCTTAAAAACCGTAGGAATTTAATTGTTTGTTAAGTTGGTAGTTGTGCATTTTTACCGTAAAGTTAAAATTGAGCGCTTAATCCTTGACCTAAGTTTAACCTAGATTTAGAAGTCTGTGGCTGCTAGCAATAACGTAAAGTGACTGTAACGACACTAGTGCTGTTATGGGGAATAGAGTATAGACTTCTCTGAACTCATATTATGTATGTCCTTATATTAGTGTTCGTGACCAAATAAAAGACAGATAACAGTACAGGAGTAGAAAAAAAAAGTTATGTGACGTATAGTCGATTAACGCTTACTTTCCGAGATATTCATAATTTTTAAAATAAAAACTCCAAAGTGTGTAACAAGCCCTAATAAATGTGACTAAGATACTTTTGGAAGACGTTTCGGAGAATTCCATAGCTCCTCCCTTTACAATCTTGCTCTGAAGTATCAAAATAAAATCCCTAATGTGTCTGTTTCTGAGGCCAAACAGCTTCTATTTGACTGGCTTATTTCCCTTGACTACTTTGAGACCGAGGCATAAAACTACCTTTCTACTTTGTTCTCGCCATGTTTAATTGGAAATTTGGATCCCCTGGTAATTCTTGTGAGTGATAATTAGAGTGCATTACTTACAACCATTTTACTTGCTGTATGACTAATGTTTTATTTTTGTGCAAAAAAAAACTAAATTAAATTATTCTTAATTAAATAAGGTCGAAAAGTGTAAACATATTTGTGACGTCGACTGTACCTACTATAAGATCGGTCTGATTATAATAAAAAAAAACTTGTCAAAAATCTGCGTTCGAGATTCAATAGCAATGCTATAGACAGATATATGGTTGAAAATCAAAATAGACCTATTACATAGGTCCTTTATTACGTAGGTTATTAAGTGTGTGACATATTCAAAATATTAAACCCTTCGCTTTGTAAGCACGTATTTCTGAGTTCCCTAAATCAAAGTCCCGAAAGCCCTCCCATTCCAAGCACGTCTCGGAGGGCTTGAGGTCCTCCGGCCAAGTCCGTTGAACCATGTCCTTTATTTATAGGTAGATTCATTTATAGTTATAATATCTACCTATCGGGATGGCGTCATGGCGTGGAGTCAACCTTTTCTGTAGGTAGAGCCACAGTATAAATACATTAATTTTTCTTCTTACAAAAGGTACATCGCGCGCTTGAATGTGTGCGCGCCGTGTACGAACGCACTACAAGCAAAGTTTTAAGAATGCGTAAGAATGCTCCAGTATGGATCGCACTCACACAGACGTGCTATCGTGCGTCTGTGTGAATGCGTGTCGCGCGCTCCTAAACGGCCGAAGTTGGACTACTTGTTCGTCTTTATACTTTGGTAAAGTGTTCTACTGCCTTATATTAGGCTAGCCAACGGTAATCTGGTTGTATGGATGCGACGCGACTGGTCAACAAAAAAGGTCAACAAAAAATATCGATTTTCAAAGTTTCTTTAAATATTTTTTTTGTAGGGGAGACCGGGTATGGTTGTCTCGCGGGTTGGTTGTCACAGCGGCCATAAAATAATACTAAACGAAACATTAAGTACATCGATCGGTGCTAAAAGATCGCAAGAGCTGTACATCCTTCCGTACTTCACCAATCGATGCACTTATTCCTTCGTTTAGTATTATTTTATGGCCGCTGTGACAACCAACCCGCGAGACAACCATACCCGGTCTCCCCTAACTTACTCGTACATCGCATCAAGGCTGACAAAACTAACTTGACATAAATTTAAGAGGCTTTTTTCATTAGAAGAATAAGTATATCGTTGAGACGCAGAAATAAAAAGTAAGTATGTATTATTTGCAATAGTTATCAAAAATTAAAAAAAAATGGTCGAAATCTATCCAGCCGTTTTGATGTTACGTGGCTGTCTAGGTACCAGTGGCGTGGCGTCCATAGAACTCGATTCCCATCGGCTTGCCTAATATTAGCCAGTTCAGCACTTAATTCTAGTGGTCTTAAAGAAAATTGAAGCCAAAGCTGCTCCGGCTTATCCAAGGATTTCTTCAACGCCACGCCACTGCTATGTACCTACATAACCCACGTAGGTACTTGTGGGGTATGTAGGTGTAGGTATCCATGTACTTATGGGGTATTTAGGTACGCATGAACTATTACAGAAACATTCTTTTTTAAATTCCTTATCTCCTTTACTTAGACTATTTCAGTAATCAGAAAACATCTTATGTGCCTTAATTACTTTGATTCACGGAGTAACATTTATCATCGATTGTTACACCCAAAAACCTTTGATTTAGAACGCGTTTATTAAGTATTTTAGTATTTTTAATACTTGCCTACTAATACTAATTGCCTACCTTAATAATAAATTATTTGGAACGCAGCATTTTATAGTTGAAAAATCTATGATTAGGGTTATTCTTCAGAAATATGTCTGCGGTCACCTTATTCCTCTGGCCCTTTTTACCCGACTGCGGCGAAGCCCAAAGGAGGGTTATGTGTTTGACCTGTATGTATGTATGTATGTCCGTTCCTGTGTCCGCTCGTAACTAGTCAACGGCACATCCGATTTTGATAAATGATACATCATTAGATTCGTCTTGATGGTGCGAGTGTCACTGGGCATGAAGTTCGTTAAAATAAACAAAATGGCGGATTTAATGCAGTTTCAAAGTGCACCGCGGTCGGGTTTTTTTTATAAAAATGTGGTTATTATACTAAATGTATGGAGGAGGAATAAGTCGCAGACATATTTCTGAAAAATAACCCAAATGTTACCCTGTGAATCAAATTAACCCCCAGTCCACGGTACTAGTTTCTCTACCGTTCAAACTAGCAAGGGCAAGCCGTATTATTTTTTATGCACCATAGTTGAGGCATGGTGGTCGGATGAGATTCGACACAGGGCACTGACCTGTTTAGGAGCCAGGACACGGGCCCTTGAGGCTGGTCATGGTTGGGAGGGATAAGATTTGGGCACAGATTGTTATTTTAATGTAACGATTTAAGTTATCTATCTATGATCTACCTTCTAAATGGCTCGCGACAGAACTTTTCTACAGTTATGAAGATTTTTTTGACTCGCCACTTACACTGTAGACTTGATTTACCTATACTTAATGTGTTGTGTTAGTTACAAAAATATAATTAAACTTAAAATTATTAATTATGATATTATTGATTGTTATAACATTTAGTACGTCAAACCCTCCAACTTTGCCCACCGTCCACCAGCCAGTCGTCTTTGTCCAGCGGTGGGCAAAGTTGGAGGGTTTGACTGTATTAATCTATGACTTGTAACGTTGTAACCGAGGTTATGAATAAACAGTTTCATTTCATTTCATTTCTATGTTTTATATCTTCTATCCTTTCGTTTTGACGACCGCTTTAGCTTAGTTGGTAGTTTGTGTTGTTGGCATTTATTTGTGTGATTTGTTCCTGAGTCATGGATGTTTTCTATGTATTTAAGTATTTGTATGTATGTATCTATTAAATATATCGTCGTCTAGTATCCATAACACAAGCCTTATTGAGCTTACTATGGGGCTAGTTCGATTTGTGTAAGATTGTCCCCTAATATTTATTTATTTATCCTATGCTACTAAACATACTAATATTATAAATGTGAAAGTTTGTTAAGATGTTTGTTACTAAATAACGGGGTAAACATTGAATGGATTGTGCTGAAATTTAACATGCAAATAGATCAAGTCCTGGATTGAAACAGGATTATATCCCGGTAACGAGTTCCCTTGGGACAGTAACGGGAACAACGCGGGCGAAGCCGCGTGTAAATGCTAGTCTAATATAGATCTGTCTATCTTACTTCCTATTATTATAAATGTGAAAGTTTGTGAAGATGTTTGGATGTTTACTACTTAATAACGTAATAACAATTGAATGAATTGAGATGAAATCTGGCATACAATTAGACCAAGTCCTGGTAAGGAGTCGAAACAGGATAGGTACTATTTATCCTGGTAAGGAGTAATCCTTGGGCTAACCCAGGCAATGCTGGCGGTTAAAATAGTTAGTAGTATTATATAAGTAAAGTAGTAAATATGAATGTGTGTGTAGGTTAGGTACATTCATATTTAGAAGAAAATAACACATACATAGAATATTATGACATAATTACATAAGTAAAGTTAATTGGAGGCTTTTAAATAAATAATAAAAACTCATTATAATTGTTTTCTTAACCAGTATTTACTTATTGTGCTATTTAAACATCTTCGCGACTCATGTAACGTCATCACTGTCATCAGGACCCTCTTTAAACAACAAAGTCTGTGATAAGAAGCATAATACATAAGATAAATATGTATATGCAGTAATGAATAGATAAGAGCGCACGACGATTTTAATGGATCACTTATCAGAATAATACACAAGCTAATACGTAGGTATATATCGTCGGATATAGTCGCAAACCTCGCAACGTCATATGGGAAACAATAGGAGTTAGGGCTCATAGACATACCTAAACACGAACGATATCGCGTCGTAGCACGACGCGATATCGTATCGTGTTTATAAATGTGTAAGAGCAATCAAAGTTTTAAGAATGCGTAAGAATGCTCCAGTATGATCGCACTCACATAGACGTGCTTTAGCGCATCTGTGTGAATTGAATACGTGTCGCGCGCACCTAAGCGGCCGAAGTTGGACTACTTGTTTGTTTTTATACTTTGACATATACAGCGTTATTTTTTTTTAAGGCTTGACTAGCAGGTTGGTCAACGTTTGCGACCAGTTGCTGCGCGTTGAAGGCTCTACCCTAGCTCTACCGAGTTAGGGCATGCTTAGGGTTGCCAGATTGATTGAATTACCCTATTATCGGGAGCAGGAAACAATATGTCGAAATTTTGTGACTTTGGTCGGGAGATGCCGCTCTACGCGCGAGCTTTTTTTTAGCCTGAAAGAGCAGAAATTTTCGCTGGCCGGACCACCTTGAGTGGATCGGACTAAGTTTTAAAATGAAGTCGTTTGTCGGGAGTCGGGCGGACATAAAAAAAATCGGGAGTATCCCGTCAATTTCCGACCATCTGGCAACCCTAGCCATGCTGCACACTAGAAGTGGTGGTAGTGGTGGGAGTCACGGCTCCCATTTCGGTGTTTCTTTGTTGGACTAGTTGCCCGTTTGTGAAGCCTGACAGCTTGACGGCGTTGGGCTGGGAGTGGTAAATGTGGGCCATGCAAGATGGCCGGACGGTAACGCACAGAAGGTGCAGTGGGGCCACGCAAGTGAGAGACTCCCAGGACCTCCTCCAAGGTGGTGGTCCCTGTCGACGCACCACCTCTTAACCCTCTCCTTTTTTCAAAGTTTCGTCTTCGCATTTGGTTCAGAAGTTCGATCTCAAACTCTCGCGATACAGCGTGGGAACGGGAACCTGCGAGAACGCTGTCTGCGCCAAGGGCCCAGCCTTACTTTTAGGGTTCCGTACCAAAATGGTAAAAAAGGAACCCTTATGGTGCGACTCTGTTTGTCTGTCCGTCTGTCACATCCAGATATCTCAGGAACTACTGCTGCTATCGATATGAAATTTATAATTTTAGCTTCAGTTATATTGTCTACTATATATTTTTTTGTAATTAATATTTATAAATAAATGTGTTTTTGTGCAATAAGCTTCGCGTTCCCGTATATAACTTCCTTATCCTGGCCCCACCCAGACGTGATAAGGGTGCAGTGACCTTTGCTTTTTGATGTCATTGTTTGCTTATCAATCGTATTGTTCGCTTTGACCTAAAGGCAAAATTGTACGTAAAAAACTTGTAACTCTGATAAAACTATTAACAAAAGCGGTTTTTTACGTTGGGAAAGTGCCATTACCGTGATTAAGGGATATTAAGGTAAAGGTCCTCGTATTTGACAGGCTAATGCCCAATGGTTGACACCCTGGCTGTCACTTTTATTGCTAATGACTTGACACTCAAAATGGCAACTACTAAGGGCAGTGTCGAGCACTCGCACCTTATGCATTTCATTGTAGGTATCAGTAGTAGTTCTATGGACGCATCGCTACTGATACCGTATCAGTTGTACCATAGAAATAGGAATAAATATTCCTGTTTTTATCGTACCTACTCTCAGGTCTTAAAATATTAAATTACGATCTGAGATGAGAGTCTTACGTGTTTCTTGCGCCGTTACAAAATTTAAAATACATAAGTAGCTAAGGTAACGAAAAGGTACATGAACGGTGAACTGTACAAGCTTATGATGCTACAAAGCGTGACAAAGCTTAGCATCATAAGCCTACTGAACTACAGAAGTATTGAAGTATATGAATCAGAACAGAACTGAACTAGTGAATGAAGGAGTGACACCGACTGATATACAATTGATATACTTCATTTCAATTATTCATTCAGGAATTACTCATGCCTACTACATCTGCAACGTGGTTAATCGGGCACTGTATTCCTATCAGATGAAGTTGCAGGCCATCTCTAGACAAAGAGTTGTTTGTCTATGATAGACTCTATCAAGTCGCCGACCTAGCTACGATTGTTACCATGAGTTATATTTCTATACCCCAGTCCCATTATCGTGTAAGTACTAATTTGGCTCTGTCCGTCTGTCCGTCACGGTGCCCGCGCGACAACAATGCTCCGAAAGCTTTGTCCTGCTGACAGATAGCTCAGATTGAATGTCAAATCAAGACGTGCATTTGTATGAAGCAGTTTAATTAATTATTCATATTAATATTATAAATACATGTCTGTCTGTATATCGTCAACCGTAGGCTCAATTAGCGTAAGGGACATTGTTTTGCCTGTCCCTTACCCTAATTCAGCCTACGGTCGACGATATACCAGTGGCGTGGCGTAAAATATATCCTTGGGCAAGCCGGTCCAGATTTGGCGTACATTTTCCTTACGGGCTTGAGAATAAGGTGCTCAAATGCTTTATAATAGGCAAGCCGGTAGGGATCGAGTTCTTTAAGGTGCTTCTAAACGGGCAATGTTTTTCTGTAATTTATGGCCGGCAAGTAATGCTATCTCACTCTTATTTCGTATGCTAAAACAAGATGCACATAGTTGCCGGGCCACAAATTGCAGAAAAATATTGCCCGTTTAGAAGCACCTTTAGAGCCACGCCACTGGTGTCTGTCTGTTACGCGTTTTTACGTTTAAGGTTCATTCCCATTTTTGTGCACACAGTCATTACCGTGGATCTACCGTCGCTTTAATTGCTCTTTCTGATGATTTCGCGTTTCCCATTTTGTATTTTGACGTTTGGAGGTCCTTTACACCTCCTAAACATGTTTTGACAACGGAGACCCCTTACATCTCCATTAATTTTAGTGTATGTCTCTCTATTTTCCATATTTCTTTTTAATTTATCTTGTTTTGACGCCTAGAGACCCTTTACATCTCTAAAAAAGTTTCATGTTGATTGAAATGTATACCTATTAGTTAAGCAGTTGTTTGATGAATTATATTACTTATTGAAATTGCATTTTCACAATTATTGTAATGCTCAATGTTTATTTTAAAAGAGAAACTGGTGAGTTTCTTCCGGCGCTTCTTCTCACCAGAATGTCATTTGCCGAAGCGCCAAAAGAAAGAATCAGACATGTGAAAGAGCCCTTGAGGCCTACTTACAGAAATAAATTATTTCATTTCATTTCATTTCGATCGTTCGACCTAACCGTCATATTATCATGAATTATTTTTATTATATGGATGAGTGAATTCATGACATCATTTTTTTTTATTAGTTAGAAATAGTAATAAGGCCCACGGAAGTGACTGTGTGCACAAAAATGAGAATGACCCTTAAACCACTGGATTGATTGTGATGAAATTTGGTATGCAGATGGTTTGAGATTCCCGAATGGGCAGAACACTTTTTGGAAGGGTATATGAAATGGCGGTGGAAGTTTACATGGAAGAGCGATAATTAAGGGCCGATACAGACGGACTGCAACCCAACTGCAACTCCCTACGATTTGTATGGGAACTGCATCACAACTGCACGCCGACTGCGCGTCGGCGACTAACTAGCTAGCGCAAAGCGCCTCGGTTCCCTCTGTCACATTATCTGAGCGATTTGACTCTTCATAAAAGGAATCTGATTTGATCTGTCATCAAATAGCCTATTCTACGCGTAATATATATACCTAGTGCGTCTACGCTAAGTCTGCAGAGGTCGAAAAATGGTTTTATTACAAAAATACATATGACAATATCACAAGCAAAAGGGCTATCATTAAGTATTATTTATGTTAGTACATGTATACAAGCATTGCTTAGTTTGGTTGGGACTGGATCGTTTGTGCAAGACTGACCTGAATTTTATTTCAGTAGGTATGTAGTCTAATTATATACTTATTAATCATCATCATCATTTCAGCCAAAAGACGTCCACTGCTGGACATAGGCCTTCCCCAAGGATCACCACGATTGTCGGCTTTGTGCTGCTATTATCCAGCGGCTTCCCGCGGTTTTCACCAGATCGTCTGTCCACCTTGTGGGAGGCCTGCCAACACTTCGTCTTCCGGTACGTGGTCGCCACTCGAGAACCTTACCACCCCAACGGCCATCAGTTCTGCGAGCAATGTGCCCTGCCCATTGCCACTTAAGGTTTGCAATGCGTTGAGCTATATTTCTGCTAACATAGCATATAAGTCATTTATAATTAACACTATGGACATGTTCTGAAATAAACGATTTGAATTGAATTGAATATCGGTAACCTTAGTTCTTCTACGGATCTCCTCGTTCCTGATTCGATCTCGAAGGGAAACCCCGAGCATAGCTCTTTCCATTGCCCTTTGAGCGAACTTGAGCCTTCTTTTGCGGCCCATTGTAAACGACCACGTCTCTGTTCCATAAGTCATAAGTCATCACTGGCAACACACACTGGTCAAAGACTTTCGTCTTGAGACACTGCGGAATTTGGGACGAAAAGATGTTGCGTAGCTTACCGAACGCTGCCCAGCCGAGTTGAATTCGACGATTGACCTCTTTCTGGAAGTTGGACCTGTCTAGTTGGATTGTTGGTCCCAGGTAGACATATTCGTCGACGACTTCGAGATTCGAGTTCCCAACTTTAAGAGGAGTGGGTGCGACATGGACGTTTGACATAATTTTCGTCTTGTCCATGTTAATTTTAAGACCCACTTGTTGGGAAACTCTACTGAGGTCTTCAAGCATTGTGCCAAGGTCCTCCAGGGTCTCAGCCTTGCCAGCTTGGCTGAGACCCTGGAGGACCTTGGCACTTATTAATAGCATACGTAAAATAGGCGCATGTTTGTCATCGAGATGCGGAAAATAAGCTCGCGTTAACCTATAACCTATATACTTACATATTAAACGGAAAGATATTTGCCAAGTATCAAAACTAATTAATCCTCTTGCTTGTTATGTTGGCATATGTATTTTTTTTAAATAAACCCGTTTTTCGGCCTCTGCAAACTTAGCGTAGTTGCATTCTATGTGTACTCTATAGTACCAACTTGGAGCGCATACAAGCATTATTTTCACAAACTTTATATTAATTTGTAATGTTTGTCTGTATGCATGTCTGTTTTGTTCGGGTCAGCTGAATTTTAAAGCAGTTATCCTCAATCAACACAGCTGAACTATCTATAAATCGGATGATAATCCCATATTATTACATGGAGCTGTTCTAGTGGTTGATGGAGCTAGTAGGTGAAAGATTATACAGAAAGCGGTATAGTCGACAAGAAAAAGGTTACCCCAAAAAACTTTTTATAGAGATAATACCTATCTAAAAAGCGAAAAAACATCGCTCACCAATAGGAAAACTGAAGTTTTATGTTATTAAAAGTTTTACTTTGACAACAATTTATATTTCAAACTAAAAACTGTGCATCCAAAAATAATGATACCTATGCTGTAATTATTTGATTCTCACCCTTGGTACGATAAAGGCATATCTGCTCTGTATCTCATAGTCAGATAGGTCTTTGTTGTACCAAGACATTGGATTCGTGGCTAGACAGAGATAGCCATCGCGCACGCTTCTTGAATTTGGGACTACTTGGTGGAAAATTGCTAGACCCAACTCGATCGTATTATGTCAAAAAGGGCGTAAGATTGGACGAGTTCCAATGACACATACGTGTTTTTTATTGAAGTGGATTCGGTGCAGTGGCTTTCAGCTGACAATGACCTTAGGAACGACGTAGTGTGAAATAAATTATATTTGTCACTGAGCAAGGAACCGATATAAGCACCTCCATTACAATACAATAGTACATTACACAACTAGGGTGGTAATACCAAGAAAGGCCTAGATCGCAGAAGCTTGCGGCCCGAGCTGCAAGCGAGGGACGTAAATATGCGATCGAGGGCTTTCTTTAGTACCTCCCGTGTTGTGTACATCATTTTATGTCTACACTTGGCCAGAAAGCGGCTTTTTCCGTACGCGCAGCGTGTGGAAAAAGTCACTTTATGGCCAGGTGTGGCATAAACACATTACAAGAGGTAAATTAGATAGATCGAAGGAGATTTACTGGTATAAAGATAATAAGCGGTGATTGGTTTGGTACCTTTCGCTTGGGGAGGCTCAAATAATTTAGGAAATAGTAAGTTAACTAACGACAGCTTATAAGTAGAGCACGGTCTCAGGCACTTATATTTTTAACAATTATAGAGTCAAAATGAAAAATGGTGCTAGTTTTTGTAGGTTACATATGCATATGTACAGATACAAGAAATCAAAGTACTTTGATTTGTTGTATCTATACATATAGAAAAATTAAATGGTACTCACCTGTGGTCCAGACCGGGAATCGAATCGAACAAGGGTGACGTCTGGACCACAGGTGAGTACCATTTAATTTTTCTATGTACTTTGATTTCTTGTATCTATCCATATATGTAACTTAAAATGTGGTGTAATTTATCCGCATTAAAAACAAATAAAGAAACATCATGTTTCTTTCATTGTAGTTTTTGTTGGTGTTACAAGTGCAGAGTTTTATCGCCGAGCGTTGTCAAGTTTGTTGATAGGAAAAAAATAGTTGACGCTTACGTATTTATGTTCTCCTGTAGTAGGGCAATAAGAAATTAATTTTATGCGGTTTTATTGTAGCTTAAGTGTGAATATATAAGCTTTGTTACTTTACGAATTTATAGTAGAGTCTGTGCGGAAAGAGAATAGGCGTGGCGAAAAACGGAACTAACCTAACAAGTATGGCCACAGAACAGAAAATACGGCACATACGGTACAAAAGCATTACAGCGCCCCCCAAAATTAATCCTATTCTCTTTCCGCACAGACTCTAATATTTAGATAGTATAGCAAAGTATGTATGTATGTGAATACCTTAGTGTAATAATGGCTTTAATGATTATATTGAACTTATAATATATTTAGAAAAAGCCTAAGTAGAGTTATTATTTGGTACCTAAATTGCTAACGTAAGTATAAATAGTTTAGCAAATGCATTACGTAATATTACAATATTATAGCAATTCTAGATTACTTTAAGTATTTCAGGAGACTATATGTGTGAGGTCTAGGAGATAGACGTTTTAGCGTCTAGTTATTTTTCTCTGATGTAGAGACTTTAAAGAAAATTTTATTTGTATGGACGGGGGGTAGACAATTTAATTGAAGATTGTCTATGATTACTTTCGTCACTTCGGTAAATGCTAAATCTACGAGTATAAAGCGTATATCTTTACTTTTATTCTAGTATTTTGCATGTTAGGGCCGATACAGACGGACTGCAACCCAACTGCAACTCCCTACGATTTGTATGGGAACTGCATCACAACTGCGCAGTCGGCGTGCAGTTTTGATGCAGTTCCCATACAAATCGTAGGGAGTTGCAGTTGGGTTGCAGTCCGTCTGTATCGGCCCTTAGTAAGCGTAATTTCGAATTGCACGATCGTTCTAGGGTTATTCTTCAGAAATATGTCTGCGATTTATTCCTCTGTCTCCGTACATTTAGTATGAAAAAGGGCCAGAGGAATAAGGTGACCGCAGACATATTTCTGAAGAATAACCCTCTACTGAACGAGAAAAATAACACATTACACAAGACAATACCTATCTCATATAAGTGGGCCTTTCCCGGCTTACTGAAGGTTGATCTTCGCACTTTAACGTAAACGTAAGTAAACCCTTGTTAAGATTCATTGCAAGTTTAAAAATCGGCTGCTTGTGCCAGACGTCCTAATATTAACCCTAAAACTATACAACACGGTCGCTATTCCACTGTGGTTAGACTAAAACAAAAATCAGCTGCTGTGTGCATCTGTCAGTTCAGTATTGGCGCGAACGTGGTGCGCGCACGGCGTGTGTGAGTTTCCCGCCGTTTTTGGTGAAATCACGTTCGGAAATTTGGAAAATTAAATACACGTTGGAGTTGCGGGATCAGGAAGTTCGCAGATTAATGGTAAGTTTTTTTAATTCCTATTTATTAAATATAGGGTTGTAGTTTGTAAGTGTCTTGAAGAAAATGGAAGCGAAAATTACGTGCAATAGGTGTGTTGTGACATTTGTGTGATTGATTTCAATTGATTATTATCGTGTTTGCTAATGCAGTTAGCACCAGCAAATTAGTTGCTAATGCTAATAGACGTTTAAGAAGTCCAGTTTATGATTTTACGACCTTTTAACGTTTAAATGCTTTATAATTAGTTTAGTTGTCAGAGATGTTTTCTTTCTATGCTGGCAAGTAAGACTAGTTATTTTATGTCTAGATAATGTTTATGTTTAAACAAAATGGCGGCCAGCAGTTGCATGCATATGGGTTAGGTATTTTCTTATGCAAATAAATAACTAATTATGCAAATATAACAATGATTTACATTGGATAAACAACAATCATTGTTTTAAACATTATAGGGTTTTCAATAGGGGAAATAACAATTGTTGTTTTTTTCTACATGTATATGCACGTCTTTGTTCTAAGTAGGATGTTTTTTTATGCCACACCTGGCCATAGTGGCTTTTTCCGCACGCTGCACGTACGGAAAAAGCCGCTTTCTGGCCAAGTGTAGACATAAAATGATGTACACAACACGGGATGACGGGAGGTAATAAAGAAAGCCCTCGTTCGCATATTTACGTCCCTCGCTTGCAGCTCGGGCCGCAAACATCTGCGATCTCGGGCTTTCTTTGTAATTACCACCCTAGTTGTGTAAGGTACTATTACACTTTCGCCGTGGGGCTAACCGAGCATTAGCGAGTTCAACAAATATCGTGGTTTCGACAACTTTACAGACAGCCTTACGAAGAAGGGTAGGTAGGTACCTAATTCCACGACAGAGAATAACGTAAGTTACCAATTACTCGCGTGTTTCTTCATTGATGGCACTGGTGCAAATTCAGGTGTCAATATACAGGGTGGGAGCTATACGACATAGGTACTTTAGCCATGAATTCCTGGTGGTGTGACGAGTAAATAATGTTATATCAACATGGGTCGAATATTGTCATTTTACATGAATAGTCTTATGGAACAAAATAAATCAGTAAACTCAGCCCCTCGTTATAAACATGTCCTGACTGGAGGAAAAGTTATCAAAAAGAAAGAAAAAGCTAAAATGGAAACGAAAGGTAAATTTTTTGGCCTCGTAGTCGCTTACCATCATATACTGCGAAGGTTAATTGCTGTTTAGTTAAATTATTTAAAAAAATTAGTAAAACTATCTTAGTCACATTTATTAGAGCTTGTTACACACTTGGGAGTTTTCATTTAAAAAATAATGAATATCTCTGAAAGTAAGCGTTATTCGACTATACATCACATAACTTTTTTTACTCGTCACACCACCAGGAATTCATAGCTAAAGTATGTCGGTATAGTCCCTCCCACCCTGTATACGTCGCCGCCAACTGGTTTACTAATTACACTTCTGGCGTCAAAACAAAAGCCTAGCGAAAAATGTGACACCCTTAGTTTCCATTAAAATCGACGAACTATTTGCTTCTATCTCGATATACACTCACGGACAATGAATTCGGGTCATTGTCTACGAACAATTATATTGAAAGTGCCGTTGAATGAAGCTGACGTCGAATGATATTTTTACCGTAGACGGTAGAACAATAACTGGCCAAGAGCATGTCGGACCATGCTCAGTGTAGGGTTCCATAGCCGTAACTATAAGGTAAAAAATACGATGTAAAAAAAGTACAACAACAAAAGAGCGTATCTTCATAGCAATTACGTCCTTTTGTTGAGAAGCGCAGTTTATCGGCAATGACTCAAAAACGGTTAATTCGATCTTGTTGAAAATAATTTTCGTTGAAAGTATTAATTAAGCGTTACCTTCGTGATTTTTTTCTTTTTTTTTCGGACGCACGGTTTAGAAAATAGAGGGGGGGGGGACACAATTTACACAACTTTCGGAGCGATTATTTCCAAATACATTCACTTAATCAAAAACATTACTTAGGAACCTTATAGTGTTTTTTAAAGAGCTGCTATGTACCACACGTTGATATTTGCTGAAAAAAAAATTACTGTCTTTAACATGTATGGAGTGCCCCCCCTAAAAATATTTATTTTAATTATTTATATACCAAACTAAGTAGCGGCTCATAAAAGACACCTATATTCCAAATTTCATCAATATCCATCATGTAGTTTCTGAGTAAAATGCCTGTGACATACGGACAGACAGACAGACAGACGGACGGACATGTCGAAACTATAAGGGTTCCGTTTTTGCCATTTTGGCTACGGAACCCTAAAAATGGAACTTGTTAGGTTCAGATAGTGTAATAGGACTGAGAGTTCGGATTATGTAATGTACCTACCCATGACACATTATTGGGTCAATTGCAGAAAAAAAATACCTTTTACGTTTTTTGTCTGATCAAAATGGTATAAGACACACCGTCTTATACCATTTTACTCAGAATCATGAGCACTTTTCATTTATGAAATAAAAAAAAGTTGTCCTAAATATCCCAACTTTTCCGTACAAATTTTGAATCTCAGTTTCTTTACACCCGAACTAAAGGAAAAATCGTAACGAAACTGATAAGAAAAAAATCAGTTTTCCCCCTAGTTTGGGCGTAACGAAACTGAGATTCAAAATTTGTACGGAAAAGTTGGGACAACTTTTTACGTAAAAAAGGTATTTTTTTTCTGCAATTGACCCTATTATGGCTTCATGCGTTTCCTTGTTGTAATAATTCAGCCGCTCTTAACACTGTTAAACTGTGAAAGCCATTAAAATTACGGAACCCATGCGCCGGAAACCGCGACATGTGGCATCCGAAACATGTCGTTGACCTTGCGTTAGCATTACTGAGATGCATCTGCGCAACTTTCTTCACTAACTATACATATTACAATGTTCCCATTCTAATCTATAATTTAGAAATTGAGTAACTAACCTATACCTACCAAATCAAATCATTTAATCTGCCAATAGACCACAGGGGCACTTCGGAAAGTAACATCTGAAGAAAAAAACGCAAGAAACTCCTCAATCCGCCTTTAAAAAAACCTATGTGAGTAGACCTGTGCCCAGCAATGTGTCCTATATAGGCTAATGATGTTTTTGAAATAGTACATTACTCAGCTAGGGTGGTAGGTAATACAAAGAAAGGCCGAGATCGCAGATGTTTGCGGTTTTCTTTATTACCTCCCGTGTTGTGTACCTACATAATTTTATGTCTACACTTGGCCAGAAAGCGGCTTTTTCCGTAGGTACGTGCAGCGTGCGGAAAAGGCCACTTTACGGCCAGGTGTGGCATAAAAATATTTAATCGAATTGTGTCCGTATGTATAAAGATGAACAAGTAGGTACAATTGTCCATAATATCGATACCTTTAGACTCAAAGGGCGTAAACACCATTAGCACCTACGGTGTTTACGCCCTTTGAGTCTAAAGGTATCGATATAGTCCAAAGTCCAACTTCGGCCGTTTAGGAGCGCGCGACACGTACAGTCAGCTGCAGAGATAAGTAGCCCCCCTCTGATACATTCGCAGTATGGTAGGGGGTATACTTATCTCTGGAGCTGACTGTACCTATTCACACAGATGCGCGATAGCACGTGATGAATGCGATCCATACTGGAGCATTTTTACGCCTTCTTAAAACTTTGCTTGTAGTGCGTTCGTACACAGCGCGCACACATACAAGCGCGCGATGTACATTTTGTAGGAAAACAAATTACTGCTCTTATAGGTAGGTACCCGGCCGATTTCCATGAAATTTGGTGTACAGGTAAGACCCCGGTTAATTCGTAGGGCATTTTTATCCAACTACGGCGACCTCCGCGGACGAAATATAGCGGTAAATAAAAATCTGTCTTATTTAGTAAACCAATTTTTCTGCCCTCCAGCCGGAAAGCGTCACTTGCCGGCCGCTGCGCTAAACGGAGATGCCGCTTTCTGGCTCCGTCGAACAGAAAAATAGTATACAAACCTTGGCCAGTAAATAAGAAAGCCCAAGATCACATATTTGTCGTCCTCGGCTTCGCTTCGGCCAGCAATTACATGTGATTTGAGACATTTCTTACTTTGCTGGCCTCGGCAAGTAATGTACTATTTCCAAAAGGCACTGTAACAGGTTTTCATCAGAGTTTATCCTTTGAGTCTACTCCTTTTCTGTAGGCGTGTGCTCCGCTTTGTCGCGCGATAAATAAATGATAAAGCTTCCGTCACGTTCTGACAAATAGTGTGTGAGAGTGACGGATGCTTTATCATTTATTTATCGCGCGACAAACCATAGCATCATAAGCCTACTGATCTATAGTCTGTACTTTTAAGTATTAAAAAATCCGGTCAAGTGCGAGTCGGACTCGCGCACCGAGGGTTCCGTATAAACTAATAAGTAGACCAACCTTACGACTAACAGCAACCCTGCTTTAAACCCGCTTTAGCTCTATTCAACCAGGAAAAATCTTAACAGCGCGATGCAGCGTAAATTTTACTTGTAATTTAAATTTAAACGTTACTTTTTGTTATTGGCTGATTGAAATAATTGTTTGTCAACTAAGTTAGTTCTCATGTATCATTTTTAGCCACAAGCTACCTTATTTTAGATTTGTGTCCCTAGATGGCGCTAGTGGTATTTCATTTTTATGGTATTTACTAGTGTCAAATTTCCTAACATACTCCTATTATAGAGTTTTTAATAATTATTGTTATTTTATGTTTTTTTCCCGATTCCTGATGAGTGATCATTGTATTTAATAGACATTTTTTATATAATCTGAAATAAATCATCGCTTAGTTTTGCTACTCTCCGCTAGATGGCTCTCGTAAGGAGGGTAGAACTAATATGTTAAGAATAAGAATAAGAATAAGAATAAGAATACTTTTATTTGTCAAACATAGGTACAGAAGTGGTTTTACATAATAGTGAGATCGCTATGTTTTGCCAGAAGGCGTACAAATGTTTTTGTCTTAGCCTAGGTATCATGTTATTTATTTATGTGACATCCAGCAGTGACACACATGAATAGTTAATTAGCTGTCACAAATTGTAATAATTAAAAACATTACTGAAAATAAAATTAAATAAATTATAATTATCGAAATACTTATTTTTATCACAATTTAATGTCAACATGGAATACCTATCAATAAATATAATCATATTATTACAAATCAATATCATTCAAAAATTGTTTAGTACTATAATAACATTTTTCTGTTAGCAATTCTGTTAACTTATTTTTGAATTGCTTAAATTTTAATTCTCTTGTGACAGCTGGGATTTTGTTATATATTTGGGGTGCCATGCCCAAAACGCTTTTACGTACCAAAGCAGTATGGGATGCCTTGTTGCGCAACATATTTTGATACTGTGATCGAGTAGGGAGTTTACGTGTATCTGAAACTCTATTAAATAAATTGAGATTAGACTTGACAAAAATTGCTACTTCCAGAATATATAGACAGGGCAAAGTTAAGAGCTTAAGTGATTTGAAATATGTAGTACAACTGTCTGTTATTTTCAAGCCACACATGGCTCTTATGCACCTTTTTTGGGCTTTGAATGCTGCTTCTTTGTCAGTTGCGTTGCCCCAAAATATCACACCATATCTCAAGGTTGACGCAACAAGACCGTGATATGCAGCAAGTAACGTGTCGCTGTTAACTGTTCTTGAGAGTTTGTACAGAACATAGGCTGATTTACTTAATTTACTACATATTTCATTTATCTGATGCTTCCATGTTAGTTGACTGTCTATCCATAAGCCAAGGAATTTAGTAACTCCTACAGATTCTAAGTTATTTCCTTGATAATTAATATTCAGATTCTTGCATAGAATCCGCTGATAAAAATGCATTATATTGGTTTTTGTCAAATTAATTATTAAATTATTATTGTTAAGCCACATTATTATGTCAGTTATTGTATCATTTATGTCATTTTCATACTTATCTAAGCTGTTACATTTTATAATAGATGTACTGTCGTCTGCAAACAAGATCATGGGATGGCTAACTGCTTTAGGCAGGTCGTTGATGTAAATTAAGAAGAGCAGAGGACCAAGTACACTCCCTTGAGGCACTCCATACTTTACACATCGTGAATCAGATTGAAATATTTCAGCCATTCTGCTGTTTTGGCATATCCTAGTTATTTCTGTGAATTGTAGCCGGTTGGCGAGATAAGATTCCATGAGTTTTAGGATGTTACCTCTGATTCCATAACAACTAAGTTTATACAGTAAAATATTATGATCTACACAGTCGAAGGCTTTTGTCATGTCCGTAAAAATGGCACATATTGGCAGTTTTTTGTCAACACTGTTTAATACAATATCAACCAGATCATATATTGCCATGTTTATACTAATGTTTTTTCTAAAACCTTTCTGTTCCTTACATAAAAAAACATTTTTATCTAAATAGTCATAAAGGCGGTTGTATATAAATCTTTCAAATATTTTTGAAAAAATGGGAACAAGAGCTATAGGTCGGTAGTTCTGAGGGCTTTCCTTATCACCTTTTTTAAATAAAGGTTTGACGATAGATGTTTTCAACCCCTCTGGATATATGCCTTCAGTGATACAAAGGTTGATGATGTGACATAAGTGTTTAGCAATGACGTCATTAACATATTTTATAACAATAGTAGAAATGCCGTCGTAGCCCACACTTTTTGTGTTTTTTAAAGAACTTATTATTGAAATTATATCATGTTCTGTAGCCGGCGCCATAAATATAGACTTCGCGCTATTATCAATATTGCATTTTAGGTTACTATTGTTCGGCAACTTATGTACAGATTGAATAAAATGATCATTAAACATGTCAGCTATTTCCTTTGGCTCTGTTAGAACGCCACCATCAGATTTTAATTTTAGTATCTGATCTTTTGGATGGTTAGCTTTGGTGGAGTTTATAACCTGCCAGGCCGCTTTCATTTTATTACGGGCAGCATCAATTGTATGACTGTTTTGAGCTTTTTTAGTCAATTTTATAATTGTTCTATATCTTGTTGAGTAGTTTTGGAATGCTGTTTTATTGGCTTCTGAAGGTACACGTCTATACTTCCAAAGAAGTTGCCTTTGTTTTTTACTACATACCTTTATACCTCTCGTTAACCACTTTACTGGTGTATTGGTCCTTATTGTAACCAACCTTAGTGGGAAACACAGATCATATAGAAGACAAAAATCATCTAAAAAGGTATTGTAGCCGACATTTGGATCCTGAGTTACATAAATATCAGCAAAAGATAGGCTTTGTAAATACAGTTTAAACTTTGTTAAATTTTCTCGGGAGTATTCACGCCTTTTTATACGCCAAGAGTTGATGTTGCGTGCCTGCAGAGCAGGAAAGGTAAGAATTTGTGCTGCATGATCCGATAAACCAAGATCAAGAACTTTACTGCTGTGTATACTTTTTAGATTATGAGCAAAATTGTCGATACATGTATTGCTCGTCAGTCTCGTAGGTTGTCTTATCTCTAAACTTAGGTTATAACTTAAAAGAAAATATTCGAATTGTGATGATATACAGTTTTTTTTCATAATGTCAATATTAAAATCTCCACAGATAACAATGTTCTTATTATTAGAAATGCAGGCCTTTTTTAAAATTATGTCCAATTTTTCATAGAATATACTTAAATTACTATAGCTCGGAGTTCTGTATATGCAAATAATGACTAATTTTTGAACTATTAGTTCTATGGCGCAGCACTCGAATATTCCTGAAATAGAGTGTTTCGCGAGAAGATTTTTGTAAATTTTTAAAAAGTATTCAAGTTAGGAAGAGAAAATATAACGGTATTCCTAATAATAATAATAATCCTAATAAGTAGATACATGAATAGTTCAAGAAAAACTGTATGGCGATTAGTTTAGTAGGAGCAAATAAGTATGTGTTATGATTTTTGCAAATTTCTCAAAAACGGTGCAAGTGAAGAAAACCGTTATATTTTTCCTGTAATATTTAGGACGACATTAATAATTGGTAATTATAACACATTTTTCTGATCAGTAACTTCGGAGATAACAGGGGGGGAATGGTATTTTTTTAAACTTTTTTCGCCATAAATCAAAAACTATTTATTTAAGAAAAAAAATAAAAATTGTATTTTAATCTACAAATTAAGCTCTTTCATTTGATACCCCACTCGATATATAAGCCTTACTTTCAATTTTGAAAATCCCATTACGGAGCCCTTTAAAAAAAAAGTAAAAAAGGTATAAGATTTTTTTTATGTCCAATAAGCTCGGGTTAGCTACTTTTAACACTATTCCAAATTTCAAACCGATAGCAGCAGTAGTTCCTGAGATATCTGGCTGTGACAGACGGACAGACAGACAGACAGACAGACAGAGTCGCACCATAAGGGTTCCTTTTTTACCATTTTGGTACGGAACCCTAAAAAAGGTAAACAAAAAAACCACGTGACTCGGGTCGTTGAGCCAATCAAAATAACGTTTTGTATCTGTGGCACAATACCACTGGCTGAACGACCCAAGTCACGTGTTTTTTTTGTTTACCTTTTTTTAAATACCTAAAAGTTAACTTATAGTCTGTAAGTTTACTAGAGCCGAGTCATTCTGATAGAATTACCCTGCTATGCGTATCTATGATCGCGCCGCCGAATCGTATGCACCTTTCAATCGGGTTCAATGGAACTAGTTAGCGTGCCCACAACTGGTTGCTTAATTGGGAATTGAGTTCTTTGGCCGGTCAAATTAGTCGGGCGATAGGTGGAAAAGGGATTAAGATCTTTATATTACTGAGGTGCTTACAACTTTTCATTGTGAAGTGTTGGGAATTGGAACTTGGAAGACAGGTGATAGTTTCATTTCAAAGATTTAATAGAGTGTCCGTCAAGATAGCGTACACCGTAAAGATATTCAGAATCTAATGCAGCCAATAAATAGTACCCAAATAGTACCGACGAAATACCTAGGTGAAAAAAATAGTACCCTTAAACTTTTCGAAATATAAGGCCTGTTCACGGTGTACGCTACCGGGCGTCAAGCTGGCGTACACCGTTTGTATCTCTGGAACAGCTTTGTTTTTGGAAACGCTTTATATCTCAAAAAATAGTACCTAAATAGTACCCTAGGGCCCTAAAATTTCATTTCTCTAGCTATCGTAGAAGCACACCGTGAACAGGCCTTATATTTCAGAAAGTTTAAGGGTACTATTTTTTTCACCTAGGTATTTCGTCGGTACTATTTGGGTACTATTTATTGGCTGCATCAGACTCTGAATATCTTTACGGTGTACGCTATCTTGACGGACACTTAATAGATAGATCAGAATATAGGAATAAGAGCTTGGTTACATAATATAACCAGACAACGCGATTCAGTTATTTCCATAACATCCTTGCCTCGTATTCTCGATACCCGACGCCACATTCTTCGAACCGATATGTCCATTGTGTGGAGTGGACTCGTTCGTTATCGATACGCTGCGGTGTCGCCACAACAGTTAGATGTGATGTGAATCGATTACATAATAGGGCGTTTTCCAAAATAAATACCGGGGTAGCTACTTTCTCAAAATATGGACTTTTGAGGTTTTTCTGGCTTAGAATAGTTAGCACTTTGGACCTTATACGTAAAAATAAGTGTCTCAAAATTTGTATGGATTTTTTCCCACTACGTCACGTTCATACAAACATAAGTAGGTACAAAATGGTGACGTAATGGGAAAATAAATTTGGGACTTTTTTTACGTATAAGGTTCGAAAGTACTAACGATTCTGAGCCAGAAAAACATCAAAAGTCCATATTTTGAGAAAGTAGCTATACCCCGGTATTTATTTTGGAAAACGCCCAATAACGAATGAACGCGGAGGTGAAGGATTACTGGAAAAATAGGTTTATTTTATAGCATTCCCATCATCCTTTTTCAATCAAGATTTTATTTAGTTCCCGCTGTCTGTCTGTAATCAAATCTTGCAGGTTAAATATGACCCAAATTCCACTTTCCGATTTAGCTGAAATTTTGCAACGTGCAAATCATCACATTAATTATAAATGTGGAAATTTGTGGAGATGTTTGGATTGGAGGTTTAGATGTTTGGATGTTCGTTACTAAATAACGGGGTAACAACTAAATGGATTGAGCTGAAATTTAGCTTGCAAGTAGACCGAGTCCTGGATTGAAACATAGGATACTTTATATCCGCGGGTATATGCTAGTGTGCAATATTATTATGACATGGAGCTGATCTGATGGTGGAGCCAGAAAGTGGTCATGGGCCATCTAAATTACAATTTGTATTGACACTTTACAATTGGGATTGTCATGTAATTCGCGATTATACACAGACGGTATAGTGGGAGATAAAAAAACCACTTAACAACGCAACACGACATAAATTGGAAGACCTGTACATACCTCTAGCCCAACTGTGACCCGCGACTCTTTGTCGCGCGACAAATGCTACCTATCTCTTTCCATTCAATATTGTGTGACAGAGACAGGTGATGCTCTGTCGCGCGAGAAACGAGCGCGAGAGTCGCGGCTAGTTATGCTAGACGTACTGCTAGTAAGTTATTGCCCAATGAGTAGTTTAAATGACCAAAATTAATAAAAATAGTTAACTATCCCAAATTGAACCTAAAATAAAAACGCTCCTTACTATTGAGGCAGTGTACATAACACATCTGTAATAATTTTACTAAACTAATTGCCTATGGGTAAAGTCCAAGTTACAAGTTATCGGACGACAATAACTTAACATTCCTCTCCACGGCTAAGTTGATTCTAAGTGGCCCGAGCATTCCTTTGTCGCTTTTTTACTCCACTCTTGCTTTCAACGGCCTAAGTAGATGGATTCGTTTTTGTGGGATGCTTACAGGAACTGTGAAATAAAATCAAAAGTGAGAAAGTCCTCGACATGTTTTCAAGGTTTTTTGTATTCATGCGATGAAAGAGGAACCATAGTTTAAATACAAATGGCCAACGGTGACACTATTGAGTTCCACGGCCCCTATAACAGTAAGTGTGCTGTCAATCAGGCCCTGAAAGTTCTGTACCGAGTTGCAAAGCAAAGCATATTAGCGATGTCCGAAACTCGGTTTCGTCTAATTCAATAATTTCCATGCCAGCTTGTAACGACTTGTGTCGGCACATTTACATAATCTATGACTCACACACTCATGACATTATCACAGTAAGTAACAATTTAACTAATGTTTGTCATACATTGTCCCTATGTAGACTAGAATTTTTGACGGTGTTTCTTCCCTTCAAATGCACTTGCCGGACCGTTAAAGCAGAGTCTGAGCTGACGGACCTGTGTCAAAGTAAAATGAAAACAGATACAGATAAGTTGTCCAATTTCGGCCGTTTAGCAGTGTGCGACACGTAATCACACAGTGTTCTGTATTCTTCCGCATTCGTAAAACTTTGCTTGTAGTGTAGGGGCTTCGTTCACGGCGCGCACACATACAAGCCGCGCGATGTTCCTTTTGTAGGAAGAAAAATTACTGCTATTGTACTGTGCTTTGGATGTTACATAGTCGCGGCGGTGTTTGCCAGCCGGGCCCCAGCTTGCGCGGGCCCCCACGGGCATAAGTAATAGTACAACGTGCAGAAGTTTCTCTTTCTAACAAAACTGACGTTCGGATCGGACCATCGGACGGAACGCACCGCATCCGACCGTCTCTCTCTATCGCATAACGCGTGCTCTTTCTATCCGCTGGCTAAGCCCCTCCGGAGGGACAAAAATTTGGTACTAGCTTCGCGGCGAAATCGCGGAGTGAGCCACTCCTCCCCCGGGTCTGGCTTGCGGGGCTTACTGTTTGTTGGCCGGCTTATGGTTGTTGTTGGGCCCCGGGCTTGTGAGGAGCCCCTCGGGCCCTTCCGGCCCAATCCTACCCTTAACTAGCCTACATGCCAATCAGTAAGAACTAAGAATACCATTTCAATTGCGTTAGTATCGCGATGTAATGATCTTAGAAACGGTGCATAAAATGAACGTTTTAGCGTTATCGTCAACGCAAGGTCGCTGCATTATGCAGCGCTGCGACCTTGCGTTAACTCTTGTGCCGCTAGGGTTGCCACGTGCCAGCAGTCAGTCAGTCAGCACAGCAGTCATTTTCTATAGGTTATATTTGCATGTCTCGTGAAGAAACATGTAGTTCTGTAAGTAGATTTAAGACCACCTGTTTATACCATGTTAAAGCAAATAAATGACTGATTCTGATTTTTAATAGAGTTTCAAAAGAAGGACGGTTCTTAATTCGTCTCTATGTTTTTTTTGTGACTTTGTTCACCGATTACTCGAAGACGGCTGAACCGATTTGGAAAATTCTTTTTTTGTTTGAATGTGTATATCTCCGAGGTGGTCCCATTGCAAGAAATCAGGATCTGATGCTGGGCTTTTGAATAGGTATCGTATCGCGCGCTCCTAAACGGTTGAAGTTTGATTACTCGTCTGTCTTTATACTTTGACAGAGGCCGATTTCACAAAGCTACGATCCAATGTTGTTGTTGACAATGTTGCCAGTTTAGACTTGTAAAATTGTATCTTGTATCTTCGTGAAACGGGCCACAGATAAAAGAAACACCACAACATAATGTTGTAACGAAATAATCTTAAAATAGACGTGTTATCGATCGATGTTGAAAGATTCATAGCGTTGTTATTAACGTTGGTGCAATATGCGACAGTATATTACTTCTAACTAATAGATACTAAATATAGACCCGGTAAAGAGGAAATAATGTATGAAAACCATATTAGTTATATAAAACGACTCATCATCGAATAAAGCTAAACGTTTCAGATCGCTATCAATATTGGCGCATTTTTCATAGCCTCTTAAGGCCTAAGTCCGCAAAATAACGCTCATAGTGACTGTGGACCATGGTCCTACAAGTAGTACTATTGTTTTTAGGTTTATTTAGTTTTAGGAAATTTAAATTTTATCTTGTTTGTATTTGTTGTTGTTTAACTATTGTTTTATTCTAATTCAGACCCAAGCATTTAAGACACTTTTTTAATTTTATTTTACTTGTAGTTGTATGTATAGTACCAATAGTTTTGGGCGTGTTTGTAATCAATGTATTGATAGCTTTTTGGGTAGCTGATTTTATTTGAATAAATGCTACAGAGAAGACCATGGGCTTTCTATAAGTCTTGAATTATATTCTATAAAAGTCCTAATGGTAGGACCGTGGAACGCTACGACAACCCAAAAGTTGAAGGAGCTGGATCTGAATAACAATGTTAATTAGTCCTACAGGAAGGACCTTGGGCCTTAGGAGGATAGTTGCGACTTCGCGCTTACGCGCCCCAACCACCAGCAGACGTATATAGGCAACATAAACAGGACAAACTACTTGAAAATCGCTTCAATCGTCTAATTGTACTGAAATAGTCTTAGAACTGACGCATCGTAGAATCCTGCGCAGCTGAACATTTCAGAGCTATCGTCAAGGTCGGTGCAATATGCAGGCGTTGCGACCTTGCGCTCACGCACACTGCAGCTAGGGCTGCCTACGGAAAATAAATAGACAACGTAAACAGGACAAAATGTATAAAAACCGCTTTAACCGTATGACTAATTAAATAATCTTACAACTGAAACGTAAAACTTGCATTATGTAGAATTAATTTCAGCATAATAAGTAATTCATAAACATGTAAATTGCTACACCCTACCAGGGCACGTATAGGTTTAAGTCCTAATGTATTGGTTTATGCGATAAAAAAATACTAATACGTTAGTTTGGTATCGAAAGACGCTAAACGTTTCAGAGCGCTATCGTCAAGGTCGCAGTGTATTAATGCAATGTTGCGAACTTGCGATATTGCGCTAATGCACACCGCTGCTAGGGCTGCCTACAGACAATAAATATAAATACCGTAAAGTACACTATGAAAACCGTCTAAACGTCTAATGAAATAATCATAGAACGACTCGTTCGATTGAAACAGAACGTTTTAGGACGCTATCGTGTAGCTTGGTGCAATATGCAGCGTTACGATTGCGACCTTGCGCTAACACCGATAGGGCTGTCATTGCTGCTGCTGCTGTTGGTTGGTGTGAGTAAAAAGGGGTGAAAAGGGTGGAACATGTCCTTCTTAGGGTTCCAAACTATCTCCATACCAAATTCCATCTAAATCGATACAGCAGTTTAAGCGTGAAAAGGTTACAGATAGAGTTTCTTTGGCATTTATAAAAATACTATAGCATTTATCCGCGGCTTCGCCTGCATCATTCCCGTTATTATCCCACGGGAGCTTTCTACCGGGATATAAAGTATTCTATGATTCAATCCAGGACTTGGTCTAGTTGTGTGCCAAACTTCACCTCAATCCATTATGCATGCATTATTTAGTAACAAACATCCAAACATCTTCACAAACTTTATTTATAATATTAGTAGGATCTGGATAAAATCCATAAGATCATAGATAGATGTATGGGTAAACAACAATTTCTTCTCTACAATGTTTGTAATGAAGAATTCGAAAAAGAAACATCTGAAACGTACATTAACACTTTTATGCCACACCTGGGCATAAAGTGGCTTTTATCGCACGCTACGTAAAAAGCCGCTTTCTGGCTAACTGTAGACATAAAATGATGTACACAACACGGGAGGTAATAAAGAAAGCCCTCGATCGCATATTTACGTCCCTCGCTTGCAGCTCGGGCCGCAAACATCTGCGATCTCGGCCTTTCTTTGTATTACCACCCTAGTTGTGTAATGTACTATAAACGCCACGGCGTCTAACGTGTTAATCTTCCATTTTCTATCATTGTTCATGTTCAACCCTAGCTTGTACATAAATTGTTATTGTTAGGCTATAAACTGCAGGAGCGCGTGTTCTTCATAAACGTCTCACATATGTGTAGTTATTTGTGTGCGAGCAAACATTACTAGCAGACTATATGGTGCCTCGGATAAAAATAATGCTGTTGATAGTAAATGAATCTCAGTCAGCATCACACAAAAAATAGAACTGTTTTTGATGAACTGATAAGCGAATAATAAGGCACTCAGGCAGAGGTGTATACGCAGCTCTTTTGGCGTCTCCAGGTTATATATCTACCAGTGGCGTGGCGTCCAAAGAACTCGATTCCTACCGGCTTGCCTAACATCAGGCATTTGACGACCTTATTCTACAGCTCTTAAGGAAAATGTACGCCAAATCTGCACCGGCTTTCCCAAGGATATCTTTTACGCCACGCCACTGATATCTACAAAGTATTTCCCGCTGGTCCGCTGCTCACTTTGAGCAATCATCGTAACTTCAAGGTGGCCCTGGCCTAGCGACGTGGTTCGACCCTAGGCGCTTTAGCCCCCACCTAGTCCGACCCTCTCAAGGGGAATGGGACAAGCGACCTGGTTCGACCCCAGGCGCCCCCGGCCCCTAGCTAGTCCGATCTAATCAAGGTGGTCCGGCCAGCGACCTGGTTCGACCCCAGGGTACGCCACGGCCCCCACCTGGTTCGATTTTTGCTACATCCAGTAAGGATTGCAAGTTAGTACGGCTTAAAAAAAACCTACAATTAAATACTGATTTATGACGTCATGCGAAATGGTGCCTATTTTTGTTTTTATCATTTTAAAATCGTTGCCGGCACGCATATTAATGTGTCTGACTTTTTTATTTATTTATTTATTTTATTATTTTCTTTTCTCAAACATGCAATGAAATGTTGACATTACGTGTCTTATAATAGGCCGCAAAGTACCTCGTTTCTGGTGCGGCTTGACACTTGGCATATAATGGAATTTCATATAACATTGCCGGCAATTTCCATTCAACATTTATTTGGGACACGACATCACGGGCGTTCAGCGGCCATCTGTATGTACTCGGAAACGGAAAATTTCACTTACGACGTGGGGTGACGTAACGTTATTTTTGAGGTAATAGTTAATGCTTGCACTTGGATTGTTTAACCTCTATTGTTTCCGCAAGGTTGATAAGATATCGCTATCGTTATCTGCAGGTCGTTCAGGTCAGATTACATACAAATAACACTGTTTTGAAAAATACACTAGAAATCTGAATGCACTTGGTTACCTACTTACCTACTACACCATGGTTCAATAAAAAAAACCGGACAAGTGCGAGTTAGACTCGCGTGGAGAGGGTTCCGTACGTTCAAAACAATACAACACAATTATATTTTATTGTACAGACTTAGAGGTATTATAGGTTTTCCTGTAATCTATAGGTAAAGTCGCCGTCAATAGAATTTGCTAAAAATGTAAACAACGTAACTTTGTTTTGTCACTGTTTCTCCTTGAATTTTCACACCACCTCATCAAACACCACTGAAACCATACACTATTTAAACGGTCGTTGCCGTAAAATTCAAAACCATAATAGTATTTTATGCAACAGTTGTATAAGAAGGTTCAAAAAATGCGAATTGCGTGAGTTGCGATACGAGCCGCGAATGCGGCGAGTATCGCAAATAGAGACGCAATGAGCGTTTTTTGACTTAATTATACAACGTTGCATACAATACTTTTTCTACGACTAGGCTAAAATATAAAATACATGGACGTCACGCGTGTCTCGTCCGGTCTCTCCGAGTGTGTACAGCCGGCATGACCGTTGCGTCTATGGTAAACTTTTTTTTGATATGGCTGGTGACACGATGTGTCGATAATTAAAATACTTTTTTTATGTTGGCATCAATTAATTTAATTCGGAAAGTTTTGTTTTTCTTATGAATCGTAGGAATTTAATTGTTTGTTAAGTTGGTAGTTGTGAATTTTTATCGTGAAGTTAGAATTGAGCGCTTAATCCTTGACCTAAGTTTAACCTAGATTTAGAAGTCTGTGGATGCTAGCAATAACGTAAAGTGACTATAACGACACTAGTGCTGTTATGGGGAATAGAGTATAGACTTATCTGAACTCATATTATGTATGTTCTTTTATTAGTGTTCGTGACCAAGTAAAAGACAGATAACAGTACAGGAGTAGAAAAAATAAATAATGGAATCTTGGATATTTCATTAAAAGTTTAAATTTTAATTATACATAGGTTATTATGAGATAATGGAATGACGTTTTTGTTTCTTTTAAATTCTACAATTGTCTATGATGATAGCGTTGTGACTAACGTTGGTGATATTGTAAAGCTGCTACACACTACCTAACTTACGCTCTGTACCTAAGAAAATAACATGAAATATTTAGACGGCATCATCGATAGAGCTACGGATGAAATAACGGCACCTTTTGTGATAAATACTGGTGGATACATAATCTTCAAGTAACGATTCATCTTCTGATTAATAGTATTTTATACAACAGTTGTATAAGTGGGTTCAAAAAATGCGAATTGCGTGAGTTGCGATACGAGCCGCGAATGCGGTGAGTATCGCAAATAGAGACGCAATGAGCGTTTTTTGACTTAATTATGCAACGTTGCATACAATACTTTTTCTACGACGAGGTTTTAAATTATAAAATACAAAATTAATCATAACCTGGAAACAAGGCAAATATGACGTTTGACTGACAGTATGGTGTCTATGGTAAACTTTTTTTTTTAATTTAAAATATACTTAAATTAAAAATACTTTTTTTATGTTGGTATCAATGAACTTAGTTCGGAAAGTTTTGTTTTTCTTAAAAACCGTAGGAATTTAATTGTTTGTTAAGTTGGTAGTTGTGAATTTTTACCGTAAAGTTAAAATTGAGCGCTTAATCCTTGACCTAAGTTTAACCTAGATTTAGAAGTCTGTGGCTGCTGGCAATAACATAAAGTGACTAAAACGACACTAGTGCTGTTATGGGGAATAGAGTATAGACTTCTCTGAACTCATATTATGTATGTTCTTATATTAGTGTTCGTGACCAAGTAAAAGACAGATAACAGTACAGGAGTAGAAAAACAAATTAAAAATACCGGTTTCTTGCGTTCGATGCTTTAATAGTCCATATGTTTTGACATAAAAGAGTAAAGTAAGAGTCTTCCCCGTAACCTATCGTGGTAAGCCGGGACCGGTGACCTGGTTCGACTCCAGGCACCCCCCGGCACATACCCAGTCCGATGTGCGTGTCGGCCGTGTGTAAGGCACACGGTCGGACGCCCTTGGGTGGTCTGGCCAAGCGAACTGGTTCGAGCCCAGTGACCGCAACGGCCAACCACCCGGCCCGACAATCACAATGCCCGAAAGTGGGTTGTGAGTTTGTCAGGTTTAAAAAAAAAAAAAAAAAAAAAAAAAAAAAAAAAAAAAAAAAAAAAAAAAAAAAAAAAAATCTTCCCCGTCACTAGTAAATTCATCATTCAGAGACAATTTCAATATGGCGGTTTATTTACAAAGTTAGCAAATTCTATTGACGGCGACTTTAGTATATGGTAGGACCATTTTCTGAATTACTTTTTAAAATGTTAGGTCCAATAATTTCGGAGATAAGGGTCCCATGGGGAATTTGCCTATTTTCTTAAATAATATTAATAAAATATTTCAACTCAATCGGTCCAGTACTTTCGGAACAAATTGGCTGTGACAGACAGACAAACGCCCGAGTGATCCTATAAGGGTTCCGTTTTTTCCTTTAGAGTTACAGAACCCTAAAAACGATTTCAAACTAATCTAACAAATATATTATTTTTTCACAAGTAGACTTTAAATAGTTTAAATGCAAGTGATGCGCAGGGCCCTGAAGGGGACACTTGGGACTTGGGACTATGGGGGTTGCGAGTAACCTGCCGACCTCATGTTAGGCCAGCTGAAAGAAAGTAACCTAGGGACATTCCTCACGATTGAGGCCCAGCCGGCGGGCCTTCCTAAATTGCTTGTATCGAGGAGCTCTTACAGGTTGCCTGTAGTGTCCGGCCGGGCACGGTAGGGGAGACCGGGTATGGTTGTCTCGTGGGTTGGTTGTCACAGCGGCCATAAAATAATACTAAACGAAGGAATAAGTGCATCGATTGGTGAAGTAAGGAAGGATGTACAGCTCTTGCGATCTTTTAGCATCGATCGATGTACTTAATGTTTCGTTTAGTATTATTTTACAGCCGCTGTGACAACCAACCCGCGAGACAATCATACCCGGTCTCCCCTATACGGTAGTTTTTGCGCCGTGTACGGACGCACCACAGGCAAGGATTTGAGCATGCGCGAGCATGCCACAGTATGGCGTTCACTCACACAGACGCGCGTCGTGCGTCTGTGTAAATACGTGTCGCTTGCTCCTAAACGGCCGAAGTCGTACTACTTGGTTGTCTTTATAGTTCGGTCCGGGGCCAAAGCGGCACGGTTTGTAGCGCACCTCTAGGAAGGAGCTTAAGAGGAAACACTAAGGCAGAGAGAATTGAAAATTAGTTATTTGTAAAATGTATCACTGTCACGCTGTGCCCGAACAAGCGAGCTATGATTGTGTGAGTGTTTTTTTAGGTTTTTGAAGGTTAATATCTCAATTAAGAATCAATTTATGGTAAAAAGAAAAGCATAGGGACATTATCAATAGTAGCCATAGATTTTTGGACAAAAAATATTGCTCTACTGGCATTATCCAGGGAGGAAACAGAGGACTACGTTTGTATGGAAAAACTGCCCTTATGTTTCCTCTTAAATGGCATTACTGGTCATAAATGTCAGTGTAAGTCGTGGCCACACTAACGTTAATCGTCCATCATCGCGATAATAACGGCGTTTTCCGTTAATGTGTCCCCAGTAGGGCTTGCTCCCGGTACAGGATTTCCATATAAATACGCTATTGGAACCGGGAATTCCCGGTTCTCGCCATACAAACCCAGTACCGGGAGCAAGCCCTAGTCCCCAGCATGATAGAATACAAGATTTGTTTTTGCTTTTTTTTAAGGTCTCCGTAATGGGACTTTGAAAGTTGAAAGTGGGCTATTATATTGAATAGGGTATCAAATGAAAGGGTGAATGATTTGTAGATTAAAATACCGTTTTTTTTAATAAGTTTTTTTTATTTCTCTGTGCTGCGTTCGACTGATTGCAAAAATTAGTGTTATTAAAATGTTGTCACCTGTGTTTATTTTTGTATTGGCGCTGTTATCTCTTACCGTAATAGGTAGATATGATTTCTCTTTCTATTGAGGTACAGATTTGTGTCCTTATTTAAATGAAACAATTGCATGGACGGAATATGCTTGATAAAGGTTCGTCGACTCGGCTGATTGTAAAATTGAGGAAATAACGGACATAGGAAGACTGCATACTATGACATAAATACAGAAATACCTATCGCACCCTTAATAATAAACCGGGCTAACTCAAAAAAAATTGACAATTTATTTTCAATCTTAAAAAGAATTCAAATGGTTTCAACTCAATTGCAAAATCATTTTGAGTTAGCCCGGTTTATTATAACAAAATTATTATTTTTGATGCTCATTCCCAAAATACCGCATTTACAAGATTTTTAAAATACCAGATTCTCGATATATCAGATTCGCCGTATAACCAGATTCCCAAAATAATACATCCAACAAAATCATGTAGATCCTTAAGTAACTTACGATTTTATAATCTAGTGCAGCGGTCGGCAAGCTTTTAGCAGCCAAGGGCCACATAGTAGCTAACGAAATTGACGCGGGCCACACTTTGTTAATAATTTGTGATTTTGTACAATTTTGAATATAGCGACCTTTACATACAAAATAGCCACGGAGGCTCGCGGGCCGCAAGTGAGCAGTTCGCGGGCCGCGGTTTGCCGACCGCTGATCTAGTGTAAGTAACGGGAATGTGGTAAGACAGGAATCTGATAAATCGAGAATCTGGTATTTTGGGGATGCGGTACCTATTTCGGGCATGGGCGTTTTTTATCCAGGTGACAATTGATGGGACTACCTAGGAGGCAGACCATTTTAAACAAAACAATATTTTTCCATATCGGTCCAGTCGTTTCCGAGTATTTACAGCACTCATTTGTAAGTTGACTAGACTGCTTTAAAGTTTTAAATCGAAATCGAAGATTGACATGATCTGAGGGTTATTCTTCAGAAATATATCTACGATCACCTTATTCCTCTGGCCCTTTTTCATACTAAATGTATGGAGACAGAGGAATAAGTCGCAGACATATTTCTGAAGTGTAAATCCTTAATAAACTTTAACAGACCAAGCGTCAAAACCGTGAATGTTGACACTCTTATTACTTCAGTAGAGGGCCTGCTATTGCTTGACTCAAATCAGTGATGTCGTAAAACTGAACCAATTGCGCACGAGCCAAATTCGCGCATGCGTACAAACACAAAGCACATGTCTCTTTCATCCCTCTTTTCCTAACTGAGGTTTCATATAGCTATCCCGCTTCTACGTTGACGGAGGGTCGTATATCGATTAATGGTCGTATATTTATAGTGATTTTACTGTGATTTTGGATTTGCTGTTTATCTCTACATCATTTCATTTAAATGGTGAGTCTTTTTCACATACAATCAATGTCTCAAATGAGGGAAATAAGTACACAAAGTAGTACGAATGCGGCGCATTGCCTTTGTCATTTTAGAGTTCTTTGTTTATAAACAAAACATGTATTACTATAAAAGTATAGTGATAGTGTGGATTACTGGTAAATTATTACGTGATAATGATAGTATGTAAATTGCTTTATCAGATGACCGTATTCGGTGAATGCTATTGATGATATCTCTGAATCTGAAAGACTGCAATGTTTTAGTGCCGTCAAACTTACCCATGGAAAATCTGGAAAAATGCCGTTTTATTTTTTTCACGGGCAGTAGGATCATCGCCCTTGCGGTTTTACCCGTTTCTTTTCAGGTAAGTACGCTTTTGAACATGATCCCCGATTTGGCAGGTCTTAGGTTAGGGGTCGGAAAACTGCAGCTCGCGAGCCTCAGGCGGCTCTCTGAAGGGACAGCGACAGTTCCCTCTTTAAAGGGACAGTTGCCTCTTTGAAGGGACGGTTCCCTCTTTGAAGGGACAGATCCCTCTTTAAAGGGACAGTTGCCTCTTTGAAGGGACAGATCCCTCTTTAAAGGGACAGTTGCCTCTTTGAAGGGACAGATCCCTCTTTAAAGGGGCAGTTGCCTCTTTGAAGGGATGGTTCCCTCTTTTAAGGGACAGGTCCCTCTTTTAAGGGACAGATCCCGCTTTAAAGGGACAGTTGCCTCTTTGAAGGGATGGTTCCCTCTTTTAAGGGACTGATCCCTCTTTTAAGGAACAGATCCCTCTTTAAAGGGACAGTTGCCTCTTTGAAGGGATGGTTCCCTCTTTTAAGGGACAGATCCCTCTTTTAAGGGACAGATCCCTCTTTTAAGGGACAGTTGCCTCGTTGAAGGGACAGATCCCTCTTTAAAGGGACAGTTACGTCTCTTCAAGTGCCCCTCAAGAAAAAAATCTTTTTATTACTTATATTCTTATTGTACATCGATATGGTTTTATCCTACCAAAACTTGGTACACAATGAGAGATCTGAAACAGAAAACTGCGGCTCTGAGATTCTAAAAAAAAAAAATTTTTCCCGTATCTGGCTCTTTGTCTAAAAAGTTTGTCGACCCATGGGTTAGGTTCAGGGTTGCCAGGTGAGTCGCGAAAAAATACCGGACAACCCCAAAAAGGGGGGAAAATACGTTTTTTTTATACTAATACATTGTTCTGTCCGGTATGACCATTTATTTTTTACCGGTCAGGCCTCGAAAATAAAGGACTGTACGCTTAAATACCGGACATCTGGCAACCCTAGTTAGGTTATGGAGCGACTACCATTTGACTCCCATAACCTACGTGGAAAGTTAATTTGATCCGCGGGATCGTGAAAACACATTACGTTAAAATATAATACAATACAAATTAAGTGGCAATTACCGCCCACTATACGTGCGGAAAATCCCACGTCCTGGCCTGGGGGAGACGTAAAAAATATAAATTACCTACACATCTTTGAAAAATGTGTTCATAAAAATTCAGTTCAAAAGGAGTTTTACTCGTAATCGCTTAACACGATGTACATTTCGCCACGTCTCGTCATGTCACGCTACGTCACGCTACGACACGTCACGTTACTGGTCGTCATTTAAGTGGGTCTAATTTATAGCCAATCAGATGCAGCTACGGTGCAGTTGCAGTTCGGGTCATGTCGGATCGATGATCGGACGCGATTATCGCGCCACGGCCGTAATCGCACGTCACGATATCGATCGGTTTGGGAATGGGTTCTGTTGGAAAGTCGGAGTTATATGGTTTTTCTAATAGTGTTGGCACTTTCAGCACAGTACAATAGCAGTAATTTTTGTTCCGACAAAAGCTACATCGCGCGCTTGAATGTGTGCGCGCCGTGTACGAACGCACTACAAGCAAAGTTTTAAGAATGCTCCTGTATGGATCGCGCTCACACAGACGCGCGATGTCGCGCGCTCATAAACGGCCGAAGTTGGACTACTTGTTCGACTTTATACTTTGCCTTAGTGCTCGCTCTGTACCAATTTGATAAATATGTATTCTGCTTACAGTTCAGAGGAGGGTCGATTTCAGAGCTTTTCAACCGCAGCGGTTTTTACATTTCGTGTTCTAGCAAATTTAGCAGCACGCGGTGGTGATCACTGTTAACTTTTATTATAAACGAGATACTGTATCGAGGCTTGACGTGATTTAAAAAGTTCGATACTCACACTCGATAAACTCGATAGTCCTTCGCGGTAAAAATCGACTGACACTAATGATGAAATGAAATATAATAAAACTATTCTTTTCATATCGATAGCAGCAGTAGTGCCTGGGATATCTGTCTGTGACAGACGGACAGATAGACAGAGTCGCACCATAAGGGTTCCTTTTTTACCATTTTGGTACGGAACCCTAAAACGCTGAAAAACGCTTGAAATCGACCCAGCAAATTCATTACGATAATATTTTCGTCACGAAGTCATCGACCTGATAAAAGATCCATTCAAGCAAGTAAACTGTATACAAAACTGTCAGTTCGGGCTTCCACATCCGGCGCACACGCGCCATGTGCGTATACGCATCTTTGTAGATCGTATGCATACGAAGGTCATATACGCCGTTACAGTTCCTGAACTTACGCCCTTTTAGAGATACCTTTGTGCATTTGACAAGAGTGCAACGTGAATGTGTGTGTATTAGGCATATGACGAGGTCTGGATATGGTTTCAATTTACTGTGTCTATTACTTGAATTCGTGTAATCTTTTTAGAAATACCTTATGAAGCACTAGCATTTACCCGCGGCTTTGCTCGCGTTGTTCCCGTTACTGTCCCAAGGAAACTCTTTACCGGGATATAAAGTATCCTATGTTTCAATCCAGGACCACGTTTACTTGCATGCTAAATTCGTACCCTCGGTCAAATAACGACGCATGTGACTTTACGTCCAAAGTTTTTATTGCTTAAAAGTCATACAAATCATACGAACTACACGATACACACGGATCCTGAAAAGTTGTCATTTTGCAGATGCGTCGTTATTTGACCAAGGGTACGAATTTCAGCTCAATCCATTCAAATGCTACCCCGTTATTTAGTAACAAACATCCAAACATCTTCACAAACTTTCACAAATTCATATTTGTAATATTAGTGTGATGTGATGTGATTTTAGTCCTCGGCCAGAAAAAGAATATGCAACTTTATGCTTTAGAGGTTGCATGATTTTTCTGGTTTATTTCTGTTAGTCTAGTCAAAGCCACTGATAAATACAGCTGATCGATAAATATATCAATCAGAAGCACTTTTCGTGAAATATGTCAAAGACGTTTACGTCACACCAGGCCATAAAGTGGCATTAACCGCCCGCTGGGATTTGATTTAAGTAATAAATGAATGAACTATTTTGAAAAGCGCCCTGTATGTATAAGCTATATAAATGTGGCCTTTACGAACCTGTTCCCTCAAATTGTATAAATAAAAGTGATAATATTCTCCCGTTGGTAACTATAATGTTACCGTCCCGCTACGCGTGCGGAAAATTCCACTTCATGGCCTGGGGACGGGGAGATGTATAATTTTAATTTTGTACTTAACTTACCACGCCACGGGCGGCAATAAAGAAAGCCTCAGATCGCATATTTATCGCCCTTGCCTTCGGCTCGGGCTACCTGCTATCTGAGACATTCTTTGTTTTACCGCCATAGGTACCTAAGTAAAGTACTATAACTATTCAATGAGCATTTGTTATACTTTATATGAAAGAAACATTTTGTCTCTTCATTGGTTTTTAGGGTTCCGTAGCCAAAATGGCAAAAACGGAACCCTTATAGTTTCGTCATGTCCGTCCGTCTGTCTGTCCGTATGTCACAGGCATTTTACTCAAAAACTACATGATGGATATTTATGAAATTTGGAATATAGGTGTCTTTTATGAGCCGCTACTTAGTTTGGTATATAAATAATTAAAATAAATATTTTCAGGGGGGGCACTCCATACATGTTAAAGACAGTAAAAAATATTTTTTTCAGCAAATATCAACGTGTGGTACATAGATCAACAGCTCTTTAAAAAACACTATAAAGTTCCTAAGTAATGTTTTTGATTAAGTGAATGTATTTGGAAATAATCGCTCCGAAAGTTGTGTAAATTGTGTCCCCCCCCCCTCTATTTTCTAAACCGTGCGTCCGAAAAATATGAAAAAAAATCACGAAGGTAACGCTTAATTAATACTTGCAACGAAAATTATTTTCAACAAGATCGAATGTACCGTTTTTGAGTTATTGCCGATAAACTGCGCTTCTCAACAAAAGGACGTACTTGCTATGAAGATACGCTCTTTTGTTGTTGTACTTTTTTTACATCGTATTTTTTACCTTATAGTTACGGCTATGGAACCCTACACTGAGCATGGTCCGACATGCTCTTGGCCAGTTATTTTAATGCGGGTAAATTACACCACATTTCACAATCCAGAGGTACCGGGTTCGATTCCCGGTCTGAACACAGGTGAGTGCCATTTAATTTTTCTATGTACTTTGCTTTCTTGTATCTATATAGCGATACCTTTAGACTCAAAGGACGTAAACGCCATAAGTTCTAATGGAGCTTACGCCCTTTGAGTCTAAAGGTATCGATATGGAGCATTTGTTATACCAAGTAATTTAAACATTGCGCAAGGTCTCCCTGCTTTATTAAATAGACCTTGGCAGGGCGATCTACTTGAACTATTGTATTGGGCAAGGAATGCCTGGGGACCCTTTTATTCAAGACAGTGGGTCATTCACAATATCATTTAATGAAAACAATGCGTGTCTAACTGCACCAAAAAATAATATAGATATCAATGTAAGTATTAATAGCTAATACTTACATTGATATCTATATTATTTTTTATACTGACGGCGTGTTGTAGGAGTATTGAAGATATTTTAACGAAAATTACTAGAATAATAGGTTATGGGCCCATTTAGACGGGGCGACAACTCGTATGCGATTTTCATTTCACTGCGGCGATTAATTGATCAACTGTACTCATTGTACCTGTACCGCTACCATGAGTTGCTATAGAAAACCCACTTGACATTACTACAGTCGGTATCGAGTAAACGAGCTTCGAATAGTTTTCTATTAAACTTGTATCATGAGTCACATAACCCTTTACTATCCTCGCTAACGTTAACTCGATTGTTTATGTAGTATTCGTTACGTGACGAGCTGACGTGCCTAACTTCACATCAAACACAGTTGTCTCTTTCTAACTATACTGAAATGAATGAATACGGATGATGTTGGACAAAAAGCTACTAATTTAAAGCGTCATAGAACAGAACAGTGTCACTAAGTAATGCGTAAGTGTTTCTTGAATTTGTTTGATTAATATTGACGATTATTATTGTTACACAAGACAATGATCCCTGTCTGTTGGTCGAAAATAAAGCATTGTATACTATTATTATATTGATTATTGTTCATATAGTGAGTGTGAGTGGAGTGTTTCTCATCTCAGAACAAGTGGTTGTGAATTGCAGTTTCTTTTCTTAACATTAAAATGCGAACATAATTTCAGTTATGCAGTTGTTATATGGAAAGGTAGGTACGTACTTTGGTAAAGATTTTGTACTAGTTCTATAATCTTCTTACTTTGATTGGGCGATACAGTTTTTCTGATGAAATATTTTGTTTCAAGTGGTGGTAAACTTGAGGAATGTAATTTAGTTTAGAGTGCGCCTTCTTTCAATGTTTTGACAGAAATCGCAACCTTAGTAAGCGCTGAAGAAAACCACAACAAGGAAGGCCCGCTAATTCCGCTAATCGACGCTGAAATTTTAAATATAGCATATTCATATATCATAATTATTCCACGTAACGTTAATAATGTCGTATTGGCCTTATTTTTGTATCACATAAATGAAATAATGCACTAAACAATAATTCTAATCAGTTTTCACGCTCCAATTTGCCAGTGAGAGAGTTAACTAATACAGTCGATACGGTATTTTTCGATGGCATCTGTCAAATACGTAACTCATGGTACCGATATCCTATAGCAACAGCTACAAAACGTTACTCGCTAGCGTTAAGAATTCGATAGGTAATTTACCGTAGAACTCATACTAGCGATCGTTGGTTCTACAAGTGACCGCTAGAGGCGCTGTACAACTGTCCATACAAATCATTTACGCACTCGCTAGCGAGTACGGTCACCGTAAACTCATGGTAAAGCTACTGGGTAGCCCGCAATGTAATCAAACTCGCATACGAGTTCTCGCCCCATCTAAAAAGGGCCTATAAGTTGACGCGGCCTAATTTTCCGCAACTCGACGTTAGTAGGCTTATGATATTCTAGTTTATATGGTAAGTTTGAAATAATAACTCTTTTTTCTTGTTATAATGTATTTTAGTACACAAAGTGTTAAGATATCTTTCATTCTAAACCGCCATAGTTCTTCGTTTTTTTTTACCTCTATAACTCGAAATATATGAACTTTGCTCTAGTATATCCCTAAGAAATAGTTATTTTGTTTTATCACCTCTGTAACTCAAAGGAAAAATATGGCTAGTTGGTCAAAAGTATCTGGTCTGTAGTAAATAAGTATTACGTCTATAACTCGATTTTTTATCTATTTTACCTCTGTAAGTCGAAGTCAAGAAGCACAAAACCCTAAACCTCTACAAGTCTATCAAGAGTCTATGAAAACCTCTGTAGGTCGAAGAACTCTATAACTCGAAACCTCGCTAACTCGATTTTTTTTAGTGTTTCGAGCTATCGAGGTTCTACACTACATAAGGAGCCGTCTTAATAATTATCATCGCGCACTTTCTTCCCTCCTTATCAGTTTGTCAGTTCGTTCCCCTGTTAAATTGACATTGTCAAGTTAAGTATAATTTACGACGCTTTAATAAAGAAAGCGATTAAAGCAGGTGTCGTCTTCTTTATCACTGTGTCATAATTGTATTAATTGTGTGTGTGCGCAGACCGATTTGGGCTTTAGTGGCTTTAAAATAAGGTTCAGATTGGACGGATAGATTGTCTTTGATAAGGTGATAAGCAGGTGCTAGGGAAAGCTTCCTTGTTTGTAATGTTTCTAGGTGGTATTTTTTGTATGTCTACAAGTTAGATTATACTTTTTGTTGCACAGTACAAGGTACAATTGCCGGACTAATGCCCGTCCATAATAAAGTAGGTTGTCTGTTTTTCATGAGCTGTTAGTCATCTACACCAGGCCGTCTAGCTTAACTGGCCGCGACTTCGTATCTCGCGCGACAGAGCATCATCTGTCACTGTCACACTGTATTGAGTTGAAAAAGATAGGTAGCATTTGTCGCGCGACAAAGAGTCGCGTGTCACAGTTGTGCTAGAGGTACAGGGGTCTCCAAACTTTTTAGCAAAGGGCCACACGACATGGTCGACCACGGAGTTACGTTATCTTTTTTTCTCGGCCGCTGGCATCCTTGGGTGTATCATTGGAGAGCGAGTTCTCGCGAGCCGGACGATGGGCTTATAGGGAACGTGCACGACGAAGGTGCTGCCAACTGGTGCCGCCAATCTAAATTATGTACTTACCCTCTCATGCTGGGGCCACATTGACGAAAACGCCGTTAATAACGTTAATTTATCGCGATGAAGGACGATTAACGTCAGTGTAGCTACGACTTATTATATTTGACATTGATACTTCGATATTGTCATTGACATTGACAGCTTGATTTGACAGGGGTGATAGTTTCCTTTATTGTCCGCCCGTGTCTCTTTTGTCGTTTAGTGCTGCCATATAGTTCGTGCACGTTTCCTATCCGCGGGCCGGATTGGACCGGCTCCTGGGCTGGATCCGGCTCGCGGGCCGTAGTTTGGAGACCCCTGCTCTACACTAAACATGTTCGAAACCCGGAAATGCACTTCGACTTTCTTCGATTGCTGAAAATGTGTGTTTTCACGTGAATAAATAAAAATAAAATAAATAAATATTAGGGGACATCTTACACAAATCGAACTAGCCCCATAGTAAGCTCAATAAGGCTTGTGTTATGGATACTAGACGACGATGTATTTAATAGATACAAATACCTAAATACATAGAAAACATCCATGACTCAGGAACAAATATTCGTGCTCATCACACAAATAAATGCCTTTACCGGGATTCGAACCCAGGAACTCTTGCTTCTTAGGCAGGGTCACTACCAACTAAGCTAAAGCGGTCGTCATAAAGTAACCCACACTAGGTTAGGTTGACGTAGGACTGAGGGGTCTTCAACCTTTTCGAAATCGAGGGCCAAAAATGTTTTTGTATAGTGGGCCGCATTTTTTTTACCGCCCTTGGTGTGTAATTGTGTATTATACTATTATTGAATATTCGCCCACAGAGACAAAAGCCCCTGTTTGAATGTTGTTCATGAATTGATGACGGTTGCTGTGGGCGATAAGGAATGCTGTCCACTTTGCATGGCTCTAATGCATCAATCGAGAGTGGAGGCAGCGCTGGTGAATTATTGATGAACAAGGGACTTGGATAGAATATATACTGTTTTGAATTGAATTAAACAATCCCTAGTGTTGTTTATAGATAGATAGATTTTTACTTCATTTACGCCTGCCGCCTATGAAGCTAGAGGTCCCGGGTTCAAATCCTGGTAAGGGCAAACATTTGTGTGCTGAGCACGACTATTTGTTCCTGAGTCATGGATGTTTTCTATCTATTTAAGTATGTATTTATCTATACAGGGCGGGAGGGACTATACCGACATACTTTAGCCATGAATTCCTGGTGGTGTGACGAGTAAATAATGTTATATCAACATGGGTCGAATATTGTCATTTTACATGAATAGTCTTATGGAACAAAATAAATCAGTAAATTCAGCCCCTCGTTATAAACATGTCCTTACTGGAGGAAAAGTTATCAAAAAGAAAAAAAAAGCTAAAATGGAAACGAAAGGTCAATTTTTTTGGTCTCGTAGTCGCTTACCATCAAATACTGCGAAGGTTAATTGCTGTTTAGTTAAAGGATTTAAAAAAAATTGTTATTTTATCTTAGTCACATTTATTAGGGCTTCTTACACACTTGGGAATTTTCATTTAAAAAATAATGAATATCTCTGAAAGTAAGCGTTTTTCGACTATACATCACATAACTTTTTTTACTCCTAATAGTTGTTAGAATCTATAGTTAAAGTTTGTCGGTATAGTCCCTCCCACCCTGTATATGTATATCGTCGTCTAGTACCCATAGTACAAGCATTGCTTAGTTTGGGACTAGCTCGATTTGTGTAGGCCTGTCCCCCGCTATCTATTTACTTATTTATACTTTAGGAATATGAAGTACCTACGTACGTAGGTGGCAGTGGCGTGGCGTAAAAGATATCCATGGGCAAGCCGGTGCAGATTTGGTGTACATTTTTCTGCTGCAGCGGTAGAATAAAGTGGTTAAATGCCTGATAATAGGCAAGCCGGTAGGAATCGAGTTCTTTGGACGCCACGCCACTGGTAGGTACCTTGTCTACAAGAGGTGGCAGATGCGTTATGAAATTGATAATAACCATAGTATAGTATTTTTACTAAGCATAATCGATTTCATTAGGAAAAAGGATAACGGAAGATTAGGTTAGATATTGTTAGGACGTATCCTGGACTATAATACTGCGGCCATAAGGAAAAACGGCACTCTTTTTTTTTGTAAAAGTGTTAGATAGGCCATTTTGCTTTATGGCGGCAGAATAAGTACTTTAAAGTATTTGTAAATATGTGCAGTTAGAAGCAGAAAAAGGTGACCTCTGCAGTACAAAATATACATATCGATACCTTTAGACTCAAAGGGCGTAAGCTCCATTAGAACCTACGGCGTTTAAGTCCTTTGAGTCTAAAGATATCGATATATCGTGGAGGGGTCACCTTTCCTTGCAGCTGCAAGTAAAGTTCCAAATGAACATTTTATAGATCTAAACATACTAAACTATACAATGATAAATCTTCTTCGATGTGTATTTAGCCTGATTCCACTAATAGGGACACTTAGCAAAACCGTTCAGCAGTGCGACACGGCTACGAAATTATAATAAAAATACTACAAAAATAAACAAAGAGAATAGGGAATATTATTAATCGTTATTTATCGATCTACAAGCACGAGAACAAAGCGTTGACCCCAACCCACCCCTACGGGCCGAATCAACGCGTGCGCCGTTGAAAGATCGATATTGTCTTCCCCTCGCACATCTGTTGCGCTCCTGCGCGGGCGCACCAACCATTGCCGGTTTTCATATAAAGTTAGAGATGTTAACTGTTTTATCCTATCCTACTTCCAATCCTTCTTTTTTATTTTATCCTACTAATATAAAAAACTAGCATTTACCCGCGGCTTCGCGCGCGTTAATCCCGTTAATGTCCCAAGGGAAGTCGTGACCGACCGAGATATAAAGTATCCTATGTTTCAATCCATGACCAAGGACCATTAAAACAAGAGGACTGTCATTAATCCATACAAAAAGCTGTTTCCCGAATTTACAACGCCATCTATGTATAAGCTTGGTATAAGAATTATATTATTTACAATTATTCAACTTTGCAAGCGGGACACAGTATTTAAATGTTAGAATTTATTTATTATTAGCTATTTACGAACTAATTGTTACTATACTATGTTTCTTTGTTCAATAATAACATCGTTAAATGTTTAGTTTTTTAGCGACGTCTAGTTTTTGCCCGGATATCCCCTTGCGGTCGGGGTACGCTCCAAAGTATGGAGAATGACAGTCCTCTTGTTTTAATGGTCCTTGCCATGACCAAGTCTACTTGTATGCCAAATTCAATCCAGTCAATCACCCAGTTGTTGCCATTACGGGAACAACGCAAGCGACGTTTACAATTACAATGCCCCACGTCCGTTATTATCAGGAACAGGATAAACAGATTACATTTTAAATCTGTGTAACCCAATTAGATAAATGGGTACCTATGTAGGAAGCGCGAGTTTCCTTTTGTATTAAATTGCCATTATTTTTAATTTTGTTTCATATCCTTGAATATTGAAAGGAAGTTTGAGACAAACCGAGATAGGGGTAGACCAGAAAGAAATCACTCCTATTACTAAAAGAGAACTCGCTATCGAGCTATCAAGTAAATATCCTATGATTCAATCCAGGACTTGGCCTATTTTCCTGCTTAATTCAATTATAATATTTAGTGACAAACATCCACCTTCACAGACTATCACATTTATAATATGTATTTCTAGGTAATTTTATGATATTCTTAGCAAAAATTAAATGACGTAGTAGCTAGATTATAGACAAAATAAAAAATGGCAATTTAATTCAGCTGTGAATTGAGAATTTTAAAAATTACTTCACTATGATCGATGTCAGGATTGCGAAAAAGGACTAACGCAAATTGCTGTTAAAATTAATTGTAAAACAAAGAATATTAAAAGAAACTTACAAACGCGGTAATGGATGCCATTTTAGTCGATCTATTCCTGTGGCGAGGGTGTGATATTTTAAATCAGGGGACGAACACGGGGGTTGTCGGCTGCACTTCCGTTCAGGGTGGAATTTCAGACGCGTTTAATGTAAGACAACAAACGTGCGTGTGTTTTGCGTAAAATTATATAATTGTTGATGATAGGATTGTTGATAGGTGTTTATTTTGTTGGATACGCACATTTCAGTCTAAGCGGTATCATAATTTCGAAATCGGGTATAGCTTTATAGAAGACTAGCTGATGCCCGCGACTTCGTCTGCGGTGTAAATTATAATTACGCAATTAATCTTAATAGGCAATTAATAGTTTCTGATATTTGTTCATAAACTTTGTTGTAATTAAACAAAACCCTCAAATATTGGGCCCAAAACTGCACAATGCACATTTACCGTGAAAATCAATTCTTAAGTCCATTTAAGGATTATTACCAAAAAATTAAATGCACTTAATAAACCGCTTGTTACTTACACAAAAAAACAATCTACTAATTGCTATATGCTATGCATGGAGTTAAAAACCTTTTACTTTAAAAATTGTACGGGTCCCTAAAAAAACTTTCAACCCCTACTTGCTCAACCCGTCTTCGAGATAAATTTTAATGAACCGTGAAATCATTTGAGTTCTATTCAGTTTAATCAGTTTTAGATACCCTACTTTAAAAATCATTTGGTCCCTTTATAAAGTTTTGGTCCCCATTTATAACCCTTGGAGATGAATTTCAAAAAATGGTTTAACATTTTTTCTGTACCCTTATTGAAGGATCTATGTACGAAGTGTCAGATTTCCTACTTCAAAAATCCTTTGGACCCTATACAGAGTTTCAACCCCCATTTAAACCCCTTTGGGGATAAATTTCAAAAAACTGCAATCACTTTTCTTTTCTTTTTTAGATGAGTTCAAGATCTACTACAAAAATCGTTTGGTCCCTTTACAAAGTTTCAACCCCCTTTTGATCCCTTTTTAGGGATGAAAAAACGGTAAAACCACATTTCTTTTTTCTTATTAAGGAGTCTATGTACGATGTCCCAGATCGCCAACTTCAAAAATCTTTTGGTCCGTATACGTTTAGTTTCGACCCTCATTTAAACCCCTTTGGGGATGAATTTCAAAAAAACAGCAATCACTTTTCTTTACTCTCATGGATGAGTTTATGTAAGAAGTTTAAGATCTACTATAAATACCGTTTGGTCTCCATACAAAGTTTTGACCCCCGTTTGACCCCTTCTTAGGGATGAATTTAGAAAAACGAAAAATCACTTTTTCTACTCTTATTGAGGAGTTTATATACGATGTCTTAGAGCTCCAACTTCAAAAATCGTTTGTACCCTACACAAAGTTTCAACCCCCATTTTAACCCCTTTGGGGATGAATTCCAAAAAACAGCAATCACTTTTCTTTACTCTTATGGATGAGTCTATGAACGAAGTTCAAGATTTACTACAAAAATCGTTTGGTCCCCATACAAAGTTTCAACCCCCGTTTGACCCCTTTTTAGGAATGAATTTCGAAAAATGGTAAAACTACTTTTCTTTATTCTTATTGAGGAGTTTATGTACGATTTCTCAGAGCTCTAACTTCAAAGTTCAAATTTTCAACCCCCATCTAACCCCTTTTGGGGATGAATTTCAAAAAACCGTGAAATGACTTTCCTGTACTCATATTGTGGAGACTATGTACGATATCTCAGAGCTCCAACTTCAAAAATCGTTTCAAGCCCCATTTAACCCCCGTTGGGGATGAATTTTGAAAAACGGTGAAATTACTTTTTGCAACTAATCTCCTAGTTTAAAAATCGTGTGGTCCCCATTTAAACTTTCAACCCCCGTTTTACCCCTTTTAGGGATGAATTTCGAAAAAGGGTGAAATTACTTTTCTCTACTTATATTGAAGGATCTATGTGCGAACTCTGAGATCTCCAACTTCAAAAATCGTTGGTGCCTATACAAAATTTCAACCCCCGTTTAACCCCTTTTGGGGATGAATTTCGAAAAACCGTGAAATTACTTTCCTACACTCATATTGTGGAGCCTATGTACAATGTCTCAGAGCTCCAACTTCAAAAATCGTTTTAACCCCCATTTAACCCCTGTTGGGGATGAATTTTGAAAAAAGGTAAAACTACTTTCTTAGACCTTTATCGAGGAGTCTATATACGAAGTCTCAGATCTGTAACTTAAAAATAATTTGGTCCCTAAACAATATTTCAACCCCCGTTTTACCCCTTTTAGGGATGAATTTCGAAAAAGGGTTAAATTACTTTTCTTATCTCATATTGAAGGATCTATGTGCGAACTCTCAGATCTCTAACTTTAAAAATCGTTTGGTGCCTATACAAAGTTTCAAACCCCCATTTAACCCCTTTTGGGGATGAATTTAGAAAAACCGTGAAATTACATTCCTGTACTCATATTGATGGGTCTATGTGCAAAGTCTCAGATCTCCGTCTTTAAAAATCGTTTGGTCCCCATTTAAACTTTCAACCCCCGTTTAAGCCCTTATAGGGATGAATTTCGAAAAACCGTGAAATTATTTTTCTGTACTCATATTGAGGAGACTATGTACGATGTCTCAGAGCTGCAACTTCAAAAATCGTTTCAACCCCCATTTAGGATGTTCCCCATTGGGGATGAATTTTGAAAAACGGTAAAATTACTTTCTTCGACCTTTATTGAGGAGTCTATATACGAATTCTCAGATCTGTAACTTCAAAATAATTTGGTCCCTATACAACATTTCAACCCCCGTTTAACCCCTTTTAGGGATGAATCTCAAAAAAGGGTGGAATTACTTTTCTCATGTCATATTGAAGGATCTATGTGCAAACTCTCAGATCTCTAACGTCAAAAACCGTTTGGTGCCTATACAAAGTTTCAACCCCCATTTAACCCCTTTTGGGGATGAATTTCAAAAAACCGTGAAATTACTTTCCTGTACTCATCTTGATGGGTCTATATGCGAAGTCTCAGATCTCCTACTTTAAAAATCGTGTGGTCTTCATATAAACTTTCAACCCCCATTTAACCCTCTTTGGGGATGAATTTCCAAAAACGGTGAAATTACTTTTTTTAAATTGTATTAAAGAGTCTATGTTCGAAGTCTCAGATCTCCTACTTTAAAAATCGTATGGTCCCCATATAAACTTTCAACCCCCATTTAACCCCCTTTGGGGATGAATTTCAAAAAATCCCTTCTTATCCCTTACTTTCGTTATATAACCACCCTACTGTGAAAATTTCAAGTTCCTAACTTCAGTAGTTTCGGCTGTGCGTTGATCAGTAAGTCAGTCAGTCAGTCAGGACTTCTTCTTTTATATATTTAGATGAACAAAATAGGTGTACATCGGGCGGTATACATAAAATTGTTTAGTCATAATGTTTGGTCGAACATTTATGCTGAAATCGTAGTCTTTTCAAGAATGTCATAACACAAACCTAACATTTAACCAATTCAACGGGGCTATTGAAAAAAAAAAAGAAATACATATTATTAGTTTCAACGGAAGAACTTTTCCACCAAACATTACATTTGGACAAATAAGTACGGACAACGCGATGGGCTATCAAAATGGAAAAATGAATAAAAAAATATTTTTACTAAAAAAAACCCGACCGCGGTGCACTTTAAAAGTGCATAAAATCCGCCATTTTGTTTATTTTAACGAACTTCATACCCAGTGACACTCGCGCCATCAAGACGAATCCAATGATGTATCATTTATCAAAATCGGTTGTGCCGTTGAGTAATTACGAGCCCTCCTTTGGGCTTCGCCGCAGTCGGGTAAAAATAATAAAAAAAACTAGAAAGTAATAGAAATAATATCCGTTTCCGGAAAATTAAGGAAACTGGTAAGTTTTAGGTAAACTAGGCAGATCTCGAGAGTGGAAAGTACCTAGATTAAGCATTGACTCTGGCTTATACCGTTTATAATATGCAATGTCCTAGGACCCAGGTGTTAGACTAAACATAGCATGTTATTCATTGTCAATGTGTCCGGACGCTGAGTTTTGAATAAGACATGAGAAAAGATTAATATTTATTATGCAGTATAGAATGGTCGCAGTATCGTAGCATGATTGTGGGTGGCATTAATATATTTGTAAATGAAATTAATTGTATCAATCCTCACTTGTTTAACACTTATTCCACCAAGAAGATGTCCCTTTGGTCGGACACTGTAATTTTCCAAGGTGTGGCATAATTTTGTGGCTGTAGTGCAAAAAGGGTGCAAGTCGATGATGATGATGATGACATACAATCTAAGTCTAAAGGAGCTTAAGTCTTTCAATAGACTTGTGAACTTTTGTACCTAATAAATATGTGACTTCCCAAGTCCGACGCACACAGCGTCTTCCCCGCGGGCGGGGGTGACCTCTCCGCGATACGATCACATAAGGGCCGCGACCCGATTTGCCTCAGGCAACTCAAGATTCGAATATCCTGGATTAACTTCACTCCGACCATGGTCGGGCTCAGCTATGTTTCTTGTCGGAGTCTTCTTAGCTGGGCTAGGGGTAGCGAACTGACTACGAAAACTCCCAGTAACTCGATCACACACTCTACATAAAGACTGGTTGAACTGTTTCAACCATTCCCGCTGGTCCGCTGCTCACTTTGCTACTAGCGAACCTGCTTGCAGGTTTGTAAGCCCCCAATTGGTCCGATTCCTACCCAAGAGTCAGTAGGACTCGTGTCGTAAGTCAAGTCAGGTTCTAAAAAAAATATTTGACTTGTATCCCTTTTCACCAGACCCTATACATTTGTCGTTTAGATTATAAGCAGGTATTTCTATGAAAGCGTAGATTTTGAATTTACTTACACTAAAATCATGAACAGAATTCTTTAGATTTGTTCTAGAAGATTCGGAAATAGTATATTATGATACGAGTGGGCGAAGTTGGTCATTACAGTTGAGGCTGTGTTGCATAGCCCGAGCCGTGAGGCGAGGGCTTTATAGCCGAGACTGTAATGACCAATGCCCACGAGTGTCATACGACGTTTTTCAACACACTTGCGAATAAAAAATAATACTTATCATTTAGAATGTCGGTTTTGTACAATTTATTTAGTGGTTTATCTATCCTCGTCTGTCGTCACCTCGACGTGTGGTGTCGGTGTAGTGCGGGCGCACGCTCATGAACACGCTGCGCGGGGATAACATCCGCGCGCCGAGTCCCACGACGACGTGCTCTCATTGGTCAATTGGCGGTAATTACAGCACTTGTGCAGTAATGTAAAGTAAAAAGCACTTGTGTGTAATAAGCTGCGTTCCGCGCATAAGAACCACCAAATAAGAGCAACTTTATGAGCAAGTGTGTTGAAAAAATATAAAAAAATCTAGTTGGATGACAATTATGTGTTATGATGATTATGCAGATTATGCACTTCTTTCGGCGCCGTCTCCTACCGGAGGTTGGCGGCAGAGATGGGCATTATTCGAATAATGTTTTATTTGAATGGTCATTCGAATAAAAAATAATTCACGATATTTTTATTCGCGGATGATTTATTCGCGAATAAATCATCCGCGAATAATTTATTCGCGGATAAATCATCCGCGAATAAATCATTCCACGACTTTTCAAATGACGGATGATTTATTCGTTATTTTATTCTAATAAATCCAAGAAAAATATTTAAGGTACAACACGAATAATGACTTGTTTTTACTGTACTTATATTGGTTCAAACACATAATGTGTTCCTAAAGGCTCAGGCTTCCTAAAGGCAGTTTAAATAATAAATATATTTGTTTTATATAAGTATCCTTCCGTTAGTACAGAAACAGTCTTTCAGTTCTGTTTAGTTATTATTTTTTCGAGAAAAGTCAATATGGTATTACAATAAATAATTTTTCGTGGCAATTCATTCGCGAATAAATCATCCGCGAATAAATTATTCCACGAATAATTTTTTTGAGTACGAATAATCAACCGCCAATTTTATTCGTCATTCGCGAATAATTTGGTTGTTCTTATTCGTTATTCGTCATTCGAATAAGTTTTGCCCATCTCTGTGGCGGTCATCATTGCAATTTAAACCTTATCGACGGCTGCTTTGAATAGCGAATTAGCGATCGAGTGCTCATCCCGAACCAATCTCGAAGGTTCCTGAGCCGAGATGTGTTACGTCTGCGTGGTCTTCAGCGTCCCTTGTATTATTAATTGTAGAAAGATTATGCACAGGAGGTAGTTATATAATAATTGTGAATATGCGAAGTTTAAGGGGTGCTTGCTGTTTTGTTGACAAACGTTGCATCGAATGTTTAATTTCTTCGATTTTTCATTTCCGTGACAACACAACTTATTATTCTGAAACCGTAAAATTGACATAATTTTTTTATAGTAACCACTAGGTTAACTTTAGGTTGGTTTTATATCAGTAAACAAAAAAAGGTTTCTCAATAAAAAAAATAAAACATTTATTCATATGTTTGTCGGTAACTCAATTAGCATTCTTTTGCATCGATATTCCTCACCACCTACTCATTTACGTTTGTCAACTTTGCGGAGTCTATACTCCGCTACCCAAAGGTTGTCTGGAAGGCTCTTTAGTGATAAGACCGCCTATTGTTTACCACTATTTTTATATAAGTTTGCAATGTCATTTTCTTTTGGTGTGCAATAAAGTATGATTGTATTGTATTGTAACTCAAAGGTATACCAGGTAGGTATTGAGAGCGTTTTGCATAATTTCATCATTAACAATTAAGCATAAGTCGTCGGCAGCCAGGTTTTTTCTATGAATTAGAAAGGACACGTAATCCTAGACACATGCTAGGCACAAGCACAACGCCGCGTTCATAGGCGGCCGATGATCTCCACATCTGGTGTTATACAAAGGGTCATTTCATTTGAAATTAATGAAGATGTAACAGACACAGACTTGGTTTTTTTTCCTTACGTCACCTCGCATTCCCTTCGTCCTAGTACCAACGTATAAGGACGAACAAGTAGCCCAACTTCGTATCAGCGACCTGGTTCGAGCCCAGTGACCGCAACGGCCAACCACCCGGCCCGACAATCACAATGCTCGGATGTGGGTTGTGAGTTTGACAGGTTTAAAAAAAAAAAATAAATAAATAAAAAAAAAAAAAAAAAAACCCAACTTCGGCAGTTTAGGAGCGCGCGACGACGCGTGAATACGTATTCACACAGACGCGCAATAGCTCGTCTGCGTGAGTGCGATCCGTACTGGAGAATTCTTACGCATTCTTAAAACTTTGCTTGTAGTGTAGCACACATTCAAGCGCGCGATGTACCTTTAGTAGGAAGAGACATTACTGCTACAAGTATTATACTATGCCATCAAGCCACACTCACAAATAATAAACTGGATCAAAGTCAAAATACAAATATCAATCATCAGAGCGGTCTCTATTAGAATTAGGGGAACGAGAAGAAAGATAGGAAGATTTGGATGCGAAGATGGCTGCGGAATACCCATCCTGGAGCACTAGATTTCTCTTCTTTTTACCATATTTTACCATACTCTATCATCACTAACAAAAAAAAAAATTATACTATGCTAGTACTTACCTACGAGTATTTATTAGCAGGAGTGACTCACTCCGCAATTTCGCCGCGCGGCCTTGAGGCCTTAGCCAGCGACCAGATTCTGAATAAACAGTTTTCAGGTTTTTAGTTGGTCGTGTAACACCTTGTATATAGATTTATAAAAAGGTTTATGTATTGACCTGTAAGGCAAATCTCTATTCAGATTGTCTCAGTAGGTACAACGTTAACTGTATTGTTTTTGCTTCGCTCGCTACGTTCTCCGCGGGACATTCCGTGTTGATTGCGCTAGGGTTATCAAAGGGCAGTGGCTACGACTAATGTCATTGTCATTAACGTCATGCACTCTTTCTTTTAGCTAACTTCAGAGATTTGCTATTCAAGGAATTTCTTTATGACTCAATTTACCAGTAGTTCTCTCCGATCGACGTATTCTGTTGGTTATCAAACTTAAAAATTATATTTGTTTTAACGATTTTGGTACCAAACGTTGGTATCAGCGTAGGTAATTCGTCCCATTCGTTTTTCGTTCACTTCGTATTTCGTGTCATTTTATATTCGTCACACATTCTTTATTAAGACTATTCTTTATACATAAAGAAAGTAATACGTAGCTACACTGACGTTAATCGTCCTTCATCGCAATAAGTTGCGGCGTTTCCGTCAATGTGGTCCCAGCATGAGAGAGTACTTGATTTAAATTGCCGGCACCAGTTGGCAGCACCTTCGTCGTGCACGTTCCCTATACGTGTCGCGCGTTCCTAAACGACCGAAGTTGGACTTTCTTCTTGTTCGTCTTTATAGGGGAGACCGGGTATGGTTGTCTCGCGGGTTGGTTGTCACAGCGGCCATAAAATAATACTAAACGAAACATTAAGTACATCGATCGGTGCTAAAAGATCGCAAGAGCTGTACCTACATCCTTCCGTACTTCACCAATCGATGCACTTATTCCTTCGTTTAGTATTATTTTATGGCCGCTGTGACAACCAACCCGCGAGACAACCATACCCGGTCTCCCCTACTTTGCGGCAGTTATGCTAGAGTTACTGGCAGGCCCGCGCTGACCCCCGGCAGCGCCTGTGTGCAAACCTATGATATATGAAGCACCTCTTTATTGTCGTCCTGTTTCGAATTCCGGCGCCCCTGTTGCCTTGGCGCCTGTGTGCGTTGCACACTTCGCACACAGGGGCGGCGCGGCCCTGGTTACTGGTAATCTTTGCCTGTTTTTCGACAGCCATCCATCAATGTTTCAACTACTAATGACCTTAACTTGTCACTAATTACGTAGGATAGTAATTGCTTTAAGCACTGAGCGCAGCTCTAGACAGGTCCTTAGAGCATTTCATAGCATCCGACAAAGCATTGTTCTGAGACCAATCTACGACTATTAACAGATACATCGGAAATTTTTATCTCATCACAATTTCATTTGATGGCAGGATATTGGCACATAATAGGTGCGGTAAGTCGAAACCAAGAAAACAGGCTGCCATTTTGGAATGCTTAAACCTTTGTGTCATGCCAAGGCCTTTCTTCCTTTGATGCAACGATCTTCTGGTATTTGGTGTTATGGTTTTTAAAACTACAGTTTTGTTAGAGACAGAGACTTCTGTACGTAGCAGTGGCGTGGCGTCCATAGAACCCGATTCCCACCGGCTTGCCTATTTTAAAGCATATGACCGTAGTATCTACTACTCCTGAAGAAAAAGTAATCCAAATCTGCTCCGGCTTTACTAAGAATATATTTGACGCCCCGCCACTGGTACGTAGAACTATTACTTGTTCTGCGGCTTGAACACATTTTTGGTGTCGTTCCCAAACAAAAGTTAAGGTAATCGCCGCTTTTCAATAAAGACGAAATCTATTAGCATCTTTATAATACTAACCTGCTTTATGGCCTCATGGAGAGCTGCAAAGTGGTACCTTTCCCTTATTCGCGTAATTTTGCAAAGTCGGATAGCGAAAGCCACATGGACATAACACCTTCGTCCACTCGTGAGCTTCAAAGGCACCGCCGTGGGATTGTCGGGAGTGATCGTCATTACCGGCGCGCGGTGGCGCGTAATGCGCGTGCCCAGGCATGCTAGATGCGTCGCAGAACGTTGCGCAATATCCGGTGGATAAGGGCCGGCGCTATTAATGCTATTATAGTACATTACACAACTAGGGTGGTAAAATAAAGAAAGAAAGAAGATAGGCTTTCTTTATTACCTCCCGTGTTGTGTACAACATTTTATGTCTACACTTGGCCAGAAAGCGGCTTTTTCCGTACGCGTAGCGTGCGGTAAAAGCCACTTTAAGGCCAGGTGTGGCATAAATACCATTAAATAACCTACAAAATTTTTACTTTTATTATGAAACCGTTACGATAAACGCAAGTTTTGACATAGTAGCAGAACAAAGTTCTTGATTTCCCCAAACAACGTATGCCTCGTGACGTCGCGTTATAATGGGCTTCAGTATGGAGCGTTTCGGCATGTTTTTGGGAGTCAAAAAAGGTGATTTTAACATTGCAGTATCTCGGTGAGTTTTTATAATATTAAAGTGGTTTTTTTTTCACTAATATTTCTATTATTGAAAGGTCTTTCTATAACATATCACAGAAAAAAGTTGCCAATAGCCAATTAAGAACCGTCCTTCGTTTGAAAGTCGGTTAAAAAATAAAATTCGCCGGCGCCTGCTGCTATATTTGCTGGAACACGAATTAAAAAAAAAACGAGTTCGAAAAGTTCTGAAATCGACCCGACTTACCAGTGGTTATTTTCTTCAACATGGTCTGTGGTCCTGAAAATGGGCCGTGCTTAACAAAAGCCTAAGAACCACTGTTCCATACGGACGCCGAACCCCATTTCCTGCGCACACGCATGCTCTGATACGCTTTTTACTAGAACCCTATATCATTCCTTAGAGCAGAAAAACTAAAGGCAATTTCCTACTAAATTCCTGTCTTGATTTATCTTGAGATCGTGTTTTTATTCCAGTATGCATTTTTGCTGTGATCTTTTATTGTGGCAATGTGATAACATGGAGGTACTTACTTCGTTTATGACATGGTAATGTTACTTATCTCACAAAATGCTGCATTTTCTGTGTGTGGGATGCATTAAATGTTAATATTACATATGCACGCAATGTACCTTTATAGATTTGAAATAGTACATTACACAACTAGGGTGGTAATACAAAGAAAGGCCGAGATCGCAGATGTTGATGTTGATGTTTTTAATTTTGTAGGTACTTATTGATTTTTAGTACCTATTCACAAAATTACAAACCTTAATGATTATTTTACTTGAGGGTCGATTTCAGGTATTTTCCAGCGTTTTTTTTTATTTAATTAGTGTCAATCGTTTTTTACAGCGAAGGAGCGAGTGGTGGTGGTGGTGGTCGGAGGGGCAAAACTTGGTACAGGTCGCGTCACGTAAAAAGAACGCTGGTTGTCAAGCTGCGCATTAGGCCATTTATCGATCTATTTGGTGGTATGAGGTGCGACGCGGGGAGGGCGGGTTAATCGAACCGCGCCGCGAGCAAAAGGCTAGTTCAAAAGTAAAACAATAAACATAGTACTTTCGTGCGCGAGTGTAACAATGCGCAAACACACCCCGTCTACTTTCTTCCAGCGTTCTTTTTACGTGAGGCGACCTGTACTAGGTAGCCGTGCGGCGAAATCGCGGAGTCAGCCGTTCCTAACTAAGCTGCCAAATGAAGGATAACATGCACTGAAAAAAAAAAGAATTGTTAGTACAATGATTCATTTAAAGACTTAACAGTCAACAAAAAACGTAATTTCCTTTAGATTCGCTTTGTTACAATGACCACACGATAGGTATCGAATCGCGTCGCATCCTGCCCCCCGATTGTCTGCGGCCGATGGACCGGCGCGGGCGTCGAACACGGGACCCCGCGGAAGTATCGGCTCACATGTCGGATGGATGACCCGGGGGGGTTTTCTTTTCGATTGATGTGACAATGAACGAAACGGTTAGCAAAAACACTATAGTCATTTAAGAGATGTTAATAGGACAGTGACATTTCAAAATTCACCTGATGGAAAGCAGGCATCGTGGCCCATGGATATCTGCAACACCTCGGAGAGAACCGTCGAGAGGTTAGGTTACAGTTGCTATGGCAATGGCACCATAATTATTCTCCTTTTCCTTGCAACGGTTTTATTATTGAGGATTGTGTTCATTTCTTTGGTACAATTTATGATGGTGATGTTCCGCCATCTCTCTCTATCTGCAGTCGAAGGTAGAGCACTGTACTGTAGTGTCGAGAGTTATGCGAATCTGAAACGTGGAACGACTGATACTTCTGCCTTTTGGTCGCTTGCTTTCGATTTTAGCTACCATATTTTTTTCAGGTTGTTCCTAAGTATAAAAGCCTTGAATATAACTCTTTTGGTGCGTTACGGTTCTCTCGGGTTTACGGAACCCCTGGGCCGGGTTTACGGTTCGTGCGCTGAAACAATGGGCAGGATGTGTCACCGTCCCTATTGTCGGCGACAATACACTATCCGATTAATTGTCCGGTTGGATCTTCGTGACTCTACTTTGATACTCTACTCTTAAATAAACTAGTACTTTGTCTCTAACAGGGTAACACTCGAAATTTCCGTAAGTTATTTCCGAATGTTTCCTTTTTTTTTGAACTGGTATAATTGCGAAGGCAATTTTTTGAAGAACGGTGATTATGCCGTGGTTAGTATGTAATAGAAAATATAATAAGGATAGGTTAGTGTTCTTTCCTGAAAAAAAAGAAACATGTCAACATGAGTTGGAATGACGAAATTCGCGAGAACGTAGCTCACTCGCTCGATCAACGAAACACTATAGGCAAATTTAGCGAATTTTATAAAAAAAATTGCCATCTGCATTTTTTAGCTTACGACCAATGAGTTTTTAAGGCAAAAGCCTCCTTGTGCTCACTTGCCATCTTAAGGAGTCTAGGTTATAGTCACAACCGCGGACCTACTTTTAAAATTGGTCACGTTTCAAATTGCATTCAGGGAAAGCTCATCGACAGGCCTCTACTTTTATAAATTACTGAACATATAGCTAGCATTGCGCATAAACCAGTAAGTATATCTATCTATTCCCACGCATGGCTATAATCTAGCAAAGAGGACATTCCAGTGCACTCGATCAAGCGAGGGTCGCACCCATCCGTCACAGGCCAGCGGCTGAGCCATTCATCCTGTATTGCGATACCTACATATAAAGCATTTTAACTTAGTACACAGATAATATAAATCTTATATATGTATATGTACATAAAACAAAGTCGGGTTAGCTACACACGGGTAAATCGGGAATGGGTGGACCGATTTTTATGATCTTTGAATTTACGAGTTTGTGTCAGCCCCGAATAACAAAATAACTATATGTCCTGGGTAATTCTATGAAAATGTAACACAAGTTACCATTTCGTGTGTTTATTTATTAATGGCATAAATTTAAATATTAATTTGAATCTAGATAAGTATAAATTTAATTTCTTGATATATTGACACCTGAATTTGTACCATCAATATAAAGACACGCTAAAAATTGGTAACTTGTGTTACTCTCTGTCGTTGAATTGCCCTCTACACAATAAAATTCTCAGGCGGAACGAAGTTCGCCGGGATAGCAAATTAAAAATAAAAACAATTATAAAATTATATACCATTGAAATATTCCGTTATACCCGATAGTTGATGCGAAGTGTGGCGTTTGACAATCTTAACTTATTTGTCTTTCATGATCCGATCGATGTATCCGACTCACATCGATTCCAATAGCCTCCCAGAACGATAATCGCCTGTTTAGTCTATAGCTGAGTGACAACATCCCGTTACCGCTCATCGGTTAAGTGCACTGCGCAAGCGCAGCTTCCGCGAACCACTTGGATTACTCTTACTAAATAGTCTGTTTTTTAAGTTTGAATAAATGTGAAAAAACCACCTGGCAGGGGTCGCTGAGTCAATCAAATAAGTAGGATATGCCGAGGCAAAGTTGGCTTATTTTTTTTTCAAGACCAGTAAAACAAACTGTTCGAATGCCTTGAAATAGGCAAGGGACTGGAAATCGAGTAGTGTAGTCGCCAGTGGCGTGGCGTAAAAGATATCCTTGGGCAAGCCGATACAGATTTAGTGTACATTTTCCATAAGAGCTGTAGAATAAGGTGCTCAAATACCTGATTTTAGGCAAGCCGGTAGGAATCGAGTTCTTTTCCAGAAATATGTCTGCGACTCATTCATCTGTCTCCATACATTTAGTATGAAAAAGGGCCAGATGAATGAGGTGACCGCAGACATACTTCTGGAGAAACGCCCTTGGACGCCACGCTACTGATAGTCGCCATGTCACTGATGCGCTACTTAGCGCTACTCAATCTCAAAATCAAATCCAATATTCAAACAACGTCCAAACGAAGCAAACAGTCGCGTCACGTATGGAAATCAGCCGGCACAGACAATATACAGAAGAGGGATACATATGCGGGTACTAATTCACTCGCCGATTAAGTAATAGCTCCAAATTGGATACCAATTTATCAGTTAACGGAATTTGTAACAAAATAAAAGTCCTTTAATCGTGAAGTCGTTGATTGGGGCAATAAAGTAGACTGGCATTTAATTTATCGTTACATTTGAACAAGTCAAGTAAAGCAAAAAATAAAAGTGGTACCGAAATATCAAAAAGAAAAAATAACAAAACTTAGAACAAAATACCTAGTGTATTGTGAAGTCAAGCCTACAGTATAGCATATTTCGCAAGATAATGAATAAGATCGATCGTGAATTTATTTATTTTCCACAGATAGATTTATATAATTCAAAAAAGTATAAAGGGAGAATATAATTGAAATATTTAACTTCTGTTTAATGTATTATAATAACAGTAACCTTTATCGATATTAAAACAGGTTGTTACGAGGAAACTACTGAACGGATAAAAAGAGGTCAAAACACGACTGCATTTTGTACTAATTAACACATCTCAATATCTTTCACACGCAGTAAACGTCACATTAAGTTCACTAATAGCTAAAATCAAATTAAAACACTACTAAAAATAGTACAATTAGTAAGGGTCGTAGTAAAAATAGAGGATTCCCGTCCTCAGGAAGCTGTGGTGAAACCAGACGCTAGGATCATTTAATATAGAGTATAGCCGTGAGAAGATCTCAAGAAATATTGAGTTTTTTCCATTAATATTGTTTTTAATGGACTGGGGTGTGACGGAAGATGATTTTTTTTTCTTTTTCTATTTGTCGTAAACCGTGGGATGCGTTTGACGAGTGTATTATTTGTATGCAGTCGTAAATCCCGTCATGTTGTTTTTGTTTTATTGTCACCATCATTAGGTATTGAGCTTTGCTCGTGTGGAAATAGACACAATCGTCTATGGTGGACCTATACTCGTACCTATTTGTAATGAAATATATTGTGATGATACGAAATATGTATTCGATAAAACGTTTACTGAGGATCCAAGGGTTTACTCATGTAGCTTCCATCGCGTTCATACGGACCAAGGATCATTAAAACAAGAGGACTTCCATTCTCCATACAAAAAGCTGTACCCGATATTTACAACGCCATCTATGTATAAGCTTGGAATAAGACTTATACAGGGTGGTTTTCGATAATCTGTACATATGAAAAGGGGTGAAATTTCAGCCAATTTTATCGGTAAAACTGATTTTAATTTTTGTTTGTGGTCATTCGTTTTTTTTTACGGATTTTTAAACTTTCAATGAAATTTTCGGCAGTACATCTGTTTGCCGCGGTATAACTTTTGATCTAATTGCTTCAAATTGTAAGAAAAATTGCAGGATCATGGCAATAGACACGCTATTTAGTAGCAATAACAATAAACAACCGATTTGAAGAAAAAATCCTCCAAAAAAATTAAAACGGTTGCAAGCTTCAGTTTTTTTTTACGGAAAATACTGTTTTTCTCGAAAGTTTGTGAATATTGTGACCATTTTTTCATGCTTATTTTCGTTTAGCACTTAATTTTGATCTTAAAACATTTTTTTCTTACAGCTTTGAACAATAAGATCAAAAGTTATACCGCATCAAACAGATGTACTGCCCGAAATTTCATAGAAAACAGTAAAAATCCGTAAAAAAATTTTTTTGCCCAGAAACAAAAATTAAAGTCATTTTTACCGATAAAATTAGTTGGAATTTCACCCCTTTTAATATGTACAGATTATAGAAAACCACCCTGTATTATTTACAATTATTCAACTTTGCAAGCATGACACAGTATTTAAATGTTAGAATTTATTTATTATTAGCTGTTTACGAACTAATTCTTACTATACTATGTTTCTTTGTTCAAGTATAACATCGTTAAATGTTTAGTTTTTTAGCGCCATCTAGTTTTTGCCTGGATATCCCCTTGCGATCGGGGCACGATCCAAAGTATGGAGAATGACAGTCCTCTTGTTTTAATGGTCCTTGATACGGACTAAATAATCTCACTTTTGAAATTGGTTAGTAAAAACTAATCTCTCCTACAGAACCCGTGACCTATTAAATTAATGAAGAATTCACCCAAAACGTGATATATTCATCAGAAGACCTTGTCGGTAACGTCCTTTTATATACAGAAGACAAAATTATGCATGCTACAGTTTGTTAGAAGCATTCCCCCATTCATTAATCTTCCTAACCATTACTGTTCCCGTAATTACAAAATGACAGGATCATAGACAATTACAATTAAAAAGCCTGCTTGGGCTTCTCATGCCGCCTATTTGATGTTTTCAGGGTTAGAAAAAATGACAAAAGAATAGTACATTACACAACTAGGGTGGTAATACAAAGAAAGCCCGAGATCGCAGATGTTTGCGGCCCGAGCTGCAAGCGAGGGACGTAAATATGCGATCGAGGGCTTTCTTCATTACCTCCCGTGTTGTGTACATCATTTTATGTCTACGCTTGGCCAGAGAGCGGCTTTCTCCGTACGCGCAGCGTACGGAAAAAGCCACTTTATGGCCAGGTGTGGCATAAAATAATTTTTCAGCACTTTCGAAATTGAAAGGTATTTTATTACAAGCTATAGTTCGTACAGGATAACAATAGACTCTAGCTAGAAGGACACAGAAGCAGGGATTCCGAGCATTTTCTGTAAAGTTATAATACTTGTAATAATATTTATTTTATGTAAAATTGTAAGACAGTTTGTAAACCATAAAATAAACATTCATTTCTGCGCGATGGATAGTGACAACGCACGCTAGAGCAAACGCCTCTTCCACTGCCCCACAGAATCACTAATGTGGAATTGAACGTTACAAATAACTAGTTACCAATTAGATATAGTGAACTATAACTAAAACAGTATGCAATTAGACATAACTATTTGATAATGACAGCCCTGATCACCGAGCACAACTGTCTCATGTCTTGAATGTTGTTCATCTCGGGCTCTTTGGGTATATTATAAGGATACTTTTTTATTTTCAGCCAACCAAAAAGTATGGACATCATCAATATTTAATTTTTGACCAACTACTTTAGAAAGTATTAGATGTGATTTCCACGATTAAACCATTTTATCCGCAGCTTCGCCCGCTTTGTTCCTGTTGTCTAAAGGGAACTATTTACCGGGATATAAAGTACCTATTTAATGTTTTAATCCAGGACTTGGTGTAGTGGTCTACTTGCTTGCCAAATTTCAGCTCAATCCATCCAGATCTTACCCCGTTATTTAGTAACAAACATCTAAACACCCAAACGTCTTCACAAACTTTCACATTTATATTACTATCATTTACCCGCGGCTTAGCCCGCGCTGTTCCCGTTGCTGTCCAAAGGGAACTATTTACCGGGATACAAAGTATTCTATGTTTCAATCCACGACTTGGTTTACTTGCTTGCCAGATTTCAAGCAATCCAGTTGTTACCTTGTTATTTAGTAACAAACATCCAAACATCTTGACAAGTTTGTGTTTCACATTTATAGTGTGATGTGATTTCCACGATTAAAGGAATTGAATCGAAAAAACATCCGGCGTTTTAGGAAGCTTTATCTCAAGAACGCTTATCGTCTGTTAGATTGATACGGAACTTGGTTACCACTAACTACTGCCATATCTTAAGCTTAATAACTAAATATTTAAGTATACGTTATTCATCATACTTAGACCGGCGTAATTTATAGCAACGTTCATTATGTCATTACTCTACCCAGACACCATTTCTTTACACCGACATAATATTTAAAAGGATTAAGTATAGCTTAACTTCATCATTCATAAAAATTACACATTGTGGTGTAGATTTCTCATGGAGGTACCTTCATAGGTAAAGGTTTTCCTAATTTTTAACCGTATCAACACAACATAGGTATTAAAACATTTCTATCTTTTCATATAACACTAACTTAACTTATCCCGATAAAATTTTCTATTATAACCATAACCAAGCAAAATCACCATTCCGTATAAAGTAGCTTACGGAATTATGAAATTCCAGAATATTTATGCTTTCAGGTATAATACTTTTCGGATTTTTGAATGCGACTTCTAATGCGCTAAACTTGTTTGTGCCTCTATGGTTTTCTTCAATGCAGCTTCAAAATGGTCCCTTATTTTAGTTAAAATCTCCCTAGTCCATACTTTGTACCTGGCCATGGCCACCCTCTTCTATTTTTAAAATTTTCAGCACCGTTAGATACTAACCAGAGGTGCAATTCGTCAACTACAATATGCTCCTTCTATTATAAACTTTATCTATACGTTACAAAGTTGAAAATGCACTGGTTTGATATGTTGCCTATGATCTTTTGGTTTTAAATTAGGAGGGCACGTTCCAAATACAGCGAATGCACTTCCCGCGTCGCCCACTCGAGGCTGAAAAACGTTCTATTTTCAAAATCCCCCAGCAGCGTTTGAACTCGCTGTTTATCAGATTGATTTATTTGTGCTTTTGAGATACATTTGTTTTTTTTTTACAAACGCGAGATTCGGGCGTTTTTCTTTTTATGCATGTGTTCTGAGTCCGAAATATGCATTCTTCCTCGGCTCGTATTTTAGGAATCTTTGCGTTGAGATTGTATTTAAGTTTAACTGTAAATAAATTGCCTGAACCACAGCCTGTACCAAATAAATTAAATCTGGAATGCATTGATTAGATATTCTTCTAAACTTTAACAGGATATTTTAATAGTGGTAGGTATAGTCAATATTTTAAAATTCTTACATATTGTACGGGATGCTTTCAGGTTACCTAAGAGGTACTAGTTTTCTGCCTGTCTATCAATACGATTTTTAATTGCATCCTTAACATTTACCGAACGTCACAATTGTATTGTAGTTTTGCGTGTGTCGACATTATTTTATTTTTATCTTCGAAACATCAACATCCTTTCAGCCATAGGACGTCCACTGCTAGTCACAGGCCTCCTCGATAGACTTCCACATGGGCCGGATAGAAGCGACCCGCACCGCATCCAGCGAGTCCCTGCAACCCTAACCAGCAGTGGCGTGGCGTAAAAGCTATCCTTGCGCAAGCCGATGCAGATTTGGCGTCCATTTTCCTTCCCACGGCCTCCTCCTCCGGTAACCTCGAATACCAGTGGTCTAATTTTCGGTTTAGTCCAACAGCGTCCTTTTCTTTTGCGTACTTTGAAGTAGTCTTCTTGCTTCGTGAGTCTTTTTCTCGGTCTAGCTTATCTTAACCATCCCCCTCCAGCACCACACGTCGAACGCCCCCGACCGTTTCCTGTTTTATTGTATTCTACCATGTATCTAAGTCAAAAACCTATGCAAATCTCTCGAGACTTATAGAATAATAACAATGAAAGTCAGTTGAAATGTAAACGCTTATTGGTAGGGCTTCCCGTCCTGGGATTATTTCCGGTATCCCGGTATTGGCCATACAAGAATCTCAGGATTGAAAGCCCGACTTATTACATATCGTTGACAAGCCGAGAATTGGCCTTTAAATGTAATACGCCTCGTTGTGCCAATGAAAAGTAAATAAAAAAGTCTGCCACAAAAGGGTATCGGTTTCGGCTGCAGTCGCCGCAGGAAGCGGTTCGTTGAGGCCGGTCCGCGCGTGCGCCAATTAGTGCCCCTGCGCAACTCGCTTCCGCGGTGCGGTGTCATGTGCAATGGAGTTGTGCGTCCATTAAAGTTCTTCTCCCTGTTATAGCGTAACGGGAGTTAATCGCGTAAATCGTGAAAGTTTAATAGTACATTACAAAACAAGGGAACAAAGAAAGGCCGAGATCGCAGATGTGGTGCAGCGAGGGACGTAAATATGCGATCGAGGGCTTTCTTTATTACCTCCCGTGTTGTGTACATCATTTTATGTCTACACTTGGCCAGAAAGCGGCTTATTCCGTACGCCACTTTATGGCCAGGTGTGGCATAAATCAATATTCTTCTCCCTATTTAGCCGGTCGGTTAGATTGGGACCAGAACACCAGGAAGATTGCCGAGGAGTTGGGCAGATCCGGTTAAAAGTTTTAAACTATTAAACAGAGTCTGCTACCCTTGGCGTTAAATACGATCGGAGACCATCTAGATTGTAAGTATGTAAACACTTTATTGCACATAAAATCATTGAAAACAATACAAAAATTAATGCTTAGGTACAAAGGCGAACTTTTCGCTGTAAGGGATCTCTTGCAGCTAACCCTTGAGCAAAGAATAGCTAACATCACAGCAGATAGACAAATTAACAAATTTAATTAATTTACTTACACAATAACGGAATTATTGGATGGAATTATAAATGGAAAATTATTGTGTAATGATAATGAATCAATACGAATATTGTATGGAGGATTGGAGATAAATAAACTTAGAGTAGGTAAGTATGGTTTCACGAATGTAACAGTATAATGTAGAAGTATAACTGGCAGGGGCGTGGCGTAAAAGATATCCTTGGGCAAGCCGATGCAGATTTAGTGTACATTTTCCTTAAGAGCCTTATGAATTATGAATAAGGTCCTCTAATGGTTGATATTAGGCAAGCCGGTAGGAATTGAGTTCTTTAGACGCCACGCTACTGATAACTGGGATAAGTGTCTTGATTAAGCTGATGATTCAGTACTTTGGAGGTCAGTTTGTCCCAATAGGTTGAGATTGGGCAGCTAAAAAAAAATATGTGTCTGTTATTTAGACTACTCTCTAACATAATATATCAAAATAAATCAAATCGGTGCCGGACAGTTGGGTACCTTTCCTTGTTAGTTAGGTTAGTGTTTGTCGTATTCCTTAGTAATTTCAGTTGTGCTTGCGCAGTAATTTCAGAAGCACGGTTTAAATATAGAACGTTTCCGTGATGTGACGGTTTATGACGGTACTAGGAAACCACGGTTTATGGAGGGTTATATAGAAAACGCTATGAGCAAAACTGGCCAGAAGTAGAACTACAGTAGGTAGTAGCTTGTAGACCTATGGAAAATTATGAAACGAATGCGGAAGTTTTCAGATTTTATAGCACATATTTACTCGCCTTTAAAGCGTATAGTTCTTGACTATAGAAAAAAAATAGGACTCTGGTATATTTTCTGTTACAATTTCGAAAAAGGAATGGAAAGTTTTACAGCGCTTGAGACTGTTTCCACGATTTAAAAATAATGGAAATTAAGTTTAAGTTAACATTATATAATAGTTATTTCTTGAGACAAAAGAATATTTTTTACTGACTAGATTAGAACAGTTAAATCACATTTCTATTATAAAAGCAAGGGCGACAAAAATCCCATAACTTTCATCTTCTTGAGAGTAAAAGTCCATAAACGCTCGCGCCTCCTCGACCGTGACGAAAAGACATCCTTTGCAGGTTACATTGTTAGTAGCTAGTTACCGGATCAGTTCAATGCCCAGCATAGTCCTTGGAAATGTAACTTTCTATTACAGCGAATAATCCTTCACGGGTACGTTGTTTGGTCGACAAACGTTTTCATATAATATTACCAAGGACACAAAATAGATATCTATTTTGTGCCAAGGACCAGTAAAACAAGAGGACTGTCATTCTCCATACAAAAAGCTGTTCCCCGATATTTACAACGCCATCTATGTATAAGCTTGGTATAAGAATTATATTATTTACAATTATTCAACTTTGCAAGCGTGACACAGTATTTAAATGATAGAATTTATTTATTAGCTGTTTACGAACTAATTGTTACTGTACTATGTTTCTTTGTTCAATTATAACATCGTTAAATGTTTAGTTTTTTAGCGCCATCTAGTTTTTGCCTGGATATTGTAGCCCGGCTAGAGTCGGGAGTAAAACTCGAGCCGTGGTTATAAAAAAATGTAATAAAATTAAATAATAAAACTATATACAATAAAATTAAGGTGAAACGGCATTCCGTCAGTACGCAGTAGGTATGTACAAAGGAAGGTCACTGGCCTTAACGGTGCTGGGAGACTGGATGGCGGTGAAGAGTCGGGACTTCAGGATAGGTAGGTATAGGTTTTCAGTTCCTAGTTCGAAGCCAGCTCCAGACCAGTTCAGAAGCGCTATTCTGCATCAGTCGATACGATAAACGGAAGCGACTTCACACAACTTCAATCCAGTAAAAAGGGCTGGAACAATCCTCCCGTTAGCGTTTGTCTCAAACCAATCCAAGTCTCATTTATTCTTTGCCAAGACCAGTGAACATTTAATTAATAAGACTTGGATTGAGTTTGAAAGTTACAAAAAGAACATAGTAAAATATATAAAAACAAAAGTACCTGCGAAGCGGCAGCCCTTACGAGTATTTATATATCTACACAGTAATTAATATTTAAGCAGTTTAAAATATCATAATATGTCAGTCCGTTTAGCAAATAACAAGATATCACGGCAATGTGAAAAGCGACCGAAAATGTCTCCGTCAAAAAAAGACGATCGTAAATGCTGTACATTCGTAAAAGTTTCTAACCGGCCAGTACTGCGCCAAGGAGGTTTGCCGCGTTACAGTACCCCGCGCGCCCAGGAGAATTTTCCAAGTTGGATAACACAGGAAAATTCCAGGCAGAAAATAACAGAAAATATACAACTACACAATATTTACAATTTTAAATCTTTAATGTGCCATTTACCTATCGCACGTCCATTATTGTCAGCCAATTCATACACAAGAGGTGACAACTTTTTCAATACTGTACACTTAACATATTTGGGAGCCAATTTTGCGGTAAAATATTTACCAGCGTCACTTAATTGGTAGTTACGGCGCCATACAACATCACCTTCATTAAATTCGGCCTGTTTACGCCTCAAGTTGTAGTATTTACAATTTTTTACATGAGCTTCCCAAATTGCTGTCTGCACTTTATCTAAGATAGGCGACAAGTGACCTAAATTCTCAGCATAAATGTCACGAGGTGCAAAAATGAGATCGTCATAATCGACGTCATTAGAGTCTGCGGCACCATAGAAAGACCCGCATGGCACTAACTCTCTGCCGAAAACCAGGAAGGCAGGGCTGAATCCTGTTACTTCATTAACACTGGTATTCATAGCAAATTGGATCTTAGGAATATTGACATCCCAGTTTCTATGATCCTCCTCCACAAAAGAACTAATTGCTGTCATGATAGTACGGTTGTAGCGTTCAACAGAATTTACCTGAGGGCAATATTTAGGAGTAAAATGCACCTGAGGAATCTGATATTTAGTAAAAAGTTCCTGTAATTCATTACTGATAAACTGAGTACCATTATCCATTATGATAGTACGAGGAAAACCGTGTACCAAGAATATAAAGTCTTCTAGAATCTTACATATTATATTAGAAGTCGCCTTTTTTATAGGAAATATCATGCAATATTTCGAAAAGCAGCAGTTGACAACTAATATGTAACGGTTCTGCTTACGAGTCATAGGTAAAGTGCCAACAAGATCGATTGAAAGGCATTGAAATGGCCTGCAACATTCTTTAGGTTTACCCATTATTCCCAGTGTCTGATGATTCTGGTATTTGTAGGCCAAACAAGTCTCGCAATCGGCAATATATTTACAAACGTCTCTATACATCCCCGGCCAGAAATAACGTAAAGCGATTCGCTTATGAGTTTTGAAAATGCCGAAATGGCCGGCTGTAGGCTGAGAATGATTTTCATGTATAATATCATCTCTCATTTCCTTCGGAATTACTAGTTTCCAGTCATACTCGGAAGTGAGCAAAGAACTAGTCCTTTTAAGTCTGTACAGATTATTATTTACAATTTTGTAGTCAGGAAAAGAATCAGGATTGTCCCGACAACCGTTTAATATATTGTTAAACCATTCATCGTTAGAATCTACATAAATCAGGTCAACTGGCACCGAACGTGATAAAATGTCAGGAACGACGTGATCTTTACCTTTTTTATGCCTTATTTCAAAATTAAACGCAGACAAACGAACGCTCCAACGAGCCAATCGTCCTGAAGGGTTGTCTAAGTTTAAGAACCATTTTAAGGCTGCGTGGTCAGTATAGACTATGAATTTTTGACCATTATCTAAATAACATTGCCAATGTTCTAAGGAAGTAATAACGCTTAGTAATTCACGTTCGGTGATTGAATAATTTTGCTGTTGCTTAGATAAAGAACGGCTAAAGTAAGCAATAGGCTTTTCGATGCCGTCTTCCTCTTGCGTCAACATAGCTCCAATTCCAAAATTGGATGCATCACAATGCACAGAGAAAGTCTTAGTAAAATCAGGACAAGTTAGTACATGAGTAGATACAAGAGCTTTTTTTATTTTATTAAATGCAGCATTAGCATCCTCATTCCACTTGAAAGGAGGAGCTTTCTTTCCAGTAGAAGTAAGCAAATTCAGTGGTGCAGCCAATGTGCTAAAGTTTGGCACAAACCGCCTGTACCAACTGGCTGTACCTAGGAACTTTTTCAATTCACGTCTAGTAGTAGGAACAGGTATGTCGAGTATCGCTTGCACTTTTTCAGGGTCTGTGTGCAATCCTTTGTGGTCTACAATATAACCAAGATATTTCAGTTCGCGACGAAAGAATGCAGACTTCTCAAAGTTAACGGTAAGCCGCGCGTATGTAAGTTTTTCTAATACCTGCGATAACAGAGAAATGTGCTCTTCAAAGGTATTAGATATCACAATAATATCATCTAAATACCAGAAAACGCGGTTTTCAAACTCAGGCGTAAACAAAAGGTCCATTAAACGCTGCTGGGACGCCGGTGCATTCGTCAATCCAAACGGAACAACTTTGAATCTATACATGCCCCGCCCAGGGACGTAAAAAGCTGTTTTATCTCTATCCCCTTCGTATAATGGTAATTCCCAAAATGCCTTAGCGATGTCAATACTAGATAAGAACTTAGCATCGCGCAAATTATCAAGAATCTCATTTATATAAGGCAGTTTATACGCGTCTTTCTTAGTGACAGAATTAAGTTTCCTACTGTCTAAACAAAACCTCCAAGTACCATCTTTTTTAGGAGTCACAAGAACAGGACTCAACCACGGGCTCTCACACGGCTCTATGATATCTAAAGCAAGCATTTTATCTACCTCTTCCACTAGCACTTTTTGTTTCTCGGGAGAAAGTCTATAACATCTTTGTCTAATAGGTGCATGATCTCCGGTATCAATGCGATGTTCAATCAAGTGTGTACGGCCAAGCGGACTAGATTCCGTGGAAGCCTCGCGAAACTGCGATATAATAATATTTGCCCGAGTCTGTTGTTCCCCGGACAAGTCTTCAAATGGAAGAACTTGCTTAGAACCGTTATATACAGTTAGAGAAGTACAATTAGAGGGCTTTTTCAGTTCGACGTTAGTTAGGCAATGAGGCAAAAGATTAAAGCCTTTCCAAAAGTCTATACCCAATATTAAGTGTGAAGAAATGTCGGGTATTACGTGCGCAGCAATACGTAAATATTTACCGTTGAACTTCACAGGTAACTCCATGTAACCGACGGAGTAAACGGGCTGTCCGTTAGCAGCTCGCACAGAGATCTTGTAAGAGGAGTTCAGTACAAATCCCTGATCTAGTAGAGCCTTATGAGAGTTATTACCAAGAATGGTAATTGAGCTGCCACTGTCGAGTAAGCCGCATAAAGTCAAATTATTTACATTAATATTTACAAAAGGACGCTCATTATCATTCTGATCGTCAAAGAGGATCAAAGACGTTTTTGATGATAGCATAAAAAGACGAACTACTGAGAGCCATTCCTCCCATTCATCACGCGAATATTTAGAGTCATTGCGTGTAATAAGTCTTTGACCCTCACTTATCCGTTTTTTGGCAAAGACTCATTTTTACCGACAGATTTACGGCACTGAGGACAATCCGTGCTACGGTAACCAGCCATACCGCATTTAAAACACACAAGGGTGCGTGGTTCCTTGCACATACGCAAAGAGTGACCGTTCACTCGACAACGAACACAAAATTGCTTAATAGAACTAACTATATTTACAGACTTACTATTTACAGGCCTATATACAAAATCATCAGTCAAAGATGATGGGCTATTCGTAGGAGGTTCCTTAAAGTTCCTCGAGCGGTCAAGGCAAGCTTCATACTTTTTACACACAGCCTTTAAGTTATCAATAGACTGAATGTCAGCCTGAGCTAACATGATGTCGTACTCAGGACGAATATTCCTTAGCAAAATTTCAAGTTTATTAGCCTCAGACATACTGTAGCTCAGCTTGGCAAATAATCCAGACATTATGGCAATGTACGCTACGACCGACTCTTCCCTGCCTTGAGTGCGGTCCTGTATTTCACGCAATAGCTTGTAATCGTAATCTACAATACCAAAATCATCAAACAGTTTTACTTTCAAACTTTCCCAAGAAGTGAAATTGTCCTTGTAGGCACGAAACCAGTGTAGCGCTGCGTCCGTGAACATTTCATAAGAATGAGTTAATAATGTGCTAGTAGGCAAATTCCTAGACAGCGCAAACTCTTCCACCTTTTGCACAAAACTACGCGGGCAGCCTTTACCCGCGTATGAAAATTTGCGGAACTCGCTAGTCACGCCGCGGTCACAGTGTACAATAATTTTACTATCTGCACATTTGTCACTGTTCGCAGTAACAAATGACGACGCGGAGTCACTATTAGCGCTGCTGTTCTTTAAATCAAAACGCATTTTCAAGGCACTATATTTGGATACAAGACTCTTATACGTATCACGGTGCTCCTCTACCTCCGAGACGTCTATACGTTGAAGGCGTAAGTATATATGTACAAGAAATGACCTTATTTTATTTACAAGTTTCAAATCAGAGGAACTTTCATAGAGGGTGATTTTATCCTCGATAAAAGAAATAGACTTTTCAGTGCCTTTCAAGTCTTCAGCAACTGCAAAAGTAGTAGGTAAATCCTCAGCCACATATTTACCCAACAAGTCAGACAACTGCTGTCGCAACTCTACAACTGTGTCGCGCGGTTTTTCATGCCTAATACTTACTTCGTACGTAAGTTCATTTTTATTTAGCATATTTACATTTACCTGCGAGAACTCCATGCTTATTACGAAAAATTACGTACTTTAAACAAGCAGGAAAAGACAATATATACACAAACTATTTTGAAAACACACACAAACACGCAACTGTTATGTTATTAATACTTATATGGGTACTACACCGAATGCAAGTTGCGTATCTAATCAGTCCTAAATAAGTACAATCATAGAATCAACCATTTAAAACTATGCACAAAAGAACTCTAACACAAAATATAATAACAAAAATTACATCCAAGCTATGTACAACCACTTATGTTATTTACAAGTATGTACATAACTCAATCCAAGTCTTTAAGACCCACGTACTGACTGAATGAACCCTTGGGCGCCAATGTAGCCCGGCTAGAGTCGGGAGTAAAACTCGAGCCGTGGTTATAAAAAAATGTAATAAAATTAAATAATAAAACTATATACAATAAAATTAAGGTGAAACGGCATTCCGTCAGTACGCAGTAGGTATGTACAAAGGAAGGTCACTGGCCTTAACGGTGCTGGGAGACTGGATGGCGGTGAAGAGTCGGGACTTCAGGATAGGTAGGTATAGGTTTTCAGTTCCTAGTTCGAAGCCAGCTCCAGACCAGTTCAGAAGCGCTATTCTGCATCAGTCGATACGATAAACGGAAGCGACTTCACACAACTTCAATCCAGTAAAAAGGGCTGGAACAATCCTCCCGTTAGCGTTTGTCTCAAACCAATCCAAGTCTCATTTATTCTTTGCCAAGACCAGTGAACATTTAATTAATAAGACTTGGATTGAGTTTGAAAGTTACAAAAAGAACATAGTAAAATATATAAAAACAAAAGTACCTGCGAAGCGGCAGCCCTTACGAGTATTTATATATCTACACAGTAATTAATATTTAAGCAGTTTAAAATATCATAATATGTCAGTCCGTTTAGCAAATAACAAGATATCACGGCAATGTGAAAAGCGACCGAAAATGTCTCCGTCAAAAAAAGACGATCGTAAATGCTGTACATTCGTAAAAGTTTCTAACCGGCCAGTACTGCGCCAAGGAGGTTTGCCGCGTTACAATATCCCCTTGTTGTCGGGGTACGATCCAAAGTATGGAGAATGACCGTCCTCTTGTTTTAATGGTCCTTGATGTTACGATACATCGAAATTAATTAAAACAAAAATATTGCTTTGTTAATCCGTGTTAGTTAATTAGTGCGAGCCCTAGTTTTTTTCCTGCATTCACATGCAAAATAAAAACACATGCAAATAAATATAAAAAATACAAAACTCGACACGTGTTCCGTTCCCCCTCTCTACGAGGCATCCTCAGGACTCCATAGTTAAAAAATATGAAATAGAAGCCATTAGATTAGATTTATGTTATGTGTAAAAAAATGTTTAAGAGGGAAATACTCTGGATGAACTTTTGTCGGCCACTGAGTTTTCATCTTATCGGACGACCGATCGCTTCGCGATGTCGTCGAAGTCGAAGACTGTCAATATAGATGCTAATTAGTAAATAAAAAAAACGCGTTTAGAAAGATTTTGCAAGATAAATCATTCATCAACGAAACTCATATCTCGTGAGTTAAAAATGTTCAGCCATTCAATGTTAAACCGTTACTTACAGTTCACCTTTCACTCTTTCAGTTATCTGTAATATTTGCAAGAAATTACCTTATACGCATTTTGTTGACTGAGAATTGAGAAGTGTTCTGAGAAATGCACTTAACTACCTACTTCATAATAAATAACAACGACACTCGATACTCGAGCCTCACACGTCCTTTGACTGTTAGTCAAATGTTTGGTAAATAAGTCTGTTTATGAAAGGTAGTGATGGACGGCACAGTTAAGTGTAAACAACGGACGATGGGTGTTGGTTGATGAAATGGTTCACTAAGTAGTAATTCAGTGAACGAGTTTGGTGAATAAATCAATACCCTATAAGAGCATAGGAAAGTGCGTATATTTAAAGAGATCTCTCGTTTTCCCCGACATCCTGATCTTGTGCCAATAGGACTACCTAACAGCTCGGGGAAGAGCTTTCAAACGAAACCCGGACAAGTGCGAATCGGACTCGCCCACCGTGGGTTCCGTACAAATTTGTAGGTACATACATTAAAGTACCCGATAAATATATCTTTGATTCCCTTATTCAAGTAATTTTTTTATGATTTAATTACAAGTGTACTTACCTATAGTTTTCAGATGTTCCCTATACATGTAGAATAAGACGGTATTACTTGTCAAATTTCATAGTTCTAGTTCAACGGAAAGTACCGTTTGAATTTTGGTTTCCTTGAGAGTGTCGAAATTTACGTTTTTTGCAGCATAAACGGCCGTATCTTTTTTTCACGTTTACTTAGAAGTTTGATATTTTCCCAGCTTCAAGGAACCATAGACTTGAGTATATGGTTTTAATTTCAACTCGATACCTCCACGAGTTCCCGAGATAAAGGGTCTTGACAGGCAGACAAACAGACGGCCTACAAAGTGATCTTATAAGGGTTCCGTTTTTTCTTTTTGAGGTACGGAACCCTAAAATGAATTTTCCAAATCGGTTGTCATTTTTAGGGTATATGCATTATAAAAAAAGAAATAAACTTAACTAAATATTTTTACTAGTAAAAAAGCTGCCGCAAGATTTGACCCAAACAAACTTACAAACTTGACACAAACACGGTAAGCTAAATAAAACCGTTTAAAAACCCGATCGCGGTGCACTTTAAAAGTGCATAAAATCCGCCATTTTGTTTATTTTAACAAACTTCATACCCAGTGACACTCGCGCCATCAAGACGAATCTAATGATCTATCATTTATCAAAATCGGTTGTGCCGTTGAGTAGTTACGAGCGGACATAGGAACGGACATACATACATACATACAGGTCAAACACATAACCCTCCTTTGGGCTTCGCCGCAGACGGGTAAAAAATAAATACCTAATTAGGGATTGTGACGAACTGAGAATCTCCTGAGAAGCTATGGTAGCCGAATGGTTCGGACATGCGCCTTTCAGAGGTTGTGGGTTCGAATCCTGGCTCGTACCAATGAGTTTTTCGGAACTTATGTACGAAATAATATTAGATATGTACCATTAGCTTTTCGGTGAAGGAAAAACATGCTGAGCTGAGTAAACCTGCATACATCCGCGAAGAAATTCAAAGGTGCATGTGAAGTTCCCAATCCTTAGTGGGCTAACGTGGGGACTACAGCCCGTTCACTCTCGTCTAAGAGAGTAGGCCTGTGCCCAGCAGTGGGACGTTTAGGCTGATAATGATGTTGAGAACCTCCTGATATTTTTAAGTCGGTATATAAAAGACGCATATTCATGAAAACCGTGTCAAATGAAAGAAAGAGAGAAAGAAAGAAAAAGAAAAACGCATTTTATTTTTAGAATTCCATAGACAGTATTTCAAAATGCAACACGTTCCTTAGCACCTCGGGTTAGCAGTGGTTAGACCACGCACCACCGTTATACAACCACTATTCAGCTTTGCCCTTTATCTTCACCATATGCTATTGAACTTTGAACCTTAAACAAGCATTATAAAGTTGATTTTTACACGATTTTCTCTGTTAGAATTTGACAATGCCAGTCGTATGCAAGTGCTAATACGCGAGCCGCAAATTAGTGTTGGGTTACTAAGCACGTGGTGTAGAAATGTTGACACGGAAAGTTATGTACACAACATGAATCAACAGACAACTAGACGGCCATTGAACGACTTATTTATATTGTAGAATACCGTCAGGTGCCAACGTAAACACTATCTTGCTAGGGCTTTCGCTAGGGATACCTAACCTAAGTAGGAGGTAGGAGTTTTGAGACCGTTCTCGTATATACAAATACGTATAATTTTACATTTACCGTTAGCTGAAATTATATTAATTACATTGCATTTGACAATCTAAAAACTATTAGTAAACTAAAATTAACTATAAATGCAATGTAATTAATTTGATTTCATACAATAAAACCCATTAGCTTGAGAAAAAATATCGTGCATACCAGTGGCGTGGCGTACATTATATCCTTGGGCAAGGAGCTGTAGATTCGGCGTGCATTTCCCTTAAGAGCTGTAGAATAAGGTGGTCAAATGCCTGATATTAGGCAAGCCGGTAGGAATCCAGTTCTGGCACACACTGGTGCATACATCTATGAAGAAATCAAATCAAAATCAAAATGTGAAATCCGCATGACCAGCGCAGCGTGGGGACTGCAGCCAATTCATTCTCGTCTATGAGAGCAAGCCTGTTTTTTTTTTGTTTCTAGCCTTGCTTGCCTGTAGGGCACCTATATGGGCCCTCCAACAGAATTATACATAGTTGCACAGGGGAGAGAAGCTCCCACGCGTGCGGAATGAGCAAATTTATATAAACCAACAACTTACTATTCTACTGTATGATGTATGAGTGTAGTTGTATATTTAATCCTAATGTTTTGCAAAATGGTGCAATAAGTGTATGTGTAAAGTGTGTATCCTAATTGCGAATGTTTTAAGTCACTATGACTATGATGATGGTAATTGACTATGATGGTGGAAATTTTATTATGATGATGGTATTGATGGTAGTACCTTCTGAATAACTGCAACTGGAAATAACTACATTTTAATATAGTGTCTCTTTCGTTGATTTTTTTCTGTTTTTGAACTTGTCAACTGTTTTGACACTTAGAGACCATATACATCTCTAAGAAAAAACTGTATCCATTTTATTTTAATTTAGTTTTTAAGTTATATCGTGTGAGTTGCAGAATATTTTCATTTCTGTAATATATTTAGTATAAACATTCCTATTTTATATTTTGACGTTTGAAGGTCCTTTACACCTCCAAAACTTAATATTTTGACAACGGAGACTCTTTACATCTCCATGAATTTTTATTATCAATTTATTTTCTATTATTTTAATTGTCTTGTTTTGACGCCTAGAGACCTTTTACATCTCTGAAAATGTAGTTATAAGTTTATTATAACGTATTAATGAAATCGAATGTAATAATGTCATACCTGTTGTTAAAAACCGGTCAAGTGCGAGTCGGACTCGCTCACCGAGGGTTCCGTACAAACTCATAAGTAGATACGTGAATAGTTCAACAAAAACTGTATGGCCGTTAGCTTAGTAGGAGCAAATAAGTATGTGTACGATTTTTGAAAATTTCTAAAAAACGATGCAATTTAGGAAAACCGTTTTATTTTTCCTGTAATATTTAGGATGATATTAATAATTGGTAATTATTACAGATTTTTCTGTTCAGTAACTTCGAAGATAATAGGGGGGGAATGGTATTTTTTCGAACGTTTTTGGTCATAAATCAAAAAGTTAAAAATTAAGAAAAAAAACAAAAATTGTTTTGGAATCTACAAATTAAGCCCTTTCATTTGATATCCCACTCGATATAATAGCTCTACTTTTGTTTTTCCACATCCCATTTCGGACCCCTTTAAAAAAAAAGTAAAAAAGGTATAAGATTTTTTTTCTATCCAATAGGCTCAAATCAGCGACTTTTAACACTATTCCAAGTTTCAAGTCGATAGCATCAGTAGATCCTGAGATATCTTGCTGTGACAGACGGACAGACAGACAGACAGACAGACAGACAGACAGACAGACAGACAGACAGACAGACAGACAGACAGAGTCGCACCATAAGGGTTCCTTTTTTACCATTTTGGTACGGAACCCTAAAAAGAGAAACTGGTGAGTTTCTTCCGGCGCTTCTTCTCACCAGAAGGTCACTACCCGAAGCGCCAAAAGAAAAGAAATGAAATAATACATACATATTTAGACTCAGACTTGTAAAAGAGCCCTTGAGGGCCTACTTGCAAAAATAAACTATTTTATTTATTTATTTTTATTAAGTACTCCGGTGAGTGCCTAATTATTTTATTACTTTTCACTCTTAACTTACTAGCTGCGGAAACTATAACAATGCCTTTTCGTTGTCTTAGGGACTAGGTCGCCAGCAAAGACGAAGTCTAAGTTCTAATTATCGATAAGTCGAGAAAATAAAACTGCCGTCCTATATCTAAAACCCGACTAACTGCTATATCAACAAAGCGCATCACATTTCGAACTTTCTTGACGAGAATACTTACAATGTAAAAATAATATGTTTATCTAATGAACTCCATATCTGATATTTTAGTCAGTTACTGTCTATCTGTCAAAAAATCATTCATTCCAAATGTTGCCAGCAATTAAACGCGTGTTCCTCAAACCACGCATGCGCGTGAAGATCGACACGCACATGCGCCCTAATGCCCTTCATGAATATGCGCAAGCGGTCTTTATTCCACACTATGAAGCGGTGTGGCAACTATATCGCTTTTGAGTGGAAATGGCCCTTCGTCCACATAAAATATCCATTTAATATACCTATATGTTACTTGGTTTCGGATTTTTCTTCAAAAATATCACACCTATTGGCTGTCGGAAGATCCCGCATCATTAGAATGGCAGTTTTGGGTCATAGTTCATAGTTATTTATTCATTCAACAATATTCATTGCGATTGAAATATACATTTATCACAACATAATTACATTTTATCAAGTAATATTATGTTAATATATCAAGTTTAAATGATTATAATCTACAATTGAAATAAAAAGAAAATGCACTTCATTCTATGTCAAATTTTACTTAATAATTTACCAGTGTAGGTATATAATAGTAACTAATTTATTTGTTACTTTATTACTTACTTGTGTCCTAATGATATAAAACTCGTCCACTGAATAGAGACACTTCCTCAAATTAGTTTTAAACTTATATAATTTCGTTACTGACTTCAACTCAACCGGTAACCTATCAAGGAGAGCGATTACCTGGTAGCTCGAAGAGTGCTTGACATATCTGAGTTTTGTATTTATCGTTTGAGGTAAATCCGTCCTTCTGATTTCCAGGCGCTTTTGCCTTTGCTCCAATGTTTCAATACAGTTCAAATTCTTTATCAGGCACTCAGAACTATGAAAATGTACAGACTAGGAACTGTAAGAATTTCAAACTCAGAAAAGTAACTTTAACAGGATGTTGTCTGAGGTATTCTGCTGTGGTTCTGATCGCTATTTTCTGACACACAAGTGCAGACTGGATATTGTAGCGGTAACTGTTGCCCCAGAACTTAATGCTGTATATAATTTTGGTTTGGATCCCACCAAAGCGAAATGGTTTGTGTGAAGAACATGCCAAGTTCTACATAGTAACAAAAAATGCTATTCTAGTGAGGAGAATGTTCTGAATATTGATGGCTGAGGCCTATGATGTCTTCCAAGACTAACCTTGTCGAGCACTGAGTTTGTAGTTATTTATCCAGATACATAGCACCCTACCCTAATTTGACAAAACAAGGGTAGACAGAGAAATATTGCAAATGGTTGTCATATATCTTCGACTAATATGGATGGCAATTTCTCAAAAAGTAAGAGCACTATAGTGAACATAGTCCTATTTAATCGCACTATTCGTGAATTTGTTCTACCGAGGGTATAAAATGTCTAATCGGATAATTTGTACTTGCATATTTTTATGACTAACGAACTTCTGAATTAAAGTAGGTAACAACAGTAAATATAATAAAAAACATAAAATATTTTGTTCATAAATACATCTAAATTGCTACACCCTGACAGGGTACCTACAGTCCTATACCAAGATTTAGGTCCTAATATATTTGTATTAGTTAACTATCTAAAACGAAATATACCTAAAAAAAATTACAATTAACCTCGGCCACGTTCTTAGAATACGGACGCCGATTTTTATTCAAAATCACTGAGCATCATCCACACTTCATCCCAATTAGACGCGTTACATTAAATTACAAGCCGCGATCGCGTTATGTATGTTACAACAAGATTTATCGTTTTCGGAAAGTAATTATACCACCACTAAAAAGAAGCTCCTAATTCATCACATTTTACCCGTGACATACGCCTTTTTTAGAACAGCTTGTGGTGCACGGAATTTAATATGGACGTAGTAAAATTGTTTATGTTAATGTGATGTGTCGGTGGTTTACTAGTGGTATATATACTTACGACGATAATATACTTACGACATCCGAGCAGTATCGTGGTGTTTTGCTGGCAGGTGGTCGGAAATTTTTGATCTATATTTGATATCCCACTCGATATAATAGCTCTACTTTTGATTTACATTATAAAAAAGTTATAAGATTTTTTTTCTGTCCAATAGACTTGAGTTAGCGGTTTTAACACTATTTTAAATTTCAAGTCGATAGCATCAGTAGATTCTTAGATATGTTGCTAGGACAGACGGACAGACAGACAGAGTCGCACCATAAGGGTTCCTTTTTTACCATTTTGGTACGGAACCCTAAAAAAGGAAGGGATCAAATAGATTCCTTAATGACGGAGCTCTGAGGTACCCTAACAAGCTTTAAAAAAATATGCCTGACTAGAGAACCTTCCTCCTTTGTAAAGTCGGTTAGAAGAGAAAGAAATCAAAGGCTACATTGTCGTGTCGTCGAAAATAATATTTTAATTTTTAATCTTACAATACTGACATAAAGTTGTTTTCTGATTGAATGTTTTCCACGACACGACGTCGCATTTATTTTGAACATTGCAAACTATGGAGTATATTGACGAGTCTACGACCCACAGACCACTAAACCTAAAGACGTCGCTTCGTAGGATTGTTTCATTGAAACCGATTCTGCCAAAACTAAAGGGGCGCGGGAGACGCGACGAGCGCTTACCGCACTGTGATTTGCCGATTGAAGGTCAAGTGGGCGTCACACTGAAATATAAACAAAATGTCTGGGGGCCGCTAGTGATGTGACGATGATCGATGATTAGAGCTAAATTAATAAAACAACCCCATTCATTCAAACATACCCCCCCCCCCCCCCGATACCTACTCTATTACACTTCACTGTTCTCAAACTATTGAGTAGGACATGATTTTTAAATACTGACAGCAATGGATTGTTACTGGCATTATCATTAAATATATTGTTAATTCTTAAAAATAAAACTTTATTATAAATTGGTATTAATTTGAGCTTAATTGTAATAATTAATGCCACTATGATTTAAGTGCTGCTGTATAATAAGTTTGAGCATCGTAGTCACGGAAATAAATTAGCTAATTTATTGTTTGTTATGTGAGCACTTGAGGCCAGACTAGGCGAGCACTTGAGGCAACAATTGTTCTTGTAAGTCTGAGTATCAACGAAATACTATAACGGTAAACATTGCCTTTACACAACTCAGCTGATAACGAAGAATCAATATACTCATCACAGTTGGTAAGTGAAGCGTAGGAATGGCATTAGGACTTAAAAGTCGCCTGTTCCCAGATTTTGTCTATCTAAAATATTCTGATTTAAAATGGCGAGAACATACGATACTTTGTTTTGTAGCATCAATCCACATTTCCTTTATATTAGGACACTTCGTAAACCTTAAAGAAATTGAACACATTTTAGTTGACATGCTTTGAATGATTTATAATGTAACACTGCAGTCTGAAAAGACAATTTACCACTTTAAATATATAAATAATAATTAGACGCGGCTGCGCGCAAATACTTTGCCCATATGATGGATAATATTTCGATATTTTTAAATTACTTGCGATGTATTGCATATTTCATGTTATCAGATATCGAAAGTAAACCAACACATACTATGGACATCACTAGTTCGCACTTAGTAATGCCACGTACCTAATGGTAGACAAGGAAGGTGCGATTATTCGCATAGCGTGATAGAAAGAGACTTTGTTAAACGACTTCAACGAGTGACTACGGCAGTCTAGAAAACTTTATTTGATAATACGCATATTTAATTAGTAATTTTATTGAAATTTGCTTACCTGTAAAATGAAATTCCATCCTTTTGCACGCCAGATGTTTTAGTGTTTTTGCCACACAATTTCACGCAACAATAATGCATTTTTAACCATGTTACTTAGAGGACTTCCGAGAACAGACTGAAGTTAGTAACGGGGGCGTGTCTCAATCTTGTAGTAAATTTACCGTATGAGTGGCAGCGGGGGTCGCCTGACTATGCGACGTCTTTAGGTTTAGTGGTCTGTGCTACGACCCAAATCCTTCACGGTGACGCGGGCGCAACGATCTCTCATCTACCATTGTGCTGAAGAATGTCACATGTACTCTTGTCCACCGTGCACTTGTGATGTTATTGCACTAAATACTGCATCTGGAACACGCTAAATATAGACTTAGATCTATTGCATTGTCGCCGCAAATAGCTCAGTGCAATCAATTAGTTTTATTGCGAAGATTGAAGTAATTAGGTCTTATTATTTTTGGTTATTTTCAGTGCTAGAGCGGAAAACTATTTTTAAGAATCTTTGGATCCAATTTGTGCCCTTCCCATAAACGGGTCCTTTTGATTTCACATGATATTTCAAAAAACATCTATTAATAATCAACAATAAACATAAATAACTAAGTAACACGGAAGTAACACGGAAGGGAGTCGCCATGGCACATTTTCTGATACAACACAGTCTGCCTAAAGTACATTTAAACGTTGTAATTTGGTCAGGTTGTTTCAAGGTTGCTTGGTAGAGACGAATTTCTGGCTAAGGCTATCTTAGGGTTAATTAGATTTTAATTTACCACATGCTTTAACCACTGTTTTCCTTCTCTTTCAGAACTCACCGCGCCAAAGTATGCGTCGCATCTCGCCCCACATGCCGGTGCGCCGGCGCCTGTTCCCCGAGGCCCATGCGGAGGAGGAGGCTCGAGTTGACAACTGCGCCAACGTGCTGCAGGAGTCAATAGCGAGGTAACCCATGCTACTCACACTAGTGTAGTGACACAGCCACTAGCGATATTCCTACTAGTACCAGTACAAGACGGCTGTGATATGTCTCGCGACTAAAGGAGCATGCGTCGCATCGCACCTCGCTTCACAACCCGGTGGTTCCCGTCTGTTCCCCGAGGCTCACGCTGAGGAGAGGGCTCGAGTCGATTAATTCGCCAACGTGCTGCAGGATTCCATAGCGAGGTAACACTCTTTTATGCTTAAACAATGTTACTACAGTTTGACAACATCAGCACCGAGGAGTTTACCTACCTAGCTAGTATACAGGGTGGGAGGGACTATACCGACATACTTTAGCCATGAATTCCTGGTGGTGTGACTAGTAAATAATGTTATATCAACATGGGTCGAATATTGTCATTTTACATTAATAGTCTTATGGAACAAAATAAATCAGTAAATTCAGCCCCTCGTTATAAACATGTCCTTACTGGAGGAAAAGTTATCAAAAAGAAAAAAAAAAAGCTAAAATGGACGCGAAAGGTCAATTTTTTGGCCTCGTAGTCGCTTACCATCAAATACTGCGAAGGTTAATTGCTGTTTAGTTAAAGGATTTAAAAAAATTAGTAAAACTATCTTAGTCACATTTATTAGGGCTTGTTACACACTTAGGAGTTTTCATTTAAAAAATAATGAATATCTCTGAAAGTAAGCGTTTTTGACTATACATCACATAACTTTTTTTACTCGTCACACCAGCAGGAATTCATGGCTAAAGTATGTCGGTATAGTCCCTCCCACCCTGTATATTTGTGGTAGGTATATAATCTTGTACGTAGTGTACTTGTGCGATTACCACGCAGGTCGGCCCAGCCGAGCAGCACGACACGACTAGCCACGACTTTGCTTGTCACGTGATAGAGCATAACTTGTCACTGTCCCACTATGTTGAACTGAAAGGGATAGGTAGTATTTGTCGCGCGACAAAGACGCGTTACAGTTGTGCTAGTGGTACAGAAACAATCCCCGCTTGAAAAAATACTCCACCAGGTTATCCCGCGTCCTTAGTTTTATATTTTATTTAAACCAGCTTATTTGTTCCAGGGACCGAGCAGCCAAAACGAAGAAATGGAACTTCGATTTTGAAACTGAAACCCCTTTACCAGGCGTTTATGAATGGTCCAAATGGGACGGGGAGAATTGGATCGGATGCGAAGTCAATACGAAGGTCGACGATGAGGACCCCGTTCAAATGAAAGCGGAAAACGAGACCACCCCTACCACACAGACTGACAGAGCACCGGCTGCAGTTAGAAAGAGAAAGAGCGAGGCGGCAGTGACTGATAGCGGAGCGAGAAGGAAGATTAGTTTTGACTAAAAAAGAATTTTGGAGGTTAGGGTTGACAAACGCTTATAAAGTGCCACACGTTTATAGATTTAATTGATTCCTAGGATATTTAAATTCCTTTTAGATACTGATTCAATCTGCTTCTTGTTCTTACTTTATAAACGTTTCTTTTTGAAATATCCTCCAAAAAAATCCCTTTAAATTGACTGATAACACCAAGAGGTTTTTAAAATGTGTTTAAACTGTAGATATCTATTATAATCGTAGTTGTTTTCGGGTTTAGTCATATATTTATTTGTAAAAAGACTGTTTTGTGTAAAATTTCGTAGAAATATTTATTTATAATGTAGGAACATAGTAACTTAATTTTAGATATGTATTCATTCCGCTACATAACATCACAAATTGTAGCTTAGATAGACTTATTTGTTGTAAAATTCTTTATTAATTCCAATGACACATATTTTTTTATATGTTTATTTTCACACAAGTCATGTAACCGCATAAGCGCAATCTAATTTATCATTTAAAATATAAAGATGAAGTTTATTAAGCACCGTGTATCTCGATAAATTGTGATTCTCTATTAACATTAACACCAACGACCATTATTTTCTTAACAGCAAATGTTGCTTTCAGCAATCAATCAGAATCTTGATGAATCATTGACTCTTTCTAGAATACATTCGTGACACTGATCACCATGACAATTATGAATTCATTCATTACTACTTGTCATATTACCTTAATGTTTAGCTAAAACATCTAAAATAAAGCAATTTCATTAAAAACATAGACCAATTACGTACCTACATAATGTCGGTTCATTTTTTTCACTTTTAATAAAAAAAGCTAGTTGTAAAAGGTAGCTGTAGTTCATCATTAAAAGTGAAAAAAAAAAACACACGCAAAGACTTGTTGCACCAAGCGCAGTAAAAAATAATAGTTGTGCGACTACGTTCAGCTCCTATTGGTACAGAGTCAGTTTTGTGTTGTTTAAAATTTCGTTTAGTTTAAAAATTAAAAATATTTTTTGGTAAAGGACGAATGTGATCACCGATTGATGTAAAATTGTGTAATTTTAGGCTATTTCACGCAACTCTCACGTTCCAGAGCAAAAGTACGAAAACATACTGTTCTTCTATCTTCGTCTAAAACACTCTGACACTCGATTAGTGTCAGAAGGCCGACCACTACAAAATCAAAATGTGTAAGCCTGTCTTCGTTGTGGTCGATCGAACGAAGAACACATGCACAGTCATGAAACTCGGTTTGTGGCCTGCCTTAAGAGGGCGGTTGGACGAGTACTAGGAAATGTAACCCATGTACCCGTGTGACCGATTTTATTTAGAGTGGGGTAAAACCCGGGTATTTTGACTCAGAACCCGACTTAAAGTAAACACGAAAAAACATCACAGACTTGCTTATTTTATTTAACACGGCCGGCAATGCCGGCTAGTTCATTGTAGGTAACACAACCCGGGTACCCGAAAACCCGGCTAACTGACTTTATTCAGAGCCGGCTAATACCCGGGTTTCATATTTGACCGGTTGTTACATTCCCTAACGAGTACCAAATTGTATCGGACTTTACTAGTATAAAGGTATGTCCTTCGACCGATAACAGCGGGCGCGTTTGTATTCTCGGCCCGATGATCCAGGGAACGTGGAGTTTGCATAACATTTTAGTGAGACTTACGTAGATGCTGTATGGGTATGACCAAATTATTAAATATTTTTGTATAAAACGTGCCATGCCTTTTCTTCTTTCTGATTTTTTTAAATACATATTTACATGTAGACGTTACATCCAAGCGTAAACTCTTTGTATCTGTAATAACGATTACTTAAGTACTAGAACTTTCTTCAAAATAGGTTAACCCATACAGCTTGTAGAATAGTGTTGTAAATTAAAAAAAAGTATTTATAAGCAGCTAGATCAAACTAAAACGGTTTATGGTTCTATCCTAAAAAGAGAAAATAGAATCCTCTTAAAAAGCTTCATGCACTAAATCTAACCTATGTCAACAGTCGAGTCAACAATCAACAGTCTGGGTTAGAAGTTACAAAGATATTACAGATACTTACCTAAATCAAAATATTACGCTCGAAATTCAATCTTTAACTAATGAAGATTAAGTTGAAATTTAAAATTCTGATTTCAAAATGAACCATTTCAATATAAAGCCAACTTTTTCAATCTGTTAGAAAAATATTGAACATGACAAAAGTTGGACAAGAGACGAAGTGGGAATATGAATGAAAAAGGAAGTTGACGAAGTAAGAATACGAACGCAAGTGAACCCAAATGTCAAGAAGATATTGGAGTGTGGATTATTCAGCAATGAACACAACGACAAAGCTTATCTTGTGAGTTGTGACTGTTGTAGGACTCGACTGAAGTAATGAAACAGCTAAGTCCCAAAGTCCCCATAGTGATATATCTGTAGACAAAATATAGACAATGCCGCGAACCTTGAGTAATGAACTTGACCGGGATAATGCAGTGAGGAATAGTAAAGATGGTGGGATGTTTATAAAAACAACATAACTGACTAGATCGGTTGGTATAGGTAATTTCACGAGAGTTGATGCCACGCACACAACAACACTGTCATGTAATGACAATGAGATTTTAAAATTACTGTTCTTTTTTCGTACCGATAGCAGGTTCAACAGTGAATTGCAAGATAGACCAAAAAGTTTGTTTAAACTATAGCATTGTGTTTATTTACTCACTCATTCATTTCATTCATTCACTTTTTTTGCAATGAGTACTTCATGTAGCTGTGTGTGTAATCATTCACCTCAACTCTCGTGAAATTACCTATACCTACAGAGAAACATTTTTAATGACAGTACGTGTCAACCGGCTCAGTCAGTTATGTTGTTTTTTAAGCATCCTTTCAAAAGTTGATATTCCGTAGACAGAAGTTTTTTTTCGTCAATTTGCATTCTAACAGATAGTTGCATGCCTATTAACTGGCTGATAAAATTGGCTCGTTTAGAATCATATTGGGATAAAGCCAAAAACCGATTGTCAAGAATCAAGTTTGTCGCTCAAGAATCGTGCCGTTGCCTGTTACTGATGTAATATAGATTATTGTGTTATATGTTTGTAAGTACTTATTTATTTATTTAAATCTTAGTATTATGTTAAATAGTATTTTTAGATCGGAAATCAGTTTAATCTAAATTTTAAATATAGCCTTTATGCGCTGTCCGAGTATTCGTAAGTAAAACGTATTAGGATCATATGTCTTTCCTGTGGAAATTGCAGAGTTAAGGACTTTATAAGCCTAATTTGAGGACTCTTTTAGCTCAGTGGAAGTGCCACCGTCTACGAAGCTAGAGGTAACGGATTCAAATCCTGGGAAGGGCAAATATTTGTGTGATGAGCACGAGCACGTGTTCCTGAGTCATGGATGTTTTCTATCCATTTAAGTATGTATTTATCTATATAAGTATGTATATCGTCGACTAGTACCCATAGTACAAGCATTGCGGAGTTTGGGACTAGCTCGATTTGTGTAAGATTGTCCCCCGATATTTATTTATTTATTATGATTATTTTAAACTATCTGGCTAGCCTATACGGGTCCAGCAAGAAAATTAGGCTTCTCGTGTCTGTTAGGCACGTATACTCTGGCGGTGCTACCAAGTAATAAAAACAGTGATATGTGTACTATGATGATGATGATGATGATGATGAGGCTATTAACTATGGCTGTATTGTCCACAGGAATACACTTACCTATTTGAATAATTGGAATTTACAGTGGTTGACGAATTAGTTTTAACTCCGCCTTTGAATTAAAGAGGCTCTCAGCAATAGAAGTAGGCTTCTCCAATAGTTATTTCTAAGGTGAAGAGCTTTAGTGTCCTGTACTGTTTACATATGACGGCTGAAATGTATATTTATATTGTGCAATTAATTTTATCGCAATAAAAGATCTAGTGAGATATTTAACAAGGAAAGGTACCCAACTGTCCGACTCTGATTTGATTCATTTCGATATATTCTCCAACTTATAATGAAACCAGTAATTAACTTATTCTCCTTACCTCTATTACATGTTCTCCAACATAGAATGAAATCAGTAATTAACTAGCAACTTGCTTGAATTTTTTTCTGTAGAAGTTGGAGGGTTTAGTCACTTTTCAGTCCTTTGAAGGACAATTTCTCCTAACAGGTTGAATTTGGGCAGCTAAAAAAAAATACGTGTCTGCTATTTTAGACTACTCTATAGCATATGTCAAAATGAAGCAAATCGGAGTCGGACAGTTGGGTACCTTTCCTTGTAAGTGTGTTTTAAAAGCAAACATACAACTTGTAAAGATTTGAGAGTTCAATCGTAAACTGACCCACGATTGAAAATAATCATAAACCTATTTAGAAATGAGATGTTATATTTCAATTGCATAAACGGCAATTAGTGATGTGTCCATTTAGGGCACTTGCTCATACTTACACTGATACATCAATTCAATTGTTTTTTTTAAGAACTGATAAAATTACAACTTGTGGCTATTATGATATTAAACGTACCTAATTAATGTTTGTACGATTATGTATTATTAAAATGTGTGTAAGATATAAACAAATGTAAAATATATCTGGTTCTTTAAGATTTGTGGTTAAAAGTAAAAGTACCTTACTATAGTATTACGGTTATTTATGGATAATTTATCATAAATCAGGTTTTTTTTCTAAATTAAATTATTTATATATTCTAATTTGTTTTTTTTTTCAAAATCCAGTGCCTCTTCAAATAGTAAAAAGTCGTAAAAAGCAAATTTATTGCCAGTTACAAATTTTCAACTTAATTCAGGTATAGTGAACGTCAAAAGTAAATCAACGCTTTAGTTTGCTTTAGTACTACACCATACAAATATCATCAGTTACTCTTGGTGATGACTTTACCATTAAGGTTAATATTTTAACAAACACCAGCTCTAAGGAACAATGTCAACATAAAATCGAACAGAAACAATTATACAAATCAATAAACATGTACACAGGAGAACTTATCCCTGTAAGGGATTTCGTCCAGCTAACTTTGGAGCAAATAAATTAATTAGTTTAGGTACTTAAGAGAAGAATAGATAAAAATAAAGAAATAAAATTATGCGTAAGTGACGCAGAAGCTACAAAATAAATTACATACAGGGTGAAATTAAAATCACTGGCCAAATTTTTTCCTGACACTAGGTTACACTTAAGGAATCTATTTAGCGAAAAAAAAAGAATTTTTATTTTTCAATTTTCATTTTTAAATGTTTTTATATTTTCCACGAGTCGTGGTCACCCTATTACTACAAATGTAAACATACCTAGTAGTATGTTTTAATAACAACATCAACAAAACCCTTATCTAACATACACTAAACCTTATATCGTAGCAATAGGGTCCACTATAGAACAACACTATTGCTATGGTAGGCAATTTTATCAATCTTATAAACGAGGGTAGTCTTAAACCATGCTAGAGGTAAACATAGCAAATGATTAGTCACTCGTCACTCGCCAACCGTAAAATAATAGTCGCGCGCGTACTAAGATTTAAAAAATGTATTCGAACCGGGAATATTACGAAATGGTGCGGTGTTATTTATTAAGTGGTGAATGTTTACGTGGTGCACAAAGATTATACCAGTTGGGTTGGTTGGTTGGTGAAATAAAAATACGCGTCTACGTGAACGAAGCCGAAAGTCTGGACGATTTAAAGCGTAAAATTGTGCGTGCCTTTGACGAAGTGCGTAACAACGTTGTAGTGCTTCGCAAATTAAAAAACAATGTGCATAAGCGTGCCGAACTTTGTTTGGAGGTGCGTGGATTACAGTTTGAACATCTATTGCAGTTTAACTAATACTTGCTTCAGTAAGTACCGACGGTGATTATGTAAATAGTTTAATTGTGTCGATTTTTAATCAAATGTACATAAGTTGATTCAATTTTTTAAATACGCCTGAATGCAAAGATTCCCGACTTAAAATTTACTCATTGTTTTAAACCACGGACCTTTTGTTAATTATCTATTAGTCAGATTTATCATTTTAGATTTAAAAAATGCCTTTGCATTTTGACGGTCCTAAGCCCGTTAAAGTATGAAGGAAAAATTAGCAACTTATGTAGGTAAGCGTCTTATCTCGCTGCAATAGGGTTCATAATATGGTGGCATGATTGCAAGCTGTGGGAGGGGCGGGTTGTCAATGACCTTAACTGATAAGGAAATCGGGTGTAGTGGGTAGTTTGACGGTTCACCATAACGTACGAGATTTTAAGGACAACTTGATGATGATTTTTTTAAAAAAAAATGTACTGAGCGGTATTAAAACAAAAAACACGTGTTTAATATTTTTTCGAGTTCTTTCGGGTGTTTCAATTTGGCCAGTGAATTTAATTTCACCCTGTATACCTATGTAATAAAATAATCGTAATGTACAGGTTCCAGGTCAGTGCCGAGCAGGAAAGCCAATTAAATTTTGACTAGATAATGATTGGCTCATCATTGATCAGGTTGGCTATCTAAAGATCTCGTAGATTGCCCAAACTGGCACAGAATAAGTAATAGTACAGAAGTCTCTCTCTCTCTCTAACAAAACTGACGTTCGGGTCCGACCACCGGACGGAACGCACCGGATCCGAACTCTAAGACTATATATCCCGGCATGCCAGAAATGCACAGTACGTAGATTGGCGCAGTAGATGTGTTATAGAACAATATCAGAAAAACATGGCCAGATCGAGTAAACTGGTCATTTCATAAAAAATGCGAACGTGATAAAATAATGATTGGTTTACACTCGTGTAGTAAAAAAGGGAACGTGATAAAGGAATGATTGGATTGGTCCTTCCCTGCGTGGGAATCGCGAGGATCGGACACGCGATGCGATCAGGTCCTCGTCACGGGCTGCGCGGACGCACCGCGGTCAGAGCGAGGACTAAGTAAAACGATCCTGAGAAAAAGCAATTTTTATTTCCACACACAGACGCACAGTAAAAGGAGGGAAACTCGGTTTTATTAAACACACAATAACAGCAAAGATATCTTATAAGTAGGTAGTCTAGTCACTGTATAATATCAGTAATTTTACTTACTACAAAAGGTACATCGCGCGCTTGAATGTGTGCGCGCCGTGTACGAATGCACTACGAGCAAAGAAATAAGAATGGCTAAGAATGCTCCAGTATGGATCGCACCGTGTGGATACGTGTCGCGCACTCCTAAACGGCCGAAGTTGGACTACTTGAATGAATGAATGAATGAATGAATGAATGAGAATTCTTAGCCATCTTGATCGTCTTTATACTTTGCTGGTCTAGTAGGTAGCGTGGCAAAATCGCGCAGTGAACTCCTGGTAAAACTAGTACACATGTCATTGAATCTCTCACTACGTTAAGCCGGGTCCAGACGAGTGTAACGTGTAATGTAAAAAAAAAATTACGGCCTTTTATTTTCGTCATTATTGTCTCAGTAAATATTGTTAAAAAAACGATGCCTTGAGTTAACTTTTTATGGAACCGCAAAACAGTCCCGAGTTTAAGTCTAGTTTTATCAAAATTGTCACGATTTGTCCTTTCGTTATAGTAAATAATCGGCGGACAACAATGATTGTCAAACCACGCGGTCAAAACGCTCGGAGAATCGCCCGCGAACTCTGCGTGTGGACGACAAAATATTCTCCACGAATGTGGGAAATTACACGTACCCGGCTTTACGCCCATATTTCTGTAGCATGGTTGTGTTGCGCGTGCTTCGCTTGGAGACACGTGTGTTATCTGTAGATACTACAAGTATTTCCTGGCCCTGCGGTTCCGAGTCGCTGCCTGCAACGGTCGGCTATCTGATACTGTGGTGGGTGCCAGTGTACTTCTCTGTCTAGGGTGGAAACCACATTATGATACCGGTAATTTTCTTCCTACAATTTTTCTCCATACATCGCGCGGCGTGTATGTGTGCGCGCTGTAAACGAACGCACTACAAGCAAAGTTTAAAGAATGCGTAAGGATGCCGCAGTACGGATCGCACCGTATGCGTACCTTGAATAGGTATCCTGGAAACGAACGCTACATGAACGACAGATACTTTCAATTTCACATAGATAAGGGTGATCAGAATTTGCGATACAATAACGGAAAATGAAAAATCATGAAAATTTAAAGCAGTTCACAAAAGTAAAGTATACCTTACTTTTGTGAACTATGTGCTTCTCTTTCTCGCCTTTGTTGATTGTGTCTCTTTTATAACGCGATAGACGCGAGTATCATTGGTCTGCTGAATGAAAGGCGAACGAACGTAAAAATGTGGATCAACCAACTCAGGATAAAGCACAGAGCAGCAGTCGATTACCACCGACTTACCGAATGTTACACATTTGAGCAACTACTTTAAATAGCTGTTAAAGATAAGGATACCAAATCTTGCCCAAGCATTTCTTAGACGCGACGCCGCTGATAGTGAGTCACATTTTCGGCTCCGGTATAGATAGATAACGCTAACGTGTTACGTTCGGTTGCGTCACGTTCACGTTACGTTGGACAACCGTTAACGACACGTCGAGATTACCGCTCACAAGGCGTTTCCGTGCGGCATTGCTCGTTTCCGGACTTCGGTAACTTGCACACATAAACAACACTACTTACTACTATTAGTACATACATAGTATAATTTTCCGACGGAATAGTACATTACTGCAGAGGTCGGGAAGTAATCTTGCAGGCTTAGGCCTGCAATTTTGTACGAAATTTCATTAAAAGCCTCTCGTCTAGCCGCACCGGACGAGGTACTTTGCGCCTATTATTGCGGCTGTTATTATTTTATTAATAAGGAACGCAACGTCAATATTGCATTGTATGTTTAAGAAAAACATGTTGCTATTGTATAGCATAGTTTTCGACGACGACGATCAAGGAAGTAATACATATAGGTAACACTTCAGAGCGACTCAAACTTTATAGGGACTAGCCTTAGCTAGTATGTATGTATGTATGTAAACACTTTATTGCACACAAAATCATACAGAAACAGTACAAAGAGCAATGGCTATGCACAAAGGCGAACTAGTCGGGGGAGGCTAGTTGTTCCCCTTGGAAGTGTAAGTACCTATCGTTGTGAATGTGACAGACAGACGATCTATTATGTACAGATGTAGTACAAAATGATTTTCCATCGTACTTTATCGGAAAAGTTCGTATTTATCGTGCTCTCTCAATTAGCTTAAGTACCCATCTTACAGCCGCCATTTTTAATTTTGACATTTGACACTAAACAATAAAGTTCCATACGAGTATAATGGATATGAAAACTTCACTCATTTAATACAATCGTTGATTGACAGTTCGGGTGTCATCGTATTCCGATTGAGATCCGAGTTTACCGGATGGAAAATCATTTTGCACTACATCCTGTAGTTACTCTTATGTAAGTGAATGTGGGGCAAATAGTAGGAGTTTCGTTCCCAAAAAAAAGATGCCCGTAGTTAGGGCTTTATTAAACAAAGTGTTAACTTTTTACCCGACTGCGGCGAAGCCCAAAGGAGGGTTATGTGTTTGACCTGTATGTATGTATGGCCGTTCCTGTGTCCGCTCGTAACTATTCAACGGCACATCCGATTTTGATAAATGATACATCATTAGATTCGTCTTGATGGTGCGAGTGTCACTGGGTATGAAGTTCGTTAAAATAAACAAAATGGTGGATTTTATGCAGTTTCAAAATGCACCGCGGTCGGGTTTTTTTTAGTAAAAATGTGGTTATTCCTTCGTGTAACGAAAGCTAACCATATAAATTGTACGGTAACTTTCGTTACAGAAAGGAACAAGATTCTTTGTTTAATAATGAATACTATATTTTTACGGAGCCCTCCGTAAAAAATGTATTCACAGAAATATATCGAGATGAAGAAGGAAATAATTTGCCAATTTGTATGAGAACCAAGCGTGTACCGTAAAACGAGGTGAGTAGGGACAAAACTGACATTCAATCAAACCTCGATAAAATTTTATTTTTACATATGCAAGCTAAATTTTTTTTTATTGTGTTTAGGACCTTTATACACTAGTACATATCGGCCCTATAAAGACAAACTAAATTTTATATATAATAAATGGCCGTTTGTATTTTAGTCTTTTTATTGTATCGGAAAATGTTCTAACTATAAGTATTTTTTTGCTTACAGTGAACGCCAACCTAAATTATCGTAGTAGTATTTGGTAGTACCGTATATCTATGTGATTAAACTGAACTCGCCACTGCCATGACTAAATATTTATTATTTCTTCACGAATCAGTGCCAGCGACGGTTACCGTCGTCCATTTAAATGGCCGGCAATCTTCGAAAAACATCAAAAAACGCGTTATCGATGCGTGTACGCATCCAGCAGGGTGCATACGATATGAGCTGGCGCGTCACGCTCCAGGTGGGAGAGGGTCCTGATTTTACAACCGCAAAAACGTTACGCGGCCTCCACATTTCCGGGCAAAATGAAACATGAATTTCGATTTCAAAAATACTTTATTTTGTAGGTAAACAATAAAATTTAAATAAAACAATGAGAACTAAAACTATAAATGAAATACAAACTAAAGATAATAAAAATTGTTCTAAATCGCTGCCAGTGGGGAGTGTGCCCAGAAGGCTGGCCGCATTGCCACGCTGGATGGCAATGCTAATTCGCTGAGCGAAATCTAGCCAGCCCTCTGGCACGGTATACGCTAGTTTCTCTCCCTACAAAAGGTACATCGGGAGCGCGCATGTGTGCGCGCCGTGTACGGACGCACCGCACCACAGGCAAGCATTTGGACCTGCGCGGGCCTCCCACAGTATGGAGTTCACTCACGCAGATGCGCGTCGTGCGTCTGTGTAAATACGTGTCGCGCGCTCCTAAACGGCTGAAGTCGTACTACATGGTTGTCTTTATACTTTGCCTCTGATCACTGGTGGCCCCCACCAGACGACAGATCCTTGTGCTGGCGCGCACTTGGTCCCCAGGGTCCTAGCGTTTCGACCCCAAATTTCGATTTTAAGTTTAAGATTTACAGTATCTCACATGATTGGAAATACACGGGTCTATCGATTACGTTATTTTTACTTTACTTTGCTAATTCATTATCATAATCGGCCTCTATACGTCCCACTGCTGGGCACAGGCCTACTGTCATAGATGAGAGTGAATGGGCTGTAATTCCCACGTTAGTCCACTGCGGATTTGGAACTTCACATACACCTTTGCATTTCTTTGCGGACATATGCAGGTTTCCTCGCGATGTTTTTCCTTCACCGAAAAGCTAATGGGAAATATCTTATGTGTTTCGTACATAGTTGCGAAAACTCATTGGTTCGAGCCAGGATTCGAACACTGCCTGAAAGGCGCATGTCCGAACTAGGGAATGCAACCCGGGTAACCGACGTTATTTAGGTTCGGGTAAAACCCGGGTATTTGACTCAGGGGGTTTTACCCGGATTCGAAACGCAAAAATCAATTCAATAAATTGACTACATGGTTTGTCCTGTAATAAGTAAACTTACCACATGGAGAGATTTCGTTAATTTCTCAAAACGTCCTATAAGGAACTTCACTAAAAGGAAATTTTCAATAATTTCCTTTATGCCACACCTATAAAGCCAAGTGTACACATACAATTATGTACACAACACGGGAGGTAATAAAGAAAGTCCTCGATCGCATATTTACGTCCCTCGCTTGCAGCTCGGGCCGCAAACATCTGCGATCTCGGCCTTTTTTTGTATTACCACCCTAGTTGTGTAATGTACTATTCCCAGCTTTTCAAAAACTTTCCGCAATTTGCACATCCGTAGGCGTACAGTCGCCATCAGATATATCTGAGCTGTCAGTGTACTCATAAATATCTGAACACGGCTCTAATGCTATGAAAATAGAGCCGTGTTCAGATATTTATGAGTACACTGACAGCTCAGATATATCTGATGGCGACTGTACCTACATTGGCGTGGGATTTGCATGGGAATGTGGAGCGCACTTTACGCAACAGGCGTAGAAGGGAAGTCCTGCTTTTATGGCCGCAAAAACTTTATAGTTTAAAGATTTCACTTATATAAGCAATATTAAAATATTGTTTAGTGAAAATGGTCGAAATTAATTGCCGTGCATTGTTTCCAAGAAAGGTATTTGTAAAAACTAATTTATGCAGTTGTAAAAACATATTTAATTAATAAACGTTATGTGAACGCTAATTACTTGTCAGTTTATAGGTAGTTGTGTTATATAGTTTTAAGGTCTGCGAGTTTCTAATTTGAGTACAGTCTAACAGGAGTACCTAGGTTTATGATGGTAGGCTTTGTCGCGCAATATGAAAAACCGCCCGCTTCGTTCTGACAAATATTTTAAGTGTGAAAGTAACAGATGCTTTTTCATTTATTCGCTCGACAATGCCTAGCTTCAAAAGCTTATTGATAATATCAAGCTATCTACTTATATATTATAAACCTAACCTAAACTGATAGTCACTAGACCGGTATATGACTTTTCCAAAAGACATGTTTTTTTGGTATCCGAGAAAAAAGCTATCGAGAAAATGAAAATTTTATAAAAAGGAACATTCGATGATTGATTTATCGACAAAACGGCGGGCACCCCTATCAACTACAACTCGATTCACAGACAATATAAATTAATTAACAATTACATCAGAACTCAGACATAACGTTGCATCTATCAGTTAAACACACGTGTATAAAACGATGTAACCGTCATACTTCTTCTATTAAAACGAGCTCTTTTATTATAATAGGAATGTCAAATAAAAAGCTCTGAGAACATTTAGCGCAGTTAACGCTATGTCGTGCGAGTTTTCGAACATTACATACAATTACATGTATGTACAAACAAACAATGAGTTTGTCTGTCGGGGCGTGGGAAAGCTGTCAGCGACGTTTTGTTTTAGGAAATGCATTGAGGAACACACATGATGTTTGTAATGGTCGCAGACATCTTTAGCCGTCGCGCGATAGCACGTCTGTGTGAGTGCGTTCTATACATTCTTACGCATTCTTGTTTTGTTGCTTGTAGCAAGGACCATTAAAACAAGCTTGGTATAACAATTATATTATTTACAATTATTCAACTTTGCAAACGTGACACAGTATTTAAATGTTAGAATTTATTTATTATTAGCTGTCTGTTAACGAACTAATTGTTACTATGCTATGTTTCTTTGTTCAATTATAACATCGTTAGAGTCTGTGCGGAAAGAGAATAGGATTTATATTGGGAGGCGCTGTAATGCTTTTCTGCCGTATGTGCCGTATTTTCTGTTCTGTGGCCATACTGGTTAGGTTAGTTCCGTTTTTCGCCACGCCTATTCTCTTTCCGCACAGACTCTAAATGTTTAGTTTTTAGCGCCATCTAGTTTTTGCCCGGAAATCCCCTAGCGGTCGGGTTACGATCCAAAGTATGGAGAATGACAGTCCTCTTGTTTTAATAGTCCTTGCTTGTAGTGCGTTCGTACACGGCGCGCACACATTCAAGCGCGCGATATACCTTTTGGAGGAAGTAAATTTACTGCTATTATACTGTGGTGTTAGTACGTGTTATGCGATAGACAGAGACGGTCGGGCGCGGGTGAGCTCCGTCCGGTCGTCGGACCCGAACGACAGTTTTCTTAGAGAGAATCTTACTTATTTTGTGGTACAGGTCGATTAAAATATTGTTTCCGTAATTTGCTTCATGTGGTAGGTAATAAACGATTTTGTCCAAAACCTACAATTAACTTGCTGGCATTACTGACCGTGTTAAGTAAGACAAGCAAAGCATAGGTAAATGATGTTTTTTCGTGTTTGCTTTAAGGCGGCCGTTGTAAAATTTTATATATTTATCTTTAAAATAAAACGATACCTACATGCATAATTTGTATTATTTACTTATTTTTTTAGGTTTTTTTTAACCCGGGTTCTGAGTTAAGATACCCGGGTTTTACCCGACTCTAAATAAAGTCGGTTACCCGGGTACTCGAGTTTTTGGGTACCTGGTTGCATTGCCTGGGCTAAATGCTATATGAAAATAATAAGGATTTTAATTTTATGGAATTAAAAATATGATAATCACCATCCTTATGGGTAAGTATATATCGTTGACTACTTTTGTCACAAACTGGATTTTTTTATTGATGTAATGTATGTACCTATGTATTGTATGTGTGATTTCTATATATGTAACATAAAAATGTGGTGTGATTTACCCGCTTTAAAAAACCAATGAAGAGACAAAATGTTTCTTTCATATGATGTATTTTTGTGTTCGGCTAAGATCGTCTTCCCCCAAAAAGTGACTGACACACCGTTACAGGACACGCATGCGCGCGAGACGAAAGTGCATCTCATGCATAGTAACGAATAGGAAATCCTGCGCGCCGCTCCGCTGCGCGCGGACAAATCTTCCTAATGTTAACTATACATACTTGTAAATGCCGTAGGTCAGGGCAGGGCTGCCTCTTGTTATGCTATAATAAAAAAACCGACTGCGGTGCAAAACATACCGCGCCTTAAGGCGTGCAGAATCCGCCATTTTGTTTCTTTTTTACGAATTTTACGTACCCAATAACACTCGCACCAACAAGACGAATATAATGACGTATCATTTATTACAATCGGGTGCGTTATAGGAAGGACAACAACATACAATACACATGCAGGTCAAACACATAACCCTCCTTTTGGGCTTCGCCGCAGTCGGGTAAAAAAGACAGTGATTACAGTCACAGAATCAGAGATGTGTACTACGTACAGAAGTCTCTCTATCTCTATCTCTCTCTCTCTCTCTCTAACAGAATTAACGTTCCGGCAGGAATGAATATATTGGCAGAGTGCAAAGCGGGTGGAGAGGGTAGCCTAAACGATCACAGCGCTCGCTACGGCTAAAATTGACATTTTTGTCGCTGACTTTTCTCACTGAAAACAACAATTTTAATATTATTGGCAATAATGTTACTGACTACCATTGTCCAAAATTGTGTAATATAGTAAAATAACACAAGATTTCATTAATATTTTTCACAATATTTACTTACTTCTTGTTTGACAGCGGTGACAATATTGTCCATAATGGCCGCCTATCACGTGGCGCTGTCGTCGCGCTCGGTCCCAATATTCAATTCACGTCTCATCTCTAGAATCCATCTACTTTACCGATTATTCTACGACGAATGTGACGAGCCCACTGTCACTTCGGCTTGCTAATCGGTTGAGCTATCTATGTCGGTAACTTTGTTTTTTTACTTAGTATAAAACAGCTACCTAAAATGTATTTGTTGTGCTAGTTTGGATTTAAAAAACTAATATTTAATGAAGACAATAGAAATGAAATCAAATTATTTATTGATAACATGGTTACAGGTCAGACAAATCATCGTACATAATCTAAATGTCATGTAATAAATAGGTACATTGCAAGCATACTAATTTAATAAATAAATAATTATTTAATATTTACCTACAAATCTAGAGGTAAATTCAAAAAATCTACCAAGATTAGTTACCAAACTATAAAAATAATTTTCATGGAGCTACTTTTTTAGTGCTGTTTTAAAACTAGGAACGGAAGCTGCATTTCTTACTTTGTCAGGCAAACGGTTGTGGACAGAGAGCCTGGCGAAATATACGGATCTCTCTGATTTGACGAGTTTGTGCGAATCTGCCACCAGCCTTAGTGCTTGTTGCTACGAAATCCGTAATTGAAATTCCTCCACTTGCGTTTAAAAGCATCAAGACATTCAAGATGTTCGTGAGTGAACACCGCCACCTGATACAGGTATAAACAAAGCAAAGGTAGTAATACTTTATTCAATTCCGTGTAGTGTGGCAGCCCTATATTACACCTAGAAAATTAACATTAACCTGAGATTTGAATATCTTTATTTTATCGCGTGTTCCTCAGATTCTTCGATAACGTTAAAGCGACGTAAAAAACATAAACGAGTGTTAAACAGTTCGCATCGCTGGCAGAGGGAGCCATAAATTAAATGGATCGCTTATTATTCAGATTCGGAAGCCGAGATATGATGAGAGGGCTTAGACGTTTGAAACACTTTTCTCTTCGGCTTAGGCTATTTTCTCTATGATTCAGGAGAAATCTTGACGTTTAAAGACGTATATATTTTAATAGGGTTTCCATTCTATTACTTACATTCTATATCCTATCTTACTAATATTAAAATGTGACAGTGTGTGAAGATGTTCGGATGTTTACATGTTTGGAGGTTTGGATGTTTGTTACTAAATAACGCAGTAACAACAGAATGGATTGAGCTGAAATTTGGCATGCAAGTAGACCAAGTCCTGGATTGAAACATAGGATACTTTATATCCCGGTAGAGTTCCCTTGGGACTATAACGGGAATAACGCAGGCGAAGCCGCGGGTAAAAGCTGGTAATTAAATAAAACTAATTATTAACGCTAACCATAAAATTGTGTTTCCAAAACTGCTCGGGAAAATCCAATTACAGTCATGTGTCGTGCAATCAACGATAATAAAATTAAGAAAAACTGAAAAACACCAATTTGGCGATGTGGAGTTATTTTCAGGAAACTGCATACCTACTGTTTAGTTTTGAGAAATTGGTACATTTTTTTATGCACAGCTTAGAGTATGTGGCGACGCTCCTGTCATCTGTCAATTCTGACATTGTTCTACATCGCGCTATCGAAGTTTTCTAAGTCGGTTGCATAAATACAACTTCCGACTAACTCTCATTGAACTTCGGTCCCCAGGCACAACACCCGCCTGGAGAGAGATCTCTCTATTGTCCTCTCTTACCACAAGTAAATCGTTATAATATTTAAGATTATGTTACTAAGTGTATGTTTCTAATTCTATTTATTATACATTAAAGTTTTCTTAATCTATGCGTACCTACTATCTGCGCGTTTTGTCATTTCATAAAAAGATAGCCTATTAAACAGCCTGGGTAACGTCACGTTGGACTATGCGTTAACAGCTGTCAGTACCTTCTTTCGCGCTAATCGGCTCGCTTTTCGTATTAAATATCAATTAAAAAAACTTCAACCGGTAATCAACCGACACGGCGCGGACGTCCGTCCACTTCTAGGGCTTCGCTCGCATCTGGCTTATGCAGTCACCTATAAGATCCTGAACTCCTGGTACCTAATATACGATTTTAAGCAAACATGGTCATTCACATAATAACTGGAAGCTATCGAAATCCTTAAATATAACAATTTCAACCGGGAACACGGGTTTCAACTGTCGAGCGCCTGGTATCCAGTGATCCGTAATTTCGTAAATTCTCTAAGGGAAAAAGACGTGTTCGGTAGTAAATACGCGAGGTGATACGTACACGTCGTGAACGTGATCGAGTTCCAAGTGAGAATGCGGACGGTAGTATTTTTAGTAGTTTGTATAGAAACTCGCCCGCAGCTCGCCCGCAAATCGCAAGTGTGATGAGGGCCTAAGAGATTGCTAAGGTGTGTGGGTAGACTACAACTAATAACTAATGCTTACGCGCTGCGCATACGGAAAAAGCCGCGCTTTCTGACCAAGTGTAGACATAAAATGATGTACACAACACGGGAGGTAATAAAGAAAGCCCTCGATCGCATATTTACGTCCCTCGCTTGCAGCTCGGGCCGCAAACATCTGCGATCTCGGCCTTTCTTTGTATTACCACCCTAGTTGTGTAATGTACTATTATGGCCAGGTGTGGCATAAATAAAATAAATCACAGACATGTAAAAAATCAGCGATTCACATTTTCCCATAATTTCGACATCTTACGCTTAATGAATGATCTGGTCTTTCTGATAGGGGTTTGAAAGTCGACATGACAATCCGACCGTCGCCACTCTCCCATCCACCATCAAATCAATAAATTAATGAATTTCCCATCAAAGCGACCGTTATCAATTTGAGGAACAACTCCATCAATTGCAAGCTATATCCCAGCCGTGGGGTGTGGGCTAATTTAATTTAAACCTTGCCCTAAGCCAATGAAGAAAAGATAAAAGTTTATTTTTATGGCACATTCTTACGTCCATCCTGTTTAAGGGCATACAAATTATAAAAGGATGTAATAAGGGCATACAGAATGCTACGAGTATAAGAATTTAGACTGCTGGGCAATGAAGGACGTATAAATTTTATTTTATTGAGCTATTTATTTAATAGGAATATAAACTATAAGATCTGATCTAAGATTCTAGGTTCATTTCCTTTTACACTTGAAGGACTAACAAGAACAACGACTTACTTTTATGGATATAATTGCCATACCAATCGCAGACTCGAAGAAAACCTACAAAACTATGGTTAGGATCGATTTCAGAGCGTTTCAATCGCGGCGATTCTTTTTTCATTCGTGTTCCAGCAAATATAGCAGCAAGCGGTGGTGATCACAGTTAAGTCTTGTTTTAAACGATAGACGATATCGAGGCTACACATGATTTAATCAAAAGTTGTCGTGACACTAATGAAGTTGAAGATAAACGCTGGAAAAATGCCGGTTTTTGAGGTTACGAATATACTTTATTGGGTTATTCTTCAGAAATATGTCTGCGACTTATTCCTCTGTCTCCATACATTGAGTATGAAAAAGGGCCAGAGGAATAAGGTGACCGCAGACATATTTCTGAAGAATAACCCTATTGCACACCAGAAGTAGGTAACACGTTACAAAAGGTGCAGAAGTAGGTAACACGTTACAAAAGGTGCAGAACATAAAACAACTTAAACCGGTAGACAACCAGGCGGTCTACTTTCAACTAATCTGGATTCCAGGGTACTCCGTTTGGGCCTAGAAGGTCCCTCATCCAGCGCACGGCTTGTGGTTGTATCCTTGCCCGGGGTAGCTAGGCGCCGGAACCTCCGAAGCAGCTAAACTTCGGAGACTGCAGCAGTCAGAGCAGGCCGTGATCACGCACACCTCGCACATCCACGAGAGACCAGAGCACCTGGGAGACCCTGGCCGGCGGCGCGTCGACACCACTACTCACCCAACACCTGCGAGCCTGCCCAGCAGATCAACAGCCAGGGGAGTCCAGTAGACTTTCGCCAGTTCCAATCTCACTTTACGGACCCTCGACTGTTTTTCTCTTTCATTCGCGAGTGCCAACCCTATCGGAGTTCAAATAAATGTATTATGTTAAGTCCACACGCTTGCCATTTGCCGCAAACTACAACAAAGTCTGCACAAGCCAAGTCAAACGCTCTATCCACACGTTTGAATTTGTGATGATTTGTCGAGGTTTGGCAAGCGTGCGGACTTAGCATTTCAAACCTTCTTCTTGTTTAGATCAATATCCGGTAGAGAGCCCTTGTGACAGTGGCTCGCGTGCAGAATAAGAGCAGGTTATCATCTAAGAGTGGACTGACGACCTGGTTAATTGGAGATATGGAGATAGTGCGAAAAGGTGTACGGAATGCGATGTGGAGAGCGTGGGACTGCGACGGCTCGTAGCGGAAGCTTTTGCGGAAAAGCTTCTGCAGTGGACGTCTCCAATCTCTCAATAATCATCTACATCATCACCCTATACGTCCCACTGCTGGGCACTTTTTCCAGGCTTTGCCTCCCGTCCCCTCATGTGAGATCAGGCTTAAGGACAGAATAGTTTTATTTAGACTCGGCTAGGCGGGTTATTTAATGTTGTCGAACGAAAGTAGTTTGCCTAGCTGTTTGACAAAAGGGATGTTCATCCAGGCACTTAACTAAATGGCGCCGTTTTATGAAAATGCTAGGCAGCTAACCAAATAGCTAATTAAGCTAGTCTGAATCCGGTTTAGTCACATAAGTGGACATTGTGGGCAAAAAGCAAGGTTCAGAACATACATAGCTACAATCCAATATGTGACATTCTGGGGCAAAAGGTACCTTATGGATATTGTCGCTTGCGTCATATCTGACTCCGTTGTTATAGGATATCAAGATAGAAGGACGCAAGCGACAATATCCATAAGGTACCTTTACCCGCGGAATGTCAATACATACTCGTATGTACTCTATTGAAGCTTCTAAAAAACGAATTCTTCAATCTATTCATATACGGGAAAAAACTTACATCTGCATCATCTCAATGGGTCCAATCTTCACCAAGACTAATCGATTGGTCGCGTAAAGTGACTTTACCCTATCCACAAAGCAAAGGTAACCTTAATGAACCATTAGGGTAAAGCGACAATGGGGTCGCTACGCACGAACTGCGCTCTTTGATTGATGAAGACGGATCGGCCATTCGTACGCTTACCCTAAGGGTTGTATTTGGGGTAAATTAGTTTACACGTTTTTATTGGCGTTAATTTAATGATTTGGAATGATTTTAGAGTTTAATCGGATTATATCTTAAGTACTATACGAAAGAAACATGATGTTTCTTTATTGGTTTTTAATGCGGGTAAATTACACCACTTTTTGTACCTACATGATGGCAGCAGCAAATAAAGAGTTGTGGAGATCTAATAGAGCGTTTTTCACCCAGCAGTGAGTCCACAGAAATATATGGAGGTAGAAGGTAGAAGAAAAAGAAATAAAAAAAAGGTAGGTACCTACTTACTAATAACATAATTATAAAAAATAGCGACATTTTACCATCGAAATATAGTAAGTATGGAAGTGTAACGGACGCTCAAAATGGGCCCCACCAGTGTTGCCAACTCCGAATTTCATTCAATGCTAAAATTTTGCTGAAAATCTGCTAAAATTATGCTAAAACTTAATAAATTCTGTTAAAAAATGTGCTAACTATCAAAAAGCATTATTATTTCAAGTTTAACGTATTGTGATTATTACAGCTTTACAATAATCCTTTTTGTGGCCCATACTATACTTTCAGCACAAAAATTGCTAAAGATAAGTAGTAAAATTAAGAATGTCAATGTGTTAATCGATTTTTTTTTAAAGTACAATCAAATTAACTTTTTTACTACAGCAATACAGCATCCAAACAATCATAGTAGAATATGTTAAAAATTACAGTGGCAAAAAATTTAAGCTTTCAATACATGTTTATTACGACTTAGATGGTTAAAGTTATATTATTGTCAACCATGCAATCGAAGGTTATTTTACAAACTTAAACATCACCAACTTATATGTTTCTAAATTTACCATTTATCTGTGTGTTTGTCCCCAACGGGTAGCATTTCTATTATTTACAAAATTATGCCAAAAATTATGCTAACTGCTAAATGTCAAAAAATTCTGCTAAACCAGTTCAAATTATGCTAAATTTAGCACATAAACTGCTAAATTGGCAACACTGGGCCCCACAGAATATGTAATAACGGGGCGGAGCTAGTACTTTACTTAGTACTGAAGAAAAAACTATAGCAGCAAATGAAATTCTCACGTCAGTAGCTTTCATAGATTTTTGTCTTTTAAACGATATGCAACCTGTCCAAAAATGAAGACCTCTCAAACTTTAATACTAATATTTGCTATAAATGATTTAAGACTCACACATAGTAAACATTAAGTTGGTTATTATGGTTGGTGGTGGGACTGGTGGGCGCTGTGGGGCAAATTTCAACTTCAGTTTTGCTAGACGTTATCCTTCCGTACATTATATTTCGGTGATTTATACACTGAATTGCCTAAATTCTTCCTGGATCCCATCATCAGAACAGGATTTTGAAAAAAATTGACAATTATAACTTGGCAACTTCTCTGGTGACACCCCCATGTGTGCCGGGACCCTCTTAAGGCTACCTCCGTCGGTCGCCGTTCGTGTTGGCGGTAACTTGTGCAAGTAGTTACGGCTGCACATAACAAAAAGCACACATGGGAGTGTCACCAATGAAGTTACCAAGCTATAGTCCCCTATTTTTTTGGAAACAAAACACCTTCATCTTTAAATAAAAACAGTTTTTCTTCAAATCGGTTCATAAACGGTGGAGTTCTGCGGTAAATAAATAAAATACGGCGACTAGAGACCCTGCTCCCTTTTGCGTAGTCGGTCAAAGAATTGACGACGTAAGCGCAATGCGATGCTTAAAAAACCAGCAAACTTTCTGTCACTTAATTTATCTTTTAAAACAGACTAGGCCTGTTTTAGACACGCACCAGACGTGTCAACTTGGCTTGGCGTGAGGCCAACCTTTTTGAAAAAACCTTTTTTGTAACCTTTTTTTATGACAGCAGCATAAGCAAAGCTCGGTTTTCGCCATGATTTATGATTCTGAGGACTGAAGTGGGGCGACCTTTTTGCGGTATTTTGGACGAACTTAAAAAAAGTTTGCTTATTATTCTTTATGGTCTGTTTCTCAAAATTTACCGTAAACATTGTATACTTAAATGTAAATTAATCATATTATAGATTACCTACGCTTAGAGTTGGAAATTAAACTGCAATTATTGATTTTTGGAGGAAGTAGGAACCTACAAAATTCTATAAAACATATTACCTAAAGCTAACGAAAGTTACTAATCAAAGATATTATAAAGAAAATTAAGCAACGTATAAAAAGTATAAGTACATAAATGACTAAATTTTAAAGGAATTAATATAAGAAGTGCGTTAGCTTACAACTTACATATACAGCTGACGCCATCTATGGTGGAGTAGATGGATTAATAAATTTAGGCTTATGATATTTTGCCAATCATAAAGGTATTTGGATAACGTATAACCATGTAGCATAGAACTTAAAATAAAGCAGATAAAGTAGAAATACAACGTAATATAAGTAAAAAATACCTTATTTTTTAATTCAGTCGTTTTGTAAAGTTAAAATTTGAAACATAGAATCCTACCACTTCCACATTTAACATTTTCTTTTATATAATTTCTATTTCCCGATCAATAAAAAATCGATTTAACTGAAAAACGACGTAGGTATTTTAGCAGCCGATTAATAGTTGCTATACCTTACCTACAATAAAATTCTACAAGTATTATTTTTGATAGAAAGTGTCATGCGGGCAACACGTTGGAAATATAAGCACCTTTAACAAAATAGGTATAGGTACAATATCAAAACCACCCAAAACCTCTTCGTTGCCATTCAAATAACAAAAGATAAATGTATTACAGGTCCTTCTATAAAGTTACGTCCTTATAATACCCAAAGGAACATTCTAAACTTTTTAATATAATAAAAATTAACACTTCTCTTCGTAACACAATGCCCGTATGAATAGGCCACAAAATTGTAAGTAGATAATGCGCCCGTATTCTTCAGTCCATTGTTGAACCGAGAGAGGGCGCTGCTCGCTGTGACAACAGATTTTTATTCATTAACTAATTAAGATCATAAAAAAACATGTGGGTTTTTTAATGTGCTGAGGTTGCGGGTTTGGGATCTGTGGTTTGTCGAATTATTTCTTTTCCTGCGTGTGTGAAGATTCCGAACTCCATTTAGATGGAATGAGGGCTAACAATTTTCAGCTCAGCAGATGTCATTTTAATTGATGGATGGATGGATTAACATTTTGTCTATTAATCTTGGACTTATCATCTATGGTCAGTTAGTGTTTTTTTTTATTAACACGCCGGCGGTTCCCAAATTATAGAATGTAGGTACTACTAGCTAGAATGACAATAAATTTCTCCATACAATACCTATGATGTAGAATAGGCTTGTGTTTTAAATTTTGTTTCTCATGTAAATGGATTCTACTAAATAGTACAAACATATACCTATAACTACTACACTGGATTACTATAACAGCCGCAAATTGCAATCAAAAGTAGCCGACCGCACCGAGCGTTGAAAACGGCCCATACAAATTGGATGCACCCTGTGACGTCACGTCATCTCTTGTCCTCGCTGTACTAAGTCTGTATGAAAAAAATAGCATTTGCCATTTTGAGCACGGAAAAGTTTATTTTTTTCATTGTTATTTAAGCATTCCGAATTGACTTTAATTTTTCTTTAAGATGATAGCATTTTCCAATCCATGTGACTATATCATATTGTAAAATTCAACATTAGTCAACATCCCTATTCTAGATTATAAAACGACAGCGGCGACATGCTTTGCATCTGTGTGAGTCAGGGTCAAGCTCAAGTTTCAGATTAAACTCTGTTTCGACGGTAGTGTCATCGTTGTTGTGCCCGATATGACAATAAAAATTTGCTCCGTAATAATGGTATGAGTTTTGATCGGCAAGCACCGTACTGACTTATAGGCAATCGCGAGTAAATACTGCGTTAGCCGTTCCGTCATATAGCGTGGTTCATACTTTACGGTGATACCCGTTACCGCTGGCGAACGTGATAAATTGTATCTATAATTATTTTCAAGTCCAGTGGCATCCCCCTGATGTCATATAGTATGGTAATACTCAAGTCTTTAGAAAACTTCTTAGAGTAGCCTTAGCCAGACTCTGGCACGCGAATGTCAAGCAACAAGACCATTGGTCTTCGTCAACAAAGTGTGGCCGAAAAACTGTCAGTCTCGTTTCATTTAGTCATGTCAGTAGAGTGCGATTACGAGAACTTTGCAGAGCGGAACATGGCAACACCTCCGTTTAAAAACGTAAAATGTCCATGAAAATGTGATTTTTAAATGGAGGTGTTGCTATGTTCCGCTCTGCAGACGTGCGTTTGCGTGGCAGACGATTTATAAATTTTACTTACGTGAGGGCAAGTGTAAGTTGCGCAGATACCCCCGTAATAACCACATTTTTATAAAAAAAAACCCGACCGCGGTGCACTTCGAAACTGCATAAAATCCGCCATTTTGTTTATTTTAACAAACATTATACCCAAGTGACACTCGCACCATAAAGACGAATCTAATGATGTATCGGTTGTGCCGTTGAGTAGTTACGAGCGGACATAGGAACCGACATACATACATACATACAGGTCAAACACATAACCCTCCTTTGGGCTTCGCCGCAGTCGGGTAAAAAATGGCAGACTGTTTGGTTTCGGGAAAATGTGCTACGGCGTCTACATCTGAAAAACAGAACCTGACATTGACTCATCTTATCTACGTTTAATGTCATCATCTCTTACGCAGGTTCTTCTTGGGGCAGTGATTTATTTTTCTGTACCGGTAGTAGACTCTGACTAAGTGCATTGTACTATACCTAAATTGAAGAATAAAGTTCTTTGATCTTGATCATTATACTCCACGTCGACAACAGACGATGATCATTATTACTAAATCATCGTTAGAACCGTGGATGCGCCAACTCCGGTGGTCGCGCCTCGTGTGGCCCTGCGACAATGTTCGTTATCGAATGTTCTCGCTTTTATAAGCTTAATTTATCAGTATTTGTATCTAATAATCAGATTTATTCAAATTGTTAGTGTTCTGTGGTTTTATAAGCTCGAGTTGCTTGCATCGCCGTACTTAGTAACTCGGCTCGGGACTTAACTTTCATGGTTTGAACTAACTAGTGTATTAACACTTACTTTTATGGGGAACGCGCACAATGAAGGTGCTGCCAACTGGTGCCGCCAATTTGAATCTTAAGCTCTGTCATGCTGGGGCCACATTAACGGAAACGCCGTTAGCCGTTAATTATCGCGATTAAGGACGATAAACGTTAGTGTAGCTACGACTATACTTGACATTGATTTATACTTAAACAGTTTTTTTTGGTATAATAAGTTTCTTTTACTGTCAGGATATGCAGTATCCTTTTGCCGATTTAGTGCTGCCACCTATAGTTTCTGCACGTCTGACTTTCCCTATAGGCGACTGTGCTGTGTCACCCGATTGAGCCGATGGTATAGTTTCACGAGAGTTGAGGCCACGCACACAACAATACTGTCATGCAATGACAGCGGGATTTTGAAATTACTGTTCTTTTTTCGTACCGATTAGCAGGTTCAACAGTGAATTGCAAGATATACCAAAAAGTTTGTTTAAACTATAGCCTTGTGTTTATCTACTCACTCAGTCATTTCATTCATTCACTTGTTTTGCACTGAGTACCTACTTCATGTAGCTGTGTATGTAATCATTCAACTCAACTCTCGTGAAATTACCTATACTGGGAGTTAGCCAATAGTTTGTTTTTAGACTGTATCGACGAATTCCCTATTTTTTATCGACTTCAAGACATGTTTTAATTCTTTGATTTTTTTTTTTTTTATATTTTCCCCGATTAGGAATTCAAGAACGGCTAGCGGCTGCAACGATTAGGATTTTTTTTTGTGTAATTTTACTGAAATATTTTCAACCTCACCAAACACTTCGTGATATAATGCTGTATAGCTATTTTTCGTTTCCAACTAAAATTTCAACAATGGAAAGATGCAGATATGCAAAGATAGATAGATCTGGCGTAGAGAAAATAATAATAAATATCCACCGTGCCGTATCAGTCCATCTGCACGTTTGACTATGCGGCAGTAAGTCATAGAAAAGTATGGGACGCGGCACACAATAGCTCGCGGATCTACGCATGCGTAAGGTGGCTCTACTGTTAAGGGCAAGGGTCTATTTTGGTGGAGAAGATTTGTGAGTTTCTACCGTTTTTGTTGAAATATTGTATTAATAATAAAATGCAATAATTGATTAAAAATAACCGACCTTAAACTAGTCTATTAAATTTAAAAATGCATCAGTTACCATAAAAATCCCTATTCGCGTATAGGCCTACAGTATTCAGGTCCGTATTTAAAGATCTAGGGTCCCTTGGCACTTGGTATTGAGACTGCAAGCCATGCTTTTGGGCATATATGAAGGAATCGCCATGCCCTAGCTAGGCTGACCGGGCCCCTAGGTAGGCCGGGGCCTTGTACCTAGGCCTAGGCAGAAATCCGGCGCTGACAATATTTGAAGAGTTCTCTCGATTTCTCCAAGTTGGCATCGTCAGATCCTCGCCTGGTGACAATAGAACCTCCTGGGTGGTCGCCATTGGCGATGACCACCGAGCCGAGCCGAATGACTCTTCGCTCTTATTGCATAGACTTGAAGCTTATTCTGACCGACGCCGATTTCGTGTCAATGGATGTGGATAGACGTGGAGGGCGTTGCTCGGCCGATCGGCGCCATCGACGGCTACGTTTTTTTCGTTCTTATTACATGAACGTTAAGCTTTTTCTGACCGACACTGATTCCGTGTCGATGGACGTGGATAGATGTGGCTAGGGCATGCGATACCGGTTTTACTTGTATGGGCCAATACCGAAAAACCGGTTTTTCGGTATTGGCCCCATGCAAGTAAAACCGGTATTGCATGCCCTATATGTGGCAAATGTCGCTCGCCTCGGCGTGCACGGCCGATCAGCGCCGTTAACGGCGTCTTTTCCGCTCTTATTGCGTGGACGCAAAGCTTTTTCTGACCGACGCCGATTCCGTATCGATGGATGTGGACAGATGTGGAAGACGTCGCTCGGCTCGGCGTGCGCGGCTGATTGGCGCCGACGACGGCTACGTCACGTCTTTTCCGCTCTTATTGTGTGGACATAAAAATCTTTTTCTGACCGGGTGTCCATTCACTCCCTTAGACCTCAAGTGTCTCAAGTGACATATTGAGGGAGCGCTAGTGGATTCAGATTCAGTACCCCTGCGGTCTATTTGCAGAATAAATGGTTTTGATTTTTTGATATTTAGAAACAACAAAACAACACAGAAATAGTGCAAAGTGCAGCTTGCCCTTAACAGCGGTATCGACGCATGCGCCGCGCGTGTCCAGCAACGACGCCAGCGCCATCTGTCGCCCCTATCGCATGCAAATTACATCGCGATAGCTAGATAAAGGATAAACCACCGAATTATGTTATATGTATAATAAAGTCTTGGTAGCTGTGACACTGAATGACATAACATAACTTAATGTATGTTATGTCAAAAATTTGCTTATCAAATTGAAACTTAAAGAAATTTTAACATAAGTTTCAAAGGCTCCGCACTGATCAGTGCCTAAGCATACGTAGGGTTAATAGCTTAAATTTGGGACGCACCGACGGCAGCGCGATAAATTCCGATCACTATGTTATAATCATCAATTATGTTATGATTGTGAAAGTTGTAGTTTTTGTTCATATTTCGCGTGATGAAAAAGTTGAAAAACTACTTTCCTGCTTCTAATTAAAAACTTCATCTATACTTTGTCGGATATTCTTTACAGAGTAGTCGCTCGTAGCGTAACAAACACGTCTAACAATTCTACGCCAGTTCGTCAGTTGTCTCTACCTATTGTCTGTGACTTTGACCATTGCTCCTTAAATAATATGCAAGTCGGTGGAAATCGAGTTCTGTTGTTTTTACATGTAATGTTTTTGATGGGATTATTTTATTTTTTGTCTTGTTTTGACGCCTAGTGAAGGGTCTCTAGGGGGGTATGTATCTCTAAAAATGTCGTTTTAAATTAAATGTAATGTATTAATGAAATCTCATGTCATAATTGTTGTAATACTTAATATTTTTGGAAAAGAAACTGCAGTTTCTCACCATGGTGAGTTTCTTCCGGCGCTTCGTCTTATAGTAATTGTCCGTTCAACTGGGCTAATGCTGTTAACGAATACAATGCCATTGAGCGAACAATGCCATTGAGAGAATACAATACCACAAAAAAAAATAACAATGCGTAACACGAGTAAACCCGGGCGGTCTACCTGGCTCCCCGTTGAATCTGTAAAAGCAAAACGCATTATTATTTTTTTGTTTGAAAGCATTTGCCGCCTTATCATTACGGTCATAGAACCGATAATCCGTTGAAAGCTCATAGTATCTCTAAGTCTTTTCTCTACGGAATACGCACTTGCAGACCGTCGGGCGAATGTGAAATGCAAAACAAATTAAGATCGCACTTATCTATAACTGCATTTACACTTTACTGTCTAGTAAATAGAATCTAAAATCGAATGATCTTTCAAGGCAGTTATACTTTTTTGACACTATATTCTCGTTATCCTAATTTGTGGTTTACCTCTCAATGGCATTGTATTCGTTAACAGCATTAGCCCAGTTGAACGGACAATTACTATACCAGAAGGTCATTACGCCAAGCGCCAAAAGAAAAGAATAGAATCAGACATGTAAAAGGGTCATTCTTCAGAAATATGTCTGCGGTCACCTTATTCCTCTGGCCCTTTTTCATACTAAATGTATGGAGACAGAGGAATAAGTCGCAGACATATTTCTGAAGAATAACCCAAAAGAAGAAATATGTAATTGATTTGATTTGGTTTGGACATATTTATGGTTGGCCGTATAGCTGGGTATATATCTGGTCGGGTATTTCTATAGTGGGATATTTTTATGGTAGGTCAATTATTGTAGCTCAGCGATCGGCAACCTGTGGCCCGCGGGCCGCATGCGGCGCGTGAACCGCTCACTTGCGGACCTATATTCCGAATAGTCTAAAATCACAAATTATTAACAAAGTGCGGTCCGCGTCACGTTCCTAAGCTACTATGTGGCCCTTGGCTGCTAAGCGGTTGCCGACCGCTGTTGTAGCTGGTCATGTGTCTAGTCGGGTATTTTTATAATTGGACATATTTTGTCTGGTCAAATTACTGATTGGACAGTTTTGGAGCCTGGACATTTTTCTGTTCGGACATCAGTATTGTAAACCCTAAATTATTTTGACATTTTTTCACGCTTGACTTTCCCCTCGTTACGAACAATAGATGGCGCTGCACATACCCAATTGTGCACATTTTCGAACTTCAAGTATTCTTACGTAGTTTAAGTACCTTATTATCCACTCGAAGAGTCTCATGTCAAAACAGCGGGCGGTACGCACGGTGTCAAAAGCTTTTTATTATATTTTTACGATACGGACAAACATCTGGCGATTGATATTAATGATGCAGTTTAAAAAGCCATTATTCGGGAGACGAACAATGTTCACACATGGCTCAGATAAGCTGATAGCCCACGGGGAAATGAGTTGTTTAGTCATTTGTTTATATAAAAATAAGTATGATATGGGTTGGTTTTGTATGTGTAATTAACGAAATAATAATGATATGTAGGTGCCGTTTCTTTCTGTTTTGCTTAATTTGTTATGCTTCTGTGATGGTTTGACGTTTACTATGAGATTAAAAAATAGTATTTTATGCAACAGTTGTATAAGTGGGTTCAAAAAATGCGAATTGCGTGAGTTGCGATACGAGCCGCGAATGCGGCGAGTATCGCAAATAGAGACGCAATGAGCGTTTTTTGACTTAATTATACAACGTTGCATACAATACTTTTTCTACGACGAGGTTTTAAATTATAAAATACAAAATTAATCATAACCTGGAAACAAGGCAAATATGACGTTTGACTGACAGTACCTATGTGTCTATGGTAAACTTATTTTTTTAATTTAAAATATACTTAAATTAAAAATACTTTTTTTATGTTGGCATCAATGAATTTAGTTCGGAAAGTTTTGTTTTTCATAAAAACCGCAGGAATTTAATTGTTTGTTAAGTTGGTAGTTGTGCATTTTTACCGTAAAGTTAAAATTGAGCGCTTAATCCTTGACCTAAGTTTAACCTAGATTTAGAAGTCTGTGGCTGCTAGAAATAACGTAAAGTGACTATAACGACACTAGTGCTGTTATGGGGAATAGAGTATAGACTTCTCTGAACTCATATTATGTATGTTCTTATATTAGTGTTCGTGACCAAGTAAAAGACAGATAACAGTATAGGAGTAGAAAAAATAATTAATCTATTAAAAAAATAAATACTGGGTAGGTACACAATGTAATTTTTTTTGTACTTTGTACATATAGAGTTAGTTTTAGTATGATTTTTGTTTTACTCTTAATAGGGTATTTGACAACAATCAAAATAAATTCATTAACTCTAACCAGCAAATTACGCTTCCAAAACAGCCCGGATAAAATCATTCAAACTTATTTTCGTGCCATCAACGATTTTACAATGACGAAAACTAAAAATAAGGCACCATGTTGAGCATGACGTCACAAGCACGTCACAAGATAGGTAGTATTTCATACTAAACTGCATACTTTCGGAGCGTTTTGACACTTCATAAAAAGAAGCTGATTTGAACTGTCATCAAGTAGCCTATTAATGTGGTTAAATTTTAAATTATGCTACACATGTGTAGTAAAAAGTGAGATTTCTGTCCCAGCGTGTCAACTCTCAATCATTTGACCAGAGAGCAAGGCTTCAGATATCATTCTTATTTCAATAATATGCTTTTAACCGTGTGGACCAGGGGTGAGTGCATTTTCATTTTTCAATGTACATTGAAAGAAATCAAAGTACTTTGATTTCTTGTATCTATATATCAAGTGACAGATTACGTCAAAGTACAACTTTGCCATATATGGCATCGTCCTAATAGAACGCGAATGCGCGATCATCGTAAGTTTTACCCGTACGAACGCGCGACGCGTGATCAAACATATTGAACTCGAATAGGTGTCCTAACCGATCAGTTATTCTGATAGTTGATTCGCGTTCTATTAGGACGATGCCTAATACTTATTATTCATCGCCACTAATACACATACATTGTCGCGATCTAATATATTGAGGCCATTGTATGCAGATGCCGCATATTTTTACCTTTACTTGCATAGAAAATGGTAATTCGGTACATTAATGTTTATATTTGATATGCAGTCAGTTGATTTGCATTAAATTATACTTAAGTGGTTTGTGAAGTTTGGCATAATTACTTGCAGGTGCTTATAACTTGGGAAGGTAAAATATGGATATTGTTCGAAAATATACTTTAGCGTTAAAGAGCTATTCTACTTTTTAGGGTTCCGTACCAAAATGGTAAAAAAGGAACCCTTATGGTGCGACTCTGTCTGTCTGTCTGTCTGTCTGTCTGTCTGTCTGTCTGTCTGTCTGTCTGTCCGTCTGTCACAGCAAGATATCTCAGGATCTACTGATGCTATCGACTTGAAATTTGGAATAGTGTTAAGAACCGCTAACCCAAGCTTATGGGATGTAAAAAAAGTCTTGTAACTTTTTTACTTTTTTTTTAAAAGGGTCCGTAATGAGACTTTGAAAATTGAAATTAGGGCTATTATATCGAGTGGGGTATCAAATGAAAGGGCTTGATTTGTAGATTAAAACACTATTTTTGTATTTTTTTTTAAATAAGTAGTGTTTGATTTATGGCGAAATACGTTAAAAAAAATACCATTCCCCCCCTATTATCTTCGAAGTTACTGAACAGAAAAATCTGTAATAATTACCAATTATTAATGTCGTCCTATATATTACAGGAAAAATAAAACGGTTTTCCTGACTTGCACCGTTTTTGAGAAATTTGCAAAAATCTTATCACATACTTATTTGCTCCTACTAAACTAATCGTCATATAGTTTTTCTTGAATTATTCATGTATCTACTTATGAGTTTGTACGGAACCCTCGGTGCGCGAGTCCGACTCGCACTTGGCCGGTTTTTTAACACGTTCCCTGTCCAGGTGCCCCCAATGGTGGGCTCATGAAGGTTTGTGCTTGCACTGGGCTAGTCTGAAAATCAGCGCTGGGCTTCAGCCTAGCACATACTGAAATTGGTACCCATTACCAAACATAGTTAAGGTTTTTTTTCTTTTATATACGGATATCTAGGTACTAAATTTTAAATTAGTAAAATAAGTTTCTATCGTTTTGTTAAGTACTTTAATATGTTTTTGGTAATAAATGTTTTTGAATTTGAATTTGAATGTGGCGTCATGAAGGTTTTTTTCAGGAGTCCGTGCTTCCCCTATGGGGCACTTCCATACTGATTGCACAGTTGGGACTTGTGATTGTGACATTGTCCGATAGATTTGTATAGGGACGTTGACGAGTGAACGTGTTAAGCCATTGTTTGAATTCCTTAATTTGCGCACACCACAAACCATAAACTATGAAAATGCCAGTAATTGTGATTTTATGGGAGATTGTTCGCTGGGTACATCAATCACAGCTATTTACACCATATATTTACACTTTATACATAAGAATTATATTTTATTACATATGATGACAAACCAATATGACTTTTACATTCAAGATTAAACACAAGAAGAATTCTAAGGAAACACGTATGCGCGTCGTTACTTAGCCATAAACCAAGGACCATTAAAACATGAGGACTGTCATTCTCCATACAAAAAGCTGTTCCCAGATATTTACAACGCCATCTATGTATAAGCTTGGTATAAGAATTATATTATTTACAATTATTCAACTTTACAAGCGTGACACAGTATTTAAATGTTAGAATTTATTTATTATTAGCTGTTTACGAAGTAATTGTTACTGTACTATGTTTCTTTGTTCAATTATAACATCGTTAAATGTTTAGTTTTTTAGTGCCATCTAGTTTTTGCCTGGATATCCCCTTGCGGTCGGGGTACGATCCAAAGTATGGAGAATGACAGTCCTCTTGTTTTAATGGTCCTTGCCATAAACTAAATATCTACAAGTCAACATACAAAAAGGTTGTCGCCACAATTTCACAGCAATGCCCCTGACAGCAGGGCCGCTATCTGGGATCAGTTGCTGTCATGCTGTTTAGGAGGGCACTGTTAGTTTTAATGTGACACGTTTTTTTTTCAACCACGCGCCTATCTTCGACACCCCAAAATTAATAAGCATTTCAATTATGTGTATGACCTCAGAATGAAAGTTGTTCACACTAAATATGACGAAAACAAAACAATAAGTTAAACACTTTTACGTTCAGTTTTACGTTCCAAAAAGCAATTCGTTTTCTGTATAATGAAATGACCACTGCGTTGACATTTTTATCTAAAATGACACAATACATCATGATAATTATATTATAAATACAAGAATGGATATGCAGATGAAATAACTTTTCTGAAATCAATCTGTGACTCTACGACACTAGCAAATTTACGAGATACTATAAAAACATAATGTAAAGACAATAAATAAAAATAAAAAAAATAATTTACCTATAGTATTTGATGAGTCCCTCCAATTCCCAATGAGAAACTTATCATTAGACCTGGGTTTCGAAAAAATGGAACCAATCTGGAAGTAAGTATACATTTTCAACCAAAAAAACAATTTGGTCCGTAGACGACAGAGTTCTGACGTAAAAAATTTACAAAAAAAGATATAACGGACTTGATATTTTGTCTTCTCCGAAGGTGTTACTGGGAACTCATTGTTTCTTGTTAATTGTTTTATCATACGCGATTTTGAAATTCTCGTACGTAGGTTAAAACAGTCGCAGAACCCTTCTACAATCACTCCAAATGACCACAACACATAGAACACCATTTATACGGAGTAAGGATGCGCACGCGGCGCGTGCCATGCGCTGTATTTTTAATTAATTCAGCCAGGTGGCGTGGCAGATGGGCTGGGCATTTACATATCTGTCGCGTTGTGGGCTTTGCTTAATTAGGCCACCGAAATGATACAACATACAGTTATTTTATACTAGTAAAGTATCGGGGGCGGTGTCCCGATAAATTGAGGAAATAAATTGTTCTTTATTATTTTAAATATTTGGTTGTGGGTTTGGAATTTTGGACACGTTATCATATTTTTTGTGACTTTGTAAACTTTTAGGCGAATATTCCAGTTAAGTATGTATATCTAAAACTTTGTTTTACACTAAAAGGTAATCTTATTTTTCCGTTTATTTTCAGTAGATGCAGTTTTTCCGACTTAGCACAGTAAAACCTGTAGGTAAAAGAGCGCTTTAAGCGCAGCCTTCTGTCTATCAGAAAGAAATTAAATTTGTAGTGTCCGTTGTACTATTTGACTCAGCCATACCTAATAAATAATTTAATTCCAGGGTATTCGTTGACGTAAAATTATTGTCAATTAGGTAATACGAAAAGAGTAGTAACTTTGCTCTCTTAATATCATCTTAATATACTTACCTTTTTTTTTTGTAACCTGACATTACTTACAACAACCAAGTCTTACAACCATCCATTACTTACAAGTCCTTGACTCTAGGGTTTGTTTCAAACAAGGTGGGGGCTTGAGGCGTACCCTGGGATCGAACCGGTCGCTTAGCACCAGACCACCTAGAACTTTCGCCGATTGCTCATAGTGAGCAACGGACCAGCGGGAAGGTTGAAGCGGATCAACCTGTCCTTATGCAGTGTGTAAATCGATCTAATGGGAGTTTAAGTTGCCGGTTTGCTATACTTACCAGTGACGTGGCGTCCAAAGAGCTCGATTCCTACCGGCTTGCCTAATTTTATGCATTTGAGCACCTTATTCTACAGCTTTTAAGGAAAATGTATGCCAAATCTGCACCGGCTTGCCCAAGGATATCTTATACGCCACGCCTCTGATACTTACCTACCACTACCAGTATTTCTTACAAAGGGGTGTCGATATGACACCACTCAACTCAAATGACTTAACCAACATGACCGAACTAACCGAAAAATTACACCTTTCTTTCCGCAACTAATTTGCCTTTTCACGGTCAGGACGTACCCTGTAATTGGTATCTTCAATCTAAGACGGGGGTGGCCAGGTGGGGTCGCCACTGGCGTCTAGCCATCTGGGGAAATGGGGTAGGAAGGTAACAGAAGGGACGTTACAGAAAATAGTTAATAACTAAACTCTTCCTTTCTTCGCTTCGATATGAAGTATGTAATGTATGTATATCAGATTGTATATATCTATCAGTGGTGTGGCGTAAAAAATATCCTAGGGCAAGCCGCTGCAGATTTGGCGTACAATTTCCTTAAGATCTGTAGAATAAGGTGTTTCAAATGCCAGATATTAGGCAAGCCGGTAGGAATCGAGTTCTTTGGACGCCACGCTACTGGTATCTATGTAATATATATTTATTTGACCTGTTTTTCTTTTCCTCCTTTGATTACTATCTGTCTTTTATCTCCTTGTGCACACCTACTCACTTCTGCTTTTATTTTGCGCCCTAAGGTTGTCTGGAAGCGATCGCTTGTGAGCGTTAAGACCGCCAGTTGTTTACCATTTAATATGCTGTTTTAGGTTTAAGTTTTATGATCTTTGTTTTTGGTGCACAATAAAGAATACTGTAGGTATTGTATGTACCTAGAGGAACATTATTCGAGTTTTTTTAGCCCTTATTTAATTCTTTAGGGGGAGAATTTCTGAAAATTGTCATATCAGTTTTCTTGAATTTTCTTGTTAATGTGTGTATAAAGTTTCAGCGTATAATGTTTGAGACACGCATCCATTTTCACTATTTTTTAGGAGACTCTTGATATTTTTTATTGACGATTTCAGAATTGTTCTAGTCTTATTTATTTTCTTAAAAAAGATGTGTCAAACTTCACTCTAAATTGCAAAAAATCAAGTTATCGTGTTCTACTGTTGTATAACACGCAACTGATCTTTAAATTAGTAACCGCTAAATATTACCTAAATATTATGTATATATTGATGTCTCTCATTCGTTTTTACTATCCTGTTTATTTAAGGATCTCTGTAATTTTTGGGTGTGCAAGAGTATTGTATTGTGTATTACAGTATTTAATTTTGTTTTTTTTGCAGCTATTTATGAAATCTAGAGTTGACAATATTGATGTTTTTTGGTGAAGCATTAGATTCATGCGACTTGCGACGACCTTACTTGTTGAATAACAAGCTTTCTTTATACAAACTTTCAAGCCATATTTAAACCTTTTTACCCGACTGCGGCGAAGCCCAAAGGAGGGTTTATGTATGTCCGTTCCTGTGTCCGCTCGTAATTACTCAACGGCACAACCGATTTTGATAAATGATACATCATTCGATTCGTCTTGATGGCGCGAGTGTCACTGGGTATGATGTCCGTTGAAATAAACAAAATGGCGGATTTTATGCACTTCTAAAGTGCACCGCGGTCGGGTTTTTTTTAGTAAAAATATTTTTGTTAAATCAATAAGTTATTTTTTTTCCATTGGAATAACTATGTAACAAATCTAGAAGTTCGTAGGTCTACGAAGGCGGTGTTCTTCATAACCCCGTGGTATCAGGGGTAAGCAGTAAATTAGCTTTTATCCAATTTGCCGCACCTGGCCGTGCCGTACCAAGATGTTTCTTTAAATACGTTACTTTTGTTCTTAATCTTCGGCTATTATCTTTATAGCAAGGGGCGATTATGATATTTGAAAACCAATACAACCCTATTTTCTACTATCGTATTATGTAATATTATAAATGTAAAAGTTTATAGTAATAAAACAAATTAAACGGATTAAATCGCGTACATTACTACATTTTAAGTCCCGACGTTTCGTAACCCTTTTCAGCGTTCGTGGTCGGGTACTACTTCTGCTAACGTATTTAGTCTCAAGAGAAACGTGTTTTTTTCAAATAGCTTACACTTACTGAAGTGCATTAATAGTGAAAAATTAAGTGACGTGTTTACAATGATGGTTGTCCTTTTTAGGGTTCCGTACCAAAATGGTACAAAAGGAACCCTTATGGTGCGACTCTGTCTGTCTGTCTGTCTGTCTGTCTGTCTGTCTGTCTGTCTGTCTGTCTGTCCGTCTGTCACAGCAAGATATCTCAGGATCTACTGATGCTATCGACTTGAAATTTGGAATAGTGTTAAGAACCGCCAACCCGAGCTTATGGGATGTAAAAAAAATCTTGTTACTTTTTTACTTTTTTTTTAAAAGGGTCCGTAATGAGACTTTGAAAATTGAAAGTAGGGCTATTATATCGAGTGGGGTATCAAATGAAAGGGCTTTATTTATAAATTAAAACACAATTTTTGTATTTTTTTTAAAATAAGCAGTTTTTGATTTATGGCGAAAAACGTTAAAAAAAATACCATTCCCCCCCTATTATCTTCGAAGTTACTGAACAAAAAAATCTGTAATAATTACCAATTATTAATGTCGTCCTATATATTACACGAAAAATATAACGGTTTTCCTAACTTGAACCGTTTTTGAGAAATTTGCAAAAATCTTAACACATACTTATTTGCTCCTACTAAACTAATCGCCATATAGTTTTTCTTGAATTATTCATGTATCTACTTATGAGTTTGTACGGAACCCTCGGTGCGCGAGTCCGACTCGCACTTGGCCGGTTTTTTTTGTTATGACATTAACATAACATTCCACAGGATGATACGAGAAGTGTTAACCGACTTAGTAAAAGGTACAACTTGTCCATTCTAATGAAATTATAAATCTAAAGATAATCGAAAAAAAAGTGCGAAATAGTATTAAGCTCGACATGCCCATCAACTGGCTTAAAGAGATGGTTTTAGTGAGTTTACATAGTGTATGTTCTGGCGATTGTACAGCGGATACCTCCCTCATCTAAAAAAATGCGTTTATCCCTCGTAAAACCGACATACCACATAATGATACTGGCGCACGCGCCCCCAACGCTGAAGCGTTAAATTTATACGAGACGAACCATCGCTTCTGGTCACAAAATTACGCTTCGTATAATTTGATGAAATACCTAATAGTCAGGTAATCTACACTCACGGACGATGAATTCGGGTCGGTGAAATACCCCCATATTTCCTAAAATAGTCCAGGATTGTTAAATTATTGAATCCCGTTTTGATCTTTAATAAATTTCAGATATTTAATATCTGCAAAAATAACACTGAAAATAAAAGCAGATTCAGATTTAGATCGAACTCGTAAAAACCCATGAAAAATAATGAATGGGTTAACGGATATTGCTAATACCAGGTATTGAAGAATAGTATATTAAACAACTTTAACCTACCCACGAAATGCTCGACTTTTGTTAAAAACAGTTTTAGTATTGTCTTAAATCAAACGTAACGTTATACGGGTTTCAACATTTAAAAAAATCATGTCAAATATACGGTTTTAGTAAAGAAATGTTGGCCTGGAAGGTATAATTCGGCGACAAGAAATATTTTATGAAATATTTAGGTAGGTGTCTATCAGTGGCGTAGCGTAAAAGATATATCCTTGGGCAAGCCGGTGCAGATTTGGCGCACATTTTCCTTCAGAGCTTTAGAATAAGGTGCTCAATTGCGTGATATTAGGCAAGCCGGTAGGAATCGAGTTCTTTGGACGCCACGCTACTGGTGTCTATTAACCTACGGAAGCATAACCGCAGGCGCTATGCTATTACTTTTTGCACTTACTGAAATCTAGCTTTTATGAGTCTAATGTTTCACAGCATCCTCGTTAGCTGCCAAGAAATAATTGTTTTCATTTTTATTGCGCTATAAAGCTTGAATAACTTAGTAATTAGTCATTAATATGATATATTACGCGTTATGCTGTAAAGTCATTCCTGGTGGTCCCCAACGCTCAAAAGTTTAAACTTTTTAAAATTATTTAAATGCCTAAAGGTCGGATAATTTTGCAAAACTGTACAAACACTTTAAAAAATACAATAAGTACAATATCCAGACCGTGCAGTCCATAAAGCCAAAAAGACACTGCATATCGCCGGGGATAGTGCAATACCGCGTAAGTAGCATGTGTAGATAAGGTTCAGTTTCAAGCAAATTTGTTAATAAATGTAACCTTATCTACATATGCTACTTGCTACTTACGCGGTATTGCACTATCCCCGACGATGTCCTCTAATTTCTTCCCTACTGAGGGTAGATTGACGTATACAAAGGATAGGGCTAAGCGAGCGCGCAGACGGTTCCAACGCTTTGGCGGTAAAAATACCGCCAAATCAGTGCCAGTCGGCAGTGCGACACGCGGCGCGTGCACTGTGCAGCTGGTCTTTATATATAGGTGGCAGCACTAAACGACATAAGAAACACGGGCGGACAATAAAGGAAACTAACGCCTCTGTCAAATCAAGCTGTCAATGTCAATGATAATATGTAAGTGTCAATGTCAAATATAGTAAGTCGTAGCTACACTGACGTTAATCGTCCTTCAACGCGATAAATTAACGTTACTAACGGCGTTTTCGTCAATGTGGCCCCAGCATGAGAGGGTGTATGATTTAGATTGGCGGCACCAGTTGGCAGTACCTTCGACGTGCACATTCCCTATAGCCACAGAATATAAATAGAGCGGTATGGAAGCTATGCTTACTTTTTGAAATAAATACCTACGCTCCATTAGAGCGTTAGGGTTGTTTAAAATGAAAAGATCGCGGGCTGTCTGGGCGCGCGCACGTAAAGGTGGATTTAGACCAAACGAATTCTAACACATTCTAACCCCACTCTACCAAATTCTTTGTGTATTCTAACCCCACTCTACCAAATTCTTTGTGTGTACACAAAGAATTTGGTAGAGTGGGGTTAGAATGTGTTAGAATTCGTTTGGTCTAAATCCACCTTAACAAAAACAAAGCGCGATCGCTCGCCTCCATGCAGCACTCGGTCGCGACTGACGGCACCGCGAGATTCCCTTAGGGGCCTTGTAAAAGCGCGCGTCTATGTGTGCGTGCGTTTCGATCGTTTTGTTTGTAGCTTCCTTACTGCTTTAGCTTATATATATTCTGTGCCATAGCTGCAGTTTTTGTTACGGGGAAAATAGTTCCGAACTGTTCGGATGGGCCTATCCTTACTTTTGAAATCATTGGTAGCAGGGTAGGTTTAGGCGGTATCTTAACATACTACCTAGCCTACTAATTCTTGTCCTACTACCCTTAACAGGGTAGAAATTAGAGGACGGACAGTGTTTTTTTTCTATTTGTGGAGTGCACACCACTGACAATATCTGGGGGCACGTCGAACAAAATAAAGACACGGCCGCACCATCCTTTTCTCGAAGCCATTCAGGGCATTTTCAAGAAAATTATAAACAGCAGGCGGCTTTATTTTCATCGCTAATAAGCGATATCTTCCAGTTAGGTAACCGAAGAAAACGAAATTATAAAATGTTACCTTGCTTTTTCACATATTCTGTAATTATATAGTGATAGTTTTTTTATTAATTATTAACCAAATAATTCTGATGACATAATTATCAGTAACTGTATTTTAATACGTGGTTTTAAATTAAAATTATAATAAAAGGCACAAGGTTTGTAACCTCCAAATGGTTTTCAACCACAACTTTGGTAAAATTTGATGTGTCAAAGCTCATGTATTATGAAGGTTCTAATGAAATAAAGTGTTATGACGTCATTGTTCTCAGTTGTCAAATAGACTCCTTATTTTAAGTTTTTTAGCATTTATAAATCCAGTACTTCCAAGCACTATGTAGGTAAGTAAAGCAACTCTTATTTTCGCAAATTGCCGAAAACCGCTTAAAACGATTACCGTGAAACAATTTGTGTTGACTACAGTCAGGTACAGTCGCCATCAGATATATCTGAGCTGACAGTGTATTCATAAATATCTGAACACGGCTCTATTTTCATAGCATTAGAGCCGTGTTCAGATATTTATGAGTACACTGACAGCTCAGATATATCTGATAGCGACTGTACTTACCTATATTTAAGGTTATGTTGCATAGAAACGAAACGGGAAATTAATTACTTAGTGATTAAATTAAATTAACAGTTAATCTTCTTCGTCCTTGTGAAGTCGTAAAACCAGCGTCCGTGTCAGTCCAGTGTTCTTCATTATTAAAATTATAGTCTTTCTCAGCTGTGTAAATTATACTTATGCAATATGCATTTAAAAAAAACGAAATGAGTACCTACCAGTGGCGTGGCGTAAAATATATTCTAGGGCAAGCCGGTGCAGATTTGGCGTACATTTTCCTTAAGAGCTCTAGAATAAGGTGGTCAAAAGCCTGATGCTAGGCAAGCCGGTAAGAATCGAGTTGTTTGGACGCCACGCCATTGGTACCTACGCTATCAGGAATTATAATGTGTCCTTAATTCCTCATTACTTACTTATTCTTAAAATTCCTTGTAGTGACTAGGTTTATTATTTAGTCGAAATAATTTTGGTTAAAAAAAGTTAATACCGTATTTAATTTACTTTAGGGGGGGCATTGATCGACCAAAAAAAAAGAGTTTACACTGTTTTACGTCAAAAGTGGATCAAATGAACATACTATAGGTATTCCTGAAGAATCACATTTTTGAGTAAAATTATAAAATATTGCAAGACCAGGTTTTAGTACATGCTTCCTTTGTCCACATTCAGTGGCAAATGCTCAGAAGATTCTGCCAAATAGCATTCGGTTAGAACCTGCTAAGTTCTACAAAACAACCAAAGTAACCAAAAATATATCACTATTTCTATATCGTTGCCAATTGAAATGTTAAGTCAATTTATGCGACGATAGCAAGCGACCCGATGGCATGACCCTCGTGCCGTGGCGACTTGGACGGCCGCTAATATGGGACGCAACACGGAATAAATTTCTCTTCTGTAGGTCGCAACATGTGTGGGTACTTGGACACCCTTGCGCTTCTCGCCACAACCTCGCTGAGAGCAGGCGGGCCGGCTGCAGCGGCTGAGGCAGCAAAGCGCCGCAAGTATGTGTCTCACAGATCAGCATGTGTTTGCGGCCTTTGCAGTCGAGACTCTCGGACCGTGGAGTCCAGATGCCCACCAACTTGTTAAGACGCTGAGCCAAAAGCTCGTCCAGACCACTGGGGACCACAGAGCTGGCTCGTTCCTCACTCAACGGATCAGCATAGCGATCCAGAGGGGGGACCCAGCCAGCGTAATGGGGACCCTGCCGCAGCGGCCCGATCTGGGGAACATGACATAGTTTTAGTTTAGGTTAGGCCAATTGTATAGCTTATTTTTAATTTTTTTTTTATTACTTTAACATATATCACTTACGCAATAAAGTATTTAACATTATTTTTATTGTGTTGGAGTAATGTTAAACATTTCACGAATGTTAAGTATGCTCTTTTTATGAAAGGATTTACGAGTAAGACGCATAGCGCCATCTCACGCCGAGTAGATGCACCACATTTAGGCACAGCAAACAGATAGTAATAATTTAATATTTCAATTATATTAATAAAATGTATAATTCTTCGTGGCATAGATGTGCATTAGTGTTAGAATTAGATGTTTGTGTATTTGCGCACACGGCTTTGACAGGATGGCATTCGTTCAGTAGTTTCAGTGTGTTAAATAGTTGAATATTAACAATACATATTATTTTTTACTTTAACTAACTAAATGTTCAGGGTTAGTAAAAATCTAGGGGTTATCGGGCTAATAACAGAGGCCGGGAAGTAGTTAAATTTTTTGTCTAGTTTTCTTTTATTTTCTCTAGAAAATAAAGTTTGATTTCTTGGAGTTTTTTTTAATTTATTTCATTGCATATTTGAGATAAGCACTATACATACCTCGGCGTGAAAAGGTGTTGCCAGCCTCGTAACTATCCGTACTCGGCCGGCAACCCCTTACTTCCCGGCCTCTGCAGTAATGTACTTATGTTGTCAAATATCGTATTGAATCCCTCACTACTCTCAGGATTCCATTGTAGAATCCTTCGTTTTGCTCTGGATTTATACGCCCTCGCCGTAAATCGTAAATACATCATTTTGCTCCCTCGTTATGTCCACGAGGGAGCAAAATGATATATCTCCTATTAGTTTCTCCCTCATCATTTCTTCGCACCATGGCTTTCATAACTCCCTCTATAAACCGCCCCGTGGCTGAAACCAAAGGCAGATGCGTAAAGATAATTCAACATTGAGATTGAATGCGCCGGCGCCGTGCAAGCTGCGCGGACAATAGCCAATCAAGAGAGCTCTGTTCCAAATTTGAAATATTTTCAACTAGGGTTGCCAAAAGGGTGAAATACGTGCATTGTCTTTATTAATGTTAGGTACGCTTAATTAATGTTTTAGCTAAAAATGTGATTAGATTTATGTAAATTCTATTTAGTTGCTTAGATATGAATAGGTACGACTGTTAAATATATTGTTTTAATAGGATACAATATATTTTATTGTAGAGCAAGAAACTTAAATCTAAAATAGCGTACTAAATAGTAAACAACAGGCGGTCTTATCACAAAAAGCGATATCTTTCAGACAACCTTAGGACTCCAGTAACCTACTTCGTTTAGATATTCCATGATAAAAATGCTTGGAATTAGGTAGCCGGTTATTACTTACAAAATTTAAAAAAAATACGCGAATACTTTAGATCGATCTATGGTAATGAAAATCCAAATCCCTTAGGTTTCCCAAAATGTGATGATAAGATAACAAAACAAAATTTTGAACAGGGCGTAGACGAATAACGAATTCATTCAAAAGTTTTCGATTCTATAATTACTTACGGCTCATTCATTCTATTAAGAGTACGCCTATGCCCTGCATTGGGACGTGATGGCTGATGATGATGATGATTTTCTCTTGCTTAAGCTAGGTACTAAAATAAAATAACAGACAAATGTTGCTGGCAACCCTAAGGACTATAAAGTTCAAATGTCGAACCCTTTACCCGATGCTGACCTCGTTGTGCGTCTGCGCATATAAAATGCATTTTTTAGGGTTCCGCACCTCAAAAGGAAAAAACGGAACCCTTATAGGATCGCTCGTGTGTCTGTCGGTCTGTCACAGCCAATTTGCTCCGAAAGTACTGGTCCGATTTAATTGAAATTTGGTAGATATACAGGGCGACTTCAAATTGGTAATACAAAACACTTGATTATGGCTCAGTTAATGCCATGTAGTGTAACACATTAACCCCTATGTTAAAATTTGCTGTATTTAATTATTGCTAATTTTCTAACAAAACAAATAATTAAAGTCCTAAAGTATGGTTACCTGTCACTCGTATTTTCTTTGACAACTGACAATTACTAATCAAAACACGTTTTCTTCATAAATATTGCGGCATGTGACGGATAACCAAAGAGGAAAGTGTTCATTTGAAAATCTTTAAACCTCTTTGTTTATTATTATGGTAGGATAACCATGTTAACCCAACAAAAATGGGATAAATTAATAATTAAAAAAAAAAAATACTTCTGATTATTTTAAAAGTATGAGACTTAATTGAGGGGCTAAGTTTAGGGGATATGTATGTAAAACATTCATTTTGTATTACCAATTCGAAGTCACCCTGTATTAATGTTAATGACCCAAACACGGACATGTCAAGAAAATATATGAATTTTAATCACTTCTGGGGGTCAACTAGAAAAAAAAAATTGCGAACTATATCGTGTGACATATTAAATGAAAGTGCTCACTGTGAGAATCTCAAATATATATTCTTTATAATTTTTATATCAATAGTTTTGAAGTTATTTAAGAAAATAGGCAAAAAATTACCATTCCCCCTTATGTCCGAAGCTATTAGACATAGAATTTTGAAAATAGTCCTACACCAGATTACAGGAAAACCTATAAGTAAGAAGTCTGTGCAATAAAGTTTAATTGTTTTGAACGTACGGAACCCTCTCCACGCGAGTCCAACTCGCATTTGTCCGGTTTTTTCTTATTTTGCATACGAATGGGTTAAAAATGACCGCTAATTTGCCAATTGTCATAATCTTGTTCGAAATGTCCATCTTTATTTTATTTAGTTATTTGTTTTATTAAAGTTAGACTTTAATCTTTAGGTAATAAGGACTTTGGTAAGTGCACTGAAATATAAATATATTTTTGAAGCGATTGAGGATTTCTTTTGACAATTGTTGTCAAGATGCTTTTTATTAGGAACACAGGCCGAGCGCGTGTTTATTATATGTTTTGTCTCGCTCAAACAATGGAAAATAAATGAGATACTTGTATTTCTTGAGATGGGCACTAACATGTTTCATGATTCACAAAAGGCACAAAAGGTTTTTTTTTTAATTGTTATTTTTAAGATTGACGATGCTTGTTGCGGATAAACTTTTGGTTTACATGCGTTATTAAGTAAGTTTGACGAAGCATGTAGCGGATGACTTTATTGTCTTACTTTTTTTTCTTCTTGAATAAATGGCTTGGGTGTTTTCGACAAAAAAAAACAAAAGGCACCTACAATTGACTGCTGCATATTTGATTTCTTCCCTACATGAATGGTTTGGATATGAAAGCAACATTTATAAACTGTGTCTGTTATGCTCATAAGGACGACGCACTCGGGAAACGTTATTGAAAACATGCCTTCTAGACTTATTTCTGCAAGGTATCGGAAATCCATACCGATTAAATAGTACATTACACAACTAGGGTGGTAATACAAAAAAAGGCCGAGATCGCAGACGTTTGCGGCCCGAGCTGCAAGCAAGGGACGTAAATATGCGATCTAGGGCTTTCTTTATATTACCTACCGTGTTGTGTACATAATTTTATGTCTCCACTTGGCCAGAAAGCGGCTTTTTCCGTACGCGTAGCGTGCGGAAAAAGTCACTTTATGGCCAGGTGTGGCATAAAAAATATTTCACTTCAATAAGTGTAGGATGGATTCGAAATAATTTTCGGCTATTTACAACTTGTGATCCGTGTTTATTAATTCAATATGATTGAGTCTCATGGTAGTTTTCTTATTAAAATATCGGAAAAATGTCTAACGTCCACTCCACGGTTCCCAAAACCGCATTGAGCTGAGGAAGTAAAGTAAGCGAGTTCTTCATTTTTAAAAAAGAATTTTTAGCAGATGAAGGCACAGTTAGTAGTTTTTGAACCAATCAGTGCCAAGGACCGGATCGGGTTCATTTTGTACGAAACATCTGTGAGTTTATCACTGAATGTGTTAAAAAATTCTCGAATTCGACCTTTTTGTGACCAAGTAATCCCAACGCCTGCTTACTTTCTTTTAAGATTAAGTAGTTCGAAGTGCGTTGCTAAGACGTTTTTGGAGGCGCCTCTTTTTCTTTGTTGCACCTTGCAATTGCTCAAAATGATAATTTATGTAATTATAAAATGAAAATGGTAGTTCAAATATTTATGTTGTGCCAAGTTAGTTGACCACTTTCAATGCTGTGGCACAAACCGGTACATATTTAATTTAAAACGCAATGCAAAAGTATCTTATGGCCCGTTACCCCGTTAGAGTTGGTTAGAGCAATGATAAAACTTTGAATTAAATATGTATTAACCCTTCGGCTGAATCATTCCCTAAAAACTACGACAAAATCGTGACGCAAACTTGATGACTGGGCTCAACGCCGCATAGCAACAACTCGAAATAACTTCGACTTTAAAAGCGCTTACTTCCATTTTGGTCGTTATTTTAAATTGAACCTTGTGAACTATTATTTAAGGACGATTTTAGACAGAGAGTTACGGGAGAAAGGCCTTTGTTAAGATCGTCAATTCCTATGAGTCATCTTTCTGGGATGCACTTCTGATCCGATGAATCATTTAGCCCTGTAGTTTTTAGCTTTACTTATACTTAGTTCATCTCGAAGCTCGGATAAAAGGCTCCCGAGTTAACATTCAGCAAATAAACATACCTATCAACATAAAACGGCGACGCGCGCCTCTTGTGGACTCAAATTTGGATCGTCATGCAAATGCAAACCTACTTGCAAGAGTGACTGCAATAGCATATTACACAACTAGGGTGGTAATACAAAGAAAGGCCGAGATCGCAGATATTTGCGGCCCGAGCTGCAAGCGAGGGACGTAAATATGCGATCGAGGGCTTTCTTTATTACCTCCCGTGTTGTGTAACATCATTTTATGCCACACCTGGCCATAAAATGACTTTTACCACCTTAGTTGTGTAATGTACTATTATGTCTACACTTGCCCAGAAAGCGGCTTTTCCGTACGCGTAGCGTGCGGTAAAAGCCACTTTATGGCCGGGTGTGGCATAAAGTACTTAACACAAATAATGAGTCTCATTTGCTGTGGTCCCGCGGCCAAAGAAAATAAAAGTAAATGGGTCGATTTCAGAGTCCTTCGCCCGCGGCGGTTTTCTTTTCATCCAGCAAAATATAGCAGCAAGCGGCGGTGACCACAGTCCACTTTATTATAAACGATAGACGGTATCGAGGCTAGGCTACACTTGATTTAATCAAAGGTTGTCGTCACTCGATACTTCGTTGCGATAAAAATCGAGGTGACAATAATGATATAAAGAAAACGCTGGAAAAACGCCTGAAATCGACCCAAATTAAGTATGTTAACACGTTCATTGTGCCCATACAAAACTATCGGGCAATGTGACAGTCCCAACTGTGCAATCAGTATGGGAAAGTGACCCCATAGTGGAAGCACGAACTCCTGAAAAAATCTTCATGACCCCACATTGGGGGCACCCGGGACGGGACAGGGAACGTGTCAAACGCTTTTTGTCACTTTACGGCTTAGTATGGGTATTGTATGATGATGAGGTTGTCCTTTTTTTTTTTTTTTTTTTTATGAAATAGGGGGCAAACGAGCAGACGGGTCGCCTGATGGTAAGCAATCACCGTCGCCCATAGACACCTGCAACCCCAAAAGAGTCACAGGTACGTTGCCGGCCTTTCAGGTGGGAGTACGCTCTTTTCTTGAAGGTTTGAAGGTCGAATCGGTCCGGAAACACTGCAGGCGACAATTTATTCCACAGTTCAGTCGTGCGAGGCAGGAAGTTTCTAGCAAAACGCACAGTTGTGGACTGCCAACCATCTAAGTGGTGAGGATGGTAATATTGTCGCGTAGAACGATGGCGGAAAGATGCGGCAGGGATTAATCCGAACAATTCCTCGGAGCATTCCCCGTTATATAGACGATAGAAGATGCAGAGCGAGGCTACATCTCTACGCAGTGCCAAGGAGTCGAGCCGATCTGAAATAACTTGGCAGCCGACGATACGAGTCGCTCTCCGTTGAATGCGGTCTAGAGGGAGAAGCTGGTACTGGGGGGCCCCAGCCCACAGATGAGAACAGTATTCCATATGTGGACGGACCTGCGCCTTATACAGCTGAAGGCGGTGGGCCGGAGTGAAATACTGTCTCGATCTATTGAGCACACCAAGCTTCTTAGAGGCTAATTTAGCCTTACCCTCTAAATGGCCGCGGAACTGGACTTCACTCGATATGTCGACGCCAAGAATTCCGATAGTGGCTGTGGCAGTAAGGGGGATGCTCTCAAAACGAGGTGATGCGACAAACGCGAGCTTTTTGGCGGTGAAGGCGCAAACCTGTGTCTTCGTAGGGTTGAAACGGACTAGATTAAGTCGACCCCATTCTGAAACTTCTTTTAGGGAAGTTTCAATTTCAGACACAAGTCTGTTACGGCTCTCGATGACGCTATCCCGAGAAATATTGGCGCGGCCGGTGTAGGAGGCATCACCCGTGCTATCATCTGCATAACAGTGAATGCCACAGATTTGCAGCATGTCGTTGATATGCAGAAGGAACAACGTAGGCGATAGCACACAGCCTTGCGGGACACCAGCATTCACAGTCATGGATTCAGAGCACTCACCGTCAACTACGACCTTTATGCATCTGCCTGCTAGAAAGCTACTGACCCATTCGCATAACTTCTCGGGAAGCCCATAAGATGGAAGCTTCGAAAGAAGTGCTTTGTGCCAAACCCGATCAAAGGCCTTCGCCATGTCCAAACTAACGGCCAATGCTTCACCCTTAGTCTCGATCGCCTGTGCCCAACGATGTGTTAGGTAGACCAGAAGATCACCAGCTGAGCGGCCTTTACGGAAACCGTATTGGTGGTCACTAAGCAGCTGGTGATCCTCTAGGTACCGAAGGAGCTGGCAGTTGATAATGGACTCCATTATCTTCGAGAACAGAGAGGTTATAGCTATCGGCCTGTAGTTGGTTGGGTTTGAGCGGTCGCCTTTTTTGGGGATCGGGTGCACCAAAGCTGACTTCCATGAGATCGGGACTACGCCAGATGAGTAAGAGAGCCGAAAAAGACGCGTTAAAACCAGTGCCAACTCTCTCTTATTGTATACGTTTTAAAATATTTCAGTATGAGTCACTTATCCAGGAAACTCTCCCGGAGATATGACTCGCTTATTTCTGTGGTTTCGTTTCCTGGAAGAATTGCTATTTGCTTGTCATAGGCGCTGTTATAAAGACATCCTTAATTTTTGACTTTTTCTCTCGTCCTAGTGCAGTAGTGTTGTATTCCATCTTTATGTGAATGTTGGAATAACTGCAGCCATTATAAAATAGTGAGCTCTTTCTATAAGGAATTCCCGGGTACGCCAGCTTGACGGTGTGAAATTTTGTACACCGTTAAGTTATGGAATATCTCGGCTTCTACGATAGCTAGAGAAATAAAATTTTAGGGCCCTAGGGTACTATTTGGGTACTATTTTTTGAGATATAAATCGTTTCCAAAAACAAAGCCGTTCCAGAGATACAAACGGTGTACGCCAGCTTGACGCCCGGTAGCGTACACCGTGAACAGGCCTTATATTTCGAAAAGTTTAAGGGTACTATTTTTTTCACCTAGGTATTTCGTCGGTACTATTTGGGTACTATTTATTCGCTGCATCAGATTCTGAATATCTTTACGGTGTACGCTATCTTGACGGACACATCTATAGATACAAGAAATCAAAGTACATAGAAAAACTAAATCCTATTAAAATAGATGATACGGAAGTCAAAGTAGATGGCAAAATTGAGGGTGTTTGCTGGGTGTAACGGTGGACGAATGGTTGAGTCGCTGGGCCGGAAATCCAGAGGTACCGGGTTCGATTCCCGGTCTGTTCACAGGTGAGCGCCATTTAGTTTTTCTATGTACTTTGATTTCTTGTATCTATATATGTAACATAGAAATGTGGTGTAATTTACCCGCATTAAAAATCAATGACGAAACAACATGTTTCTTTCATATAAAGTAAGTAAATGCTTGTAATCCTACTAATATGTATTATAAAGTTTGTAAAGATGTTTGAATAGATTGAACTGAAATTTGGCATGCAAGTAGACCAAGTCCTGTCATGAAACAGGATAATTTATATCCCGGTAAATAGTTCCCTTGGGACAGTGACCGGAACAACGCGGGCGAAGCCGTGGGTAAATGCTAGTTAGAAATAACAATTGAAACAAAAAATAAATTTAGAACTCATTTATTGAACAAATGTTCACATATTCAAATATAAACATAAATGAAATTTACACAATTTCATTTACAAAGCGCACAAGTCGTAAATGATAACTTATCATTTACTTAACAAAAATTGTGCTTACGCTCAAACACATCAGCTTGAAAGCTGCGTGTGTTGTGTGGGTCAAAAACAGATTATATTCAAAATTTGCCCCTTCTGTGGCAAATTCTGTTGCTTAAAATTAAAATCGAATCTAATAAATAAGCATGCAAATTATCGTTTAAATAAAATTGGAAGTTCTAACACGTCCCAAACGAACTCATTTTAAAACTTAGTCCGATCCACTCAAGAAGGTCCGGCCAGCGAAAACAGCGATGACAGCGCCAACTAGCGTTTACAAATACGGCGGACTTTTTTTTTTGTGTTTTGTGGCTTTTGCTGCAAGGCACTTTGCCAACTAAACACGTAAATTTCGCTAGTAAAAAGTGACAGCTGGTCTGCCGAAAGTTCCTTTTTTGGCCATGACGCGCGCTGCGATCGTTTCGTGGTTCCCCCACCTTATACTTCGCACCCAGCGAATACAAGGATGTGTAAATACCTTCTGAAATGTTGGGACAAATTTTAGTTATTAATCTGATTATGACCCAGAAAATTGATTAATGATTACTATTACATATCAAAGTCTTAAAAACTCTAATAACGCACCAGTTCCAGGGTTTCACCCAAAAATGTAGGAATACCAATATTCTAATTATTTCATATATATCTAAGCGTATACGTACCTAATATAAATACAAAGATAAATTATCAAAATCGAATAAGTCGATCGTCGGTTCAATTGGGGTAAGGGACAGGCAAATTAATGTCGCTTACACCAACTGGACCACGGTTATGAAATATTCGTTGAAAATTACTAACATAAAAGGGTTCATTTAAAAATGTTTAAATGAAGGAAACCATTAAAAATAGGTTTCTGTGCATTGCTGAAAAGGTTTGTAGATTAATTAACGAATCCTTAATTAATTTGTTACCAATATTTTTGACGATTATTTATTATTACTTGATGTTTTGTTGATTCATTTGGATAATTAGGGAAAATATTCCTGGTAAAATAATTATGCAAAATAATCGAAAGTATTATTGTTTATTATTAAAAACACTTGGTAACAAAATAGGAAAATCAACGACTTTTGTGACAGTCAACGTGGCCATACAACATTTTGTACAAACGTTTTTAGAGATGCACTTCTATGTAAAATTATAATAGTTAATTTATTTAATGAGGAATTTGTTATCTTCTGCTACCTATCTAAATTCAAGTTTAGGAAATGTTAATATCTTTTGCTTTGTTGTAGCCTATGAAATACGCTGCGCGTACGGAAAAAGCCGCTTTCTGGCCAAGTGTACACATAAAATGATGTACACAACACGGGAGGTAATAAAGAAAGCCCTCGATCGCATATTTATGTCCCTCGCTTGCAGCTCGGGCCGCAAACATCTGCGATCTCGGGCTTTCTTTGTATTACCACCCTACTTGTGTAATTTACTATTACGTATTTCCTTGGCCTGGAAAATGGATTTTCTCTCCACGTTCCGGGCAGTAAATACCACTTACGGCCAAGGTGACTTAACATTTTTGCATACACCCGTTTGAATATTAAATAACAGCGTTTAAATAGCAGTTTATACAATTTAAAAATGTACTAAAATTATCATACTTAATGCTAAGGGACAGATTATTAGGAAGCGTTCACACCTGATTAACCGGTGAAATAAGACATTATTGCAGAGATCACAGACTAGATCATAAACAAACTTACTTATACTACAATAGAATATTACGCACCTAGGGCGGTAATATAAAGAACGCCTCAGATCGCGGGTTTCTATGCGATCCATAAATATGCAATCTGGGGTTTTCTTCATCAACGCTCGTGGTGTACACAATGTTACGTTTACCCCTGTTCAGGAGAGCATTTCTAATAGTACATTACATAACTAGGGTGGTAATACAAAGAAAGGCCGAGATCGCAGTAGTTTGCGGCCCGAGCTGAAAGCGAGGGACGTAAATATGCGATCGAGGGCTTTCTTTATTACCTCCCGTGTTGTGTACTTGGCCAGAAAGCTGCTTTTTCCGTACGCGCAGCGTGCGGAAAATGTCACTTTATGGCCAGGTGTGGCATAAAGTATTTTTCAACACACTTGCTCATAAAGTCGCTCTTATTTCGTGGTTCTTACGCGCGGAACGCAGCTTATTACACACAAGTGCTTTTTACTTGCTCACAAGTGCTTTAATTACCGCCAATTGGCCAATGAGAGCACGCCATGTGGCTCGCGCGCAGATATTAAGGTGGATTTAGACCAAACGAATTCTAACACATTCAAACCCCACTCTACCAAATTCTTTGTGTACACACAATGAATTTGGTAGAGTGGGGTTAGAATGTGTTAGAATTCGTTTGATCTAAACCCACCTTTATACCCGCGCAGCGCCGCCACCACCAGTCCGCCCCCGTGTGCCTGTTCATGAGCGCGCCCGCACTAAGCCGACACCACACGAAGAGGTGACAATAGACGAGGATAGATAAACCACTAAATAAATATGTACAAAAACAGAAATTCTAAATGATAAGTATTATTTTTTATTCGCAAGTGTGTTGAAAAACGTCGTATGATACGAGTGGGCGAAGTTGGTCATTACAGTCGAGGCTGTGTTGCATAGCCCGAGCCGTCAGGCGAGAGAATGTACTATAATAACATGACATTGATTTAAAAGTGCTCAACCTCATAACAACAATATGAAGGTCATTAATAATAATGATAATAAGTACCCTCGGAGAAAGCGCAGCACACCTCTCGACACCCTGCAGCCCCCGGCAGCGGTGTTGCCCCTGGGCCATTGCTCATAATGTCGCTATTTAACAGGGGCCCATCAGCGGAGGGCAAGTCACGGTCTGTCAGTGCCGCGAAAGCCATGAGACACTTTTCCTGACAGGCGCCGTCATGTCTCAATTCATAGCCCAGTATCTAGTCCATAATTCCACCACCATAACCCAGTAAATTTAGATTCCCTCAATCAACAATAGTCCTTGCATCTGGCGGGGGCTGTCTCTGCGTGCGTCCTGTGACACGGGCAGGGACAGCATCCGCTGGGTGTACACGTTGCCTTTCATTAAATTGTCGAAAGGGCCTCTACGTGTTGGCTTCGGCTCCGCGCACGCCTCCCAAAGGGCCGGGACACTATTGTCTCGTGTACGGGAATGATAATAATAATCGTTTTATTTTCGAGCAACTAGGATCATTGTGTTAGTAACTATTGTATTGACTATTGTATTTAAATGGTAAACAATTGTAATACAATTGTTTACCATTTAAACCGGACATTAATTTAACTATATCTATATAAAACCTTAATAGTATATTTCACATACCTATAAGATGAAAAAATAAGAATATCGCTGATATTTGTTTCACGACCCAATGCGAGGGCCCTAAAACATGTTACCTGGGAATTTCTTTAACATTGCCTACACAATTTGACGTCTTTCCCAAATCAGAGAATTATTTCCTGTCCGTGGGCAGTAACTGCTGCATTCTGATCTAGGGCGACGTAAAATTATATCACAAGTTTATAGTACATTACTTGACTAGGGCGGTAAAACAAAGAATGTCTCAGGTCGCAGGTGTTTGACGCCCGAGCCGAAGACAATGGCGATAAATATGCGATCTGAGGCTTTCTTTATTACCGCGCGTGGTGAGTACAAAATTTTACGTTTCCCCCAGGCCAGGAAGCGGGATTTCCGTACGCGTAGCGGGCGGCAATTGCCACTTTATGGCCAGGTGTGACGTAAAATATAATTTGTTATTTATAAAAACGTGTGATGAAGAGAAAAGATTTTTAAGATATGGTTAATAAAAAACAACAAGCAGACTAAGAAAAAACAACCGCGTGTTGAAATAGATAGGTACTATTATAAGATACTGGCTAATGAAAATATGTATTATAAAATATCCGTCTTAAATGTCTTTGACCAGCCTTATTACGCAATTTAAATGTTGCAGTCAGATTTAAAATTAGTTTAGACAAGAATTACTAAAAATCACACTGTTTTTTCTATGAATTTGGAAATTTTGGGTTATACTAAGGCCCGAAAAACTTATTGAAACAGTGTTCTGGACTGTAAGAAAATGGACCCAAAATGTCTATACTTCATAAAAAAAAGTTAAACTCCCGAAATTATAAAATAGTTAGAAATTAACGGCAACTTACATTACTCTCCCTTACCTAATATTACGGCTAGGTATATAAATACATAATAAATTCATTTCACACATAATTTAAAACATGCTATTACGAATAGCAGGTTTGCATAATTTATAATAATTATTATGTTTTAAGCTTTCTAATTTTCTTTGTCGCTTGAGGCGGACTCCGTGCGTTTTCTTAACGTCCAATAATCTGAAAACAAAGAAAAAAACTTATTAAAACGTGTTCTACTTTCCCATATACATATGCTACAGTTTTTATTTTTATGCCACACTTGGCCGTAAAGTGGCTTTTTCCGCATGCTACGCGTACGGAAAAAGTCGCTTTCCGGCCAAGTGTAGACATAAAATTATGTACACAACACGGGAGGTAATAAAGAAAGCCCTCGATCGCATATTTGCGTCCCCCGCTTGCACCTCGGGCCGCAAACATCTGCGATTTCGGCCTTTCTTTGTATTACCACCCTAGTTGTGTAATGTACTATTGTATGATTGGAGGTCAGTCAGAAATAATAATTAATATAATTAATTAACTCGTCGTTATTATATCTGACATAATAACTGACTTCAAATAGCATCACTTCAACACTAGCAAATGCACGAGATATTATAAAAATACCCAATTTGAGGAGTTTTCTCAATTCCTCATAGACCGCATAATCAAAACTTGATTTTTAAAGAAAATAATAAATGCCTTTTCGCTCCTTGAAAATCGAAAACGTCACTATCAAAAAAATGACGTTTTTGAGTTAACCAAAACCAAACCAAATGATTTCGCCCTAATTTCGGGGTGTATCCCACGCCAAATCCCAATTTTATCTGTAACCGCGGTCAGCGATCCGATCACGATACGAATACCCAGGGCAGGCGGAAAGATTTCAAATATGCACGTTCCGGGAATCATTTAGTTTTATAGGATAGGTCGTTTCGGCGGGTTTGTTCTGGGCGTTTTCACATCATCCGATACGATACGATATCGAAGCTAGAGTCCGACCGAAATTTCAGTTACGGTCTGGTTTCGACAAAATGACGGGTTTCGGCTGCCATCTAGCCGAAACCGAAACTGAATTTGAGTTGTTTCGTACTACGATAGGCTGTCCTATCGTAGTACGAAACAACTCAAATTCATGATTTTTTATTAAAGCATTAACGACTGCCAACGAATTCTAAATTTTATTAGAAGAGAAAAATTGAAAAATTATATGTCTCGGGCAGGATTCGAACCTGCATCTCCTCGGCTATCCGGGCCAGCAGGCGCCCTAACCAACTAGGCTACCGAAACTCTGTCCAAGTCATCGAATTCTTCAACCAGTCCCTTCATTAAGCCTAGTTGGTTAGGGCGCCTGCTGGCCCGGATAGCCGAGGAGATGCAGGTTCGAATCCTGCCCGAGACATATAATTTTTAAATTTTTCTCTTCTAATAAAATTTAGAACTCAAATTCAGTTCTTTATTTAAAAAGCACAGATAATTTATTTGAAATAAGAAGTTTGAAAGAAGAAAGAAGAAGAGTTAGGGCGTCGTTTGCGACAGAGGGGCTGTGATCCTCGCTCTGGATCGTACTTGGTTCAACAGGTCTCTTTAGCCATTCAGCGAGGGAATGCTGCTGGTATTATGGGGACCTTTGAGCCAGGTACGATGCGGGGCGGGGTGTTTTAATTATTTTTTCTTTTTTGCCGAGGTTTAGTTTACTTATACGTAGTTTAATTATATTATTTTAGTTTAGGATAAATTTTAAGTCATTTTACGTTTTCTATGATCTTGTTATTTTTTGTATTGCCAATTAATAAAAAAGGCTTGTCTGTTAATAAGAAGTTATAATGTGTTATATCAATGATTACTTCAAATATCAGAGACTAAATGGTAAGGTAATATGTTATTTAATAACCACATTTTTACTAAAAAAAACCCGACCGCGGTGCACTTTGAAACTGCATAAAATCCGCAATTTTGTTTATATTAACGAACTTCATACCCAGTGACACTCGCACCATCAAGACGAATCTAATGATGTATCATTTATCAAAATCGGATGTGCCGTTGAGTAGTTACGAGCGGACACAGGAACGGACATACATACATACATACAGGTCAAACACATAACCCTCCTTTGGGCTTCGCCGCAGTCGGGTAAAAATGAAGACTGACTGATTATGATTGACATCTTTTTTCATCCCACGACAACGTGACCTCATACGGATGTTTCGGTTTCACGCACGACGCGCGTCTGTGTGAGTGAACGCCATACTGTGGCATGCTCGTGCATGCTCAAATCCTTGTCTATGGTGCGTCCGTACACGGCGCGCACACATGCGCGCTCCCGATGTACCTTTTGTAGGAAGAATAACCACATTTTTACTAAAAAAAACCCGACCGCGGTGCACTTTGTAACTGCATAAAATCCGCCATTTTGTTTATTTAAACGAACTTCCTACCCAGTGACACTCGCACCATCAAGACGAATCGAATGATGTATCATTTATCAAAATCGGATGTGCCGTTGACTAGTTACGAGCGGACACAGGAACGGACATACATACATACAGGTCAAACACATAACCCTCCTTTGGGCTTCGCCGCAGTCGGGTAAAAACTACCGTAATACCGTGATCAGGGTCTGTACTCCGAGAGACGAACTTCGAACCATGACATGCGTAGTTGAGCCTCCGAATCTCGGATATGATATGATCAGGTATCTGAGACTCGGATACCTGATCATGTAGTCCTGATCATACTATGTATTCTGATTTTGTCAACAACGCCATCGACACTTACACGACATCGAAAATACGTCTTTTTAACACTTGTTTTTTTTCAAATGCTAGCTTCTGGACAGTTGTTATGCGTCTGAGAGCACTACCCTGCCCCTACTGGGTCAAGGTGTGTTTAAGGAAAATATGCGCATTATAAAAAACATTATCTTTTAATTGTCAACAAGGATATGATTCAACCTCATTGGATACGACGAAGCCGCAGACGTATTAGTGACCCGATACCTGATATCGTCGAGTATGCAGGCAGATACATGTTTCATAGATTTGACTTGTCCAATATTGGGTCCGCATTCGACATTCATAGATATTCTACCAGATACCGGGTTCATCATACAAACGTAAAAAGGGGTTTAAAAACCCATTCCAAATCCAAAAATAAATAACGACTGAAACGCAAACCACAAAAAACAATTTGACCATATCGAGCAATGAAGTCATAGAGTCTGAAGTGTGTTTTTATTGGAAACTATAGTATCTGGGCACTTTGACATTCTATAAAAAAATCTGATTTGATCTGATAGGATATTCTATTTATTCACGATATTCTATTTACACAACAATAATAATCGAGTTATTATTCCAGGAATCTAATCAGTTAAAATTTTATTTAATATTTTAATCTGAGGTTTATTGGGAATTATCTGAAAATTAACTATATAATGAAAGAAGCAAAATACAACTTCACAACACCCTAAACCAATTTCCAAAAACCCATTACAAACACAAAACGCATCCTAAAAAATAACAACGCGCGGTAAACGGCCGTTTCATTGTTAAGGCTATTGTAACGCCATAACCTTGACAAGCTATTTTACATATACATACATACATATCTTGCTAATGGAAATTTATAATTAAAAACCTACAATGAATAGGTACGTAAATGTTTACATATTCATTGCAGTGCTGTACAATATTAAATTGTTTTAATTATGTTATGTAATTTTAGTGATGGTTTTTTAGTGTATTTTATGCAACAGTTGTATAAGTAGGGTCAAAAAATGCGAATGGCGTGGGTTGCGATATATATATCGCAAATAGAGACGCCATGGGCGTTCTTTTACTTAATTATAGGTACAACGTTGCATACAATACTTTTTCTATCACAAACATTTGCTAGTGGAATGGAACGTTATTGCATAACTACATCCAGTTAACGTGTAGCACGTGTACAAGACGTTAATTTTCCTATTGCCATTTTTTTTTAATCATAGACAGTAGGTACTATTATTTTTTTTCATATTTAAGATTCTAACGCGAATATTTATACAAACTAATCAACAAAACATCAACCCATAATAAATAATCATCAAAAATAATGGTAACGAAATAGAAATCAATTAACATTCGCTAATTGATTTACAAACTTTTTTAAAATGCACTCGTACGGAAAATGGACCTGAATCCCCTTAAACCCAAGGGGTATAACGATACCTTTAGACTCAAAGGGCGTAAGCTCCATTAGAACCTGCGGCGTTTACGTCCTTTGAGTCTAAAGGTATTGATAAATACTCAACATTGTAAAACGTGTAAGCCAGGTAGCAGTCTCAATAAATACGCTCCGTGGTCCGTACTCTCGTGTTTTCTCTTTTTATTTATTTCCCTGGTGTCAGCCACACTCGGGACCGGTTTTTGCCTCTCCGACGTTAGATCGGTTTGTTTTTAGCGAAGTAATTGGAAGCCTTTAGACACTCAGTCATAAAAACTTATAAAAAAAGGGGGACTTTTGGTGAGACAATTAAAATGACATTATGGCGTTTTTAAGATAATTATAGATATATTTTAGCCAAAAGCGTTAAAGTTTTTGCCGTATTTAAATAACAAAGGAAATAAATTTCTTTAGATATTTTTTTATTGTAATCTACACTACCTTTTCGTAAAAAAAAATTCTAGAGTTCCGGTGTCATTACGGTTTTACAATTTTTTGTCAAAACAAAAACTTGATTGGGCAAACTAACCGTCGCATTATACCTATTTTGCTGTCGATTTTCGATTAAAAAAAGGAAAAGCAAAGCCTTAACTTTTAATGTCCTAGTGTTTATTTGGCCATTTTGCTCCGCCAAATTTTTTTTTTACGTTTTTAGATACATACAAATTGCTTATTATCACACTTCTACCATTTTTTTAAATGCTTATGCACTATGCTTAACATATGCGTCACACAATTCATATCAAATAAAAAAAACTGAGATAGTTGAAATAAGGTTCGACTAAAACTAAATGCTGGAAGATTGCCTCTGTACATAATATTTTGTCCTTTATCAAATTGATCAAAACAGTAACCTGATTTCCAGGATATTCCGCGGCTTGGGCACTGTATAATAAAAACGTTTTAAAAACAACTGCAAAATTAAAATTGATAATACGCCCGTCTCCTGGCAGATTTACAATAATTTCATTACTGGCTACCAAACGCCATGTTTAATGTTTATTTAGAAATCGGATTAAAAAAACAACTGACATGTAATTCGTCGACGTTCTTAGAATCACGGATTTGTCTCTCTTTATCAACGTCACGTCACATATCAGGTTCTTAAGAATGTAAACTTTATTGAGTATATAACATAGGGTTGCTTTTAGAGTTGAACTAAAAGGAGATACGAGATTTTGAAAGTATGTGGCGATTCTGAGGATGGATGGGAAATGTCCGCAGATTTTTTATTTAGTTTTAACAGATTATAAACTTTATGGCATTGAAAATAAGACTTAATATCGTTTGAATTAAAGGGGTTGTGGATTACATGTGGCTGGCTTAAGCAACAGTTATACGAAAATGGTGCTTTCGACGTTGCATTGCAATCGTCGCTTTAATACGAAGGTGGATTCTTTGGACTTAAGTACCTATGGTATTAAGGGCTCTTTTGGCATACATTTTATATTTGGATCCTTTCTCCGAAAGCCAAATTAATGATTACGGACAAATCGTAAGTTACCGTGTGATATCTAATTAATGGCTGGGTTTTTATTGATTACAGCCTCCGGTAACATCATAAATATGTACACACATTCGTACTTTGTCCCTATACATACATACTTACCTACCTATCCATATTGCAAAATTATAAATATACAGAAAGTAAAATGGAAGTTGGAATGGACAAATTGGAAAATGTATGCATAGGAAATCGCAGGGCAGCATCTGTTTTCTTACTTATCCTACTAATATTATAAATCTGAAAGTTTGTGAAGATGTTTGGAAGCATTGTTATAGATAATATAATATCTATATCTATGATTGAGAACAAATTTGGCATGCAAGTAGACCAAGTCCTGGACTGTAACATAGAATACTTTATATCCTTGTAAATTCTAGTAATTAATAGATACATGATTACATCAGGGTTTTTTCGAAAGATTAAGAACAGTACCACAACCCACGGAAGACATACCCACAGAAGTGAACAAAAATGAGAATGGCCCACCTGCAGGGTTAAAAGTTGTTTACTAAGGTAGACGTTCCAGTGTTAGACACTGTCCCAGTAGTTGCCACCTTGAATGTTACGTCATTAGCTATAGGTGACAGCGGGTTGTCAGCTATTGGACAATAGCGTGTCAAACTCTAGTACGGTTAAGGGTATTTTTATTTTAAAATATACTACTACACTAGGCGACTACTATACTAGGCGAAACTTCAGTGATGTTTAAATACAGTCTAACCTGTCAGTCGGTGACGATTGACGAAACATATGCAGTGTGACACATCGCCAGTTTTGTGACATGTTAATTACTATAGTTAACTGGACATTTAAATGAAAATGCCTTAACCTTACATAAGCTAGTTAAAGGAAATGAGAAACATAGTTTATGGTCAAGGCTACAAACACGAAATATTACGTATAACATAATTTGCCATGCACACCGAGACTCGCCCGCGAGAGGTTGTTCACTCTAACGGTACTGCACGGCGTGTTGGTAAACACCGGTGTATATACATTTACATACACGCTTTATTTACCAGCCTCCCGTGGTGTAATCATGAACAGTAAATAAACTATTGTAAATTTTGTGGGTCATTTATTTGTATGTGTTGTATATACCGGGTCGATCCCCCACGCGTTGTATAGTTAATAAAAACTGCGATACAAAACACCGTTCAATTAAGTCCGTTATAAAACTGTCGTTAAGTCATACCATTCTACAGTCAGGAATAGATTTGTCATCAAACCGTAGCGTTACCATAACACACTTTTAATATTGATTTTTTTTTTATGCTGCCCCCACATTGGCTGTTATAAATGTTATATAACGTTATAAAACATTGTTATCAAACATGTTATACATATAGTAAGAATTATCTAAGGTGTCCGAATGTCTCGATAATGATGAATGTGTCGATTCTCTTTACAATACAACACAATACAATATTCTTTATCTTCTTCTTTACAAACATTCGGACACCTTAGATAATTCTTACTATAACAACTCTATGAGTTTTATGAAATGTAACTGAATGTTATCTTGTTTTATAACATTTATAACAAGCCAATGTGGGAGTACCATCATGGTGGAGTTCAATATAAAACCTATGCATTTTGGAAGTAACCTCAATCGGTCATATCCCACGTGTCCAAATTTCACATGACTCAGAGCAATTTCGCCCGAATTGTAGTTTGACACGAATTCGAGCGTTGAGTGGCAGTTTCCTGGAAGACATTCCAGGTTAAACTTGCACGTCGTTTATTGAACATTGTTGTGAAATATCTGCGGTAATTTAAAGTGACTGCCACGAAAGTAAGCTATCCAATGGAAGTGGTGATTGTATGCATTAGCAAAGCTTCGTCTTCTTTTTTTTCTGCGACTATTCCATTTCCTTCCCTATTATCCTATTCTACCTTTTTGAGACTTTTCGAATCTTCTGTCATACCAGAAGATGTAGGAGCTTCCTCCAACCTCCAAATTTGTGAGAGAAAAGTGCGCTACTCATTTATTTTTGTCTTGCAAGGCAAGGACTAGGTCTTCTGATAAGCCTTTCTGAGAGAATCATAAGTAGGTAGTATCATTTATATGTAATTTCGATAGATCATAAAATCACTGTGCATGCATCTCCATACCTCTTTTGAACCAGTATCTCTGGCTGGAACAACTGTTCCACGCGACTCTGTCGTGCAAGAAAAACTAGCCTAACTTAATCGAACCTAGGTATCCCTTTCCTAGTGCGAAATACAGGTCATGCTCTGTCGTGCGACAGACCAAGTTGCAGCCAGTGCTGTCTTTAACTTACAGAACTAATAAAGCTTTGTTTGAAGGGATTGTTCCTTATCAGTTGGAACAAGGAAGCCGAGTTATCGGGGGTATTGACTCCCGAGGGCAGGGTCATTGCTTTTAAAATGGAACATTGGGCTTGTTAAGTAACGCTCCGAGACGAAAGGAAGTTACAATGGTGTACAGAGGATTTTGGAAGCGAAAGAATAACACTGGTAACTTTAAAATTGCTGTTCAATTATCTTTTTTCATTATACTACTAATACTTAAGAATATTTTTAAATTAAGTACCTACGTGTCTTTAGAGAATTATCTTTTAAACCTTGTGTACATTTTATTCCCATACTGAATTCATTATGCTGTCAATGGAACACTAATGTGAAAACTAGACCAGGTTTAGTTGCACGTTTTAAAGATTCCTAAGTCCCAAATTGAATATGTATAAAAAAACCAGACATTAAACACGCATCAAAACGAAATATCATGAATCGTATGTTACGTGAAATATACTTTTAAACGGGAACACACGTATACAAATAGTTTGGTGAAAATAACGGATGTTAAACAGAAAATGATAGCAATATTCACAAATCGTGAGTCCGTTGCGTGTATTCAGGGCCCGGTCGAAATTCGCTAATTTGGGCATTCCTGCCAAATTGGAGCCACCAGTAAGCCACTTAAAATCTGCACGGAATGATACTTGAACATTATAAGCATCTATAATATCTTATTAAGATGGTTCAGTAGCTATACTGCCGCCCTATGACTAAAACTAGACTAACCTCTATGGAGTTGTATAGAGGTTACTAGTTTTAGATATCGAACGGCAGTGGCAGTATATTTTCTAATGAAGACGTGCACCCCGCGTTGATTTCGAATATCCTGGTTTTAGCAGAAACGTTACTAATGTTATAACAATGTGCAATGTGTTTGTTACCAATGTGGTATGGCTAATTGTTTGTTCTATATTTTCTCATTTTATATTATGCTTAGCGGCAGTTAAATAAGTGATAGAAAACGCTCATACTCAAAATACCGGATTCCCAAAATACCAGATTCTCGATTTATCAAATTCCTGTCTTACTACATTCCCGATACACTAGATTAAAAAATCGTATGTTTCTCAAAAAGCTAAATGATTATGTAAGGCATATTATTTTGGAAATCTGGTATACGGGGAATCTGATAAATCGAGAATCTGGTATTTAGAAAAATCTGGTATTTTGGGATTGCGGTATTTTGGGCACGAGGGATAGAAAATACTACCTCTTTCTATTACCTTTTTGCTGAACCCTAAATCTAAAAAAAATTGGATCCACTTTACTAAAATGCCTCCGTTCAGAATGTTTCTTAAGTTTTAGAACTCTATTTCCCGTAAAATAAAGTCCTCGATATACCTTCTGTTGCGTGCTTGCGTGTTAAATGCCTAGTTTTGTTCTTTTTTATACATATTCCGTTTGGGTCTTGGGAATCTTTAGAATGTGCATGCTACCAAACCAATTTCGAGTTGAAAAAGCAGTGATCGAGTTTTTAAATTAGTCTTCCATTGATTATACAATAAATTTATAATGGGGATAACATTTTGAGAAGGGTTAAAAAGATGAAAAGTAAGGCTACAATTGTTTAATACTATAGAATATAGACATGTGTATCAGTGGCGCGGCGTAAAAGATATCCTTGGGCAAGCCGGTGCATATTTGGCGTACAAAATAAGGTGCTGAAGGAATCGAGTTCTTTGGACGCCACGCTACTGATAGGTAAACACCTATCGGTATAGTAATTGTCCGTTCAACTGGGCTAAAGCTGTTAACGAATACAATGCCATTGAGAGGTAAACCACAAATTAGGATAACGAGAATATAGTGTCAAAAAAGTATAACTGCCTTGAAAGATCATTAGATTTTAGATTCTATTTACTAGACAGTAAAGTGTAAATGCAGTTATAGATAAGTGCGATCTTAATTTGTTTTGCATTTCACATTCGCCCGACGGTCTGCAAGTGCGTATTCCGTAGAGAAAAGACTTAGAGATACTATGAGCTTTCAACGGATTATCGGTTCTATGACCGTAATGATAAGGCGGCAAATGCTTTCAAACAAAAAAATAATAATGCGTTTTGCTTTTACAGATTCAACGGGGAGCCAGGTAGACCGCCCGGGTTTACTCGTGTTACGCATTGTTATTTTTTTTTTGTGGTATTGTATTCTCTCAATGGCATTGTTCGCTCAATGGCATTGTATTCGTTAACAGCATTAGCCCAGTTGAACGGACAATTACTATAGCGTGGCGTCCAAATCTGAAACCACTACAGATATCGGGATGTTTGAGACACTTGTTTTACATATAGGAGAAGAAGAGGTGCAGTAAGAAAGACTTTTTCGATCTGCTTGAGGGTCTGACGCCGGAGAGAATTAAGAGGTGGCCAATGGCATAGCTAGTGATAAAAGATCAAACTGCTTAACTCAAAATATGTGTGCATTTAACCGCGGAGGAACATGTAATACTTCTCAAATAAAGAATCCTCCTTCCACGGGTAGGTAAATAATAGGCAAGTCGGTGGGAATCGAGTTCTGGGGACACCCCCCCGGTACTAACTTGGTCTAACATTACATCTCAAAACTTTTTTGCTGTAAAAGGACTGCGTTGCGAGACTTGCATCTTTTTACATGTCATGTTTTTGATGGGATTAGTTTTACTTGAAGAATACAAAAGGCAAATTCATAAGTGGCCTTTTCGATCTCAGATGAAGTCAAGATTTTCCACTTTTTTTTTAATAGCACTACTTAGTTCCACTGTAACTTTAATAATAAGCCATTAAAACAACCCAAGACACCTGCAAGTACCCTACCTACTGGCGATAAGCAAAAAGTCATATCTTTGCGGGAAATCGCGTCGGTTATGACGTTTCGGTTCTCCACACACCAGTTTAGCTTATATAAGAAGGTTCTATCACCAGTGGGAATGGTTGTCGGTTATGACATTCCGGTCCTAGAGGTTCGAAATCCGCTCCCATAGGGCACGGTGGTTGGAAGTCACGGTGCCTGCTCCGTTCCACTTGGGAGCACTGAATTTTAATGCAGTACGTTACTTTTTCTGTAGCCCGAGGGGCGTTAGTTTTGAAAATAACCGTTGGATTTGAAACTATGTTGAAGCCGCTGTTAGGTGGATCTATTCTATCCTAATAAAGGGATTTTTTCAATTTCTAGGTTCTTATCTTTTATATATAAGGTCCTAATTTATTAGTTGCAGATATTTTTACAGCTGATAGTACTCGGTCTCTGGAGTATATTAAAGCATGAAACATTATAGCTTTTACGATGTTTTTTTGGAGAAAAAGGAAAAACAAATTTGCTACGTAATAACACCCTGTTAATGTGATTACTAAATGAAAACTCATTGAACAGATTCTAGTAGCTCTTTTACGTACCACTTAACTGTAACTGGCCACTTCACAATGACATTTGCAGTTTTCCCGCCGAACCGTTACGACATTTACGACAAACAATTGTTGACATGACAGATAGTGTTATTGTGACATGTGATATTCCACATGGTGATTTTTTTAGACGAAATTATATTTAATTTTTTTGTTAGGTAAATGAAATCAAAAAAGTTATATGAAAAGATTTCTTAATTTCTATTTAAAGTTAATTATTTTAATGTAAAGTATAATGTGTTAAAATATCTGCAACTAATAAATTAGGACCCTATAATTAGTCATTTTTAGCTGCTAGTTACCCAATGATTTGTTACTATGGGAATGGATATTATTTTATATGCATGTTTTTTATTATATGCAACTATAGCAATAATCCCGGAATCCTGATGAACATCCATGATTCTACTTTATATGAAAGAAACATTTTGTCTCTTCATTGGTTTTTTTTTTAATGCGGGTGAATTACACCACATTTTATGTTACATATATAGATACAAGAAATCAAAGTACACAGAAAAATTAAATGGCACTCACCTGTGTCCAGACCGGGAATCGAACCCGGTACCTCTGGATTTCCGGCCCAGCGACTCAACCACTCGTCCACCGGAGCACCCAGTAAGCGCCCCCAATTTTGCCATCTACTTTGACTTCTGTATCAAGTCCGTGTGTGTTCTGTGTTAAGTCCTTTTAAAATCACCAGTTTTATGTCAAGAGGCGGGTATTTAAAAACAAAACCAAAAAACTTGAATATCTCGAAAACCAAGGAGTTTTGACCCCTAGTTGACTGGGCCTAAATCATTGCAAATGAGCTGTAGAAAAACCCCTATCAAGGAATACGGCGAATTCCCAGTCACCCTGTATTTACACCTGCATAGGGTTGTAAAAACTGTAATAAGTGAGTAAAATATTAAAACATAACCATAAACCACTAAACCAGATACAACGGAATAGATAGGTACTAGTTGAAAATTCCAAAATTTGTTGCAACCCTAATGTTTTTTATTGTATTTGCAATTTTTGCGCTGTTATTTGATATTGTACCTTAGTACATTACATACTAACTATTACGTTAGCTTTTTGTATACGTAAAAAATCACTTACACTCTTTCTATAATAGATAACCAATAAGCTCATTTTTATGACTCTTTACTCGTAAGTCGGCGGTCAGACTATACATTATTGTTCCGGTAAAATCCATTTGTTACTGATATCCTGTCCTACGTTTCGAAATCAAAATTACATAGCTCAGACCAAATACGGCATTGTTTATTATACGATTCTGAATAAACGTGACTGTAAAAACAATGATGGTGTCGGTTATAGACCGACACTTCCTTATAAGTGCGACTATTGTTCCATCATTAATCGGAAAGAGTCTATTCCGACGTTTCCAAGTACGGACTGTGTTTAAATTATGCATGCTGACTTAATGCACGGAGACCTTGGACTACTGGGGTTTCCACATATCAAATGTGTATCACATTATGATCGGGGTGTCACCTTTTTAATTAGGGATGTTCATCGAAATATAATAAGGTGATAATAAGCGTAACGGACGCTCAAAATCGACCCCACGAAATACGTACCAAAGGGGCGGAGCTAGTAATTAGTCTGTGTAGTTAGTCTTGAAGAAAAAACTATGAATTGCTCACGTTAGTAGGTTTCTAACAAATCACATTTTTTTAACGATAATGCAACATTTTTGAAATTGCTTCTCAAATTTAATATTAATATTTGTAAACAATTCCCAAATTAATACAGAAATAACGCTATTAGAACCAATTATGATTATGGCAAACTATAAATTATAGCAATGAAATTATGACATATGTTTAGTGACTTCCACAACATAAAATTAGGGACCATCAGAGACTGTCCCATCTTGATCGTCGCATAAATTTATAGCATCATAAAAACAAGAAAAACGCCAGACAATAACACCAATTATTTAAAAAATAAATCCGATGGTCAAATCGATGATGTCTCAAACATGCCATTAAATGAAAACAAAATCAAAACAGACTATGATGGTAATGATCACCTTTCGTATCAAGTGTAGGTACTATGCACGTTTTTCAACCTAATGTGTGGGCAATAGGATTTAAAATTGTAAATGTTATTGGTCGTACACGTTCGATCCTGTTGGTTGAGTCATGAGGTGTGGTCACTGACTCCGATTACGTCAGGGGGCCTGTGGCCACCTTTACAATTGGTTACCAAAGTTACAATTTTGAATCTTGACAAAGTCTGATAGGTAATAAAAAAGTGCGTGGATTTTGTTCCAACTCTTAGTACCTACCTTTGAACTTTTATAAGACCCTAGCTAGCTAGCTAGCTTTTATAAGATTCTAGCTGTCCCCCAGGAGTGGTTCAATCCGCGATTTTGCCGCTGTATTCTGTGTTACTGGGTTGAATTTCGAAAAATCTTAATCTTTTTATGTACGTCCCCTAAAGAACACGAGTCATTTTCAAAATAGGTGTACGTAACACAAAATAAACACAAAAGAAATTTGGTTTTTCATAACACAGCAGAAAATTGTCACACAAAGGTAAGGGTCAGTTCATGGTTGAGATTTCTCAACCAGTGGTATATTTATGTATAGGCAAAGTATTTAATGTCATATTATTTAATAAAATCCGATAGGTAATCAACAATATTACGGAACATTAAAACAAAGAACTTTGTACCTAAATAAAATTAAGACGTAATTATTTTCTCGAGGCATAATTCTGGCTCTAGAACAAAATAATAGTAGGTACCTAATTTAATAATAACATAATTCCCCAAATGTTACTTCCTGAATGCAAATGCTCGACTTATTATATCAGAATCGCTACATGGATGCCCGTAATATTTGAGGAGTTTCCACAACCCTCATGGACTCCATCATCAGAACTGAATTTCGAAAAGTATGGGGCCAATTTGGAAGTATACTCTTTCGATTAAAAAAGTAATTTCCCGGATCGGATCATAAGTTACATTTACCGCCTTCCGCTAAATATTTCCGATCGAAGAGTGTGACCTTTGCTGGTCTTTATTAATTCCGATTCCTCAAATGTTATATTCTGAATGCGAATGCTCGACTTATTACAGAAAATACAAAAATCGCTATATGTATGCCAATAATATTTGAGGAGTTCCCTTCATTCCTCATGGATCCCATCATAAAAACTAAATTAAAAAAAAAAACAGGATCAAACTGAAAGTATACCATTTCGAAAAATTCAAATCGGTTCATAAATGACGGAGTTATGAGATAAAAAACATAAAAAAAACAGTCTACTAGAGAACCTCCTGTTTTTGGGAAGTCGGTTAAAAATAAAACGCATTGCTGTGCATTATATATATGGCCTAAAAAACATAAAAAAAACAGTCTACTAGAGAACCTCCTGTTTTTGGGAAGTCGGTTAAAAATAAAACGCATTGCTGTGCATTATATATATGGCCTTATGTTTGTGTGTGACGCCACACAGCGTAACACATTTATTTTGTGTTACAAACAATGTCACAAAAAAGACCGGTTATTTTGTGGCGACAACATGTTCTCCGGGAAGTATCAGAAACACCTAACTAGATAGCTGTATAACTTCACTAATAATACGTTATAACTATAGAAACCTACAATATCCAATGACGCAGCTTTGCTTTTCAAATTTACTTATCAGTGAAATCCACGTTACACAGAAGAAAAAAAATAGACGACAAAACACGAGCACAACACGTTTCGACCATGATCACCAAAAAGAATATGGCTAAACTGTAATTTGTTATGTCGGTAGTTACTAAGAGTGTTGGCCACATTAGAAAATGATATGGATGCGCTGCAAATAGATCAAATTTACATGTTATCGTCGTCACACATAGGAATAACACAAAAGAATAAAAAAGGGACACGTAATAAAATCAAAATTTGAGCGTTATTTTTAAAGTACCGTGAATAATACCTTATACTTTAAATAAAGCACTATATCCAGTAACGTGTTACATACCAATTATATGTGTATCTGCCAAAAAAAGAGGCATTAACAGTATCCGAACTTGCGAGAATAGTAGTGGGACAACGGTATCAGGCCCGCGCCGACCCCCGGCACCGCCTGTGTGCAAACCTATGAAGCAACTTCTTTATTGTCGTCGTGTTTTGAATTCCGGCGCCCCTATTGCCTTGGCGCCTGTGTGCGTTGCACACTTCGCACACAGGGGCGGCGCGGCCCTGAACGGTATTTCGTATGAACCGCCATAAATTAAGTTTACTTTCGTGTTCAGTATTTCATTAAATTATTATAATTTAAACCAGAAAATTATTTAAATTATTAGTTTTAAGTATAAGTAGCATTATTAACCGACTAAATCTATTTCAGGGGCTTGGTATTATTTATAACATAATTTTTATTAAAGGGGACACACATAGTTGAGCAAATGTACAAGTTTTTTGAAATCAGCTCATATGCGTTTCAAATTTCCTCCCATAATGCTTTTTCGTATAAAGTTTAGTTTACTTATGCTACTGACTTTCAGTAAATTTATATATAATATACCTACCCTAAGTTTCATATGCCTAAAGTTTATATGTGAAATGTACCTCAAAACATCATGATATCTTAAAATAGGTATTAGGTACCTATAATGTTTTGAGCTAACAACAAAAATAAAACAAAACTTAGAATAGTTAGGTATCATGGCGTTTTGATGTATGTTCCAAGTCACTGAGCTATTTATTTTAAGGCGTCCGATACTAACACCCACAGACTACTAAACCTAGTGGTCTGTGCTAACACCTGAAATCGCATTTATTGACAGAATTCATCACTTTAACATTGTAATTGGTGTCAAGTGGGCACTCCCGACTCTTCAAATACTTGACATGTTTATTTGAATACCGTATCTAATCGTGTATGAATGTAGTCCAGTATATGGATGGACGGCATTTTATTAAATTCTATGTATTTGCAAATCACGTCGAAGAGTGACTGAACGAACAGAGAACGGTTGCTTTTATTGTACCACTAGCGCAAGTTCCAAAGCCGCCATGATGTTCGTCTTCTCCCATTATTGTGTTTTCTTTGTATCTTGCCTTGAATAATTAACTATAACAGCTCAATTTGGGATATTCAAAGTACGGGATATAAAACTGCAATTTTTACGTTAGAATTATACAAAAAATAATCTATCTCGCTTCAACTAGTGTAAGGAAGCTTTCTCTTTCATATATGTGTTCTCAATGTTTGGGATCTTACTGCGTATGGGTTTACATACCGCCGTCGTCTGGCTCTATAGGCACACACCTGGCCTTCCTAAATAACAATAAACACCATATATATTCGTATCGTTAAATGTATGTTTCAATAGTATCCCAAACCCAACACTACACAAAGTCGCAAGCAAAAGCTTGTTTTTAGGGTTCCGTACCAAAATGGTAAAAAAGGAACCCTTATGGTGCGACTCTGTCTGTCCGTCTGTTAAAGCAAGATATCACAGGATCTACTGATGCTATCGACTTGAAATTTGGAATAGTGTTAAGAACCGCTAACCCGAGCTTATATGATGTAAAAAAATCTTGTAACTCTTTTACTTTTTTTCTACAGGGGTCCGTAATGACTTTGAAAATTGAAAGTAGGGCTATTATATCGAGTGGGGTATGAAACGAAAGGGCTTGATTTGTAGATTAAAACACTATTTTTGTAATTTTTTTTAAATGAGTAGTTTTTGATTTATGACGAAAAACGTTAAAAAAATACCATCCCCCCCCTATTATCTTCGAAGTTACTGAACAGAAAAATCTGTAATAATTACCAATTATTAATGTCGTCCTAAATATTACAGGAAAAATATATCGGTTTTCCTAACTTTCACCCTTTTTGAGAAATTTGCAAAAATACTTATTTGCGCCTACTAAACTAATCGCCATATAGTTTTTCTTGAACTATTCATGTATCTACTTATGAGCTTGTACGGAACCCTCGGTGCGCGAGTCCGACTCGCACTTGACCGGTTTATTTATTATAATGCTATAATTGTACGGGTGCCTCGATACGCAACTAAGACTTTTTTACTTTTTGCTCTTCCCTATAATTTTTACGCTGTAGAATCTGTTATAATTGGCCGGGCTAGTGGCTACTATAATTACGCAGTAGCGATTGCGAATCTTTTTTTATTTATCGGATAATTTGTGTCCGTTTGTATTAAATATCGAAATAAAGACGTTGAAGTATGAAATAGTGTTATTGTCGTGCAAACGCCTGCAGACTGTGATTAAGAACTGCAAGTTACAATTTTACTGTCTGTGTTCGAGATCAGAATGAGAAAGAAACGTTTTTTTGCCGACATTTTGACGTGAATGCATAGGCTTACTTTTACTAGCAAATGTAATTCAGATCCATTTTAAATTCCCATTCAGTTTATCTAATTTGTGTAGGTAAGTATTAACTTGGGTACTGTAGTAATAGTAATCATCAACCAAATGGATGTACCTATGTAGTATGAGCATACGGTGAGGAAAAAGACCACCAGGAAAACTGTACATTGACGTAACTAAATGTTCCTGTAGGTCTTTTCTACATGTGGTAGTTGTCCTAAGATATGAAATTATCGCGCCCCAAAGAAACGGCGAATATACCTACTTTATGCCACACCTGGCCATAAGGTAACTTTTTTCGCACGCTGCGCGTACGGAATAAGCCGCTTTCTGGCCAAGTGTAGACATAAAATGATGTACACAACACGGGAGGTAATAAAGAAAGCCCTCAATCGCATATTTACGTCCCTCGCTTGCAGCTCGGGCCGCAAACTTCTGCGATCTCGGCCTTTCTTTGTATTACCACCCTCAGTGGCGTGGCGTAAAAGATATCCTTGGGCAAGCCGGTGCAGATTTGGCGTACATTTTCTTTAATAAGGTGTGCTCAAATGCCTAATATTAGGCAAGCCGGTAGGAATCGAGTTCTTTGGGCGCCACACCACTGCACCCTAGTTATGTAATGTATTAGTTTGGGGAGTAAGTAACTATGTTGATCGTAAACTCATCGCTTATCATCAGCGTCATCATTTCAACCTGGGAGAAACCTATGTTCAGCAATGGACGTTTGCTGCACATAGGGCTCCCCCAAAGACATCCTTAACGAACGGTTTTTTGCATCCATCCTCTAAACTAAAATTACGACAAAAATAAGGGGAAAATTTATAAGGTTTTCTGTTGCTAGATTTTTTTTTTTATTAACCCATTGTGTCTCGGGTTGGAGCCTCGTCTGGCCAGTTTATTAGAAATGAGGAAGGTATGCGTTCGATTTTTAGTTTAGTGTTGGTGACCGTTGGTCACAATCACAACATATCAAATTAAATTTTGGACCCATTAATTTAAAACTTAAGTACAGAAACAAAATCTACGTACTTAAGCCCTAAAATAAGTCTATTCCTAAAACTAATACAAAAAAACAGGCCCCAACGCATGGTCCCGAAAGATGCTGGCAGCATTTCGTCGCTGTATCGCAATGCCGATGCGTTGCGCAAGGAAGCTGCCCTGTCAGCCCTTTGGAGGTCCATTTGAAAAAAATGCATAAATAAATGGACTTTGCCACAAGCATAGGTATGTAGATACTCCAGTCTTCTTACTCCCTACACGCATGCCTGTCAATTACTATGCCACGATATAAGCCAACTACTGGTTATACAATCGGGCATCGAAGACCAATGGAGAGGAAATGGTGTAATGAAACAAAAAATCATGGCGGCATGACGTAACCGGCCATTGACCCCGCCTATGAACCACGGTGCGTATTAAATGTTACAAGGTTTGGTTCAATTTGTCTTTAATGTCAGTTGTGTTGTATAATTATTTAATTTGTTCATGTGAGCTTGAACGGATGATGACCCGTCTCGTGATTTTTTGTATAATTAATCTTCATATAATATCGTTGTTAATAATTATTAATAGGTATTTCCATCAGCAAAATACATATTTTAGAGTAATCATGAATGTCAGAGAAAAATATCAAAAGTACCTACCTCTTAGATGGATTTGAGAAAAGTTTTTGAAAAAATGAGGTTTTGACTAATATTACCAAGGGTCATAAATTAAAATAAATAGCTGGACGGAGCCTTGCTAACAAAGAACTGAAGCATGCCTAGTCCGGTTTAGGGTTGTAAAAAAACGGTTTTTTTTCTGACTTGAAAAAAAACATGAAAAAAAACCGTGAAAAAAAACAGTTTTTTTTCTGGAGTACGATTTTTTCAAAAGTATGAAAACTCAAAATTTGCAAGGCAGTTAATACTTTTATACGGTTGTTTTACTTGTTTTAGACTTTATGTTAACCATTAAACCAATTTAATTTAACAACTTTGATTAATAACAACATAAATGAAATCTGTAGTGGTAGTTGTCGCAATTTACTGTTGGCAACACCAACGCCTCTCGTCGCTGCATCGGGGAATTCAGGGATTCCCCAAAAATTGTTGTGAATAGGTTTAAAGTTCTTTTTGCATTTACTAAAAATAGTTTAGTTAAATAAATCACGAACAACCGTTATTGTGGCATATTTTTGTTCATCTGAAAAAAAACCTAATTTAGAAAAAAAACCATGGTGCCAGGTTTTTTTTCATGTTTTTTTTCATAAATTTGAAAAAAAACATTTGGTTTTTTTTCTATTTGCAACCCTATAGTCCGGTTACCCATGTGTGCGTGCTACTCGCAGTAGAAAAAACCTAGTCGATGTGTGCGTCCGGCCTGTTAGTACAAACAGCCAGCGGACTAGAAATCGCTTCAGTTCTTTGTTGGCGAGGCTCCATCCGGCTATTTATTTTAAGGTCCTTGAATATTACCCTAGTTTTATCGAGCTAGCTATGCGACATCCGTGCAGATATCTCTTCTGTCGACTGTACCTTGATAACAAATTAATCTTACTGTAACCGCAAGCCAAATATTTGTTCTTTTTTATGGTCTAGGGCAGCGGTCGGCAACCTGCGGCCCGCGGGCCTCATGCGGCTCGTGAAACGCTCACTTGCGGCCCTATATTCCGGTCTGTATTGCGGGCGCTAAATTCCGAATAGTATAAAATCACAAATTAATAACAAAATGCGACCCGCGTTAATTTCCTTAGCTACTATGTGGCCCTTGGCTGCAAAGCGGTTGCCGACCGCTGGTCTAGGGAATGCAATCATCGTTCGCAACGTCGCAGTGGCAATAATAATAGTCTTCTTTTTTAGCCGACTTTGAAAAAAGAAGATAAAATCTTGGTAAGTACCTACTGTGGGAACAATGAGTAACATAAAGACATTTTATTACCCGCCATCTCTTGGAGGAGGAACTGAAAAAGAGTAGGTGTGGCGTTGCGTCCAAAGAACTCGATTCCTACCGGCTTGCCTAATATCAGGCATTTGACCACCTTATTCTACAGCTCCTAAGGAAAAAGTACGCCAAATCTGCAACGGCTTGCCCAAGGGATATCTTTTACGCCACGCCACTGGTAGGTACGCGGAACTGTAAAATTAAAATAAGGAGTAGTAGGGGAGCCCAAGGGAGTCGGGATTTACTAAAGCGCGTCAGATTAACATACAGGGGGATACCTTGTACCCGGTTAAGTAGGTACCTCCACCAAATATAAGCCCCATAATATGGCCGCCCGTCAAGGATAGAGTAAATGGTTTGTGCAAACTTTTTTTAGCCGCCTGTCCACGGTGTGCCATGACTCGGAGGAAAATTGCTTTATTTTATTTATGCCACACCTGGCCATAAAGTGGCTATTGCGCGTGCGGAAAAAGCCACTTTCTGGCTAAGTGTAGACATAAAATGATATACACAACACGGGAGGTAATAAAGAAAGCCCTCGATCGCATATTTACGTCCCTCGCTTGCAGCTCGGGCCGCAAACTTCTGCGATCTCGGCCTTTCTTTGTATTACCACCCTAGTTGTGTAATGTACCTACTATTATGATTTTTATAAAGACTATAATAGTTAATAATTAAGTTTTTTTTACGGTTTTTTGCACATTATAGCTTGTTCATAGGTGCAATATTTATTTAAATCTTCGTAGCAGTATACGAGTACAGCAAGGACCTCTAATTATCAATAACTAGGTAAATTAAATAGGTATACCTTTCTCTGAGAACTATACGTTTTAAAAAGCGCAATTTTTTCAAATAATTGTACGGCATCCGTGCGAATATTCGTCTGTGATCGTGTGCAATAAGTTTTTTGGCCGAATCGCCATATGATGAACTTTAAGGAGGCATGAAATTTCGTATTTCCGCCCACTGCGGAAGTCGTGTCGCGGAGTTTGGGGCTATTGCCCCAAGCGTGGGAGCCAAGGAATCGTCTCCAGGCGGGCTTTAATATGCTTCGACAAAATGAAAAATTAACCAAGTTGAGTCGGATTTCACACGAAAGGTGTGGTACCATCGTTCAGGAAAAAGACGCCAAAGAACACGTTTCTTAATTGTCTTCCGCGATTATCACTCATAGTAATAAAACAACTTAACGGATTAAACTTTCTTCTTCTGATTTGTTTTACCAAAAATAGCGTACCTACCTAGAGTCTTTTGCTTAAATTATTTTCTTTTTTGCATAAGGCGTGGCTGATAAGTTTCCTTGGCCTTCTTTCTTATCAAGTATGCCTTTTGGAAGCGCCGCTAGTTTTTTCTAAAGTTAGGTTTTTAAGCCCTTCTGGAATGTGTGTGAACATCTTTACACATTAGGCCCATCTGGCAACACTAATATTGAATTTGTATTTTTTAAAGTGGGTAGGTTTGCACAACAGTAATTTTGACAGAGGAAATTTATGATTTTCTCAGTCTACCCGCGACCACGAACGCTGAAAAGGGTTACGAAACGTAGGGACTTAAAATGTAGTAATATACGCGATTTAATCCGTTTAAGTTGTTTTATTACTATGAACACGTTTCTTGTATGGGACCCCGATTAGGGCGTGCACAACCGGGAAATTTAGTAGGAGAGAACTGGGATTTCCCGGTAATGCCATAAAAAAATTCCCGGCACTGCATGCTCTAACTCCGATTCATTTCGATTATTATTACCTATCTGGGAGCACGGCAGTGCCCGCGCCAAGTCGAGCAAAACAAAGGCACGGCCGTACCATCCTTTTCTCGAAGCCATTCAGGCCATTTTCAACCTCCTGTAATTTTGTGCTGGCTAAAGCTAGAACCCTGAATTTTCAGAGATATATAGGGCACATGAGACTTACGTATATTCTCAATAACATTCAATTTAAACTTGTAGTTTATGTAATGTTCAGCTGAACATCCAAGACATATTATTTTAATATCCATAGGATTAATTTGATCCGATTAGGTACGGCGTGGCAAAAAAAGTTATGACTTGTATCATGATACATTAGAATTTAGTATAAAAAAATTATAATAACTTGCGGTTCATTTGGTCAATTCATTTTAGACCAGCGGCAAAAGTTAGATCACCTATGTCTAAACCTGTTCCGCGGCCATTGCACTGGTAAGCATTGAACTTAGGCAAGTAATTGTTTCTTGTAACTATATTACAGAACTATTTTGTTTTTTGATATAGCTTTTCACTGCTTTAGAATTTATATCAATAAAGTCTCCGAATTTTATCAAAGACTGCATTAAAACATGCATCTAATGTATTTTATTTGTAGTTCGCGTGTCTGTATTTTCTGTTTTAAATGAATAATAAACATTTATATAAAGTAATTTTTATTACATGCACACTTTATTTCAACGTATTTTTAAATCTATGTCTTGTTTTGAATAAAAGAACATTTAAAAAACAAGCTGTCATACTTGTACCTATAAATATGATTATTGGTAGATTAACGCCCTAGGTTTCGATTCGCTAGGTGCAAAGTACTAGGAGGGGGGTAATATAATCTATCGCAGCGCGCGTCATGGCCAAAAAAGGAACTTTCAGCAGACCAGCTGTCACTTTTTATTAGCGAAATTTACGTTTTTAGTTGGCAAAGTGCCTTGCAGCAAAAGCCACAAAACACAAAAAAAGTCCGCGGTATTTGTAACCGCTAGTTGGCGCTTTCATCGCGCACCCAGCGAATACGCCAACAACCCAGCCAGCCAGGGCCAGTAATGCCTAATGGTTGACACCTCTATAACTAAACACTTAACATTCAAGATGGCCACTACCGGGGCAGTGTGAAGCACACGGACGTCTCCCTTAATTAAGCCCTTGTATTTTTAATCGGCACACCTATGTTTGACAGTCAACTCTTAAATTTTCGGTCGTCAAAATCAATAAGTACGTCGTTCTAAGCGAAGTCTATATAAATGGTTTCTGAGCTTGTTGTTTGTTTGTTGGTTCCACGTTTTTTTATTGGATTCGGATTTAACGATAATTCATTAAACGCTCTTATATCTTAATGAATAATTATAGGGCTCGCATGTAATTTTCTGCGGCGTTCCGTTCGGTCGGCTTATCTCCAATCTCGCTATATGCGCTGCGTATGCGCATACAGGCTGTCACACGGCACGGGACACGAAGGAAGAATAACTAACCTGTCACACGGCATGGGGCATGGACAAAAATACAACCCTTTGTCTGGTCCATCTGGTAAATAGGCACATAGGCTGCTAAAATCATAATCTTTCCTTTTGGCTTTAATCGAGTAAAAGTGACAATCTAATCCGTCTCACTCACAATTTAACATATACACAATGGATGTCACATAAATGGCTTGAATCATAAACATACATGATTGAGAATGAGCTTTATTATTGTAAGTAGGATAATAACAGAATTACTTACTTAGAAGCTACGATTGCATAGTATTACGCTGCCAGGGCGGTAAAATAAATGATGACTCAAATCGCAGTTTGACATAACATAAATATGCAATCTGGGATTTTCTTTATGACCGTCAGTGGTATGTTATGTATAGCTATAAAATTAAATGCAACTTTACTTATTTTTAGTAATGCAACTACATTATAATAAAAATAAAAAGGTCTGCATTAACCAAAACCTTTTCAATTTATTTAACTTTTCCTTCTTACCATAGCAATATGACACCCGGTATATCGACCTTATATGTATCCGAATTCGATGTATTGCTGAAAAAAATGAACTGTATTCCATATTCATTAAGGTTAAGTTTCGGTTGTAGGTATGGTAAAATATGAGGTTTTTGTAGTAATATGGCGATATGTGAGTAATTCGGAGGCAATGCATTTGCTGTGTTACCTTAGGGTGTGTACTTTCGATAAGTTTTAGGGCTGACAAAAGATGGTTCTGAATCAACGTTTTTTATTTATTTACAATTTCTGTTTTTAGTCAAAGTCAAAATATTATTTTTCAAGTAGGCCTAGCAACAAGCACTTTCGATTTGTCAGTTACAATCTCATCATCAATTTTAATGTAGAATTCTAGTGTTATACTAGTGTAAGTAATTTGTTATGTTGCTACGCCCACTAGGTAAAATTGTTACCAATTTATGGCCAAAAAAAATATATTTTTTTTTTATTGCTATAGACTGGCAAACAGGCAGACGGCCCACCTGATGGAAAGCGGTCACCGCCGCCTATAGACATTTGCAACACTAGATGCATTGCCAATGCGTTGCCGGTCTCAAAGAAATTTGATGACACCCTTTTTAAAAAATCCCATATTGTAGCGCAGTGGGAAAATCTTAGCAGGAAGTCCATTCCAGATCCTTATTGTACGCGCTAGAAAGGTTCTAGAGAACCTTTCTAGCGCGAGGTTTAGGTTAGAGGTTTTAGAGCAAACTTTAGGTTATTTTAGGCCAATAATAAAGAATAAAACGATAAAGCGTCGTATTCGTTGTACGAGTATCGTCGTTTACTAGGTATTAGATGTCGGAAGAGGTCCTCCAGTCGTTTTTAGGGTTCCGTACCAAAATGGTAAAAAGGAACCCTTATGGTGCGACTCTGTCTATCTGTCTGTCTGTCACAGTCAGATTTCTCAGGAACTACTGCTGCTAACGATTTGAAATTTGGAATAGTTTTAACAGTCGCTAACCCGAGTCTACTCGATATGTAAAAAATCTTATACCTTTATCTCTTTTTTTAGAAGGGCCGAAATGGGAGGTCTAAAATTTTAAGTATCTACCTAGTGCTTTTGTATCAAGTGGGGTATCAAACGAAAAGGCTTAACCACGCCAAAACCATTTTGATTTTTTTCTTAACCATGTTTTTTTTTATTTAGGACGAAAAAAGTTCCAAAAAATACCATTCCCTATTATTTTCGAAGTTACCGAACAGAATGTTTGGAAATCTGTAATAATTAATTACCAATTATTAATATCATCCTAAATATTACAGGAAAAGTATAACGGTTTTCCCAACTATACAGTTTTTCTTGAACTATTCACATATCTACTTACGAGTTTGTACGGAACCCTCAGTGCGCGAGTCCGACTCGCACTTGACCGGTTTTTTTAAAGTTTGTTACCTCAGAACTCTGTCTATGAACCGATAAAAAATATTTTATTGTAAGGGTATTGGGCAGATTGGTCCTATTTGTTTCTAACTCCAGCTCTGATGATGGAAGAACTCAAATATAGGCAAATGTATCGCAAATTCAGAATTTTTAGAGTATCTCGTGATTTTACTGTACGTCTAGCATTAATGGCCGCTGCTTCGTTTCTCGCGCGACAGAGCATCACCTGTTACAGTCACACTATATTGAGTGGAAAGAGATAGGTAGCATGTGTCGCGCGACAAAGAGTCGCGTGTCACAGTTCTGCTAGAGGTACCTACTGGTGTCGTAGATTTAATAATTGAAGTCGGTAAATTTTTTTAGAAAATTTTTGATTATTTATTTTGTTGTTATGTTTTAGAGATGACAACCCTAAACTTGTCCCACTTGTAATTGAAAGTCACACTTGTTCAAATATAAGGATAGAGTGACCTTTTTAAATCCTCGACTTTGTGTATGATGCAAAGCAAAACACATACACTGACACGTGTACACAGTTACACACACGCACACACACATTCAGCAATTTCTAAAATAAACGTAGTAAGTATATATGAAGTTCATATACACTTCTAACCTTTTTGATTGATCGTTTTATATGTAATTCAAAAGGACAATGAACCTAGTATGAATGTAGTGAGATGATACGCACTTATCCCCTTTTTGGTTCAGATGGTAAAAATAGGTGAAGAAACTTCAGTAAGGCACTTTTGAATCATTGTCTTGGGGATTCTCACGGGTAACGGTTAAGACGTGATATGCGTGGAATAGAAAAAGGTGGTCTACCCGAGACCAGAGGCGCTACTGTAGAGAGAACCAGATGGGTACAATAGGGAATATGCATGAATTTTTTTTAACACTTTTCCTAACAAAATCTGACAATACCGTAAAAAAGATGACATAAAGTTAAAATTAAATTGAATTCGACCGAGAAATACGGAAGATATAAACATTTTAAAGCACTAATCAGACAGCGATTAGACAGAGAGATCCGATATGGACTATGACGTCATAGTACACGGCCGGCATACAATCTCCATACTATATTCTGTTATGCTAGAAAGAGATAGAGATAGATCTTTGTTCTCTTACCTATATCTTGGTTGTTTTTATAGTTTTTGAAAAATATTTTTTTCCTACTGTTTATCATACGAATGAGCTTTTATTAAAGTAAATGAAAAATATCATGCATATTCCCTATTGTATTTATTAATAAATTTGTATACATTCAGGTGATTCAGGGTAACGGCACGTAACGGTTGCCAACCGTTACTATAGGTTTATTAAAACAGTTAATTATTACAAAAGTGTGTTAAGGTTTTAAGGACATGTTTTAGTTGTAGTTGGAAGGTCGACGTCCGAGTCACAGTATACTAGGTCTTTTTTACCCGGGTTCCGAATCAATATACCCGGGTTTTACCCGACTCTAAATAAAGTCGGTTACCCGGGTACCAAGCATTCCCTATCTAGGACGTATACGTAATTACGTATACCTTACCCACTAGTCGCATAAAGCGGTACGCTTCTACATCTGTTATGCGATCTTGCCGATTTTCTAAGGCCTACTGTTTTAAGCACGAGTTTTTTTTAATGTACTTATGCCTAAAGTTTTCACCCATAGGTATTTTAATATCATCTGTATTCCCATGAGAACATCAAGAACGGAAATTCTTAATTATTTCTGAAATGAGAAAGCAGTCGTGCTTGTGAACACAAGGTCGAGGTTCGAAACTAGTGCAGCGGAAATAACCAACGGGCGCTTTTCGAATTTCCAGCGCTCGACAAAATTCGAGAATTGCTCTAAATTTTCGTTCGAGTGCAAGAAACTAGGGATGTAACGATACCGATACCGATACCGATATATCGGCCGATATATCGGTATCGCCGATATATCGGTATCGCCGATATTATACAACCGATATTTGAAGAATTTGCTGTATGAAAAAAAATTTGCAAAAAGTAATTTCAATTACTGACTTAATTTATGTATTGGTCTATTCTATTACCTTGTGCAATGATAATTACTATGCAGGGTGACCACTATTTACAACAATCAAAATTCCCTGACTTTTCCCGGTTTTCCAGCCGTTTTTTCTAGTTTTCCCTGACTATAATCTTAACCCTTAAAGGCATGATTTTTTTTATCGTTACTAAAAAAAAATATGTGGATACCTAATGGCGCAATAAATACTAGAAAAATATAAAAAAAAAATTAGTAAACTTGTAATCTTTATGATGTGTTAAGCTTTTTCAAAATTGCCGCCATTTTGCTCAAAAAATCTAATAAATTTTTTTAAATACAATTTTGCCAAAAATATTTATGGATGTATTCGGAATCTAACACGTAAATGTCACATTTATTAAAAAAATAAATGTGATTTTGGATAGCTGCATATTGCTGCATTGGCCATCAAATATACGATGCAGATATACATCATTATGCATTTAAGGGTTAAATGTAATAAGGATGAAATATACAGGGTGTTTGGTCCATCGTTTGCCAAACTAAAATGGCGGATAGGTGGGGTTATTTTCTATCCCTCTACGCTCTCTAAAAAAATGTTCGGCCCTCGTGTATTTTTTTTTCTTTCTTTTGTTGTTTTTAAAGAATTTACAGGGCCGACGCGTTTGAATTTTAATTAAAAAAAAAGGAAGTGCAAAAGAGATGAAATGTTTATTGCATCGTGATGTGTAACGTTTCACGGTTGTATCAGAGTTAAAATTACTGACATGTTACTGCTAGTTTTCTTTTTACTGACCTTCAAATGTTTTACAACATGTAAACATTTAGTCAAAGATTTTGATTTGCAATAAAAAAACTAAATGAGACCCCACGTTCTTAAAATTGTTTTAAAAAATTCTGTGCTCTATCCTCTTTCTAATGATGTACAATAATCGCAAAGAACCTTTCATGAACTTTATTTTTTCCCGATTTTTTGTAACGGACGCAACAAGCAAATTAACGATGCCCAAACATTGACGCGCATCTTCGCGGGTTTTCATTTTTCGGCGACCAGGCTTGCAGGTTGTGAAGATGTAAATTCCCTGACCTTCAATAAATTTCCCTGACAATTCCCTGACTTTTCCATGACTAGTGAAATTCCCTGACATTTCCCGGTTTTCCCGGTTTTCCAGAAAGTGGCCACCCTGTATGTTAATTAAATCTTTGGTTCTTAATAAAAAAAAATAATTTTGAGTTGACAATTTATTATTTTTACTTTACACTTTCAAGGTTGACTCTCTGGTAAATATAACCAGTAGTTATTGCCATTAGTTATAATAAGGACATAAAAATATCGGAAATTCATACTTCATTATTTAGCTAAGATATCGGTATCGGTATCGGTATCGCCGATATTAACTACTATATATCGGTATCGGTATCGTATCGGCAAAACTGTGTATCGTTACATCCCTACAAGAAACTATTGTCTGTCTGTTTTGATTATTATTATTAGATTTAAACTCTTTGATATACCTAAAGTGTAAAGAATGAATTAAGAATAAAGCATTAAGGAAAAAAATAAGTTGTTCATAAGTGCAAGTTTAAGTAAAAATGGGTTTTAAAATAAACACAAATTTGAATTAACCACGTCACATAATTTACATGAGCAGTAAAAATGTAAATGTTTTATCAAAATTACCTTTGTCCTTTTAGCATTCGACTCAACAAGGGTGAATAACCACTAATAAAATTTGGACAAGCATGAGATTGGTGTTAAAAATTTATTGGTTTATTTATATCTGAGGCAGTTCGGTAAATGAACTCACGTTTATGTAGCCGTAATGTAGTTATGAGCACTTTAAATGGAACCAATCAAGATTTTGGAAAGTTTTGAAGCTCCTTAAAGGCCTTTAAACAGGTTTAGGATAAAAGTAACTATGCACAACCTAGGTACAATTTTTTCTCAATTTTGTCTCAAATACACCAAAATAAAAAAGAATTTTGGTTGAATGTAGACTTATACAACCGGTTTCTAAGTAGTTATGCGTTAAAAAGCTTACCCGTCATTTGCAGCTGTCTTCTCGATGCTGGCGTGCGAGGCGTGCGCGGCGTGCGCGCGGCGCGCGGTGTTCGCGGCGTTCGTGGTGTTCGCGGCGAATTGCTGCCGCTTCCCGCGCGCCTCGGACTCGACAACATCCGCAACTCCGTGTTCCCCACGCTCGCTAGCGCCTCCGTCGCCGACCTCGGCGACTTCGAGTTATCCTCCTCCAAAAACTTCACAGGAGAGTCCATCTTCGTCGCCTTATAAACACACTCCGTCTCGATATCAAAGTTGAACCTCCTAATAAACCGCTTCCTTTCCCTCGCGTACTGCTCCGCCATCAAACGCCGGGTTTCGTCCCTGTCCGGTGCCCCGAAAAGACATTTGCAACTCCCTCGCCGCCTCCTCGGCGTATTCGCAACGTTTCTCAGCGGCGCCATCCCTGAAGACACTTCGAATCTCCTCTGCTTGGGCGTACGTCCTCCTGCGGCCATAGCAAGCGTCAGGTGATCAGGACTGGTTCGCGAACATCTGACTAATAATCTCCCGAGAGAAAACAGCTGTTCTCAGGTAGAAAGGGAGGTTGGGGGCCGCGTGTGTAAGAGCGGGGGAGCGATAACACCTGGCGCGCGCCAATTCTAACCTAAAAACGCGGCGTGGTTGGTAGCGTGCGCGCGCGTTTGCCTCTCGCTTGCGACTGACTGTGGGTGACGCTTGCTTTCCCGCGCTCGACCGCGCCGATTTTGGCAGCCACTCCACTTGGCGCGCAAACAATGGATCCAAGGACGCTTTTTGTGTCTTGCGACACAGGTGAAGAAAAGGGGATAATGCTGCCCTAGTGCAAGTGAGTGCATTTTAGCGGGAAGTTAGTCGGGCTATTATTAGATGACCGTGACGTTATCGTCCGATAGATAACAGAACAATTTGACATGTTATGTCATAGTCACAGTAGTACAGAAATTGGGAGTGATTTCCCGCCATTCGACCACGTGATTATACAAATAATGACATTGCTGACCATTCATCATTATCGTTCAAAACGAATACACCTTACCTACTGTGGTAGGTACTTTACTCATATTACGCTTTGATTTTGCTTTTTAATTTTCAACAAGATTTTTAGTACTAATAGTGTCTTGTAGACTTGTGTATTGTGATCGAAAAAAATATTTTTACTGAAAATAAGTGATCAAAATTATAAGTATACAATAACACAAGCTTCTAGCGGGTTAGTTTTTCGCATAACATGATTTTTAGTAAATTTAATGTGTTAAATATTTTCGGGTACAGTTGCTATCTAAACCAACTTGCCGTATTTAGTAAGGCTTGCTATGAGGATACTTAATACTATATCTTTTCGTTGATGATTCATAACATAACACAAATAGGTAGGTACCAGGCAACGGGTAGCGACTAGCGAATGATCTAATCGTCTGTATAGGTAATTGTGAAATGATAAAAAAGACAATCAAGCCATGGGTACCTATTATCAACGGTTTAAATTTACGTTAGATAGTATAAGTTTGAACAAACAAGTAAATAAGGTACCTACATTTAAGGTAGGTTACTCGTTACTCTAAACAAAGCTGCTATAAATGCGCCAAAAATTACAATTTTATCAATTCAGATTTTCTTAATTTCGAGTGATAGAAAATATCACAAAAATATGAAAATTTGCAATTCGTCGACTAACTATATCTGAATGTTCTATTAACGTTCAGTAATTGGCAATAGTAATGGCCGTCGCTCGAAATAAAATAAAAAAGCTATAAGTCCTAAGGGTTTCATAAGTTCAGTTCAGAGTTACTTTTATGAGTTTATATTTCTTATCAGTTGGCCTGCGCACTTGTTAGTCACTTATTGATGTGCATTAACTCTTTTAACGTTATAAAGACTGAGTGTTCAGTCTTGTCTAAGTAATACTCGATTGACATTTAAAAATTAAAATTATAAATATATTGTTTGACAGAAAACAAAGCCAGCCACTTAAATAATCTATAGTAGTTTATAGTTAAAATATAGTATTTAGTTTATGGATAAAATTAATTTATTTCCTTATACCTATGTATTTTTACAGTCGATTAACTTATTAATAGATGCACAAAAATATCTTGACGTCATAATCGCATTTTAATAGCATGGAAAAACATTAGAATTTTAACATAATGCACATTTACTATCGACAAACCAGTTTTTTATTGACCATTTTAAGCGCGGGTCGTAATAAAATTCTTGTCAAAAAGATAAGGTTTTATGAAAGTACATACTTAGATAAAAAAACTACTAACATCGCATCGTAATAACAATGCTGTAGGCGTGCGAGCCGGGAGACCTCTCATTTCAGGATCCGACTTCATTTGATTCCCGCTTCAGTTGTAGATACAAGTCTAACCTAAATGCTAAAATTAAATGTATCAGCCAACAAATATATCATTCATTAATTCAAATTGGAGATAACCAGGGCCGGATTTGGATTTGGAGGTGTGAAGGCCCTGGAGAAATGCATAAAACTGCATACCACTACGTAACCGTCGGCCATCGGGGGTGACAGCCAGATGTTGCGCATTGGTTATGTGGGGCTCTCCGCTCCAGAAGGGATTGGCGTACCCACTAAAACTCTGGGATGCTTCCAACCTGTGCCTTCATGGTGATGGCATGGGATCCAATGACACCACGCCATCACCGGCACCTCCGCCCTAGGGCGAACCCTCTCCGAAAAAGGCACGCTGTAGCATTGGCCAGTGTGCCTTCCCTCACCTTCTTCCACCCGACCAACCGGGCTGTCCCCCGGGGAAGCCGGAACCGGCACCAGACATAGGAGCAAAGGCCCCTAACAGACTAGTGGAGCCCCTACTTATTAGAAAAGTGTTGTGGAGGCCCGGGGCAGTAGCCCCGTCTGCCTTCCCCCAAATACAGCCCTGGAGGTAGCATATAGCCAAGGATAGAATATCTGTGAATATTGGTAATTTATTACATTTTGGTAATGTCATTTGGCAATAAAAGAGACTGGTCTTAAGTTACTAGCTAAATGCTACTTGTCTTTTAATGAAGTAGTCTCTGTTTGAGAAAACTACTCTTAGCTTAAAAAGTCAATGTTTTATGATGCCTAAACCACTGAGAGCTAAGTGACGATTCCAACATTAGCTTTGACGCTGAATAACATTAATAGGTACCAGACCAGGCATGATGTCATCGGAAATTATAATTTATTGTTTAGATAAAACATTAAGACATACCCATCACTCTATTTTGGTTTGTGTGTAAGTAAGTCAGTGATGTCATATTTCTAAAAACAAAGTTCAATTAAATTTGAAATGGGCTTTTCTTTTAATGAAGTACACAACCAAAGTAATTATTTAAAAAAAGGAAAACATAGAAACACGGCCAAAGCCTTTCTTTAATGTTTAATGAAAAAATTGTTAAATAGGTTAAGTTTTGGGGAAGAAATCAGGGGACTACGAAACGTTGTTTTCATGAAATTTTAAAAGGTATTTTCGGTCCAAGCTGCAGTTGTCTCTATCGCGCTCTGCGGGCGAGAGGCGGGCAGTGCGGGACAGCGACACATTTTACAAATACCTAATTTTCAATTCTCTCGACCTTACTGTTTCCTCTTAATTATGCCACACCTGGCCATAAAGTGACTTTTTCCGCACGCTGCGCGTATGGAAAATGATGTACACAACACGGGAGGTAATAAAGAAAGCCCTCGATCGCATATTTACGTCCCTCGCTTGCAGCTCGGGCCGCAAACTTCTGCGATCTCGGCTTTTCTTTGTATTACCACCCTAGTTATATAATGTACAATTAATGTTCTTTTCGATGTAGATACACTTCCTTGGTTATTTACTGTCATTTGCAAACCCCGCTTGCGCTCTTTAGAAAACATAACTTATAACTTATAAAGATAAAGGAAAATTGTATATTTATTTATATTTATCAGAAGTACAATGTTCGCTCAATTAAGTACTTGTATCATTCCTGCTTTTCTGTGTACCTACTGATTATATCGCTCAGGCTACAAGTTACTTTGAATATTATACTAACAAAGCATACAAAAATCAACACCATATGTTACCCAAAATAAAATTAAAAAAAAAAATCCATTTGTCCAACGCACGGCTACTCGCAATATTAATAACTGAACCAATTTTGTGCGTATACGCATGAGTATCGGAAATCGTTACGTGCACAAATCGTTAATTGAAAACTGCAAACCGAGCTGGGACCGTGAAATTGGGGTGAAAGTTTTAGGGTTCAGTTTTTGAATCCTTGAACCACATTTTTTTGTCAGCCTATATGAGTATCCTACTACTGGGCAAAGGTATCTCCCTCAAATTTTCACGTCACCCTAGCAATTGCCTCTTCCGACCAACTAACCAGATCTGGCTGGTTCACCCATAACTGTTGATGAACGCGTCCAGATCATCCTGCCATCTTAATTTGAGTCTGCCTCGTTTGCGACCCGCATAGTATTTATTTTATCTATAAGGTAAAAAATACGATGTAAAAAAGTACAACAACAAAAGAGCGTATCTTCATAGCAATTACGTCCTTTTGTTGAGAAGCGCAGTTTATCGGCAATAACTCAAAAACGGTTAATCCGATCTTGTTGAAAATAATTTTCGCTGAAAGTATTAATTGAGCGTTATCTTTGTAATTTTTTTTATATTTTTCGGACACACGGTTTAGAAGATAGAGGGGGGGGACACAATTTTCACAACTTTCGGAGCGATTATTTCCAAAGGTATTCACTTAATCACAAACATTACTTAAGAACCTTAAAATGTTTTCAAAAGAGCTGTCGAACTATGTACCACACGTTGACATTATGTGAAAAAAATTTTTTTTAGCTTCTGTTACATATATGGAGTGCCCCCCCTAGATTTTTTTATTTTTATTATTTAACTACCAAACTTAGTTGCGGCATCTACAAGACATCTATATTCCAAATTTCATCAGTATAGGTCATGTAGTTTTTGAGTAAAATGCCTGTGACATACGGACGGACGGACGGACGGACGGACGGACGGACGGACGGACGGACGGACGGACGGACATGACGAAACTATAAGGGTTCCTTTTTAGCCATTTTGGCTACGGAACCCTAAAAAGATGCGGCCGTACAACGTACATGCCGCAAAAAACGTAAATTTCGACACTCTCAAGGAAACCAGCATTCAAAGGGCACTTTCCGTTGACCTAGAATTATGAAATTTGGCAAATAATACCGTCTTATACTACAAGTATAGAGAAAAATCTGAAAACTATACATTTTTAATCATAAAAAATTTACTTTACTAAGGGAATCAAAATTTATAGGGTACGTTAATATATATGTATCTGCAAATTTATACGGAACCCTCGGTAGGCGAGTCCGACTCGCACTTGTCCTTTTCTCCTTCTTTCGGTTTTATTTTCTCCTTATTATTGGGAAGTTAGAGCGCTAGAAAATTGCGTTCCATTTTGTCTAAAATAGAAAATACTCGATCCTTATTACTCAGGCTGTATGTAATATTACAAAAATTACAATATGGAACTATGTGTAATGTAATAGTACCTATCCTGTGTATATACTAAATACCTATAATATAGCCTAGAATACAGCTTGAAGTTACTTTGAAATATTTTCTAGCGCTCGAAATTAAAACAAATACTTCGCAGAACCCTTTACCTCCCTACTGTTCCCGCTTTTTTAAATTTTAATAAATAACCTGTGCAGTACAACGGTATTGTTTGGTAACATTATCATTTCCTACAACTGTTAACTAATAATGCATTTATTGTTTATTAATAATACAGGACGCGTGCTTTCGTCCGTATTTTACATGACACGCAATGTCAGCCAATTGTGCCTTTTCATTAGTTCCTATGTCAACATTAAATATAAAATAAAATAGGGTTGTCGTGAGGTCATGACTGTGTGATTAATTTATTTTTTTACCCCCGTGTTAAAATGGGGTGTAATAAGTTTGAGGTATATGTGTATGTCTGTTTGCGATATCATACACTCAAGAGCAAAAATTTCGGCTCACCGTAATTTAAATAATAGAAATAAGTGTTTTTTAATATTTGACACTTGTTTCATTTACATAGAGTGCGACTATGCTAAGTTTGCAGAGATCAAAAAAAGGTTTTATTTAAACATATGACAACATCACAAGAAAGAGGATTAATTAGTTTTGGTACTAGACATACCTACTGAAATAAATATTCAGGATAGTCTTCCACAAATTGATCTAGTCCTAATCAAACTAAGCAGTTCTTGTATACATGTACATATTGAAATATAATACTTAAATAAATAGAAATTATCAAAGAACCTGGAGCAAATCACCTAGTTTGGTTGGAACTAGATCGATTTGTGCAAGACTGTCCTGCCTGAATATTTATTTCAGTACCGTCAAACCCTCCAACTTTGCCCACCGCCCAATCTTTGCCCATGGGCTATTTCCTTCCTGCAGGAAGAAAATAGTATATTTTCATCCTGGGCAAAGATTGGACGGTGGGCAAAGTTGGAGAGTTTGACCGTAGGTATGTAGGCACATTTTGTAATAAAGGGAAGAATTATTGCCAAGTACCAAGATTAAAAATTCATTAAAAATTATTATCCAAAAATGGTGATGTTTGCGATATTTCACTACGTTAACGTCTTTATTTTTCATTGGTTTTTATGAGTTCGATCTAAACCTGAAATTACTGACTATGTTTATTAATACAAGCATCGATAACCTAATACAAAATAAAACCCTTAAAGAACATTAAAATAGAAGCATAGTTAAAATTATATGTACTAAAAACTAAATAATAATTAAATAAGCTAAAACTAAAATAGATCTAATAATGGCCCCTGCGGCATGGTGCCGAAGATGCTGGCAGCATTTCCTCGCTGGATTGTAAGGCTGATGTGTTGAGCGAGGAAGCTGCCAGCTCTTCGGTCCCTCGTCGTTTCCCTGAGTCTCTTCGATAACCTGAAATTGCTATTATTTTCAGTGCTATTTTGCAGATAATATGTAAAGTTAATTAAATATCAAAACGGGGTTCAATAATTTCACAATCACAACCCTGGAGTATTTTAGGAAATATGGCGGGATTGCACTGACCCGACATTTTTGACCGCGAGTGTAATTCCGAGAATCGGTGTTTTCTGAAGTATAAAGTTGTTTTATTTCAGTATAACAGTTTGCAGCTACGAAGGGTGCATCTTGATGGTAGATTCTTGTTTCCTCCTATGACAGCTAAGGGGGATCGGACTGCAAAATGTAAGTAAATAATATAAGTGTAGCTTCAAAGATATCTTTAAACAAGTTGAAGCAAAAAGTACTTGAAAACGCTATGATATCGTACCTCCCGCCTCAGGAATAAGGTTCATCCACACTTTTTAGAAAGAAAGAAAGAAAGAAATAATTTATTTAGCGCAAAAACATTATACAATAAAATCAACATCAACATTTGAGCCTTGAGTAGGTTCGCGCTAAATAAGGACCCCACTCAGCATAATGTCACGGCAAGCCGTGAGACTGATTTTCGGTGAGGCCCTCAGAGACTTAAACTAAAACTGTTTAAATTAAATTAAACTAAACATTTAAGATGCTTGGCATCCCAAGAACCAGCGAGCATCACGGCCTTTTTTACCAAGAACCGGCAGGATGTGGAATGAACTCCCACCTGAGGTGTTCCCAGCGCGCTATGACATGGGGACTTCAAGAAACGAGTAAACGGCTCCCAAAGATCGGCAACGTATAGGTAACATCCCCGGTGTTGCAGATATCCATGGGCGACGTTGACTGCTTTCCATCAGGCAGCTCGTCTGCTCGTTTGCCACTTATAACATAAAAAAAACCGGCCAAGTGCGAGTCGGACTCGCGCACCGAGGGTTCCGTACAAACTCATAAGTAGATACATGAATAGTTCAAGAAAAACTATATGGCGATTAGTTTAGTAGGAGCAAATAAGTATGTGTTAAGATTTTTGCAAATTTCTCAAAAACAGTGCAAGTTAGGAAAACCGTTATATTTTTCCTGTAATATATAGGATGACATTAATAATTGGTAATTATTACAGATTTTTCTGTTCAGTAACTTCGAAGATAATAGGGGGGGAACGGTATTTTTTTTAACGCTTTTCGCCATAAATCAAAAACTACTTATTTAAAAAAAAATACAAAAATACGGTTTTAATCTACAAATTAAGCCCTTTCATTTGATACCTCACTCGATATAATAGCCCTACTTTCAATTTGCAAAGTCTCATTACGGACCCCTTTAAAAAAAAAGTAAAAAAGTTACAAGATTTTTTTTACATCCTATAAGCTCGGGTTAGCGGTTCTTAACACTATTCCAAATTTCAAGTCGATAGCATCAGTAGATCCTGAGATATCTTGCTGTGACAGACGGACAGACAGACAGACAGACAGACAGACAGACAGACAGACAGACAGACAGAGTCGCACCATAAGGGTTCCTTTTTTACCATTTTGGTACGGAACCCTAAAAATGATATGGTGTACTTCAAAAAGTAAGTAAACAGGGCACTCAAAGGTAGGCAACGTATAGCAACATTAGCAACGCCTTTATGTTGTTGACAAGGACCTTCACATAAATAGCACCTCTAGTCCGCCGGTTTCTTTAACGCTAGTTGGTCAGGTCAGGGTGTGCTGCGGGTAGTAATTAGGAGAAACTTGTTGATGTGTGCGTGCGGCTCGTGAGTACAAAGCAACCGGGCCACTACAAATGCGTCAGTTGTCTGTTAGAGAGGCTCCGTCCGGCTATTGATTTTAAGTTCCTTGCTTGTAGATATCCATCGACGAGCGACGATGATGCTTTCTGTCAGATGGTTCGTCCGCTCGTTTACCACTTATTTACATAAAAAGTAATGGAGTAATAAATTTAATTTAAATAATGTCTTATTTAATATCTCTGTTTACCCTGATGGTTGACTGGTAGAGAATGCCTTACGGCATTAAGTCCGCCATCTGTACTTTCTTATTTCTTGTATTTTGCAGTAAAAGTTTATAGTATATTACTTACTTAGGGCGCTAAAACAAAGACCGTCTCAGATCGCAGGTATTTGACGCCGAGCCGAAGGCTAGGATGATAAATATGCGATCTGGGGCTTTCTTTATTACCTCTCATGGTTAATACAAATTTTTACGTCTCCCCAAGGCCAGGAAGTGAGAATTTCCGTAGCGCACTTTATGGCCAGGTGTGACGTAAAATAAATAAATTTAAGACAACTTGAAGGAATCGAGTTCTACCTAGGTATATGAACTTCACACCTCTGGAAGGCCGCAAGGTTAAACTACCAAACTCGAAATTTATCAATTTCGCGCGGACATTCATCTCGTTTCAAAATGGCGGAAACGGCACAATGAGCACTTACACCGCGCCTTCCGGTACAGTCGGGCACGGAACTCCTAGTGACACACCTGTTGCGAACCACAGAAATAATATCAAGGTATTAGGCGGATCTCACACTGCAGCGAAAATCGCGGCGACGCGCGACTCAGCGATTTTCAACTTTGTATGTAGAATCATCGATTTGTAGGTATAGAAAAATCGCGGGGTGGCGCACACTGGCGCATAGTACGAAAAAAACGCGGCGACGGGCGATTTCAGTGTGTTCTTCGCCTTAGTTAGAAGGAAAAAGTGTATGTACCTCGCGTGCTAAAAAGAAATGTCAGCGACTTTGCACGCCGTTAACTTCAGTTACCGTCACTATTATTATCAGATTTGAAAATCTAATAATAATATAGATTTGAAAAATCAAATACCACCAAATGGAATGGAAAATTTATGTTTTCCATCACTTTTGGCGTCAAACGCCAAGCGAAAAACGATACACCTAACTCGATATATTTCTGTATTGCGAACTTAGTTTACCGTCGAATGGTGGAATTATAAACAACCGGGGTTACTTTGTCAGGTTTCTGTTTTTAACCGACTTCAAAAAAGGAGGAAGTTCTCTAGTAGGTTGTATTTTTAGGGTTCCGTAGCCAAAATGGCTAAAAAGGAACCCTTATAGTTTCGTCATGTCCGTCCGTCCGTCCGTATGTCACAGGCATTTTACTCAAAAACTACAAGACCTATACTGATGAAATTTGGAATATAGATGTCTTGTAGATGCCGCAACTAAGTTTGGTAGTTAAATAATAAAAATAAAAAAATCTAGGGGGGGGGGCACTCCATACATGTAACAGAATCTAAAAAAAATTTTTTCACAAAATGTCAACGTGTGGTACATAGTTCGACAGCTCTTTTGAAAACATTTTAAGGTTCTTAAGTAATGTTTTTGATTAAGTCAATACCTTTGGAAATAATCGCTCCGAAAGTTGCGAAAATTGTGTCCCCCCCCCCCTCTATCTTCTAAACCGTGAGTCCGAAAAATATAAAAAAAATTACAAAGATAACGCTCAATTAATACTTTCAACGAAAATTATTTTCAACAAGATCGGATTAACCGTTTTTGAATTATTGCCGATAAACTGCGCTTCGCAACAAAAGGACGTAATTGCTATGAAGATACGCTCTTTTGTTGTTGTACTTTTTTACGTCGTATTTTTTACCTTATGGCTATGGAACCCTACACTAAGCATGGTCCCAGTCCGACCAACTCAGGGTGGTCTGGCTAGCGACCTGGTTCGACCCCAGGGAACGCCACGGCCAACCACCCGGTCCGACAATCGCTACGCCCAGGAGGGGACTGCGAGTTTGTCAGTTTCTAAAAAAAAAAAAAAACTGAGCATGGTCCGACATGCTCTTGGCCAGTTATTTTAAACGACTTTCAAGTTTTTTGAGACTTCTCACTGATATGAGAAATAGCATGAGAAGTAAAGTTACGAAATAAAACACATTTCAATCAAATTCGATATTGTTAAAGTCCATTGTTAACTGTTTCCGTTTGTATGTAGAAACGAGCGATTTGAGGACATTTCTCCAGAAATATGTCTGCGACTCATTCATCTGTCTCCATACATTTAGTATGAAAAAGGGCCAGATGAATGAGGTGACCGCAGACTTATTTCTGGAGAAATGCCCTCGAATCATCTTAGCTGACATTATTTTCAGTCAATTTTTTCAATTAAATATTGTAATATTACCACAACATTCGTAGCATGGTTGTTGTAATATATTTTTACATATAAGTGATATGAGATCTGTAACCGCCAGCACGCTTTATTATAAATTTAAAAATCTAATTATACAATATATATGCATAACAACTAATAAAAATTAACCTTTGACTCGTTAAAGATAAGAAATATGAGGAATGTCAACCACAAACCGATATCGTTATCGGTTGGAGTAAAACTGTAGTAAAATACTTTACAATAAGCATTTGGATAAGTATTATGTAAATATCATTTTATAAAAAATGTAAATTAATGAAGGTTACCGTTTTTGTGTTCACCAGTTGGCGCCACTGTAGATTAGGGTCCTAAAGTATAGCTGTCAGTTGGGTGTCCCTTATTAGGCATAACTTAATAAACCTATTATTAAAATGCATAACAGTTTAGGCATACTATGATTAAGCATACCGATTAGATGGCATAATCATAAAAACGCATACTAGTTAATTTACGTTTGACGCCAAAAGTGCAATTTAGTGATGGAAAACATAAATTTTCCATTTAATTTGGTGGTATTTGAACAATTAATTATACCATTATTATAAGATCTTCAAATCTGCTAATAATATTGACGGAAACTGAAGTTAACGGTATTCAAAGTAGGTGGCCGCCACTTCTTTTTAGCTCGCGAGGTACATACACTTTTTCCTACGACTGTTTAGCACGACCAGCCGGGTCTTTGTTTGTCAAGCGACAGGGCATCACCTGTCACTGTCACTCTGTATTGAGTGGAAAGAGATAGGAAACGTGCACAACGAAGGTGATGCCAACTGGTCGCGCCAATCCGAATCTTGTTGGTGGGCGCTTCTCCAGAAATATAAATAAAAAAATAAAAAAAATAAAAAGTTTTTATTTCGACCAACTGAGATCATAGCAATGAAAAAGAAAAATTAAACATTATAAATTAATATTAATGAGAACACGATATTATTGTATTATTTCAGTATTGAGAAAGGCTTGGTTGTCAGTACATGAATCAGATGACAATGATTCAGATACTGACAATCAAACCTTTCTGCAAATGCCCTCAGGATACCATTAGCACTGCCTCGCACCCTTCGCGCCAGAGATGTACACCGCTTGCGCATGGTTGTGTAGAAGCAATCCACCCTCGCGTCCGCGAACATCCCCGACGCACTACAGAAGCGCGGCAGTCCCATTAGCATCCTGAAGGCATTATATGTCTGCGGTCACCTCATTGCCTCATTGTCATTGCGGATTGTATATAAAAAAAGATTAAAAAAATCGCTGCTGGACCGATTCGATCAGAATACCTGACCGAAGCTGTCCAGCAGTGAAAACAAAACAATGAGTATATGTAAACATAAAGAGGGTAAAGTGTTTCTGCCAACAAACTGTTATACAGTTTGGCAGATGATATATATATGTAAATGTAAACTTATATCTGGTAATAAATAAATTAAAAAAAAAAAAAATTCATTTGGCCCTTTTTCATACTAAATGTATGGAGACAGATGAATGAGTCGCAGACATATTTCTGGAGAAATGCCCTGGTACTCTATCATGCTGGGGCTAAATACCTGCTTAATACTTATCCGAGAAAGAAAAACTACTGATTTTTTTCACAGCGATTAAAGCTTAGGTAAACTCGTAAAAGAGTGCTTGTGCGGTTCGTGCGACTTGATTCCGTGAGTGAGCTACGTTTATAGTATACATACATTACTCACCTAGGTCGGTAAAACAAAGAATGTCTCAGATCGCAGGTATTTGACGCCCGAGCCGAAAGCAAGGGCGATAAATATGCGATCTGAGGTTTCTTTATTACCGCCCGTGGTAAGTTCAAAATTTTACGTCTCCCCAGGCCATGAATTGGGATTTTCCGCACGCGTAGCGGGCGGTTATTGCCACTTTATGGCCAGGTGTGACGTAAAAGTACGTAATCAATACTACATTACAATCCACAAACACAAAGAATAACTCAGAACGCAGGTGCTTACGGCCCGAACCGTAGGCGAGGCTTTTCTTTATTACCACCAGCCGTGTCTGCGCCATTTTACGTCTCCCATTGGCCAAGAAGTGGTATCTAAATATGTTGTCTCTAACACTTTTGCAGCCGCCTGTCCTTACCTGCGGACCGTACGGAAGTTATATTGTCTCACGCCCCGCCGGTGCCATTTTTTTGCCACTACTACACTTTAGTGCAACTTTGAGTGTTATTGGTTTACGAGTACCTCACGAGTCCTTGGTTTTGCTAAATGGCATTGTATACAGGGCGACTTCAAATTGGTAATACAAAACACTTGATTATGGCTCAGTTAATGCCATGTAGTGTAACACATTAACCCTTATGTAAAAATTTGCTGTATTTAATTATTGCTAATTTTCTAACAAAACAAATAATTAAAGTCCTAAAGTGTGGTTACGCTCCATTAAATACCTAAGTGTCATACCTGTCACTCGTATTTTCTTTGACAACTGACAATTGGGTGTATTTTCTAAAAGGTCATTTCGCTGTCATGACATATTGGCGAATATTGAGAAGATTCTGCCTCACCAGAATTGGACTTTTGGTTACAATGTAGAATCAGTCAAGTTCTAACAAGTAACCAACGAATGCCAGTCTAGTGAGGAGGAATCTTTTAAATATTGGTGGTCAGAGAAATTACGCCAGCGAAAGTACACCCAATTACTAATCAAAACACGTTTTCTTCACAAATATTGCGGCAGGTGACGGATAACCAAAGAGGAAAGTGTTCATTTGAAAATCTTTAAACCTCTTTGTTTATTATTATGGTAGGATAACCATGTTAATAATAATAATAGTAATAACGCAGGGCAGCTTGTGGCGAGCTGTTGGGGAGTAGCGACCCCACGTACCCGAGTGCTCCGGGGGGTCCTTAGGGAGGGTCATGGGATTTAGTGAAAGGACCTCCGCCTCTGGCTTGCCTTAACCGGCCGGCCAGAGTGGAGTCGCGAGAGCTATATGCTCCAGGCGTGGAAGTGTTAAAGGGCATAACGCCGCGAGTACCCTCGGAGAAAGCGCAGCACACCTCTCGACACCCTGCAGCCCTCGGCAGCGGTGTTGCCCCTGGGCCATTGCTCATAATGTCGCTATTTAACAGGGGCCCATCAGCGGAGGGCAAGTCACGGTCTGTCAGTGCCGCGAAAGCCATGAGACACTTTTCCTGACAGGCGCCGTCATGTCTCAATCCATAGCTTAGTAGCTAGTCCATAATTCCACCACCATAACCCAGTAAAGTTAGATTCCATCAATCAACAATAGTCCTTGCATCTGGCGGGGGCTGTCTCTGCGTGCGTCTCGTGACACGGGCAGGGACAGAATCCGCTGGGTGTACACGTTGCCTTTCATTAAATTGTCGAAAGGGCCTCTACGCGTTGGCTTCGGTTCCGCGCACGCCTCCCAAAGGGCCGGGACACTATTGTCTCGTGTACGGGAAAGACATACATAGTAATAATAATAATAATTTATTTATTTCAGGCATCAGAGGCCCATAGATAAATACCTTACAATCTAACATACATAATCAAATTACAAAATAAACTTAACAACTAGGTCACATTTCACTGCGATGTGGTTAAGCCAACAAAAACGGGATAGATTAATAATTTAAAAAAAAACATACTTCTGATTATTTTAAAAGTATGAGACTTTATTGAGGGGCTAAGTTTAGGGGATATGTATGTAAAACATTCATTTTGTATTACCAATTCGAAGTCACTCTGTATACATAGTATATAGATGCTCTGATTCTTTTATTTTTAACCCGCAAACAGTAGATTATTGCGTTTTCACCAAAGGTAAATCTCCCTAAAAAAATCCACCAATGCCGGGCCGCGCTGAGCGAGGCTAAGGCACGTTGATTGGTGGATATTTTCCTCGCACACCGCTCCGCTACTTCGCTAAATATTTCATCAACTGAATAAGGACAAAGAGCAGTACGCTAATGTGAGTTTCTACTACTACTATTAGTCTATTACTAATTACTACTACTTATTGGCTCAGGGATCTTAACCACTGGCACTAAGAGAACGCCATTCTAATTTTGTGTCAACTGATGCCAGTTTGGTGTTTTGAGGGTAGATAAGTCTTTGTAGACTTCGTCGGTCCAGCCAACGTATAATGACAAACAAGTAGTCCAACTTTGGCTGTTTAGGAAGGAGCGCGCGACAATCTAATCAAGTAGTTCGTGAGTATAAAAGACTAACTGACTAACCAAATTATACCAACTTGAACCGAATTTGTACACATTTCATCGATATTTTCGAACGATGGAAACTGAAAAATAAGTTATTAGGGGGGACTCATCATTTGAACTTTTCACGCGCGTCATTTTCGTGGACATATGTTTGTCGTGATTCCGGCAGATTTTAATGAAATTTCAAGGTATTTGTTAATAGTCCCGGGTATGTACTAAGTAGCTCAATATGAGACTAAAATCTGAGGGAACTTCGAAAAAATATCCACGAAATTCACGTGGGTGAAACGTTGAAACTTGTATTAAGTTTCAACGTTTACCCGCGTAGAAGTAAATCTAATTTTATCGAGTAAAATGTATGGATGGATATAGAACCGCTTTTTCAAACTGAGATAACACTGTTATGTCAAGATGCAATCTCAACTGACCGGTTTTTTAATTAGCTTAATTAGTTAAGCCTTTTAATGTAATTAAAATTAAATGTATGTGCAATAAACTGGGAACTGGTCGGCTACTGTTTTACGATGCTGTTTTGGAGATCGGCGGCGTAAAATAAGAATTGAGATGAAATAAATAAAAAAAGGAATATGTGAATTAGCTGAACTAGGCGTTACTAGGAGTGGCTCACTCCGCGATTTCGCCGCGCGGCTATTCGACCAAATTTAGCCCCTGAGAAGGGGCTTAGCCTTCGACCAGAAAGAGCACGCGTTATGGGGTAGAGAGAGACGGTCGGTTCTGATGCGTTCCGTCTGCTGGTAGGACCCGAACGTCAGGTTTGTTAGAGAGAGACTTCTGTGCGTAATACTATTGCTTATTCTGTGCCATCACACGCAAAATAGGCGTATATTAACCCATTTAGTGCCAAATACGTAATATTACGTAGGTGCTACCACCTACTATAATGGATGTTACCTATTGGCACTCAATGGGTTAAAGTAAACGCTATAATTAGGCGAACTAGTTTGACGGATAAAAATGTGGCCTGGCTCTGGCTCACAGAAAATTAATAATACTTAGTCATAGGTAAATATCGATAAAATTTTATCGACAATATTTTGTTGGTACGCAGGTCTAAAAAGACAAAATAATTTCATGGATCGTGTAATCCTTCAATCTTTTCAAGAATTTATTGTGTCACTTTACTTTATTTATTAGGACAGTCATAGTCTTTATGTTTATTATATCGACAAAACATCACTGGCCTAACTCTGGCAACATTTGCGCTTGTGGAACTGTCAAACTAGTTCGTCTAATTATGGCGTTTACTTTAGCTATCGACTTGCAGAAAATTAACTCGCGTAAAGCTAGCCTAGCCGAAATATTTTTATTTTTGAAACACGGGTAGCTTAGAAGAACCATCGAATAGATTCATGGGTTTTAGTGCTACGCCACGGACAAATCCATAGAGAATCCTACTTAATATTATAAATGTGAAAGGTTGTGGAGATGTTTAGGAGATTTGGATGTTTGTTAATAAATAACGGGGTAACAATAGGATGGATTGAGATGAAATTTGGCATGCATGTAGACCTAATCCTGGATTGAAACATAGGATACTTTATATCGCATAAAGAGTTCCCTTGGGACTTTAACGGGAATGTCGCGGGTGAATCCTACTAATCTAATAGGTATTATAAATATGGAAGTTTTTGAAGATGTTTGGAGATTTGGGTGTTTGTTACTAAATAACGGGGTAGCAACTGGATGGATTGAGATAAAATTTGGCGTGCATGTAGACCTGATCCTGGATCCTGGATTATTTATATCCCGTAAAGAGTTCCCTTGGGACTTTAACGGGAATGTCGCGGGTGAAGCCGCGGGTAAATTGTAGTTTTAGTATTCTCTTCTATTTCTACTTTTAACAACTCCGTTTTTTTTACTTTAATCTTTTTTAGAAATGTTCTAATACGAAATTCGATACGATAATATAACTGACAAACGAACATCAGACGATTTGATACTCAGCGGGCCTATAAAAATTAATTTGCAGTGATATTTTCAATGTCTATTTGTAATGGCATAATAAAGATTTCGGGTGCAGTAAGTACAAGAATCAAAAATTCTATGATTTCTATACATTCATAGAAATCATAGAATTTTTGACACAACAACCGTTTTCACCTGGCGTTGCCTGCATCCTTCCTTCCGCTGTAGCTAAAGGTTTAGTGCTAGGAATAATTTATGGCCTCTACGAGGGCCCTTGAGTTGGGATTATTTACAGATGTTCCATACACCTTGACGGCTTAGCCGAAAGGTGTAGGGCTGGGTCTGTACACTTTCTACCCAAAAAAATAATACAAGAATAAATTCGAGATGCACTGCACTGCACCTTTGATAATTGTGATACAGCAGTAGATTTTTTTTACCCGACTGCGGCGAAGTCCAAAGGAAGGTATGTATGTGTGTTCGGTTCTATGTCCGCTAGTAACTACTAAACGGCACAACTGATTTTGATAAATGATACATCATTAGATTCGTTTTGATGGCGCGAGTGTCACTGGGTATCAGTGTTGGCAAAAATGTAATCCCAATTAACAATTAACGATTAACGATTGATATGTTAATTGCAATTAACCATTAACGATTACTGAAAAGTAATGGTTAATTGCAATTAACCATTACGTAATTGTTAATCGTTAATCGTTAATTGAGATTAACAATTGATTTAGCTACGCATCATAAGTAGGCAAGACATCTTTTTGAAAAATAGGAACAGCAGAGCTCACATCCACTTAGATATGTCTTAAATGATGATCAGGGTCTGATGATGGAGCCGGAAGGTGGCCATGGGAACTCCGTAATAAAACGTCGGAACCCCATCGTGTTTGGGCTCATTTGTTTTGTCTTGACGAGTACTCTGAACCGAAATGATATCCAGGGTCTGATGATGGAGCCGGAAGGTGGCCATGGGAACTCCGTAATAAAACGTCGGAACCCCATCGTGTTTGGGCTCATTTGTTTTGTCTTGACGAGTACTCTGAACCGAAATTATATCCAGGGTCTGATGATGGAGCCGGAATATGGCCATGGGAACTTCATAATAAAACGTCGCAACCCCATCGTGTTTGGGCTCATTTGTTTTGTCTTGACGAGTACTCTGAACCGAAATGATATTCAGGGTCTGATGATGGAGCCGGAAGGTGGCCATGGGAACTTCGTAATAAAACGTCGGAACCCCATCGTGTTTGGGCTCATTTGTTTTGTCTTGACGAGTACTCTGAAACGAAATGATATCCAGGGTCTGATGATGGAGCCGGAAGGTGGCCATGGGAACTCCGTAATAAAACGTCGGAACCCCATCGTGTTTGGGCTCATTTGTTTTGTCTTGACGAGTACTCTGAACTGAAATGATATCCAGGGTCTGATGATGGAGCCGGAAGGTGGCCATGGGAACTTCGTAATAAAACGTCGGAACCCCATCGTGTTTGGGCTCATTTGTTTTGTCTTGACGAGTACTCTGAACCGAAATGATATCCTGGGTCTGATGATGGAGCCGGAAGGTGGCCATGGGAACTCCGTAATAAAACGTCGGAACCCCATCGTGTTTGGGCTCATTTGTTTTGTCTTGACGAGTACTCTGAACTGAAATGATATCCAGGGTCTGATGATGGAGCCGGAAGGTGGCCATGGGAACTCCGTAATAAAACGTCGCAACCCCATCGTGTTTGGGCTCATTTGTTTCGTCTTGACGAGTTCTCTGAACCGAAATGATATCCAGGGTCTGATGATGGAGCCGGAAGGTGGCCATAGGAAATTCGTAATAAAACGTCGGAACGCCATCGTGTTTGGGCTAAGTTGTTTCGTCTTGACCAGTACTCTGACCAACTCGTCAAGACGAAACAACGTTTTATTACGGAGTTCCCATGGCCACCTTCCGGCTCCATCATCAGACCCTGGATATCATTTCGGTTCAGAGAACTCGTCAAGACAAAACAAATGAGCCCAAACACGATGGGCTTCCGACGTTTTATTACGGAGTTCCCATAGCCACCTTCCGGCTCCATCATCAGACCCTGGATATCATTTTGGTTCAGAGAACTCGTCAAGACGAAACAAATGAGCCCAAACACGATGGGGTTCCGACGTTTTATTACGGAGTTCCCATGGCCACCTTCCGGCTCCATCATCAGACCCTGGATATCATTTCAGTTCAGAGTACTCGTCAAGACAAAACAAATGAGCCCAAACACGATGGGGTTCCGACGTTTTATTACGGAGTTCCCATGGCCACCTTCCGGCTCCATCATCAGACCCTGAATATCATTTCGGTTCAGAGTACTCGTCAAGACAAAACAAATGAGCCCAAACACGATGGGGTTGCGACGTTTTATTATGAAGTTCCCATGGCCACATTCCGGCTCCATCATCAGACCCTGGATATCATTTCGGTTCAGAGTACTCGTCAAGACAAAACAAATGAGCCCAAACACGATGGGGTTCCGACGTTTTATTACGGAGTTCCCATGGCCACCTTCCGGCTCCATCATCAGACCCTGGATATCATTTCGGTTCAGAGTACTCGTCAAGACAAAACAAATGAGCCCAAACACGATGGGGTTCCGACGTTTTACTACGGAGTTCCCATGGCCACCTTCCGGCTCCATCATCAGACCCTGGATATCATTTCGGTTCAGAGTACTCGTCAATACAAAACTAATGAGCCCAAACACGATGGGGTTCCGAAGTTTTATTACGAAGTTTCCATGGCCACCTTCCGGCTCCATCATCAGACCCTGGATACCATTTCGGTTCAGAGTACTCGTCAATACGAAACTAATGAGCCCAAACACGATGGGGTTCCGACGTTTTATTACGAAGTTCCCATGGCCACCTTCCGGCTCCGTCATCAGACCCTGGAGACCTTTTATGAAAACATTGAAAGGCACCCTCGATATAACCGTCATACCAAAGTAATTGAAGCTATGGTTAATTGGGATTAACAATTACAGTAATTGCAATTAACAATTAACTCGTTAATCCCAATTAAAGTAATTGGAATTAACGAGTTAATGGAATACAAATGTATTCATTACAAATGTAATGGGATTGATAATCCAATTACATTTGTATTGGATTAATGCCAACACTGCTGGGTATGAAGTTCGTTAAAATAAATAAAATGGCGGAATTTATGTTCTTTTAGTACACCGCGGTCGCGTTTTTTTTTAGTAATTGACTGATTTCATTCTCATAAAATTGGTGTAATTTTTGAAATTTACCAAGTTAGAGATTCATTAATTTATATTACAAGCAATACTTATTGAAGAAAAGTTTTTAGACTACGTTGTATTACCCTATGAGCTATCCTTTTTAGGAAAAAATGTTTGTAAGACAAACCAAACTTTGGTAAATGGTGTATTTAAAACTTTGATACTTGGATGATTCTAGAAGGAAATCATTGTCCTGGCCACAAATATTCAGAAGATTCCGCCTCACTAGAATGGCATTTTAGGTTAATTTGTAGAGCTTGACCGGACCTACATAATTACCACTTCTAATGTTGTTTTGCGCGGACAAAATTTATAAAGCTATGAATTAAAATATATTTTAATCAAAATTTGTTTATGGGTTGTTTGTATGGAGAATCGAGAAATTCGAAACACCTTAAAAGATTAGGTGATTTTCGGCATCGGTCGAGTCGGGAAGCACCCCGCTGTCTTTGAATACATCATTACAGTCAGGCAAAAACTTTGTGCCCTTTTTCGGACACGCGCTCTTTGTTTGTGTCCGAATTGATTTGTCATTCAACAACTGTACTGTTACATCCTGCCGACATTGTGTGAAATATGGATTGTGTCCTCGCTCAACGTATAAGTATAGCGATACAGCGAGGAGATGCTGCCAGTATCTTTATTTTAGGTGTATATTGTTTCTACTTTACTTTAGGGTTTTAATTTAGTATTTAGTTTAATTTTTAAGTTTGTAGTTTATTGTAAATTATATTAGGTATTGTTACTTATTTTATTATTAGAGGTTTCCCGCAACTCCGTTGTTAGAGGTGAAATAAGTTAAATGTCGGTTTGCTTCGCCGGAGTCGGATAAAACACAACACTCTTTTACAGCTCAACGATTTTATTGTAGCTACGGATTAAGTATATTTATTTTATGCCACACCTGGCCATAAAGTGGCTTTTACTGCACGCTGCGCGTACGGAAAAAGCCGCTTTCTGGCCAAGTGTAGACATAAAATGATGTACACAACACGGGAGGTAATAAAGAAAGCCCTCGATCGCATATTTACGTCCCTCGCTTGCAGCTCGGGCCGCAAACTTCTGCGATCTCGGCCTTTCTTTGTACATAATTACCACCCTAGTTGTGTGATGTACTATTGCCTACCTATACGCATTTATAATTTTACCTAGGTATTCAATCAATCCAGAATAGTATATTACACAACTAGGGTGGTAATACAAAGGAAGGCCGAGATCGCAGAAGTTTGCGGCCCGAGCACTTTATGGCCAAGTGTGGCATAAAATATTTTTTAAATCTCTTTTTATTTCTATGGATAACCAAGCGGCTTCAATTACCTTTGACATATGACAAATATAAATGTATAGCGGGCGGTAAATAGCGCAGGACATAGCGGGCAGTAAATAGCCACTTAAGGCTGTAAACTGTGTGTAATTTTAATAAACACATTAAATGACGTAAATTAATGAACATACGAACAACTTGTTGCAAATATTTATACCCATCCATAAATGATTAATAAAGGTTGATAATGGCACAAAAAGAAGCAATTGACATATTAATTAACTACAATCTCGCCAATATAAATAAAGCTAATTGGGTATTTCATTAATTAAAACAGAAGATAACGTATCTAAGATGTATGAAAAATGTGCCGGGATTTCTTTATAATTTATCGTCTTCACAAGTTTTTTTAAATAAAAATAAGTTGGCAATGTTGCAAGAAGTAATGCAACATAACAATTATAACTAGGATTGCCAGTTTGAATTACCCTATTATCGGGAGAAGAAAACAATATGTCGGGATTTTGAGACTTTGGTCGGGAGATGCCCCGCGCGCGCGACGCGCAAGCTTTTTTTTTAACCTGAAAGAGCAGAAATTTTCGCTGGCCGGACCACCTTCAGTGGATTGGACTAAGTTTTAAAATGAAGTCGTTTGTGGGGAGATTTTCTTCTGAATCGGGAGGACATACAAAAAATCGCGAGAATCCCGCCAAATCCCGACCATCTGGCAACCCTACGAGGCGTTGAAGAAATCCTTGGGCAAGCTTTAATAGCTTCAATTTTCTTTAAGAGCATTAGAATTAAGTGCTGAACTGCCTAATATTAGGTAAGCCGATGGGATTCGAGTTCTATGGATGCCACGCCAATGGTATGTATAGGTATCAGTAGCGTGGCGTGCAAAGAACTCGATTCCTACCGGCTTGCCTAATATGCACTTTGCACTTGACCACCTTATTCTAAAGCTCTTAAGGAAAAAGTGCCCCTAATCTGCGCCGGCTTGCCCAACTTCTTTTACGCCACGCCACTGTAGGTATCAAGTGAAAAGGAAAACTATCTTATGTTCTAGCTCAACATTTCTTTTGTTTAGAAGCAAATAAGTGAAGAAACGCATTTTACACGGATAATTTATTTTCACAAAATGGCAACAGATCTAGCTTATGACGTCAAATTTCGATGTCTCTAACCTCTTTTAAAGAGGTCAATAATGTCAGTCTCGGGAAGAACATAACATAGCTGGTTTTCTATTACGATCGTTGAGACTTAAAGCTTTAGGTAAAATTGTAACTTGTAGTGTAGCTTCGTGAAACGGGGCACTAGTCGTTGACAATTTTATGTAACAGTCATTGTCATGATCATGACATGGCGTGACAAAGCTCATTAAGCCCGACGCGTGCGCACTACAGCCAGAAATTAATAACTATCCAAACAAATGAAAACACGTGTCATATCCAATCAAAGCGTCCATTCAACCGTGAATATGGCCCTTATTTTCTGCGTCGTAAGGACGCTGAGCAAATTGACCCTTATGTTTAGGGAATAACGTGTGTAATTAGTGTATGGTAGACATTAATTTTACAGGAGAGTAATGATGGTGCATGTCGGATACAGGATATTGCTACTGTGTGTAGGGTGTCTATGGATTGTGAAATAAAGGGACATTATAATGTACAGTCCTCGAGTACATAAAAAACATGACAGAGGTCTGCCAAAGATAATTTAGGGTACTATAAGTCATAATTTATGCTTTAAAATTAGTCTTGTGTATTACATATAATAATTATGAATGTGCTATATGTGCATGCTGTTTGTAGACAGCTGAATAAGGACACTCTATTAATAACCAGGGCTCGGAACGGAACCGGCATTTTGCAAAAACCCCGAAATAGCCCAATATTTTGAATTATTTTATGCTGTTTACGTAGGGTTCAATAATGTATTTAAGTAATGGCTAATTAAAAAATGAAATAACGAACCAAAGAACGAAAAGAACGGCAAAATATCGGTATTTGAGCCCTGATCTAATAATAACTTGTAACACCTGTAACCTGACCCTGATCAAATATAGTGTAATATACTAGGGTAGTAAAACAAAGAAAGGCCGAGATCGCAGATGTTTGCGGCCCGAGCTGCAAGCGAGGGACGTAAATATGCGATCGAGGGCTTTCTTTATTACCTCCCGTATTATGTATATCATTTTATGTATACACTTGCCCAGAAAGCGGCTTTTTCCGTACGCGCAGCGTGCGAAAAAAGCCACTTTATGGCCAGGTGTGGCATAAAATAATTTATGATTTAGGTGAATTTTCAAAATCCGATCATGAGTCATAAGGAATTGATAAAAATGGTTTTTTGTTTAGATTTTTTTTTCTACCAGTATAAATCGGAAACCTTAGGCTTATGATGCTAGGCTTTGTCGAGATATAAATAAATGATAAAGCATGCGTCACATTCTGAGAAGTATGTAACTGTGAGAGTGACGGATGTTTTATCATTTATTTAAGTTTACTACCACAGTATAAAATAGAAGTCATTATTCTTCCTAGAAAAGGTACGTTGCGCGCTTGAATGTGTGCGCGCCGTGTACGAACGCACAACAAGCAAAGAAATAAGAATACGCCAGAATGCTCCAGTATGGATCGCACTCACACAGACGTGCTATCGAGCGTCTGTGTGAATACGTGTCGCGCGCTCCTAAACGACCGAAGTTGGACTACTTGTTCGTCTTTATACTTTGCTACTGGTCACCCTACTCAAAAACGTGCACTTGATTAGCACCACACTTACGACATGGTACCTATGGTAATAATGGCCGTCCATAACACCAGCTGCAGGTAATAGCGAGTGGCGATTGATTTTGTTATTTCATTACCCGAATACGAAACTAAAAGGAAATGTTATGATTTTGGCAGTCTATACAGGGTGGGAGGGACTATACCGACATACTTTAGCCATGAATTCCTGATGGTGTGACGAGTAAAAAAAGTTATGTGATGTATAGTCGAAAAACGCTTACTTTCAGAGATATTCATAATTTTTTAAATGAAATCTCCCATGTGTTTAACAAGCCCTAATAAATGTGACTAAGATAGTTTTACTACTTTTTTTAAATCCTTTAACTAAACAGCAATTAACCTTCGCAGTATTTGATGGTAAGCAACTACGAGGCCAAAAAATTGACCTTTCGTTTCCATTTTAGCTTTTTTTTTTCTTTTTGATAACTTTTGCTCCAGTAAGGATATGTTTATAACGAGGGGCTGAATTTACTGATTTATTTTGTTCCAAAAGACTATTAACGTAAAAAGACAATACTCGACCCATGTTGATATAACATTATTTACTCGTCACACCACCAGGAGTTCATGGCTAAAGTATGTCGGTATAGTCCCTCCCACCCTGTATATGAAGGCATGTTCCTATTTATAAAAAAGGATTAATTTTTATATGTCAAACAAACTCTCCGTAGCTATGCTCTATAAGAGCCGAAGTCATGTTACACATTTTTGTACGTAACTTTCAGAACACCAAGAGTTTATAATAAACCAGCATTTATCAGCAGTTTTGCCTCCGTTAGTTTCATTAGGTATTATCCGGAGGGCCAAATAAGCCTAAGAAAAATTGTTGTGTTGTGTTCTTTGTGTACCAACTATAGTATCGTAATTGACACTAACGATAACGTAGCGTTTTTAAGTCGTTTTGTAACACGGTTTGGTAACTAACGCAATATGGATCGTGAAGGTCTGTATAAAGTTTTTTTCATCACACTTGCTCGTAAAGGGTGTTATAACACGCGGGCTTATAGATCAGCTCGAGCCGATTTACCTCCCGTGGGTTATAAAAATCTATAACTCCCACGGGAGGAAAAACTGTATGAAAATCTATAACTCCCGTGGGAGTTATGAGTTTAGTTTTAAAATATAGGACCTACCCGTACGTCATTTCAGACTAAGGAGGTTTCAAATCAGCCAAGGCTTATTTCACATCTTCAAAACTTGGCTAAAAAAACAATTTTAGTGTATATAAAAATTATGTGGTATATTTTACTATTATTTCAGTAATTTTTGCAATTATTTTAATGCAATTAAATTAATTTACTTTAAAATTTTATTATGAAAATCGGTACAATCTGGAGGCATTGCCTGTCAAGTTTAAAAACTAAACGCAGTTCTTAGCATTATCTGTGGAAGACTACATATATTGAAAAAGTTGACAGTTGCCGTTGTCTCTTAGCGGGTGCGTTTAGTTTATTTGATTTTTATGTTTAATTTTTTTCCTCGCAAATGTGATGACAAACATTGTGTGTATCACGGGCAGTAAGGGGATTACCAACTCGAGTCATTAAAAGCCCTCCGCCTACGGCGTCGGGCTCCTAGCAGACTCTCGTTAGTAATTCCCTTCTTACTACCCTCGGTGCACAATGTACTATTTTTATTAACCCAAGGGAACTTCTTACCGTAATATAAAGTAATGGTTCAAGCCAGGACTTGGGGCGATGCCAAATTTAATTTTAATTTATTCAATTGGTATACTTTGTTATTTAGTATCAAACAGCCAAATATCCTGATAAACTTTCACATTTATAATATTTGTACAATAGGATAGGGCACAGCGAATCAAAATAACTTTTTTGGCTTAAAGGACACCTTTGCCTCTTTAAATCGCTTTTCACAACACAATGACATGTGTTACGAATCCAACAGATGCGCAGAAGCACGCAGAACGTGCACTGACGATTCAAATCAAAACTACTTACATAAGTAGACGGTGTTAGATACGGCGACGGCGCAGATATCTTTACACTTTTCGACCTAATTCCAATGAAATACAAGAATTCACTTCTATTGGCAAAAAAAGCATTTTACAAGTCAAGCGTTTACAAGTGAAATGAAGTTGTAAAGTGTAAATATATTTTCACACCTCCTATTCAGAAAAAAGTATTTTGCTCCCTCATAAGAGGGATCAAAGTAGCACTTTTCTGTTCAAGGACAACAGGGTATTTTTAGTTTGAACCCACTTAGAATATGCCATACCATAGACTTAAATTACACACCGAGGGCGGTATAATAAGGAATGGCCCAGATCACAGGTGTTTGCGGTCCGAGCCGCAGGCGAGGGCCATAAATATAATATGGAAGTGGTATTTTCGTAAAATTATAATTGTTTTATAAAATAATAATAGACTATACATTTGACAATTTAACATTTAATTTTTAATAATAATGTGTGATGCTCTTTGAGTAACTATATATTTCGTTATTTTGGTAGGTAGCGTTTGTATTTGAATTTTCCTCATAGTCGGTGTGAAAAGCAGTATGTGTCACTTGGTAGCAAAATTATTTTCACCTCGGGCGTTAACACTTGAATCCCTCACTACGCTCCGGATTATACTTTAGAATCCCTCGCTACGCTCGGGATTCTATTGTATAATCCTTCGCTTCGTTCAGGATTCAATATACGCCCTCGCCGTAAATACATCATTTTGCTCCCTTGTGACACAATCTACTATTGTGCCATCCACTGTTCTCTCAAGAAAAAGGTATCGATTACCTACCTAAATAATGTTTAAACAACGTCACAAAAGGACGGCTCTCTAGTCCAGTCGGTTGTATTTTTTTAGAGAAACCACATTGTCCTACGAGTTGTTTATTTCTGAGCGAATCTCACTACGCTTAATAATAAAATTATTCGTGTCATTTAATTCGACGAATAAATTATTTGCGAACTGTTGTATTACTGGCTAATCAAAATTTGAATTTATATTTCTTTTACATTTTCACTATATTCTCAATGATGTCTTTATGTCACTTCAATAAACAAAGTCAAAAACATCATTCGTTATCAGCACGAGTATTCTAATTTTACTTAGAAATATACGTTTATTTTGCTTGTTGTGCATTTAAAAGTGAATAGGCAAGTTTGTATTTTGTGTACGTGTAAAATTTGTGAAAATCCGTGAAAATATTTAACAGTTCACGTATATTTTCGAATATTTTTTTTGTTGTGACATCAAACAGCTGTTGTATATGTAAATATGTCAACTAATTCTATTTTTGGTATAAAAGCACTTATAAATAGAGATGGATATTTCGTATGGAAATTCAAAATCCGTATGTACCTTATGCATGAAGAGTTATGGGAGACCATCGTCGGATACCCTGATGGTAACGACATTTCTGCAGATAAAAAGGTACGTAACGATCAAAAGGCGTTATCGAAAATATGCCTCACTGTAGACGGTATGGCCATCACCCATGTGAGATCATGTAAGACAGCCAAAGAGGCGTGGGATGCTCTTTCGTCCGCTTACGAGGACAAAGGATTAGGGCGACGTATAAGCCTCGAGAGAAAACTGTATAGATACTGTCTTGAAGATTTTGGCTGCAATATTGAGACATACATAAATGCTGTGATGACAACTGTGCAAGATTTAGCCGATATTGGCAAAATAATGGAAGATGCTTCAATAGCTGCGATTCTTCTAGGAGGTTTAAGTCCTCAATATGCACCCTTAGTAATGGCTTTGGAAAATTCCAATATAGACATTACGGTAGATCTGATAAAGACCAAATTATTGAATGAATTGAATAAACCAGCTTTAGATAACCCAGATACTGCTCTTCGTACTCGAATGAACCAAACCAGACCTTCTACATCCAAATCCAAGAAACCCATAGTGTGTTATGACTGTATGGAGCCAGGACATAAGCGTCCAGATTGTCCCCACAAAAAGGACAAGAAGAAGAAACCCACTAATCACAAAAACTCTCTGTGTGCACTGAATGCCAATGACAGATTAGAGCGTGACAAATGGTTTATTGACTCTGGAGCGTCTGCCCATATGACGTCACGAGATGATTGGATGGAGAATGTGAGAGATTCATCTTCTGGAACTGTGACCATTGCAAATGGAGAAGTATTGCCTAGCAAAGGTGTTGGAGATATTTCTATTAACAGTTGCGGTCAGAATACAGATGTAAAGAAGATTACAGATGTGGTTCACGTACCGAACTTGAAATCTAATCTTATTTCAGTCAAGAAGGCGGTAGATAAAGGTTTTAGCGTAGTTTTTGATAAAAATGGTTGTAACTTTTATGACTCTGATGCTTTTTCTTGTAAAGGTGATGTAATTTTACATGGTTCTATTTGTGGCGGACTGTATTCTTTAGATTGTACGGTCAACCCAACGCGTCAACTATCCGCTTTTGAGACACACTCCGATGTTTCTAGCTTCAAGCTTTGGCATAGGCGACTGGGTCATTTATGCCGCATCGGTATGGATCATCTCAAGAAAGGACACGCGGTAGGCGTCGACTACACAGAAGTTGACAAGGAGCCATGCATCCCTTGTATTGAAGGTAAGCAAAACAGGAAACCATTTAAGAAAGTTTCACAAAAAAGATCAACAGAAGTTCTGGAACTCATTCATTCTGATATTTGTGGACCCCTGCCTGAAACGTCATTTCAAGGCAATAAATATATTTTATTTTTTATAGATGATTTTTCTCGTATGACTTTTGTCTTTTTTATTCCTTCAAAAGCGGAAGTAAAGAAAATGTTTTGTAATTTCCAGCTCTCAGTAGAGCGGGAAACGGGAGCCAGAGTTAAGATCTTGAAGAGTGACAACGGGAAAGAATATGTCAACAATGAATTCTCGAGCTACTTAAAAAGTCAAGGAATTCAGCATCAAACAACAGTTCCCTATTGTCCACAGCAGAATGGAATTGCAGAGAGGACAAATCGTTCTATTATGGAGAAAGTAAGGTCAATGCTTTCTGACAGTTCTCTTTCTTCGGCCTACTGGCAAGATGCTGCAGAGATGGCTGTGTATCTCAAGAACAGATCTCCTCACCGAGCTCTCGAAGGCAAGACAGCGTACGAGAAGTGGTATGGTAAGATACCAAATCTATCTCATTTGCGTGTATTTGGATGTAGAGCTTTTATCCATGTCCCCGAGTGTAGTCGGAAGAAATTGGATATGAAAGCATCTGAACACATTTTCGTTGGATATTCTGATGATCCAAGAAGTTATTATTTTAGGGACGTTAAATATCCCAGACGGCTTGTGAAAAGCAGAGATATTACTTTCTTTGAACATGATTTTCAAGATTTGAAAAGTAAAGGTTGTGTTCGTAAGTCTGATGTTGATTTAACTCAACCAGCATTTGCACCTCTTTTGCTAAGTTCACAAGAAAATTCGTCGAATACTTCTAAATCGACTGGCGTGGTCATCGAAGATGAGCAAATTCAACTTCAACCCGATATTGCGCGTGTATCAGAAGATTTTGAGCCTGATGTTGCAGAACCGTGGTATAATGCTGTTACGCAAGATGAGTCGGTTCAATCCAGTACTGCACCTCCATCAGAAGAAATTGATTCCGATACTGAAGTCGCAGAACCAAGGTACAATTTGAGACCTAGAAAACCCAATTCTGCTGCCAATTGTGTATGCATGCAGACTTCATCCCCTCAGGTTATGGATGAACCTACAAGCTATTCACAGGCTATGAATACAGAAGATAGGGATAAATGGCTGGCTTCAAGCTATGCAGGATGAATATGAGTCACTGCTGGAGAAGAATACGTGGGTTCTCGTTAACAGACCAGATAAGAAGGTCATTCCTTGCAAATGGGTATATAAGTTGAAGAAAAACGCGCATGGTGATATTATTAAACATAAAGCAAGGCTTGTCGCGAAAGGATTTAATCAAGTCTGTGGTGTTGATTATTCGGAAACTTTTTCTCCTGTCGTCCGAAACTCTTCGCTTCGTTTATTGTTCGCGTTGGCCGCAGAAACAGAAATGAAAATGCACCATCTCGACGTGGATACGGCATTCTTGAACGGAGATTTGGAGGAAGAGGTGTACATGAATCAGCCAGAAGGATTCTCTATACCTGGTCAAGAAGATAAGGTACTCTTGCTGAAGCGTTCGCTTTATGGTCTAAAACAAGCTCCGAGAGCTTGGTATAAGAAGTTGACGGAAATCTTAAATTGCATTGGTTTTAATCAAACTCCTTCCGAAGCATGTATTTATACCAAGAAGGTTGGTAAAGAGTTAATAATACTCGCTTTCCATGTTGATGACATTGTCATATTCTATAAAGAAAATAAAACGCTCAATAATGTCATATCTGACTTAAAGACTTATTTCAGCCTAAAAGTCATAGGCCCATTAAGTTATTATTTAGGTTTAAATATACACTGTAAACCTAACGAGATCAAATTATCGCAAGAAAGCTATATTCGCGATTTGTTGCAAAAGTTCAACATGTCGGATTGTAAGGCTATGCCCACTCCTTTGGATACTAAAAAGTTGTTGCCGTGTGAGAAAGGTAATGTTGATGAGTCTTCATTATATCCATATCAGAAATTGATTGGATCCTTGATGTTTCTCGCCGTTAATTCCAGGCCTGATATTGCTTATGCAACGTCATATTTAAGCCAGTTTAATACTAAATATGATAAGACGCATTGGATTGCAGCAAAAAGACTGTTACAATATTTAAAAGGAACTATCGATTTGGGCATTACTTACAGGAAAGGCGGTGGATGTTTAGTTGGCTATGCGGATGCGGATTGGGCTAACTGTCCTGTAGATCGTCGTTCCTATACTGGATTTTACTTTTCTATGGCTGGTGGAGCAATTTCGTGGGAGAGTAAGAAGCAAACTACCGTTGCACTGTCATCTAGTGAAGCGGAATACATGTGCTTGTCGAGTGCGGCAAAGGATGCTGTGTTTCTCAAGAACAGATCTCCTCACCGAGCTCTCGAAGGCAAGACTGTTTGAACTTACTGGTGAGTCAATTACTGTTCCCATTTATAATGATTCGCAGTCTGCCCAGAAGTTGGTACTGAATCCAGTCCACCACAATAGAACCAAACATATTGATACTAGATTTCATTTTATACGTGATTTATTAGCTAAGAACGTTATTAGTGTCGTTTATACTCCTACTTTGGAGATGTGGGCTGACGTGCTCACTAAGCCATTAACTCGCATAAAGCATCAGAGTTGTGTAAAAGGAATAGGCTTATGTTTATAATCTTATTTTGATTAAGGGGGAGTATGTTGTATTACTGGCTAATCAAAATTTGAATTTATATTTCTTTTACATTTTCACTATATTCTCAATGATGTCTTTATGTCACTTCAATAAACAAAGTCAAAAACATCACGAACAAAAATATTGGTTATTCGAAAAATTATTCGGATAAAATTTCTTCGAATAATGCCCATCTTTACCTCAGAACTCCGTCGTTTACTTTGATTATTTTTCAAATTCCAGTTCTGATTATGATATCAAAACATAAAACGTATTCATAGGGGGATATTATTTGTTTTTTTGCACCACTGGCTTACCGAATTACTCCACCACAGTAAAATAGCAGTAGGTAGGTAATTTTTCTTCATGAAAAGCTCTTCAGCAAAAGGTACATATCGCGCGCTTGAATGTGTGCGCGCCGTGTACGAACGCAATACAAGCACAGAAATAAAGAATGCCTTAGAATGCTCCAGTAAGGATCGCACTCAGACAGACGTGGTATTGCGCGTCTGGGTGAATACGGGTCGCGCGCTCCTAAACGTTTCGTTTATTTTGTAATGAGATATGTATGTTAGATTGTAAGGTATTTATCTATGGGCCTTTGATGCCTGAAATAAATTGATTATTATTAAACGGTCGAAGTTGGACTACTTGCTCGTCTTTATACTTTGACTCCACTAAATACGGCCCAGAGTTAGTGACATTTCCCTACCTGCCTCTGTTAAAGAAAAATAATCTACGTCAAATTTACTCCATATTGACATCGGAAAAGTTTAAAGCTAAGCTACGCTACGAAGCAAAGCATTTTTTTGTCGAAACCTGCGTTTTGCAACGTCATGTGCGTCGACAGATGTGCAAGCGCACGCGAATCCGACACAATGCTTGATCATTTTAAGGTGTTATAGAAACGCTGAGCGCGATAAAGGGTTCCGTGTTTTGGACAAAGTACTTTTATGCCACACCTGGCCATAAAGTGCCTTTTTCCGCACGCTGCGCGTACGGAAAAAGCCGCTTTCTGGCCAAGTGTAGACATAAAATGATGTACACAACACGGGAGGTAATAAAGAAAGCCCTCGATCGCATATTTACGTCCCTCGCTTTCAGCTCGGGCCGCAAACTTCTGCGATCTCGGCCTTTCTTTGTATTACCACCCTAGTTATGTAATGTACTATGGCCGTTTAGGAGCGCGCGACACGTATTCACACAGACGCGCGATAGCACGTCTGTGTGAGTGCGATCCATACTGGAACCAAAGTATAAGTGCTGGAACATTCTTACGCATTATTTTTTGCTTGCTTGTTGCGCGTTCGTACACGGCGCGCACACATTCAAGTGCGCGACTGTAGGTACCTTTTGTAGGCAGACGAATTACTGCTAGTCTGTGCGGAAAGAGAATAGGATTAATTTTGGGGGGCGCTGTAATCTGCCGTCCGATATCTAAAACTGGACTAACCCCTATACAACTCCATAGAGGTTAGTCTAGTTTTAGTTAGACATAGGACGGCAGTAATGCTTTTCTACCGTATGTGCCGTATTTTCTGTTCTGTGGCCATACTGGTTAGGTTAGTTCCGTTTTTCGCCACGCCTATTCTCTTTCCGCACAGACTCTATTATACTGTGTTTAGTGGCGGACAAATGGCGCAAGACCATTTTACCTACCTACATATTTTTTGAGCTTGGAGCGTCGACGCAAAGCGTCCTGTTTACTCTTGTCATTATAAGGTTGTTATACCTATGTAGAATGTTAGAACTTTAGAGTGTGCGGAGGAGCTATTTTACTTACATAACCTTCGTCTTGTTTCAGTCGGGCTACTAGACGCCTGCTTTTATTCCATCATCGTCCTACAGTACAATACAATACAATATTCTTTATTGTGCACCAAAACAAAAGATTACAGAAACTTAAATCTAAAACAGCATAAATGGTAAACAACAGGCGGTCTTATCGCTAATAAGCGATCTCTTCCAGACAACCTTAGGGTAGTAGAATGGGCGGGTTCCCTCTATGTGGCATAACATTTATTGTCCGAAACTGTTTTAGCATAACAGATGTGGCATAATCGGTTTTCGCCGAATGGTAATGTGGCAGAAACCTTATTAAGCATAATTAGTTACATCCCGAATATGTAGTTGTCTGAAATTAAGTTCGCATACTATTTTTATGACCGATTATTTTTACGCATAATTCTATTGTGCAGAATTTTATTCAGCATATTATCGATTGTCCGAGATTGATAGGTTAGGTTTAGGAGAGGTAAGTTATTATAATAATCAAGTGATATAATTCCATTGCACATCTTGTTCATTCAGTATAACGATGAACAAATAACATTTAACATCTAGCAATTCTAACCTAACTTAGTAGGTTAGGCTAGAACTTTGATCCCTCACAAATCTCATAATAAAGAACTGTTGCTAAAAACGTTAGGTTAGATTTAGAACTGTGTCCTTACAAAATAAACAATTGATAGAAAAGGGGCTTAGATTAGGTTAAAACATTTAAGCAATTAGAGTTTTGCACGAGTTCATAGCTATGGAAAGGCCAAAAAAGGGGGGACGGGGGGCGAAGCAGCCCACAAGGGGGGCTCGGGGGGCGAAGCCCCCCGCAAGAAAAAAAAGACTAGACAGAAAAAGTAGGTTAGGTTAGGTTTGAACTGCGTCCCCCAACAAAAACGAACTGCTGGCAGAAAAAGTAGGTTAGGTTAAGTTAGGTATAGGTTAGGTTTGAACTGCATCCCCTAACAAAAACGAACTGCTGGCAGAAAAAGTAGGTTAGGTTAAGTTAGTTTTGCACGAGTTCATAGATATGGAAAGGCCAAAAAAGGGGGGACGGGGGGCGAAGCTTCGCACAACGGGGGCTCGGGGGGCGAAGCCCCCCGCAAGAAAAAAAAGCTTAGACAGAAAAAGTAGGTTAGGTTAGGTTTGAACTGCGTCCCCCAACAAAAACGAACTGCTGGCAGAAAAAGTAGGTTAGGTTAAGTTAGGTACAGGTTAGGTTTGAACTGCATCACCAAACAAAAACGAACTGCTGGAAGAAAAAGTAGGTTAGGTTACAAAACCATATATTGTCGTCGACAATACAGTTAAAAGTTATATTATGACAAAACATCTTTCTGCCACGATAGCATTCGGTGTTATAATTTTATAATCATTTAATTTATGTGTAAATATGATTCGGAACATGAAAAGTAGGACCAAATAATATTCGGACTAACGTAATTCTGCGTAATAAAATTATGCGAATATAGATTCTGCGATAACAGTTTATGCACAAAGCCTAATATGGCTATATACATTATGCCACAAAGAATTATTACTTACAAAATTATGCCACAACAGGGTGAACCAGAATGGGCACAAAATAAAATCACGTCCTACGTAGTATAATTTGTCTTGTGTATCTAGAGATGAGCACTCATGGCTCATGGGTATCAACTCGGTAGATTCGGTTAGTATCCGGGTATTTACCCGGTAAATACCTTAGGTATCGTTTTGGGGTGGCGTTTGTGTTTCTGTAAGTTATATACCTACTTGGCAAATTTCCAGGACTATTTCTTTTGGTGACTCAATAGAACTTAGCCTATTGTTTACAATAAAATGTTTGATCGGATCACAGAAAAAAGCTAGCTTTAATAAAACGCATTGCAAAGGAACCCTAAGGTCACAGTGACCCTTTGAACGTGAAACATAACAAAGCTTAGATCATCAATCATACGCCTGTCGGCGCAAGATGTTCCAACATCCCCGCCTAACAAAACAATAGCTACTATTGGGTTTCAAAATAAAGTCACTCCAATTTCGACTTAAAGGGTCATCATCCACATATCTTAATTTATTTTTATTTAAGCTTTATTGCACAAAACTTCACAAAAGTAAACGATTCGTACAAAAAGCGAACTTAATTAACAAACTTGAGTGTTTTTCACAATACCTAAATACTTTTTTACTTTTAGTCAGATTCCAGATAATATTGAACCAAATCAGGCATAGTGCGACTACGCTAAGTTTGCAGAGGTCGAAAAAAGGTTTTATGCCACACCTGGCCTTAAAGTGGCTTTTTCCGCACGCTGCGCGTACGGAAAAAGCCGCTTTCTGGCCAAGTGTAGACATAAAATGATGTACACAACACGGGAGGTAATAAAGAAAGCCCTCGATCGCATATTTATGTCCCTTGCTTGCAGCTCGGGCCGCAAACTTCTGCGATCTCGGCCTTTCTTTGTATTACCACCCTAGTTGTGTAATGTACTATATTCATATTAGTTACCCACGTTTTTTTTCATATATAAGGTTAAAAAGTACTAACGATCTTGAGCCAGAAATACACTAGAAAAAAATGTATTTATCTGTAAGCCTGTACCTAAAACATTTTTGAACGAATATAAGTCCTATATGAGAGCAACATGATGTTTCTTTGTTAGTTCTATATATATGAATATAAGTTGTTGGTCTAAATGTCAAGGGTAAAAACAATGTGGTCGAATGGAAACAAGATGCTTTGATTTTATACAACTTTAATATTGTAGAAATTATAATTTAAATTATTGTCCTATTTTACAATCACATATATAGGTATATTACAAGAGTACCACACGTGACAAAGCATTGAAATGTGTTCTGCTATTTATAAAAATGCCTTTATTATAAATATCATGCCGCCTATTGTACAGAACATTGTACAAAGTATTATTTAACACTAGCATTTTCCCGCGGCTTCGGCCGCGTTGTTCCCGTTATTGTCCCAAAGGAACTCTTTACCGGGATATAAAGTATCCTATGTTTCAATCCAGGACTTGGTCTACTTGCATGCCAAATTTCAGCTTGATCCATCCAGTTGTTACCCCGTTGTAAGGTAACAAACATCCAAACATCTTCACAAACTTTCGCATTTATAATATTAGTGGTATTAACCCATCGTATGCTTGGGCACTGATCAGTGCGCCGTGCGGAGCTTTTGAATCTAATGTTAAAATTTCTTTAAGTTTCAATTTGATAACCAAATGTTTGACATAACAAACGAAAGGTTAACGGCCACAGTTAAAGGGTGGATTTTCGTCCGCGAAATTTGTATGCCAAACTAAATGTATGGCATACCAATTTGTATGGCGAAAATCCACCCTAAAAACATCAAATAACGAGTTAAACGCTTCGTGTACAATGCGATGCCTAGAGCAGTTTGGACGTGAAAATATAATGGCTGTTACATTGCACATTGAGCGTTTAGCCCAAATTATTTTTTTTTCTAAGGCAGATTACGACCTGCAGAACCGGGAAATTTTAGTATGGGTACTGGGAATTCCCGGCTCATACAATTTTTTTTCCAGTTCTTCATGCTCTAGGGTGGCATGAGGTTGGAGGTAATCCTAGTTTGTTTGCTATGCTCGATCAAGACACGAAATCGAAGCGTATAAACTAGCGCCATCTAACGGTATTCATCAAACTTTCTAAAGGAAATCTAGTTTCACTATAGTGCGCCGAGTTACGGACATGCTTCTATGGGAAAAGTTCACATTCGGATACCAGCACCAAATTTTAGTATGTTGTTAGGCATCGTCTCTGGACCCCAAAACTGCCGGGAGACAGTCTCTGAAAGGTCAAGGTCACCGAATATGACGTCATTCATCTAGCCCCTCCCGCGTTCTTAAGAATGTTTAATTGTCACAAAACTACACATCTCACATCCACATAAGAGGTATCAAATGAAAGGTAATTAGATGTACTATAAATGACTTTTACATTTCATTTTAATAAATGTTATACTTTAGGAATTATTCACACAATAATTTCAATGTCAGAAAAAAATATACGGAAATTTAGGTTTTACAGCAAAACTAAAAACAATAAGTTATGCAAATGTACTACAAAAACAGAAGCAATTTATTAAGCTTTATAACACAGTTTAAATCTTGGAAATATGTCAATAAATATAGAAACTATAGCCCAAAAACCTTGAGCGCGCGAAATACTCCCATAGTGCCCCGAGTTAAGGAAAAAAAAATGTACTTCCGGATACCAGCACCAAATTTTAGTATAATATTAGGCATGTACTCTGGACTCCAAAACTGCCGGGAGACAGTCTCTGAAAGGTCAAGGTCACCGAATATGACTTCATTCATCTAGCCGCTCCCGTATCTTAAGAATGTTTAATTGTGACAAAACTACACATCTCACATCCACATAAGATATATCAAATGAAAGGTAATTAGATGTACTATAAATGACTTTACATTTCATTTTAATATTATTTATTATTATTGGGTAATTTTTTTTTGGGCCTTTTATGTGCCGCTTCGACCATTGCTGATCTATTGTGGCAGCCCTTTTGTTAGATTTCACTGCAAAGGCCCGTTGAATCTAAGAAATTCCAGATTCTTTGGGCAGTGAGTAGTTGTATCTCCTCCGGCAACAGAATATGTCGCCCTAGGTGGATACTTCGTTTGCGCATGAGTGGTCCGCATGAGCAGAGGATGTGCATGGCAGTCTCCTCTGACTCTTGGCAGAACCTGCACGCTGGGTCCTGTTTCATACCCATTTGAAACAGATGTTTGTTCAGTTTGCAGTGGCCAGTGAGGATTCTGGTCACTGAGCAAGTTTTAAATCTTTTGAGTGATAATAGCTCTGTAGATTTCTTGCTGTTGAACCCTTCAATTTGGGTTTTCGAGTGCCTTTGTCCTTTTACAGACTTCCACAGCTCGATCGCCCTACCTTTGTACAGGTTGTGTAGCAGAGAGTATGCTTTTTGCTTTGTGATGCCGCAAAACGGTTCCGGGCCGACATGGGGTGTGTCGGCCCCTTTCCTTGCAAGTTCGTCTGCTTGGTCGTTTCCGTGTATATCGGAGTGTCCTGGTACCCATCTAAGTGTAACTTTGTTGGATGTGGCCAGGGTATTCAAGTTGTCCTTACAGTCCTGGACAAGTTTGGAATTTGACTCTAGTGAATCTAGTGCCAACAGAGCAGCTTGGCTGTCCGAGTTGATGTAGATGTGTCGATGTCTTAGGTTCTTTTCGAGGATGATCTCCGCACATTTGTTAATGGCGAAAACCTCCGCTTGAAAGATTGAGGCCTCTTTCCCCATGCTGACGCATAGCCTGAGTTTTGGCCTTTGTCCATAGACTCCACATCCTACGTCATCACCTTTTTTAGAGCCATCTGTGAACCAGATTAGGCTGCCCTCTTCGAAGGACGTTTGTTCATCTGCCCATTCGTCCCTAGAGGGTATTTCCACTGAGTATATTTTTGTGAAATTACATTCAGCATTCATATCATCAGTGGGCATGCATAGGATGTTGTTTTCAAACACCGAGGCCTTAAGTTTGGTCAGTGTTTGTGAACGCCATGTAGTCCTCGTTTGGGTGCAGATTCTATAGATACACTGCTCCGCCTCTTTCTGCACTTGCAGGTGCAGTGGTATTAGGTTCAGCAGAGCATCCAAGGCTGCCCCCGGTGTAGAGGATAGGGCTCCGGTTGCAGTTATGCAAATGCATGTGGATATGAGATGTGTAGTTTTGTCACAATTAAACATTCTTAAGATACGGGAGCGGCTAGATGAATGACGACATACTCGGTGACCTTGACCTTTCAGAGACTGTCTCCCGGCATTTTTGGAGTCCAGAGTACATGCCTGATATCATACTAAGATTTGGTGCTGGTATCCAGAAGAAATTTTTTTTTTCTTAACTCGGGATACTATGGGAGTCTTTCGCGCGCTCAAGGTTTTTGAGCTATAGCTTCTATATTTATTGACAGATTTTCAAAATTTAAACTATGTTATGAAGCTTAATAAATTGCTTCTGTTTTTGTAGTACATTTGCATAACTTATTGTTTTTAGTTTTGCTGTAAAACCTAAATTTCCGTATTTTTCTTTTGATATTGAAAATATTGTGTGAATAATTCCTAAAGTATAACATTTATTAAAATGAAATGTAAAGTCATTTATAGTACATCTAATTACCTTTCATTTGATATATCTTATGTGGATGTGAGATGTGTAGTTTTGTCACAATTAAACATTCTTAAGATACGGGAGCGGCTAGATGAATGAAGTCATATTCGGTGACCTTGACCTTTCAGAGACTGTCTCCCGGCAGTTTTGGAGTCCAGAGTACATGCCTAATATTATACTAAAATTTGGTGCTGGTATCCGGAAGTACATTTTTTTTTCCTTAACTCGGGGCACTATGGGAGTATTTCGCGCGCTCAAGGTTTTTGGGCTATAGTTTCTATATTTATTGACATATTTCCAAGATTTAAACTGTGTTATAAAGCTTAATAAATTGCTTCTGTTTTTGTAGTACATTTGCATAACTTATTGTTTTTAGTTTTGCTGTAAAACCTAAATTTCCGTATATTTTTTTCTGACATTGAAATTATTGTGTGAATAATTCCTAAAGTATAACATTTATTAAAATGAAATGTAAAAGTCATTTATAGTACATCTAATTACCTTTCATTTGATACCTCTTATGTGGATGTGAGATGTGTAGTTTTGTCACAATTAAACATTCTTAAGAACGCGGGAGGGGCTAGATGAATGACGTCATATTCGGTGACCTTGACCTTTCAGAGACTGTCTCCCGGCAGTTTTGGGGTCCAAAGACCATACCTAACAACATACTAAAATTTGGTGCTGGTATCCGGATGTGAACTTTTTTCCCGTAACTCGGGGCACTACTATCCCTTGGAGGCGCCAAAAATCAAACTAATTACTACTTGGCCGATTTTATTTATACTTATTACAATTTATTACTGCACCATAAATAAATATGTCAATTTAATGGAAAACTAGGGGAAATATGAAATGAAAATGTCAATTAAGTCTAAGTACCGTATAAAGTGACATTTTTAAAATCTATTTATATTACAATTTATTGTTAGTGAACCACCAAATAAATATGTCAATAAAATGGAAAACTAGGCCAAAGATTATTAAATACCAAGTGTACCATATGAGTGACAATATTTTTATAAAATTCTCAACATATTGTTTGTCATAATTATCGGTTGACATAATGTATTCACTAAAAACATCAACTTTTCAGAATTGTAATAAAACAAACACAATCTAACGTATTGGTATTTCCACACGATAGATCAGATTTTAAAATACGCTGAGTAGGCATCTTGAAGAGCACGATTTTACGACTTTTGATAATGGGCTAGACGACTAAAAAAACTGTTTAGTTCGTCAGTTAGATTATTAACCTTTAAATGCATGATTTTTTTTATTGTTACTAAAAAAATATGTGGACACCTAATGGCGTAATAAACACTAGAAAATTATTTAAAAAAATCTATAGCAATTTTTTGGGTTATTTTTGCACTAATAATCAAATGTAGGCTAGATCCTACATGATCAAATATTGTTTACTTATAGACTGAGAACTTTATTAAATTTAGTAAACTTTTAATCGTTATGATATGTGCTACAACATTATACTAAAAAATAATTACTTATTTTGTTAAAAACCGTTAAACACACTCAACGAAAACCTTAAATATAATATAACTTTTTCAAAATTGCCGCCATTTTGCTCAAAAACTCTAATAACTTTTTTTTAATACAATTTTACCAAAAATGAGTCATAAATATGAAAATATGTTCATTTTCTATGCAGAATTAATCTTAAGAACAATAGTACTTTACATAACTAGGGTGGTAATACAAAGAAAGCCCGAGATCGCAGATGTTTGCGGCCCGAGCTGCAAGCGAGGGACGTAAATATGCGATCGAGGACTTTCTTTATTACCTCCCGTGTTGCGTACATCATTGTTATGTCTACACTTGGAGAGAAAGCGGCTTTTTCCGTACGCGCAGCGTGCGGAAAAAGTCACTTTATGGCCAGGTGTGGCATAAAATAAATATTTCTAGTTTTAAAAATGAATTATTTTTTGTTTATGTACGCTGCATCGTACACCATGCATTTAAGGGTTAAAAAATATTGTACACGTATTTTTTCTTTTGTTTGTAAAACAAAAAATGACGAGGATAGAGTGCTTAGAAGTTTCGAGTGACGTCACTCCTAGGTACAATTTTCACCTAGGAGTGACGTCACAAGCCCCCACTCCAGAAGTTTGATGATCTATAACTTTGTCGATTTTTAATATTTTGATAAACCAAAAAATACGTGTCCCATATTTTTCCATAATCTAACTGACGGTCTAAATAGAATTTTATAATTTTAACCCTGGTGTCATCCCTATTATGACAAAATCGTATATTACGCACTTAAGGGCCGATACAGACTGACTGCAACCCAACTGCAACTCCCTAAGATTTGTATGGGAACTGCGCAGCGTCGGCGTGCAGTTGTGATGCAGTTTCCATACAAATCGCAGGGAGTTGCAGTTGGGTTGCAGTCCGTCTGTGTCGGTCCTTAGGCGGTATTATACAGAATGGCCCATGGGTACACAATATAACGTCTTGCCTCTGTAGAATATACCACTAAAGGTCAAAGTGTGGCGTAAAACACATTATGACGAAAATAATGATAGACGTAAGATAAAATTTACAATGACTATAGTTACCCAAAGTTCAAGGTAGATAACGCCGAACAAAAATGACGTTAAACTTTGCCTCATAACGCCCACTTTTTAATATCAATACGTCTATGTATCAGTGGGGCTGATAACTAATTTAATGTTTACTATGTTTGAGTCTAAAGTCATCTATGACCAGGGAGCGTACTTTTCGTGCCGATGACGTAAAATGACGTCAAGCTACATACAGCATGATTATTTTTAGGATTTAGATTGATTTATCGTTACCGGTAATTACCGGCATCGTAAAAGCTAAGAATGAATTTTATCACTACTTTTATTAGTTGGTGTCAAAGGTAGAAGCCGTTTTATAAATCAAGATGTGTCTGCCTGTGTTATCTTATTTATTGCAACGGGAAATTGGAAAATACATATAACAGAAACGCATTTTGATATGGAAGGGACCGCATTCGGATAAGTATGTCAAATCGGATATCCGATTAATATTTCCAATTTTCCGTTAAAAAAAATAAAAAAAATAGACGTATATATTTTTACTTACAATATGTTTTCTACCATTGACACTAATCAATGGAAGTGAAAAATATAATTAATTCATAACTTAACCGATACCGGTAATTTACGGTAACGGTAAATCAATGTGATACCTTAACTAAATCAGCCTGTATGTAGGTTGACGTCGTTTGCCTGTCATCGGCACCAAAAGTACGCTCCCTGTGTATGACAAATATTAGCATCTTTAAATTACCTGTATAATAATAGTACATTACACAACCAGGGTGGTAATACAAAGAAAGCTTTATTACCTCCCGTGTTGTGTACATCATTTTATGTCTACACTTGGCCAGAAAGCGGCTTTTTACCCGTACGCGCAGCGTGCGGAAAAAGTCACCATAAACAAGTCTATTTTATTCGTTTTATCTACAAATACGTTTATTTACTTTACACAGCACCAATTTGCAATATGGGCAACGCCAACTGGAATGCATTCTGTATGTACGTCGAACTGTTGCCAGCCTGGAACGAGATATAAAGATATAAATATGGGTTTCATTTCATTTCATTTATTCAAAAACAACTTACATTGTGTATGAATATCCTTATAGTTTACAAAAAAAATTACAAAACAATGAATAAAGTAATCTAGAGAGCGTTAATAATTATCCTTAAATTAATACTATAATAATGTTTCAACAAATACATAACATAGATTAGTTACCTATGTTTATTCATGGACGACATTATTCTTCTGGCCATAAATACTTACAAGGAAATGTACCCAACTCTGCCGTCCTCAAACTAAAAGGCCGCTAGTTTGTATGAAGTTTCATACAAATTAGCGGCCTTTTAGTTTGAGGACGGCAGAACTGTCCGGCTCCGATTTGATTTATTTTGATATATCGTCGAGGATAGTGCAATACCGCGTAAGTAGCACATGTAGATAAGGTTTCAATTTCTAACAAATTTGCTTGAAACTTAACCTTATTTACATATGCTACTTACGCGGTATTGCACTATCCCCGACGATATGTTAGAGAGTAGTCTAAAATAACAGGCATGTATTTTTTTTTAGTTGCTCAATCTCAACCTATTATTATTTATTTATTTATTTTATTATTATTTATTTATTTATAAAAATACATAACAGGCTTACAGTTTTTCACCAAGCGCCTAAAATGCTAGATTGACATAAACTATCTACCGTAATTATTACATAACAATTCTTAAAAGTAACAGTTGCACATTAAACTTATTTTAGTGAGTAGCACATGCCAGCTGTCAGCAAACAGGTCGGCATCATATTGGGACATACTGACCTCCAAAGTACTGAAAAGTGACTAAGCCCTCCAACTTCTACAGATTTGTTTTTAAGCAAGTTGTTAGTTAATTACTGGTTTGATAATATTATGTTTGAGAACATGCAAAAATAATAAGTACGTGTTTCGTGATATAGCTTTTTTTCTGTTGAAGTTGGAGTGTTTAGTCACTTTTCAGTACTTTAGAGGTCAGTTTGTCACAATAGGTTGAGATTGGGCAGCTAAAAAAAAATACGTGTCTACAACTGGGGACAACTGTCCGGCTTCGATTACCGGGTACCTTTCCTTGTTAGAAGATTCTTCCTCACTAGAATGGCATTTTGGGCTCTTACACATAAACACGATAAGACATCACGTCGTGCTACGAATATTTAGTAAGAATTATGTTGTTTACAATTATTCAACTTTGCAAGCGTGACGCAGTATTTAAATGTTGGAATTTATTTATTATTAGCTGTTTACGAACTAATTGTTACTGTACTATGTTTCTTTGTTCAATTATAACATCGTTAAATGTTTAGTTTTTTAGCGCCTTCTAGTTTTTGCCTGGATATCATTGCGGTCGGGGTACGATCCAAAGTATGGTCTTGTTTTAATGGTCCTTGGTTTAAACAAACTTTTTGGTCTATCTTGCAATTCACTGTTGAACCTGCTATCGGTACGAAAAAAGAACAGTAATTTCAAAATCCCGCTGTCATTACATGACAGTGTTGTTGTGTGCGTGGCCTCAATAGGGTATTTGACAACAATCAAAATAAATTCATTAACTCTAACCAGCAAATTACGCTTCCAAAACAGCCCGGATGAAATCAACGATTTTACAGTGACGAAAACTAAAAATAAGGCACCATGTTGAGCATGACGTCACAAGCACGTCACAAGATAGTATTTCATACTAAACTGCATACTTTCGGAGCGTTTTGACACTTCATAAAAAGAAGCTGATTTGAACTGTCATCAAGTAGCCTATTCTCGTGAAACTACCTATACTTGACATTGACATTTATATCCAGTATTTTTTTCAGGCCTAACAAGTTTCCTGTCCGCATAGTGTCTCTTGTCGATTCAGTGCTGCCACCTATAGTTCCTGCGCGTTCCATATAATTTTTCAGACAACGACAGAAGAATTAGATTCCTCCCCTTCCTCTTCCTGCTGTCACACGTTTTCCTAACATATACCATATTTTTAACATTTGGCTAGACCCCCCTTCTCCCCTATGCGTGTGACGTACTATATGAATGACCCCTTAAAGAGAAAAGATTGAATAACAATAAAAAAATGAGGAAATGGTAGTTAAAATATTAAATATCTCACCTCTAAAAATATATTAGTGATGTACGTGTTGACTTGTTGTTTGTTCTCCGCTTCTAAAGAGTTCAGCTTCTCCGTGAAGAGCGTGGCCAGCTCGCTGACGTGCTTCGTCAGAACCACTGTCATCCTGGAAAAGATAAAATATGTCTGTCTGTAAACCATACGTTTGTGAATTTATTCAGTATTCATCGATCTCCGATCTCTGTAATTATATATAATTACTAGTCAAGTCACTAAGACTATGAAACTTGCATTATATAGAATTAATTTTGGTACAATAAGTAATTCATAAACATGTAACTTGCTACATCCTACCAGGGTACCTATACCTAGGTATAAGGCCTAATGTATTGGTTTATACAATAAATAAATACTAAATTAAAAAAATATACGGTTGGGGAAAAAAAAGCATGGGTGAAATGTGTTTTAGTGAAAAAACCATGCGACTGATAACGCATTCAATGGGGAATACACTATATGGGGAAAAAAACAACTTTTATTATTTCTCAGTAGATGGACTCACTGAGTCCACGCGTCGGCCTCGTCGGCAGTGGACCGGCGCGGCTTCACCAGCAGCATCTCTGCCGCCTTGTGGTACACCTCCACTGCTGAGGCGATGGCTTGCGCTCACCGCTCGCTTGTACACTGCCTCCTCAGTAGATGGACTCACTGTGTTAAAGCGTCGGCCTCGTCGGCAGTGGACCGGCGCGGCTTCACCAGCAGCATCTCTGCCGCCTTGTGGTACACCTCCACTGCTGAGGCGATGGCTTGCGCTCACCGCTCGCTTGTACACTGCCTCCTCAGTAGATGGACTCACTGTGTTAAAGCGTCGGCCTCGTCGGCAGTGGACCGGCGCGGCTTCACCAGCAGCATCTCTGCCGCTTTGTGGTAGACTTCAACTGCTGAGGCGGTTGCTTGGGCGAGGCCGCTCACTGCCCGCTTGTACACTGCCTTCTCAGTGGATGCCGTCTCTGATGACAGCCAGTCCAGGACCTCTGTGTATTGCCTGGAAATAAAGTGCGATTTATGTGGACATAGCACATTCGTACAAGGGTTTGTTACTCATCATCATTAATTTCAGAGTTACACTCTTGTTGGTGGCGTAGCTTCCAATCTTGCCTGACGTACGCCAGCTTCTTGACATTTTGATAAGACACGACATCAACTTTTTCCTTCACTTGGTCCATGTAACTGCGTCTAGGTCTTTCTCTACCTCTGGTTACCTTTATCTTTCCTTCCAGTATGGTTTCAAAGAATTTGTCGTGTCTTATCAAATGTCCTATCATTTTTCCTCGTCTATTTGCAATAATATTTTGATACTACTACCTCTTTTTAAGGTTACCTAACCTTATAGAAACTCTAATAGAGCAAGCTCAGAACGATATAAATTTACTCCACAGATGGCTTCTTTGTAACCTATTAACGATTAACGAGTCTAAAACTAAGTACATCATATTTGCTGCAAAAAATAAAGTTATTCCAAATCATGAGCCCCTAGTAATCAATGGTGTAACATTACAAACCATAGAACAGGAGAAATACCTTGGCCTTACCCTGGATAATAAACTATCATGGAAACCACATATAAACTCACTACGCTCCAAAATCACATCACTAACAGGTGCATTGCGACGTATTGTCCGATGTCTGCCAAAAAGGATTCGCTACACCATTTACAACTCACTCATTAAGCCTAATCTAGAATATTTAATAGAAATATGGGGATCTGCCTCCAAATCTAACTTAAAACCCCTACAAATCTCGCAAAATAAAATAATAAAAGTATTGTTTAACTATAAGCGGCTTACATCTACTAATACTGTGTACAGGGAGACGAAAATACTAAATATCTCTCAAACTTACATATACAACACCTGCATCCTAATAAGAAAAATCATAAATAAAGATATACATAGCCATATAACATTTACTAAAAGATCACAAGTACAAAAAAAACTGACGCGATCAGCAAATAATATTCTCCTCCGTCCCTCTAGAACATTATATGGAAAAAAGAATATAACACACGAAGGAGCTCAATTATACAACAAACTACCAAATGATGTCAAAGATGCCAAATCAATGATAGTTTTCAAAAGAGCACTAAAACAACACGTACTAAATATGAAATCTGGGTAGGTCGTCTGCTTGTTTGCCACGTAAAAAAAAAAAAAAAAAATGACAATAATAATAAGTAAATATAATTATAAATATATGGACCTGTACATCTCATAAGGTTTTCCCAATAATTTATCAGATATTCTAAAGATAAAGTCACACAATTTGCATATTACAATTTACCTTTAGTAAAAATACAAATGAACAACTTACGTTGCTAGTCCAGTTAAACCACACATATATGTACCCCATAATTAACCAGTGGTCACACGAGCGGTGCGGTTTAACTGGCCTCTACGCACACACGCACAGCACTACATTGTAGCATTGCGCTTGTTGTTACCAAGCGCCTTTGTACTTAAATGAGTCGTCAACCGTTCTTTTTTGCATGCTACCCTCTCCCATTTAGATTTAAGCAAATTATTGTTTTCTCAGTAAGTGATTTATGTAAATCTTTTGAGAAATAAATATCTTAAACCATTATCAATTCCGCATGGATGTCTGGAAAAGATTGCGTTTTAAATTGATTCAATTATGTTACCTTTTGTATTGTAATACATGTCTTATTTACTCAGTGGCGTAGCGATGTAAAATGGCGCCCAGGGCACGCAGCCAAACTGCGCTCCGGATATTAAATCCATGTGTATATGCAACCGTGTGGAGGGAAGGGGTGGGGGGTTCATTCAAGACTTTACGGCACACCTGGCCATAAAGTGGCAATTACCGCACTTTGGCACACGGTAAGTACAAAATTTTGTACTTACCACGGTAGGTAATAAAGAACGTCTCAGATCGCATATTTATCGCCCTTGCCTTCGGCTCGGGCGTCAAATACCTGCGATCTGAGACATTCTTTGTTTTATCCCTCCCTAGATAAGTAATGTACTATTATTACACCATGAAAATTACTCACTTGACCAAAGGCTGGAACTGCAGCTTGAGGCCGATGTCCCTGGTGGCTGTTTGCAGCCGCTCGTGGAAGGCCTCCGCCTTCGATGACTCCTCAGATTCCTCCTCCTCTTCTTCTTCCGGCATCTCGCACAGTTCTGAGGAATAGAGCAGTAAAACACCGTTATTAGGACCATGGGCTTACCTAAAACACTTTTCACACCTCCTATTCAGAAAAAAGTATTTTGCTCCCTCAAAAGAGGGATCAAAGTGGTACTTTTCTGTTCAAGGACAATAGGGTATTTTTAGTTTGAACCTACTTAGAATATGCCTTACCACAGACAGCTTTATTAGTATATTACGCACAGAGGGCGGTATAATAAGGAATGGCCCAGATCACAGGTGTTTGCGGTCCGAGCCGCAGGCGAGGGCCATAAATATAATATGGAAGTGGTATTTTCGTCCCGTCCGTAAAAAATAATAATCGTTTCATAAAATAATAAGAGACTATAAATTTAACATTTAATTTTATTAAAAATGTGTGATGCTCTTTGACTAACTATATATTTCGTTTTTTTGGTAGGTAGCGTTTGTATTTGAATTTTCCTCATAGTCGGTGTGAAAAGCAGTATGTGTCACAAGGTAGCAAAATTATTTTCACCACGGGCGTTAACACTTGAATCCCTCACTACGCTCCGGATTCTACTTTAGAATCCCTCGCTACGCCCGGGATTCAATTGTAGAATCCTTCGCTTCGTTCAGGATTCAATGTACGCCCTCGCCGTAAATACATCATTTTGCTCCCTTGTGACACAATCTACTATTAATCAGTAGTGGGCATATTACGGCCCGCGAGCAGTATTAGTACATTACTTACCTAGGGAGGTAAAACAAAGAATGTCTCAGACCGCAGGTATTTGAGCCCCGAGCCGAAGTCAAGGGCGATAAATATGCGATCTGAGGCTTTCTTTGTTTACCTCCCGTGGTAAGTACAAAATTTTACGTCTCCCCCAAGCCAGGAAGTGGGATTTTTCGCACGCATAGCGTGCGACAATTGCCACTTCGTGGCCAGGTGTGACGTAAATAAATAAATAAATAATAAATAAATATTAGGGGACAATCTTACACAAATCGAACTAGCCCCATAGTAAGCTCAATAAGGCTTGTGTTATGGATACTAGACGACGATATATTTAATATATACAAATACTTAAATACATAGAAAACATCCATGACTCAGGAACAAATATTCGTGCTCATCACACAAATAAATGCCCTTACCGGGATTCGAACCCAGGACCTCTTGCTTCATAGGCAGGGTCACTACCAACTAAGCTAAAGCGGTCGTCCAAACGGCCCGCGAGCAGTATTAGTACATTACTTACCTAGGGAGGTAAAACAAAGAATGTCTCAGACCGCAGGTATTTGAGCCCCGAGCCGAAGTCAAGGGCGATAAATATGCGACCTGAGGCTTTCTTTATTTACCTCCCGTGGTAAGTACAAAATTTTACGTCTCCCCCAAGCCAGGAAGTGTGATTTTCCGCACGCATAGCGTGCGACAATTGCCACTTCGTGGCCAGGTGTGACGTAAAGTATTAGTACTTATTCTGTGACACTAGTTTACGCCAGTAGAACTGTTAGACCCAGATGATATTCTTACCAGCGACCTGCTGGAGTGTCTCCTTGATGTCCTGCCTCTTGTCGGGGTCGGCGCCGCGCAGGCGCTCCTCTATGCGCATGCTCACTTGGCGAGACAACATCTCCAGCGCTTCCAAGTGTACTAGACCTGGAATGGATATGAAAATGTTTAGCGTTCATCAAAACAATCACATACATCGTCTGATAGTGACTGCAATACGGCGACATCTCAAAATGCCAAAATTTCGAAAAATCGCGTGTCAAAGTTGTGAGAGCTAAGTACGTGACAGTAATCAAGAATAATCTCAAAAAACATTTTTTGTGAGTTGTGGCCATATTGCAGTCACTAGGCGACATACATAGAGAAGTTCTCTAGTGACAAAGTGGTCGAGGTCATGGTTTCATTGTTGGTAAGACACTCTAAGAGCTGCTTTCCTGGTGCATAATATAATGTAACAGTAATACTTCTTCGGATTCATCAAAATTTTCCTCCTGTTACATATACAGCGTGTAAGTCTAATACGGGCGATAAATTAAATCGGACATAGTATTCATTAGTGCAATCATGAAGTAAAAGGTTTTTTTTAAGTTGCAGTTCATTACGACCCATAATTATTTTTTTTTAAATTTCTCAGCGGCAATGTACTGTAAACATGGTTGCGGTACGGCGGTACCGAAATGTCAACGTAACTGTCAACGAGCGTTTAACGTGAGTGTGTTTGCAGTACATTGCGGGCTGAAATATTTTGTATGGACAAAATTATTGTTGCAACTTTAAGTAAATGTTATCTAATTGCCTTCACTTTGTCCTATACTAACCACCGTTAAGAGATTCGCCCGTATTAGACTTACACACTGTATAGTAGGGATGTAACGATACCGATACGATATATCGGTATCGCCGATAATATATAACCGATATTTGAAGAGCGCGAAAAGAATTTGTTGTATGAAAAAAAATCTGCATAAAGTAATTTCAATTACTGACTTAATTTATATATTGGTCTATTACCTTGTGCAATAATAATTACTATGTTATTTATATATTTGGTTCATAATAAAAAAAAAATGTGTTGACAATTTATTTATTTTTACTTCACACCTTCAAGGTTGACTCTAGGTTAAATATAGCCAAGTTTTAGGTATAATAAGGACATACAGATAATAAATCTGAAGTTCATACTTTATTAGTTAGCTAAGATATCGGTATCGGTATCGCCGATAATTTACTACAAATATCGGTATCGGTATCGTATCGGCAAAATTGTGTATCGTTACATCCCTAATATATACATACAAGAAATCAAAGTACATAGAAAAACTAAATGGCACTCACCTGTGTCCAGACCCGTAACCCGTGACCCGTACGTAATCGAACCCGGTACCTCTGGATTTCCGGCCCAGCGACTCAACCCCTCGTCCACCGGGGCACCCAGTAAGCGCCCTCAATTTTGCCATCTACTTTGACTTCTGTATCATTTTGTTTAGGATTTAACCTCTATGTACTTTGATTTCTTGTATCTATATATGTAACATGAAATGTGGTGTAATTTAAAAAACCAATGAAGAGACAAAATGTTTCTTTCATATAAATTTCCCTCCTGTTGTTAAACATAGGTCTCTGCAAAGACTTGAACGGCGAACGGACGCTTTTGGTTTTCCATCTACCCTCTTCATCAGCTCTCGCCTTCGCCGCCCTTAACACTTGGGACAGCACTATCTTGTCTCCCGGGTCCAGACCAAACATGCCGCATTATTTCACAAATCCTGGGTTACCACCTTGAAAGACCTCCACAGTTTTCTTGCCTATATAGTCGAATACACTAAAATAAATTCTAAACTACAGACTAACCTTCAAAATCATCGAACATTCTCATAATGAACCTCCTTCACTTCTCTCTTTTCCTCCTTAACCCTATCTTCCTCATCAGCTCTCGCCTTCGCCTCCCTTAACACTTGGGACAGCACTATCTTGTCTCCCGGATCCAGACCAAACATGTCGCATTTTTTCACTAATCCTGGGTTACCATCTTGAAGGACCTCCATTGTTTTCTTGTCTATAGTCTTATATACTAAATAGCATTTAAAATTAGAGACTAATCTTCAAAACCATCGAACAGATTCTCATAATGCATCTCCTTCGCTTCTCTCTTCTCCTTAACCCTATCTTCCTCATCAGCTCTCGCCTTCGCCTCCCTTAACACTTGGGACAGCACTACCTTGTCTCCCGGGTCCAGGCCAAGCATGTCGCATTTTTTCACTAATCTTGGGTTCCCATCTTGAAGGACCTCCTTAGTTTTCTTGCCTAGTCTTATACATTAAATAGCATCTAAAATTAGAGACTAACCTTCAAAATCATCAAACAAATTCTCATAGTGCACCTCCTTCGCTTCTCTCTTTTCCTCCTTAACCCTATCTTCCTCATCAGCTCTCGCCTTCGCCTCCCTTAACACTTGGGACAGCACTATCTTGTCACCCGGGTCCAGACCAAACATGTCGCATTTTTTCACTAATCCTGGGTTACCACCTTGAAAGACCTCCATAGTTTTCTTGCCTATATAGTCGAATACACTAAAATAAATTCTAAACTACAGACTAACCTTCAAAATCATCGAACAGATTCTCATAATGCTCCTTTGCTTCTCCCTTTTCTTCCTTAACCCTATCTTCCTCATCAGCTCTCGCCTTCGCCTCCCTTAACACTTGGGACAGCACTATCTTGTCTCCCGGATCCAGACCAAACATGTCGCATTTTTTCACTAATCCTGGGTTACCATCTTGAAGGACCTCCATTGTTTTCTTGTCTATAGTCTTATATACTAAATAGCATTTAAAATTAGAGACTAATCTTCAAAACCATCGAACAGATTCTCATAATGCATCTCCTTCGCTTCTCTCTTCTCCTTAACCCTATCTTCCTCATCAGCTCTCGCCTTCGCCTCCCTTAACACTTGGGACAGCACTACCTTGTCTCCCGGGTCCAGGCCAAGCATGTCGCATTTTTTCACTAATCTTGGGTTCCCATCTTGAAGGACCTCCTTAGTTTTCTTGCCTAGTCTTATACATTAAATAGCATCTAAAATTAGAGACTAACCTTCAAAATCATCAAACAAATTCTCATAGTGCACCTCCTTCGCTTCTCTCTTTTCCTCCTTAACCCTATCTTCCTCATCAGCTCTCGCCTTCGCCTCCCTTAACACTTGGGACAGCACTATCTTGTCACCCGGGTCCAGACCAAACATGTCGCATTTTTTCACTAATCCTGGGTTACCACCTTGAAAGACCTCCATAGTTTTCTTGCCTATATAGTCGAATACACTAAAATAAATTCTAAACTACAGACTAACCTTCAAAATCATCGAACAGATTCTCATAATGCTCCTTTGCTTCTCCCTTTTCTTCCCTAACCCTATCTTCCTCATCAGCTCTCGCATTCGCCTGCCTTAACACTCGGGGCAGCACTATCTTGTCTCTCGGGTCCAGACCAAATATTTCGCATTTTTTCACTACTCCTGGGTTACCACCTTGAAAGACCTCCATAGTTTTCTTGCCTATAGTCTTATACGCTAAACAGCATCTAAAATTAGAGACTAACCTTCAAAATCATCGAACAGATTCTCATAATGAACCTCCTTCGCTTCTCTCTTTTCCTCCTTAACCCTATCTTCCTCATCAGCTCTCGCCTTCGCCTCCCTTAACACTTGGGACAGCACTATCTTGTCTCCCGGGTCCAGGCCAAGCATGGCGCGTTTCTTGGCGAGTCCTGGGTCACCATCTTGAAGAACCTCCATGGTCTTCTTGCCTATGGTTTCTAGGGTGTCTAGGCCGCCGGCTATCACTTTTGTTCCTGAAATGCAATAAGAAAAATAAAATAAAATTGGGCTCTTTGAAAGAGTAAGAGAGCGCGTGTTAATATTTGGGACTTCTATGTAAAATTGTATGCTCAGTTATTGTTATTGCTAAGATTATGAACATTTGATTACAATTAAGACCAGAGTGCAAAGGCATCTTCTGAGTGCTCTAACTTATACTGATCACGACAAACGAAATCAGTGGTTTTCAACCTTTTTCATGACACGACCCCCCTGGTATGAAAAAATATTTCGCGACCCCCCATCCCCTTCGCTTTTTGATCATGTGTGACATACATGAAATTTATCTTTTTAAACTTTATCGTTTTTTTACTGAAGTAGTCCTCTCGACCTGTTACGACCCCCCCCCCCCCCCCCCCCTAAAGAAAACTCGCGACCTTCCAGGGGGTCGCGACCCACAGGTTGAAAAACACTGAACTAAATAATCGAAGCAAACACTCCAAGAAAACACAAATTCACTTTAACAATTTTAAGAACGATATTCGCAACACCAAATGTAATAACTGAATAAAACAAATGAAAATCGAAAATAAAAACATTCATGTTCAATGTTAATTTTTAAACAATATTAAATCATGTTTATGGCCTTATGGCCAATAGGTGCGATGAATAAACCAGTAGCAATCAAATCTTTTTTTGCGTTGCTCTAATTTTGTGCACGAGTGTATGTTAAAAAAAGAAAAAACCGGCGATGTGTATGTCGGACTTGCATACGAAAGGTTCTGTATACTGTACAAACTTTAAGATCAAATGCTGTCAAACGAACGCAAGCCAAAAGCTACCTTATAATCAGAGCATAAGGTAGTTTTTGGCTTGCGTTCTTTTAACAGGATTTGGTCTTAAGAGTTTTTACGGACTATACCACCGTCCAGCACGTTATTGTATGGGGACCTTTAAATTAAAATTTGTACTTAATAACCGTTGTTATGGAGGCAATAGAAATTCGCATTCTGTAAAAAATTCAAGTCTCCACCTATTTTGGTTCCAAAGATACAGCCCTTTGACACACGGATGGGTGGACAGATGTTCCCGTTGGCACCCTTTGGGTATGGAACCCCAAAAATCACAACATACCGGTAGTCTCAACAAATTTGGTGACACCAGACAGCAGACTTCCAAGTTGGAAAGCATCACCCGCACTGGCCTCCTCTGCCTTCTCCGGCCTCTCCTGTCTGTCTTCCATTCTCAGTTCACTCTCTTTGGTCTTCCTTGCCAGTTCTTCGGGGTCTGGTGCGCCTATGCCAGTTTCTAGTACTGTTGAGATGCCCTGAAATTATTTGAGGAGGTATTTGGTTATTTTAGATGCAAAAGATTTACAGCATGTTGTATATATACAGTGTGTCCCTAGTATTATACGTAATTAATTAATTACCTGACTCTTTGTATAAGGATAGAATTTGGGCCAGTTTTTACCTCATTCAAACAAATCGTTATAAATAACTATGATGCGGCCCACTACGAAAAAAAAACATTCTTGGCCCTTGATTAGGAAAAGGTTGAAAATCTCTTGTGGCGACACCGCCACCTAGTAACGTACGCTGGAAGCAGTAGACATATCAACATCAACTATGGATAGATGGCGCTCACATCAACGTCCATACAAAGAGTGTCATCTCCATATGGTTCTACAACGCGCTATAGAAGTTTCTTAACTCACTTCTTATATATGTCACTTCCAATCATCTTACTTTGGACTTCAGTCCCCAGGCACAACACCCGCCTGGAGAGAGATCTCTCTATTGTCCTCTCATCCACACCCTGTTCTAGATTAACAAAAACAAGTACCTGTGAAACTTGGTTAGTGATAGTAGAAAAGCCAGCCGTGGCAGTGCTCAGTAAGGAGTCCACGCCCCATCCCCAGCCCCAGCCGCCTTTATTTGCAGATTCCGTCACTGCCTTTATATCTGCTTCTGGTGGTTTTTGTTGTGGTGCTACCGGGTTTTGCTGAGGTTTCGAATGTTGGGGTTTGGATTGGGGTTCCTGAAATGTATATGTATGTACTGATATAAAAACGGACAAATATTATATTTTACGCCACACCTGGCCATACAGTGGCAATAACCGAAAATCCCAGCGATCTGAAACATCCTTTGTTTTACCGCCCTAGGTAAGTAATGTACCGTTCGTTGTTCGTTCGTTGTGTTGTTGAGGGACACAGAAGAAGAGATTCGAAACATTTTCTGAAAGTTTCACTTCTTCTTCGCGATTGTCGAGTGATAACACACGCAGAGCAAACGCCTCTTCCACTGCCCCGCAGAATCACTCATATTGAATGTTACAAATAACTATTCACCAAATACTTAGGAATGACAAACTATAACACTACAATTAAATAAAACATACAAATTCGATATAACTATTTGATAGTACAATGTAATACTGACAGCTCTGAGCTGTCTCATATATTGAGTGTTGCTTATCTCTGGCTCTTTGGGTATTTTATAAGGATACTTTTTTATTTTCAGCCAACCAAAAAGTATCATCATCAATATTTTATTTTTGAGTACAGATGTAGTGAATAATCCTTTCCTTTCGTATTTTCCCGGAAATGTTCGTTTTTGTCTTACTACTTCACTCGCACTCAGTACCCATCGAGACAACGTAGGGAGCGGTCGCATTGCAAGAGGAAGTATCTATATAGAGTAGTTAATACCGCTGTCATAATCGAAGTCGTTCATCCAATCAGAAAATCATATTTATTTATATTAATTTCTCTGCTGGTTTGTTTTGTTTTATGTTGAGGTGTCTTTTTTGTTATGTCATAGTACTTTTAATTAATTAAAAAAATTAATTGTTATAAAAAAGGTCTGCAAAATCCTACTGTAGTTTTGACTTATAGTTAGACTTTTGGGGTTCCAATCCTTATAGAATCATTAGATCATCCCAACCGGAATTTGGTTTTTATTAGTGCGTTTTATTGAAATAAAACGTCCTCGGTAACTAGTTATATTTTTGTTTACCTAACGAATTCTTTATATGATAGAATCGTGGTGGTTTTAACATCTCAGTGTAATATACGTCAAACGGGCAGTTTGACATTTGAGATTGATAAATAAAGTATGCGATTTATTTGATACCTACACGTAATTTAATAATACAGTAATTCATAGACACATCGGCAACATTCGGGTGTCATCGTTGTTCCGAGTTTTGCCGATAGGAAAGGATTATTCACTACATCTGTATCTACTTTAGAAATGTCATTTATTGAATGTCAACCTAAAACCGGCACTATAAAGAACCTTTTTTTTCTTCTGTCTATTCCTATACGGAACAGACTGTAAAAGAATAGAGGATGCTCGCAACGTTGTTGGCAGAGGTGAAATAAGTTATCTCTCTATTGCTTTACTAGCTATTTCCCGCGGCTTCGCCCGCGTTGTTCCCGTTATTGTCCCAAAGAAACTCTTTACCGGAATATAAAGTATCCTTTGTTTCAATCCAGGACTTGGTCTACTTACATGCCAAATTTCTGCTTGATCCATCCAGTTGTTACCCTGTTAGTTAGTAACAAACATCTTCACAAACTTTCACATTTAAGTATAATATTAGTGTGAAGATTTTCGAATGTTAAAAGTTTAAATATACAATTTAATATAACCAGAGATCGGAATAGGTAGAGTATATTTACCTTAACTTCGAAGAACATAGTCGAAAAGTAGAGAGTCCCTTACAACAAAATTTTTATCCGGGACTTAAGTCTCGGAATCTTACTAAAAAAATATATTATTGGTATTCTTTAGCACATTTCTCGAACATTCTCAGTATAGCTGTCTCTTTCTAATAGTGCTGTCTCTTTCACTCCTTCGAGAAATTTCGCCATATACTGAAGTGTAGTTCAAAGGCCCATAAGGGGTCCTGAAAACGGATTTTCAGGTTATTGCGCCATCTGATAGAGGGTGTCCTGGAACAGACTGAAAACATGTTTCAGGCGCCTGAAAACACCGTCAACTTGGGTGAATTTTCAATCTTCTACTATGTGAAAGAGCCACCTCTGAAACGGCCTGATATCACCTTTCAGCCTGCTGAAAGCGCTTCTAAAGCACGGAAAATCACGTTTGAAGTTTTAACCTATACCATCGGCGCAACACACATACACACATTACTTTTGCGCCGGTGGTTCTTTCACATAGTAGAAGATCGAAAATTCACCTAAGTTGCCGTTGTTTTCAGGCGCCTGAAACATGTTTTCAGTCCGTTTCAGAACACCCTCTATAAGATGGCGTAATAACCTGAAAACCCGTTTTCAGGCGTTTTCAGGACCCCTTATGGGCCTTCAGTATAGTTATGACGAAATTTTCGAAGGAGTGAAAGAGACAGCACTATTAGAAACAGACAGCTATACTGAGAATGCTCGAGAAATGTGCGAAAGAATACCAATAATATATTTTTTTAGTAAGATTCCGGGACTTAAGTCTCGGAAAAAAATTTTGTTGTAAGGGAGTCTCCACTTTTCGACTTTGTTCTTCGAGGTTTAGGTAAATATACTCTACCTATTCCGATCTCTCTATATAAACTTTCAACCCGTATTTAAACCCCTTAGAGGAAGATTTTCGAAAAAAGGTGATATCACTTTTCTTGTAATCTAATAAAAAGTCTAAACATGACGTTTCAAACCTCTTACTTCTAAAATCTTAGACTCTCTATAACATTTTGAACCCCTATTTGAACCCCTTAGGGAATGAATTTTGAAAAATCCTTTCTTTGTGCACATTTAGACCTTATAAGGATCCTACGTGCTAAATTTGGAATTCCTAGGACCAGCGGTTTGGGCTGTGCGTTGATATACAAACTTTCAACCCCCATTTAAACCCCTTAGGGGATGAATTTTGAAAAATCCTGTCTTAGTGCACCCCTAGACCTTATAAGGAACCTACGTGCTGAATTTGGAATTCCTAGGACCAGCGGTTTGGGCGGTGCGTTGATATACCAACTTTCAACCCCCATTTAAACCCCTCAGAGGATGAATTTCGAAAAACGGTGAAATTACTTTTCTTGTAATCTAATAAAAATCTAAACATGAGATTTCAAACCTCTTACTTCTAAAATCATACACTCCATACAAATTTTGAACCCCTATTTGAACCCCTTAGGGGGTAAATTTTGAAAAATCCTTTCTTAGTGCACCCCTAAACCTTATAAGGAACCTACGTGCTAAATTTGGAATTCCTAGGACCAGCGGTTTGGGCGGTACGTTGATATACAAACTTTCAACCCTCATTTAAACCCCTTAGGGGATGAATTTTGAAAAATCCTTTCTTAGTGCACCTCTAAACCTTATAAGGAACCTACGTGCTAAATTTGGAATTCCTAGGACCAGTGGTTTGGGCTGTGCGTTGATAAACAAACTTTCAACCCCCATTTAAACCCCTTAGGGGACGAATTTTGAAAAATCCTTTCGTAGTGCACCTCTAGACCTTATAAGGAACCTACGTGCTAAATTTGGAATTCCTAGGACTAGCGGTTTGGGCTGTGCGTTGATAAACAAACTTTCAACCCCCATTTAAACCCCTTAGGGGACGAATTTTGAAAAATAATTTCTTAGTGCACCCTTAGACCTTATAAGGAACCTACGTGCTAAATTTGGAATTCCTAGGACCAGCGGTTTGGGCTGTGCGTTGATAAACAAACTTTCAACCCCCATTTAAACCCCTTAGGGGACGAATTTTGAAAAATTCTTTCTTAGTGCACCCCTAGACCTTATAAGGAACCTACGTGCTAAATTTGGAATTCCTAGGACCAGCGGTTTGGGCGGTACGTTGATATACAAACTTTCAACCCCCATTTAAACCCCTTAGGGGATGAATTTTGAAAAATTCTTTCTTAGTGCACCTCTAGACCTTATAAGGAACCTACGTGCTAAATTTAGAATTTCTAGGACCAGCGGTTTGGGCTGTGCATTGATAAACAAACTTTCAACCCCCATTTAAACCCCTTATGGGATAAAATTTTGAAAAATCCTTTCTTAGTGCATCTCTAGACCTTATAAGGAACCTACATGCTAAATATGGAATTCCTAGGACCAGCGGTTTGGGCTGTGCGTTGATAAACAAACTTTAACGCCCATTTAAACCCCTTAGGGAATGAATTTCGAAAAACGGTGAAATTACTTTTCTTGTAATCTAATAAAGAGTCTAAACATGAAGTTTCAAATCTCTTACTTCTAAAATCGTAGACTCTCCATACAAACTTTGAACCCCTATTTGAACCCCTTTGGGGCTAAATTTTGAAAAATCCTTTCTTAGTGCACGCCTAGACCTTATAAGGAACCTACATGCTAAATTTGGAATTCCTAGGACCAGCGGTTTGGGCTGTGCGTTGATATGTCAGTCAGTCAGTCAGTCAGTCAGTCAATCAGTCAGTTTCTTCTTTTATATATTTAGATTGTAGGAAGAAAAAATCCTATGGTACCAGGGTAAAAATCTACCTATATACCAAATTACATGGTCACACAAACAGTCTTCAGTCCTGCGATTTTATCTTCTTTATATATAGGTGCTTGTGAGGAATCCAAAAGATTTTAACCACGCATTTCTGAGGGCCGATACAGACGGACTGCAACCCAACTGCAACTCCCGTCATCGTAGGGAGTTGCAGTCCGTCTGTATCGGCCCTGAGATAGGAGTTCCTAGGAGTAAAAAATGTTATATAACATAATGCAAAACCTTTTGGCGACTTAGGTCTATCAGGAAAAATGACTAGATATAAAAAATGACTAGAACGTGACATTGTCAAGAAAGAAAATTGGAGAGATGTATTATTAACTAAGTATAAAAATGCCGATATCAAAAAAAAGTCGAAGATGATTATTACCTAAGTATAAAAATGCCGACATTTAAAATAGTCCAAGGTGATTATTGCATGATACTTTGCATGGGGACCTTTGTTTTACTATATATGTATGTTTATTGTAACAAGTATATGTGTATGTCTATTATTGAAATTATATATATATATTATACTTACTCTTATATAGATTTGTGACTCGAATGCCATTTCGGTTATAAACAATCTTGCACCAATTAAAGTCTCTGTTTTACCCGGTGGTTGACTGGTAGAGAATGCCTTAAGGTATTAAGTCCGCCGTTTGTACTTTTTTATTATTGTGCAATAAAGTTTAAATAAATAAATAAATTATTACCTAAGTAAGTATATGATGACTTATATCAGTTTACTTTACATTAAAATAGATTGTGTATCTTCCTATCTCTAAAGAGCTAAATAGTCTAGAAACTTCCACTACTCAGGAACATGCCCTCCTGTAATTATCGAAAAGAAAATCATAATTATTATTTAGAACATTTTGTAAGAGATTGTTGACATTTTTATACTTAAACTTTCTGGATCATAATCTTGTCAAAATAATATGTTTACATTGTTAAATATTGGCATTTCTATACTTATACTTTCTGGGCTATAGACATTTTTACATATTGACATTTGTAAATATCGTAATTTCTATATCTCGGCATAAATAGCCTTGGACAATTTAATTTTATAAAATCGTCATTTTTATACCTAGTCATTTTTCCTGATAGACCTAAGTCGCCAAAAGGAATGCAAAAACATAAGAAAAAAAGTTACGAGGATTTTTATTGATTGATTTTTGTACGCAATTTTTTTGTCGAATTTTACATTTTGGGTTCTTCACAAGCCCTTTCGAGAAACGCGACATGGTTAAATAAAACCACGGAATCTCAAAGTATCAAGAAAAAAAAATATTTTTGCCTGTTTTGACATTATGTTACATTTTTTAGTCCTAATGACCTCACGAGACACCTATAATTCTTCTGTATGTTACCTAACTCCTCCTAAATGGCTGGTACCGATTTGGATGAAATTTTATGGGTATATTTGAGTCGAGCTCTGGATAAGTATAATGGTCAAACAGCATGCATGTAGTTTTCATATTAATATATTTGAAATTCAAAGCAGTTTTCTAGTCTTTGGTAACTGGAGAGGTGTAATAAGAGAAAGAGAACAGTATATTTAGCTCTTAGTTCAACTAAATATCAATACATGTTTGCCATTTTGCTAATATTGCTCAATATATTTTTATCTCAATGCAAAGGATCATGTGATTTACTGTCATTAAGTACAAAAAGAAATTCGTCCACAGAGAATTAGTCGTCGAATCGGAAAAAATGCCAATTTGAAATATACCTATTAGGAAAGTTTTCCATCCAGAATATTGTCCAAAATAGAATCATGTCCTCTGGTAAAATTGTCCAAAATTAATATAGGCCGACAGGAATAATAACCATTTGTATTTATGTCCACTTGGAAGTATTACCATTTGAAATGTACAAATGGAAATATGTCCATTTGTATTTACGTTCACTAGGAAGTATTACTACCTACTTGAAATATGTACAAATGGAAAAATGTCCATATTTTTTATTATAGACATCAACATCCTATCTTTATTGAAGATTTTAAAGGTACAAGCTCATCAATAGGACAATTTTCCACTGGGCCCTTATTCATTTTATACTATATTCATCCTAGACAGAATTATATCTTGACAATATTCTCTTTGGACATAATTCGTTTTGAGCTTAAATTTACATTACGGTCTGAAATAAAATTAGACATTATTCACGCTTTGTGCATATTAAATGTTGCACATTTTTTATAATGGCCATAATATATATATGGCCAAAAACGAAAATAAATTTGGTCATAATTACTTTTTATCAGATTTACACTTTGGTCAAAATTCCAAATGGTCAATTCAAGTGGACGAATTTCTTTTTGTACTTAATGACAGTAAATCGATCATGTTGATTTGTTGTTCTATTGTTTTTTTGGCAAACGACAAACCGACAAACACACTTTATGCCACTGCGCGTACGGAAAAAGCCGCTTTCTGGCCAAGTGTAGACATAAAATGATGTACACACCACGGGAGGTAATAAAGAAAGCCTCCATCAGATATTTACGCCCCTCGCTTGCAGCTCGGGCCACAAACTCCTGCGATCTCGGCCTTTCTTTGTATTACCGTGCTAGTTGTGTAATGTACTATTTGCAATAATATTACAGGGAAGAAATTTATGCTTACATTCCTATTAGCACCATCATCACCCCAGTCATCAAACTCATCCCACCCCGTGTCCTGTGACTTGCCACTGTTTTTCTTTGATTCATTCACAGGAACTGTTTTAGTTTCAGTGGTTTTGGCATCAGCTTTTGTGTCTTCTTCGGGACCTGGTTCTGTGTAAATGTCGTCCCACCCGTCTCCCCATCCATCTGTTTGTTTCTCCTGAAAATTGTATACAAAACAATGTTAAAGTGATAAGTTCGCCTATATTCCATTATTTCACAGCCTTGTTCTGCACTTTGTCTTGTTTTGTGCAATATAGCGTTTATATACATACATACACTCACAGACCATGAATTTAGGTAATTTTCTATATAACTTCGTTCATAGAAAATGACCCAAATTCATTGTCTGTGAGCTTAATTTGTAATATAATTGTTTTGTTGTTTTTATCTTGTGCTGTCATGAATAAATGTATTTTCTTTCTTTCTTAATTATGTAGCTATGTTGTTAGCCATAGGTATTATAAAATATACATAACAGATGTTATGTCAGTTGATCAAATCAAAACTTTGTGACCTGCTGCAGACTGAATTCATATCTTAGTATACTTAGTGCTGAAATACATGGGAAGACTGTACATATAGTGCAGGGGTCTCCAAACTTTTTTCCCAAAGGGCCATACAGCACCTCTTTCCGCGGGCCGGATTGGAATGGCTTGCGGGCCGTAGTTTGGAGAGCCCTTATATAGTTTAGTGGTGTTTGCAAATCAGGCTCTAGCTTGCATAAACCTTTTACCTGATGGTATTTTATCTATCCTTATTCCAGGCTTGTTGTGAGGCCTAAAAATATTATATCAGGCTTAGTCCTACCCTGCTCCGATATGAGGTTTGAAAGAGTAGTGAATTTTTAAAAAGTGTTGGTTTCCGACAGACAACTTAATATAAATTGGAAACAGATTGTTCCTACTTAGCAAAATTTTATTAGACTAAGATGAAAATAAATCTGAAAAAACGAGGTTCTTTAACCTAAACTGTCACAGAATAACAGATTTTAATTAATTAATAGTACAAATATATAGGAATTGAACCGGCGATTTCTAGGGTACCTATCTTATCTCATCATAAGCAATAAATATTATCAAGTATTAATAATATTTATTGCTTAGCAGATAATCTTGCATAGAATAGAAGACTATCACAGTATATTGATGAAGTTTACACAATAAATATCAATACATGAAAATTAGCGCACTTTCTAGTGAACTTGTCAACTCACTACTTTTTTAGTGTCTTCAGACTTTTTCACAGGTGTAGCAGTTAATTTTTTTGGTTCTTGGTCGGATTCTGCAGTATTGTCACTGTAGTTTGACGACGACAGTCGCTTCTTTCTCTCTTTCTTGTCTACAGAACCATGACCCTCATCCGCACTTTCGAAATCATCACTATCACTCGACGGCATGACGAAATAAGTAAACTTTGCGATTTAATTAATACTTTCTGCAAGGATTTCAATGAAATCAGACTACGTGTTGACAAAAATTTGACAAATCAGCCATCATTGACAGAACACGTTGCGTGCAGATGATTCACGAATACATTATTTTATAAGAGCCAAACAAAAATCATCCTTTTTTCAAACCCATAAGAACGCTTTTAATTTTGTACTTAAAATCTCAGTAAGTAGCGAAATTAGTATCAATACGTTTTCATATGAGAACGTTCCGTTTCAAGTAAAATTAGTATATAATTTTATTTGATAGCTTTTGATAATATACTGAAGCTACTCGTTTAAATTACATATATTTAATTATTTTATGCCAAACTAATTTTTTTGTATAAACTAGAACGAATAAATTATTCAAGAAAGATAAAGCAATAAGTTTTAATTTTATTAGCCTTAAAATGTGTTTGTCTAACGCACTTCATAACCGTATTAAAAAAAATATATTTGAAATTGAAATGTTGCTGCTGATAAACGATAATAGTGAGTGCAATGTTGAATTTTTAAATGAAAATAAAATACGCAAGTTATTAGCATACGTTTATTTTTATTTCACATGGCGTAATGTAAATGTGAAAGTAAATTTAGTAAGTGAGATACACTACTTATCTGTAAATTACGGTAAGTTTAAATAAACGCTTATTTATCGTGGAATCGGGTGAAATGTCACTGTAGTTGTAGTAAAAGCTTGAAGCAGTTAGAGCGCTCGCAGACAGAGCGCGGTCTGGAGTTCCGAGTTCTGCGTTCAGAGTTCTGTGTATTGACCGCTGCCGCCTGCTGTGTGCATTATCGTAAGGGACTCAGTACATTCGAAAGAACGCAGAACGCAGAACTCGGAACTCAGAACGCCAGACCGCGCTCTGTCTGCGCGAACCCTTAAAATACTCCATGCGGTTAAAATTCCTGGTAGGTTACAATTACAATACAATTGGGCAGCAGACATGTCTATGAGTGGAATGAATGAATCTTCGATATTCTGACTGCGCTGTGTTGCTTTCTTTCGCGTGGTTCTAGTTCTAGACTCTAAGAGGTACGTCTTTTTTAAATGCAAAAGTTGGTAAGTAGGTATATAATGAATACAATGTGTCTACCTATCTCAGGAAATAAATATTTAGGACAGTCTTGCACAATAGATCTAGTTCCAACCAAACTAGACATCAGTGGCGTGGCGTCCATAGAACTCGATTCCCATCGGCTTGTCTAATATTAGGCAGTTCAGCACTTAATTCTAGTGCTCTTAAAGAAAATCGAAGCCAAAGCTGCTCCGGCTTGCCCAAGAATTTCTTCAACGCCACGCCACTGCTAGACATGTATACATGTACCTACATACATTATAAATATAATACTGATCGATTTGTGCAAGACTGACCGGCATATTTATTTCAGTAGGTAGACAGATATTATAATAACCGAAAAAAAAATATTGCTAAGTATCAAGATGAATTAATCTTCTTGCTGTGGTTTCCCCATGTTGCCATATTTATATTTTTGAATAAAAACTTTTTTCGACCTCTGCAAACTTAGCGTAGTCGCACTATACCTGATTTGGTTCAATATTATCTGGAATCTGACTGAAAGGTCGTTTCCATACTTTTTTGTTTAGGCAAGGTTTTGATCATATTCGTTTTATTTCAAAACATGGGTTCAGTGGCAGGGTCCTACGGTAGGGTATAATCGCCTCTGGCATGACCTTGAATACATATGAAGTGATTTTTTTTATATGTCGATTATGTTCATTATTGACAGAGTACTTATCTACGTACCCATATCGATACCTTTAGACTCAAAGGGCGTAAACGCCATTAAAACCTGCGGCGTTTACGCCCTTTGAGTCTAAATGTATCGATATCCCATCTTACATGTTTCGAGCTTTGTTTTTTTAGGCAGGGTCCTACGGTAGGGTATAATCGCCTCTGGCATGACCTTGAATACATATGAAGTGATTTTTTTTATATGTCGATTATGTTCATTATTGACAGAGTACTTATCTACGTACCCATATCGATACCTTTAGACTCAAAGGGCGTAAACGCCATTAAAACCTGCGGCGTTTACGCCCTTTGAGTCTAAATGTATCGATATCCCATCTTACATGTTTCGAGCTTTGTTTTTTTATGTAGTAATAAGTGGCAAACAAGCAGACGAGCTGCCTGGTGGAAAGCAGTCGCGCCGCGCGTCGTCGCTGGTAAAATATTATCTTAGATCAGGTGGGTACTTACCTAGAGTAGTAGTTACTACTTTATACTTGTCTAGACTTTTTACCGTAAAGCACTGCTAGCCTGAGTAGGTAGGTACAGTCAAGTTCAAAAATATGTATCTATACATTTCGGAAATTATGTCGGTGAAATAAGATTGAAAATAGTTTACCTATGGTTTACCTCGTCGGGCGTCAGGAGTTGAGGCGTCCCCTTAGCTCAGCCCCTGATTAAATTTGTCCGCCTATTTTTGTCATTTGGTCCTTCCAACCAGACCATCCAAATGTCCACTTAGTTTAAGGCCCGTTATGTCATCTCTTATCGTCTTCGCGTCATCAGCGCGAAGCATTGTCATCGGAACCACTCGCGCGTGGAGCGACTTCAAGCGTCAAAACTTACCTACTGACCTACTCTTTTCGTCATTATTTCCGTATAGGCAAGCCCCCGACATTCCTTACTAGACAAACATGTCGACATTGTGTTCAGCTAAGTTTAGATGTAGCGTTATGCCTTGTAGCTAATAGTTACAGAACGTTAGGTAGTATTAAGTTTTATATTTATAATGAGCGGAGGAGATATTATAACAATCATTAAACTTCATAAACCGGACGATTTTGGGATCAGAATCCATTTATGCAGCTTGTAGATACGCTTAATGCCGGATTAAGGGCCTAATCGGACTTGCGATTTGCGGGCGAACTGCGGGCGAGTTTCCATAGCACCAGTAGCGGGCGATATTTGTATGGAACTTGGCTTCCAACTCGCAAGTGTGATAACTTGATAAGGCACTAAGACTTCTTGATGCCCTAAGCAATCCACGCCTGTGGGTCCCTCCCATTCAAATATATTTTTTTGGTACTGGTTCTAGTGCGATGCCCTAAGCAATTGCTAACCTAATTTGCTTATAGGTTAATCCGGAACTGGATACGCTACGCTCTCTTAATCGTATGCTTCATCAGTGCTCACCGTCAGGCATGATCGGAGTCAAAACTTTAAGAGCAAGCTTATTTTAACAAGATTTATAGCAAAAATCCCTTAACTACCAGATCAAATCTATGGTGCTATATTATTGCATTCAAAATATTACGTAGACATGCCAATCGAAGCCACCGTGGCGACCAATCGGGATCGGGACCTGGGATGAAGGCAAACAGGCATGCATGAGTGCTGAGGTTGAGACCTAAAACAGAACATAATGTTTGATGTCCTCTATCCCTCCTAGGGGACCGAGTACATGTGGCTAAATTGTAGCTCGCATTACCTATCTAAGCGAATTCAAAATTAACCAGCAGGCAGCAAGAGAGACAGGAATACGAGGCGAAAGAAATTAAATAAAAGCATATAAAACACGTAACAAGCTTAACAAGTTTACAATCTGTAGGTACATGTCTTCAATTCAACACAAATCTTAGCACTAAGTTGCGCACCTATAATACAGCGCTATAGCCGAGCGAGTAGGTATCAGTAATTTGTATAGGCATACATACATACGCTGTGGAATGCGCGCTATACACGCTTGTCTATACGTATTTATACAACGGAATCGTAAATAGATTGAATGGGTATGTACGTACCTAATTTTTGCATACATAGCTCGTTTAGTGTCTGCATTGAATGTGTACAGAGCTGTCGTGCTAGGGCCGAGTGTTTGGAGCCATGCAATGTAAACATTAGGAGAGGAATGCATGAAGACAGTAGGTAGCTGGTAGTGAATATTATCATGAGCGCTGATAACGTGGTGGCGGGCCGCGGCGACTCAGTCAGCGATGCGAAGCCGCTTCGTACGGTCGCATGTATCCTAGATATCGGTGAAGTGACGTGCCGCGTCGTGTTCTCGGTTCGCGTACGCGCCGCATTCCATCGTGGGGGCCCTACGCTGCCATTGGTTGATCCTGCGTGACGTCACGCCTTATAATGAGGTATTCAACATGGCCGTGTAGCTAGTTCGCGAGTGTGCTTCGTTATTCGTTTGAATGGATTTAATCAGTGAAATATGCCAAGGAGACGAAACGGTGAGATACCCTTGCCCGACGGATGGGATTACGCGAGGGACTTTGACGGGAAATTGTATTTTATCGACCACAACAGCAGAAAAACGACGTGGATCGACCCGCGAGACAGGTAAGTTTTCCTAAGAGAAGTGGTAACCCGTGAGAGCCCCATGTCAAAACTTCACATTCCAATGCGATTTATAGCGTTTCTCTATTGAATTTTCGCGAAGTGAACTCTCGTATGGAAGTGTTTATCGTGCTCCCGGCCCTAGTGAACTTGCAAGAGGTAAACACGGTTCGGAAATAGAATAAATCGTGAAAAACAAAGTGATCGTTCGCCGCGCCGGCGGTGCCCTCTGTCGGAAACTATGCGCGACCTCGTCGATTTCACACGACATTCCACAATTTAGTGACAACAAATGAGCTAAACACAAATTATGATTATCATTTGTTATCCTTAGGTATGTGCTTTGTGTGTGGTGTTGTGTTGTGTTGTGTTCGGGGTTGAGTTTGTTTGGTGAGCGCTCGGAACGCAGCTAAATGAGGCCACGGAACTGGTTCACAGCGATGTTAGCTGTCGAACTGGCGTAGAAATAATTCGATGAAGCGTTTATGTGGTGTGTATGAATGTGGCATGATGTAGTCTAGATGGTTTCGTAAGGCGCTGGTCCCGCGGAGAGCGGAGGGAGATGGAAATGGAATGTAATGCATAGGCAAGTTGCGCGGTGTGAATGACAGGCCGTAGAATGCGGCCCAGGCCTGCGGCGATGGTCGCGCCTTTCTAAAGTGGGCACCCCTTCCCCCCAAAACCCCCGCACCGCCTCACTGCAGGTGCTCTACACAACCCTATAAAATACCGATCATGTCTCTAGCCGTATCTATTTACCATACTTTAAGCGACAGCTGCCTCATTGTCTTAAAAAGTTGACCTTAAAATTTGCGCACCTGCGATGTACAGTTGCATGGGCATCTTATTGGTCTTAAACTGAAGATCATCCTGTCGCAATAATAACCTTTTAGTCCCAACTTACCAACAATAATATCGTAAATACAAATGCTAACGTGAATTTTGACTTTTTATTGAATTGAAGAGGTCCTCCATATGCTGCTTCTTAACACCCCCCAATGTCAGATTCAACAAGTCTTCTTTCAGCTAAAAATTGTAGTACTGTTTAAGATTTCCAACGTATATCAATTTAGGTCAGGAAACTGGTAATTAACTCCTCCAAAAAACCAAAACAAAAAATATGTCTGGGTAACAATCCAAAGAACGAAAATTAAAGACACTGAACTATTCCAGCAGCAGGCACCCCAATCCCAATCTGACGATATGCTAGTTGTAACCTTCAGATTATTAACAATTTTTCCTAATTAGATTCGGACTTCCGTATAAGTCTCGAAGAAAAACTCCCTTGGTTTTCGATCGTTGGAAGCTAGTTTGTAAAATTAAACTTTATTAGGTGTTACAAGCGATATTTGCGGGTAATATCGAAAGATCCACTATAAGTTTACACAGATACTGTCACTAATATTACACAAACCCTTTTCGAAGTTAAGTAAGAAGTTCTCCGGTTTCTGATCTCAGTCCAATGACACCACTATAAAATTCGCCTCGAACGCAGGAAACATAAAGTGTTATTTTTTATTGAACCTTTTGGCAAACTGCATTCCGTGATTCCATCCCATCGGGTTGTAACAGACTTGCTAAACAAGTAAGGACATACAAAAACTCTTATGTTGATAATCAGATTTGCATGCGGACCTTTAAGCAGATGCGGATTCTATATTTTCCACTTTAATTATTTTAACAACCAGATGGACCGCTAAAGTTGATCTCTCTCTTGGATTTCAGATTGGAGTAATCATCGTACGGTATTGAATAAACAAAGCTTGTGAACATTTTACACGGATCTCAAATAACAGACCCACAACAAACAAAGAACAATACCGACATGATTATTTGTCTAACAAAAGAGAAATCCAAATTGCATGTTTTGACGTGAATTTTAATTGGGGAGATGTTAATTCAGGCCATATTCAAAGCACAAATTGAGACCATGTCCAAATAGAGAACTAACAGTCCAGTTGGCGCTAGAAATTAATAATAACTGTCCATTAAAAACGAGATAACAGTTCAAAATTGCCTAAGGACTGTGCGTGTGTGAGGAGCGTTGTGGATGTCACTCGACATCCACTTGTGTGAAACGCACACAATAAACCAACCCACTAAGCCAATTTACTATATCTAAAAATAACTCGGCCATGTCTCCGACGCATACGCTATTAACCTTATACCTGGAACCTAAACGCTCTACTATGAAAAATGCCCTACAAGCCAGTTAACCTACGTGTTTCTGTCAGAATGTAGTTATTTACCACCAAGCATGTTGACAACATAGCAGAACTGGTTTTTATTTTACATGCAAATTTCATTCTTATGATGATTCGCTCCAATGTCACAGTATTACCCCTGAACTTTAATGAACTAGTCTTAACGAGCTCCGTCGAATGCTCGGGGCTGCAGTAAGTCGCATTTCGCTTCTCATAGTATCTAGCTAGTTGCGTGCGAATAAGCATTTTGCGGTTTTCGCGGATCTCACAAGACAAGTGTAATGGCATGGCACCCGAGTTACGAGAAGAGAGGCTTTTGCAAAAAGTCACAGCAAAAAGTAACGATACAGGCGTTCGACAGCTACGCATTGTAAATTGAGGAAAAAATACTCATTGTCTCGTTAGTAGGGAAGACAATGTACCGTCGATTAACCAGCGAATGGGATCTTATACCTGTGTTTGTCGGCGTTTATTACTTTAATTGTATCGGTTGAATGCAGTTTCACTGCCGCCGTACATTGTTGATTCGCATTCCAACGTTCTGATTGTACTAGTTCGTCCCCTGACATTACAGGGAATAGTCCGGTAGCTTCGATTGTTTCTGTATCAGATACTAAATTATTAATGTAGCTTAAACGTTTTAGGATGGTGAGAACAATGTCTCTAGTGGGTAAATGCTCGTTGTTGAGTATAAATATTTCTGCGTACTGAAGCCGGTCGTTAATGCATAATTCTATGTTGCCAGTGAAATCTCTGAGAGCCTAACAATGCGTGCTCTGGGTGTAGGCAAATCGGACGTGAGAAACCTAAGGATGCATGTAATGGAATTTGCAATGCGGAATTTGTATGTAACACCGGACAATGCATCCATTGATGGCTAATTATTTTGCATTTAATGCCTTAATTATCTTATTAAGCGTCTCGATTGTTCTTTTAATGCAGACTATTTCTTTATTATAACCACCTGCACTATTTCCTAATAGAATGATGACTCTAAAGAATTCCACATACTCATCTTGCGCAACGATCTTAAAAGCGTTTTCTTGGAAAATTATTTCTGTACAATGAGTTTCAATTCATTGCGGAGTGTTTGTTTCATTCAGTATCAAAACATTGTAAATTTGCGAGGTTAGATGTACATATTGAGTTGGTTTCTCTCACTGTCTGGTGTTTGATTTCTCGTAAATATATTTGCTTAGGTATTGGTAACAACGAAGCTGTCTTCGTCGGATTGTGTAACCCAAGTGTGTGTAAGGCATCTTTCCGATACTTCCCACGCACTACACGCGTTCCTTGAAGCGTGACGACTAAGGGGCTGGGCATTTTACTGCGTTTCTTGACTCTAATCGTGTTGGCACTAAATAACTCGGCAATTTATTTTTCTGGCCGTCCCGTAGGCTTGTAATCACATCTTAAGTCGAAGATTACTGTGTAGTCATTAAATTGTCTTATACGTTTATTGTATTTGTTATCGTGATTCTACCATGTCTAATTCGATGTTATGAAGCATTGGTTTGTTCGTTAACTCGTTATTACGGTTGTGAAGAATTTAGCAGCAATTTTGGAGTTTTTGGAGGTCGTCTGACAAAGGAATTTCATTCGTTGTGTGACTCTGATCGACTTTCAAACCGATTTGTAAACATACAGTATAATATGTACCTACCTACAAAAGGTGACGGTCTGACGGTGTATTGAGAATCGAAAGTCGTCTTGGCCTGGTATAGTTGTCATAACAACACGTTACTACGTAATTTTTCGATCAAACAAACGAACACACCGGAAAAGGTGTTTCCATAATGATGGACTGATGTTCAAAACAAAAGATCCGTATTTGTTCATCACGTTATTAATAGAGGAGCAATTTGCAATCTGGCTATAATATCACCTTAGCTAATGATACTTTAGATGTTTCTTTGTTTTTAAGGGAACGAGCGAAAATGACTGCATTGTTCTTTTAGGGCGTAGTATTAATGATAAAATCTGTATCTTCAGATGATGCATCAGTTACACCCATTCTCAAGTGGGCCTTTGTTCAGATGAAGAATGTGACACGGAATTTGCATTTGGTTTTGTTCAGAGCCCGTTAAGAAATGGAGTGTGTCAACGATTAATCCAAAATTATTAGCCTTTGTTATATTATAAAGAATTGGCTGCATTTTTGTCACATCCAGATTGGTTTACAAAAATATCCTAAGCACTTGGGTTGCGATCATCAAGTATTTACTAAATTCTCCTAATAGTATACGTACCCAGGGCAGCAAAATAAGGAATAACCCAGATCGCTGAAGTTTGTGACCCAAGCTGCAGGTGAGGACTATAAATATATGCGATTTAGAGCTTTATTACTGTCCGTGTCGTGCACACATTATTACCGCCTTCCCCTGGCCAGAAAGTGGAATTTCCTCCTCGCACAGCGGGCAGAAAATTCCATTTACAGCCTGAGGTGACGTAAAAAGCATTATCATGTACGGAAAAGTTAATACAGCTACTTCATACGTTGTTTGTTGTTTAATACGAAGGATGTCGTAGATTCTGATGCCTGAAGGAAGTTAGTCTTTGGCAAGTGACAGCCACTCCTTTGTTTAATGTTCCCTGCAAGGGATGGACGGTGAGGTGAGTGTCCAAATGCGAGTACTGGGCGCGACGCGTGTCGAGCGAAATAGCGTACAACATTGTTTACTTTGCGCATTCCTTTCAGATAAAGATGTCCTTGGCAGCTTATATGCGTAGACGCATGCCAGTAGGCCGATTCTACTGGCTAATTTACTGGGTTGTCGTTAGTTTTGAACGAATTAAATGTGGAATGCGATGAATAATGTGCATTACAGATTGCTATGTGGCTTAGTTTTAAGACTTTTAGAGTAATTGATGATTTATCAGACGGTTTTAGAGTGACTGTGAGTATAAAACAATCGTTTCTTAAGTATGTAATGTAATGTGCGTTGCGGTATGTTTTCAGTCCTTTGTCAATAATGCAGCGAAATCGTTACTAAATTGGATTTTTCTAACCTAACAACATGGCTGAAGGCACGTAGTCAGCTTGATGCTGAATATGTCATGCGTACAGTTCAGTTTAGTAATAGTGATCGAGTTTCCATCAAGTGTTTTATCATAGTGTATACAGACAGCGTAACGTTAATGTGACTAAAATCACGCGTGTTTAAAATTTATCTATATAAGTATGCGATAAAGCCGGCACTGCTCCCGTTTCTAATCGAAATTGGCATTCCATTGTTATCGCTGTCGTCATGAAGTACTTATTTGCTCGTAAAACTAACGTACGAGCATCTTTCGTACGTTACAGAGAATAGAGTAAAAAGTAAAGTATTTTATGCCACACCTGAGCCGCTTTCTGGCCAAGTGTGGACATAAAACGATGTACACAACACGGGAGGTAATAAAGAAAGCCCTCGATTGCATATTTACGCCTCTCGCTTGCAGCTCAGGCCGCAAACATCTGCGATCTCGGCCTTTCTTTGTTTTACCACCCTAGTTGTGTAATGTACTATATTCGGATAACATTTACATATGATGCACGACAAAAAGAAATACGAATACTGATGTGCAACCGAAATGTTCTCTTCACTCAGCGATGCAGTTGACTGGGCCAAAGTATAAAGACGGACAACTCGCTGCGCAGCATTGTCGGCAAGAGATCCTGAGAGGCGGTGGCCTCCTGTGAAACAGTCATCTCGCAGAAGGTGGCCTGGGAACGGGAGCGCGAAGAAAGGGCAGATGCGCTCCCGTTCCGGCGCAGACGAAGAGGGAGAAGGCGGGCGCAATATGGCGCTCGCCTAAACCCTTAGTGGAGTTGTGGGTGAGGGGCCCACGTAAGACTCCACACGTCTGGGGGAGGGATCGTCGTGTATTTACTCTTTTGGCACGGGAGCCCTAGCGTCAGCCAACGAGCCAGGGCAGCCGGAGGGCACACATGGTAGATTGAATCCGACCCCATTGTGCCCCCGAAAACGGCAGTGCGGAGAAACGCCGGTGGGTTTTTAGTGGGTGCCCCCCCTCTGATTAGCAGAGGGCGTGTGAGGGGAGAGAGCCCCACATAACCCCACCAACCAACATCTGACTTCCCTACGCCCGAGGGGGGTATGTGAAATGCATTTTCCCACCGCAAAAAAAAGTATGACTGCCAAGGCTGCTAGTTTTCGGTGGAGCCTGAGCAGCGTTTCTGTGGGTCTAAAATTCAGAATACTGTGCAACAAGCGTCAGTGACGGTGCATATTATAGACGAGTAAATACATAATATGTAATACTTTCATAATTAAGTGTATATGCTTGAATTTCTATAAAAGGTCGCATGTAAAACCTATAAGTTCGACACGAGAGTTATGACTTGCTTTAAGTATTCATAAAAGTAGACAGATAAACTTGCAAAATATGGTGTGTCGACATAGCTAGTATGGGCCGATGGAATTTCTGTTTGTCTCCATATAGGGACTGTTGATAAATTGTTGATAGTCGTCGGTCATAAAACTGATTAACTATTTGCGTGATTTGCATAAGATCGTATGATTAAACGACTCCACGGGAGGACGACGAGACTCGCTAAAGAATGTTGCCTATTTAATGTATCCTCTATAATGAGCGTTTAAGATTTAATGTCTACCGTAAAATGTGCGATCCTAATCTGCCGGGTGATAGAACGAAAGCGATTTTTTACCGCTATCCGACTTAAAAATGTCTAATAAAAATTAAATTTGTTATTTACTGTCGCGCACATTAATGGCGATGTAAATTCTTTTATTGGACGGTTAAGATAATCATCTTAGACGCGACACCACGCCATGATGAATGTGTCTGCTGTTGTCTAGATTCTAATATCCGGCGCGGTATAATTCGCGAGTCTACTTTTTGCTTAAAGAACACATTTGTTATTCAGTTCTCGCTTAATCTCTGTATTGAAAGTGAGAGGTTTGATTCGTTTTTGCTTTAACGCCCGCCGTCGCGTTGTTTTCAATCGATAAGTTTTAAATAGTTGAAATTATACCAAGAATGGTTAAAATTCTCCTTGTACGAATACGGAGGCCGCCAGAGGCGAACGGGCACAAATCCTTGATTTTGAATAAATTGTTGGCGACTCGTGGTTTTAAGCGTGGGCGAAATACGCGGCCGGAACAATTTGGACGATAACAGAACTTTTTGCGTTCTAATATACACCTTAGTCCGACGAAATAGAAGACTGTTTGAATTGTTGAAGCTGTAAAGCTATGTTGGTAAGCAAAGTGATCGTAAGCGCTGTGGTATGCCAACCACCTGTATACTTAACGACGATAAAGAGTTGACAGAATATGGCCGTGTTACTTGAGCTCCGATTTACGTCAAAAGTGGGCCCGAACGGTTTTACAAAATACGTCGTTTGTGATTGAATAAACTCGTAAAACCTAATCATGCTACCAGAAACTCGTTTTTAAATGGATCTAGAAATCGATTGACGAAGGGACATTGATTATGGATTACTAATGATCCCAAGAGGTGGAATGGTAAAAGTATGACTTATACTGACAAATCTAAGGCACATATAACACTGTTACACATTTTTGATTAGGCGCAATGTAGTCCACCCATATCGCACTTGACTGTATCTGGAATTTTAACTCAATCTTAAACAACAACTTTTCCATCTCGCTTACTGTAGATCAAATGCAATTATTTTAGAAAAAAAAATACATAACATGAAACCTCGCAGACAACGCCCCCGCTCAACCGAGCTATTAAAGAGAATAAATCGCTGCAAATGGTGAGCATTTTTCAAGTCGCATTCGAGTTGGCCATTCACAAAACAATGGGACGAAGAATTTTGCGAAGCGACGTTCGCAGAAGGGCGTCCCCCATTCATCGGCGGCGCATTGAGCTGGGCATGTTTAACCATACCATCCGGTCTGAACGTATCGCTCTAATAACACCTGTGAATGAAACAGTTTCAGTAATATCTATTGATAATGTCTAGCTTTCCATCACTAGCTAATTAGCTATGTAACTATCTTTAGTGGCGGCCTTGTTGTTTGTCGCCATAACTATATGTCGTACCTACGTGCAACTCGCTCTTAGTAATTGCCAACTTGAAACTGTTAGCTAAATAAATTCTAAAGTTGTCCAATTAACTCTGTTTTGCACTGTTCCCTTAAGCCGTTTGTTCTGTAGTTAACCTGTTAATTCTCTACACTACACGGAATCCATCCTCATAAAAATGCCTTTAGTGTATATGGTGGTATGATGGAGCGAGTTCGAGATGCTTTGCGGAATACTTGGGCATCATTATGGCGACATTATAAATACCACTAACTCTAATGATTCAACCACTTTAAACTTTACTTGAGTTTACACAAGAAAATTAATAGCACAGACAAACTAGTGTAATTTGTGCTCAGATAAATGCATTACTGAATTGGTTTCGGCAAACCGGTTTCAGAACTAAAGGGAGTGACTGCATCGTAATAACAATTATGAATTCCTAGATTATTACGATACCGCAAAGCGAGAGCAATTCGTCATTGTATCGAGACATTATTTAGACGGGGTTTCGTGTAGTAGCTGAGCGGAACGCGGTCGTGATAGCGCGATATTGTCGACGACCGGCGACGACGGCGTGACGAAGTCCGCTGGCATGCGTCGTGAATCAGAGGGAAACCTTATACAGGGTGTCCCTAAAACCAACTTTTATACGATCAGGGCTGATAGACCAGCTCATAAGAACCTAGATTAAGCAAATTTGACCTCAGTAAAAATCTCTTAGTTTTCGAGATATTGACGTTTTTGTAAAACTCGTGCTAAGTGATACCCTGACTCGGTGTTTTGAGTGTCATTGCTAAAATATCAAGTGTTTTACAAATCTGTTTTTTGCTATGTGTGGCTAAATAACTATGCTATTGAACGTATTTTCTATTTTTGCTAATTTATTCATGCTGTGGACACAGTACAATAACAAAAAAAAATTATTCGATTTTTTTCAAATTTCACCTCTGACTTCGAACTAGCGTGGTGAAAAAAAAATGTACCAACATAACCAGGCACTCAACGTAAAAAAATTGCGCATTTATTGTAGTTTCTAAAATGGTATAAAATTTACTAAACACTGTAATAATTTTTGAAATAATGATATTTTGTTACAAAATTAACTGTCTGCCGCCTTCATCTCATACGATCCGGTTGAACTAAGTTTGCACCTGGCGTGCTTGACATCACATACAAATTAGGTGCAAACTTCACGTAATCGTCAATATCTCGAAAACTAAGAAATTTTTATGAGGTCGATTTTACTCAGTCTCGTTTTTTATGAGCTGGTTTATCAGCCCTGTTCGCCATTTTGTAAAAGTCGCGAATTTTGATAGCCTGGATCAGTCTTTCGAATGTCATGACTTCAAATTTCAGTATTTTCTTAATCTGCTTTTTGTTAAACATTACTTAATAATTATGCTATCATACCTTTTCTGTTCGAAATTCAAATTCTGGTACGAAATTTAACCAATGGAATATTGTAGTATAACCTCCTTTTGAATTAAAATGGTATTATCTTAAAAACTACGGTGTCTAGTGTGTAAAATCTTACTATTTTAAACTACATATTTTTTTTTTATTTTAGCATGGTAAATTTGTTTTAAGTATTACGCGATTCAAATCCGAGGTCATATTTTGAATCACGTAAAATCTAATTTATTTTGATAAGGTATGATAGCATAATTATTAAGTAATGTTTAAAACAAAAAGCAGATTAAGAAAATACTGAAATTTGAAGTCATGACTTTCGAAAGACTGATCCAGGCTATCAAAATTCGCGACTTTTACAAAATGGCGAACAGGGCTGATAAACCAGCTCATAAAAAACGAGACTGAGTAAAATCGACCTCATAAAAATTTCTTAGTTTTCGAGATATTGACGATTACGTGAAGTTTGCACCTAATTTGTATGTGATGTCAAGCACGCCAGGTGCAAACTTAGTTCAACCGGATCGTATGAGATGAAGGCGGCAGACAGTTAATTTTGTAACAAAATATTATTATTTCAAAAATTATTACAGTGTTTAGTAAATTTTATACCATTTTAGAAACTACAATAAATGCGCAATTTTTTTACGTTGAGTGCCTGGTTATGTTGGTACATTTTTTTTCACCACGCTAGTTCGAAGTCAGAGGTGAAATTTGAAAAAAATCGAATAATTTTTTTTTGTTATTGTACTGTGTCCACAGCATGAATAAATTAGCAAAAATAGAAAATACGTTCAATAGCATTGTTATTTGGCCACACATAGCAAAAAACAGATTTGTAAAATACTTGATATTTTAGCAATGACACTCAAAACACCGAGTCAGGGTATCACTTAGCACGAGTTTTACAAAAACGTCAATATCTCGAAAACTAAGAGATTTTTACTGAGGTCAAATTTGCTTAATCTAGGTTCTTATGAGCTGGTCTATCAGTCCTGATCGTATAAAAGTTGGTTTTAGGGACACCCTGTATATTCAGTGTTTATGCAATGTTATACGATGCCCGTCCCTCCGTCACTTTTGCAGACGCCGTGCAACGTTTGAACAGGTCAAACGACTTCCGAATGCGCAGGTTTAGATATAGTTTTTATGCTCGTTTCGATGACCCGTCGAGATCTAGACTAGTTCGCTAGAAAGTCAAGGTTTATCTTAACATATCAAGTTTAAAACTTACGCAAGCGCTTTAAACGCAGTATTAAAGTTTTAATAAGGTAGTAAATGTAAGTAACATCTTAAAATTGAAGTGACGGCTGATGCAAGTCTGAATGATACAAGAACTTAAAATAAATTCACAACAGCTGCTGTCATTTTGCGTCCGTGTTCTTGACTCTTCGTGCATTAAGGTTATTAAAAGATGTTTGCACTTAAAGTAATAAATGCCTAAAAGGCGTTCTGTATCGATAATGTTGATGATAAACGACTGCTTGGCCTCAACTTTGTAACGCTTAAGACGAGAATAATTAATGGTTAGTTGTAATCGTTTGGAATTCCTGAGCATTCGACGAATATGATATGAGGGACACATGAATACATGCAGCAAGACGACGCTGAGAGCGGGGTATGGGCGTTGCGCTTCTCTGGCTTGACACAACACACTTTACACTAAAGGCGTTGGAATGTCATTTGTCAATGATCGAATAACGTGTGACGTCAAGGCGACACATTAGCTCCCCGTCCGCATACCATCACACCATTATCGTAATTTCAACCACTTTTAGAGATTGCTGCGGCAATTTGGGGAATAAACTGGGTGATAGGTCATGACGTTATACGTAAAAAATGTTTATGTATGCGGTTGCCGCTTTAATGCATGGTTCGGTTCAGATACGAAATTTTATATTCATGGATTGGATCATCCGGTCGGCATGCTTCGACGAGCTCAATGCAAGTTGTGTTTAATTTGATTAAAACCGCGCTGTAGCAATGTGTCAGCGATTTGGAATGCGAGAGGAAATCGCGTTGACCCCTAACGCTTCCTTTTTTGGACATCGGAAAGTATGCAATCATCCTGTCCGTGAGTTCGGCGTTTAAACGTCCGAGAATACAAATACACGCTGTAAATAAGCCTATGACATCATAGTCGAATTATTTCTATTGAAGAACAGGTTATTCACCTAGCATTATCCTTAGCGTCTACTGACACAGTTTCGTGATGGATTATCTCGCGGTCGACTAAAATCTAACTGGGGCATTGCCCTCTGGAAGTAAAGGAATAAAAAAGTAGAGTTTGTTCCGAAGCTCAAGGGAATGTGCATTAAACGGGCCATCCGGATTAAAATATTTTCCTGGCGGTATATATAGAGCTGTGTGTCTGTCGGTGCGAGTGTGAGACAGCGTGGCACCGGGCCGAACGAACGATATCCCGCCCTTCAGAGCTAATTCATCACATTTTTGGAATTCTAAAAACATTATACGGTACATATTGATAGTTCAACCCTACATCTTAATTTGTCGAGTTTCTTGCGGTGTTTGTTCTCACTGAGTTCATTATTCAAAGCGCTCTGGGAGAATCAGGCATTTACAAAATCAATAAATTACTTTAATAAATACCATTTTCTTAGAAGCATTTGAGTGTGCGATTTCTATTTAAGCGTGTCTCTAGTTTTATAGTGTCTTAATCCAACCAATCGATATACGTAAACACTTTATTGTAAAAACTGAGACTAGTTACCCCAAGGTAGGGTTATTTCTTCTTCATCGTTCCTTCATTACTGAGGATCGCGACTTATTGTTAGTCTCCAAAGGGTGCGGTCATGGGCCGTAAGGTAGGGTTACAAGGTTACAAAATAATGGTATATGTATGTACAAAGGCGAACTTATTCCTTTAAGGAATCTCTTCGAGTTAACTTTTGAGCAGTTGAGTGACGAGACAAGAGAGGTGATAGACAAACCGATGTTGTAAGACTGTAAGCAATATAATAGGATTTATAAAGTCGTATATATTCTGAACAGAATGCAAGAAGCCATAAAACCATTTGTCGATCAATGCACTCCATTGTTACTTAGCAATTGGATATCATAGACATTTTCTAGTACATTCCTTGGATGTCTATTATTAGCACGTTTAGTATCTAGACTAAACAGTTAATGTTGAAATCTGAATTATAAAACCATACTTAATTAGTACCTACACACATGACATTTTGTTAAAGATAACCATTGATATGTTATTCAGGTTTGTGCCCTAAAATATTTAAAATATATACTTTACAGTTATAAAATTATAAATGTGCCAGTTGTAAACTCCTATCTTAATGTGCATGTTTATATTTGATAGATAAGATAGGTTTCATGTGCATAGACAAGAACTAGAATCTTTAAAGGTTCATGTAAACCCGTAGAGAGAATTCTATGTTTTCCCATAGATATGTGAGTGAATTAATTGGTGCTCTAAAGCAGGCTAGAAGCTGTTAATGAATGTGGTATATTAATGTTCCTATATCGTAGTAGGTAATGTTATAAATGTGAAAGTTTGTGAAGATGTTAGGAAGTTTAAAGGTTGTTGTTGGAATGTTTGGTACTAAATAACGCGGTAATAGTTGAATGGATTGATATGAAATTTGGCATGCAAGTAGACCAAATCCTGGATGATAACGTAGGATACTTTATATCCCGGTAGTTCTGGGATACTGAGGTATGGGAATAACAGAAGCGAAGTCGCGTGTAGTTATTACTAATAGTACAATAAATAAATAAATATTAGGGAACAATCTTACACAAATCGAACTAGCCCCATAGTAAGCTCAATAAGGCTTGTGTTATGGATACTAGACGACGATATACAGGGTGATTGATAATTCGACCTATACCTTGAAGGGGGTTATACTAGAGCTCATTTGCAATAAATTTAGCCCAGTAAACTAGGGGTCTAAATTTGATAGTTATCAAGTTATTTAAGTTTTACGTTTTTTTAGAAAAAACCCGCCTTTCGGACTAAAAGTGATAATTATGAAAAAAGTACTTCCATTTGGCTGGTATAAACTTTGTTTTCTAAAAGCCAATGAACCAATGACTACTTCAAATAAAAATCTGTGTCAAAATTTCAGAATTATCTTAGAAATAAACGGTCATAAAAACCAAAGTCATAATTTTTTTTTCGATTTTGTTACAACTGATGAGAATTACTTGAAAAAAATGTACGGCACTTGATGTAAAAACTACAGAAATAAGTTCCTCAATTAATAAGCTTTCCAAAAAAGTACAAATGTTGTCAACTTTTTCAAAAATCTTGAAAATAATAATAATAATTCCAGAGCAGGTAGCGGTTTCGCAAAAGGCGTACCTGGCCCGGAGCCGCGTTGTTTGTGTCACCTTTATTTTTCTGAGAGCTTCAATTGACCTGCCTCGGTATCTTATCTTATCTAATTAGGGGTGAGATCTGGGTACATTGCGTTCGGTTCGTGTTCGGGCATGTTCGTGACTAACCGAGGTTTAATTATCTTCATTCAGTAAGTGATCAATCAATTACTTTTGACCTTCTTTCCAACTCGGACGTACTAATTTCTTAAAAAAAATGGCTGCTTATCAAAATGAAGAATACGCGGATATCCTGTACTGTTACGGGTTTTGTGATGGCGGCTCCGCTGCGGCTCGCAGAGAATATCAACGACGCTTCCCCAACCGCCGTTTACCTGATGTAAGTGTGTTTGGTGCGACGTATCGACGTATTCGAGAAACTGGATCGGTTCAACGTCGTCAAGCTGATGCTGGAAGACCTCCAGTCCATGATCCGGTTGAAGAGGAACAAATCCTGGAGTGTTTCCGCGCGGATGGCACTACATCAACAAGGATTGTGGCTAACCAGCTTGGGATAACTCAGTGGAAGGTTTGGTTCACATTACATTCAGCACGGCAGTATCCATACCACTACACTCCAGTACACGCTATCGAGGAGGGAGATCCTGCAAGAAGAATCGATTTCTGCAGATTTTTGTTGAATGCTGACATCGAAGACCCGGAGTACCTGAAGAACATTTTGTGGACAGATGAGTCCAACTTCGACCGCGACGGAATAACTAACTACCACAATCTGCATTTTTGGGCCCCCAAACATCAAAACCCACGGAGGTCCAGAGAAGGAGCTCACCAGCACAGATTCTCACTAAATGTCTGGATGGGTATTGTGCACGACAATTTGATCGGGCCATTCTTTCTGCCGGCACGATTAACCGGTGACGCGTACGAGAACTTTTTGAGGGACGAACTACCTATGCTGCTGGAGGATGTGCCGCTTGCCAGAAGGATAGCCATGGTGTATCAACACGATGGCTGCCCAGCTCACTATTATCTGCGTGTGCGACATTGGTTGGATGTGAATTATCCAGAAAAATGGATTGGTCGAGGTGGTCCGATCCCTTGGCCAGCGAGAAGTCCCGACTTAACTCCATGCGACTTCTACATTTGGGGTCACATGAAGGCATTAGTCTACGACAGGCCAATTCGTGATGTAGAAGATTTACGAGAAAAAATTGTAGCAGCTGCCCAAACTATTAAAGAAAGTCTGTCGACGCGGGTTACAGTCAGTGAAGTACGTACAAGACTTCGTGCTTGCATTCGCAACCGAGGCAGGCAATTCGAACAAGATTTGTAGTTGTAATTGTAATTTATTTTAATTATTTATTTATCGTATGGCGAAACATTACCCTGCGTGCTTCTTTTTGTGTTTAGTAATAATTTAATTATTTTAAAATAAAATTTTATTTAGAAACTGGTTATTTTACTGCTTTTGCAATCTTATTCCTACCAACAAGCATTTGATGTAAATAAATTAATATCGTGCTTTCTGCATGAAGAAACACAAAGTAAGCAGACTGGCTTCAGGTCCGGTATGCTTATTTCTGTCAGTCATTAGGTATCATTATTACTTTCAATAATTAACTAATTGGTCACCTCATTACTGAAAAAAATAATTAAGCCTCGGTTAGTTAGTTAATGATTTGTAAAATAATTAGTTAACAACGATACGTCCAATTGGAAAGACGGTTGACAGTAATTGATTGATTACTTATTGAATGAAGATAATTTAGCCTCGGTTAGTTCGTTGGATTATACGAGGTTCATGCTATTATTCTTTGTTTTGATAAACAATAATTCATTTCATTTGTAAAATAAATAAGTTAACAACGATACGTCTGAATTGGAAAGAAGGTCGAAGGCAGATAATTGATCACTTACTGAATGAAGATAATTAAACCTCGGTTAGTCACGAACATGCCTGAACGCAATCTACCCTGATCTCACCCCTAATAAGGTAAGATAAGATACCGAGGCAGGTCAATTGAAGCCCTCAGAAAAATAAAGGTGACACAAACAACGCGGCTCCGGGCCAGGTACGCCTTTTGCGAAACCGCTACCTGCTCTGGAATTATTATTATTATTTTCAAGATTTTTGAAAAAGTTGCCAACATTTGTACTTTTTTGGAAAGCTTATTAATTGAGAAACTTATTTCTGTAGTTTTTACATCAAGTGCCGTACATTTTTTTCAAGTAATTCTCATCAGTTGTAACAAAATCGAAAAAAAAAATTATGACTTTGGTTTTCATGACCGTTTATTTCTAAGATAATTCTGAAATGTTGACACAAATTTTTATTTGAAGTAGTCATTGGTTCATTGGCTTTTAGAAAACAAAGTTTATACCAGCCAAATGGAAGTACTTTTTTCATAATTATCATTTTTAGTCCGAAAAGCGGGCTTTTTCTAAAAAAACGTAAAACTCAAATAACTTGATAACCATCAAATTTAGACCCCTAGTTTACTGAGCTAAATTTATTGCAAATGAGCTCTAGTATAACCCCTTTCAAAGTATAGGTCGAATTATCAATCACCCTGTATTTATAGAGATCGAATTGATTGTGTAGTGCACCTTCCAAGAGTTATCCAGTGAAGATTGAGTGCCATCAGTTAATCTGATGATAAATATCGTTGATCAAGTGGGGTAAGGGATTGGCAAAGCAATGTCCCTTGCGCCAATTGAACCTAGTTTCGACGATATGACGAGAGATGATGTGATAGTAAAAGCCTTACAAACCACGACAAGAAGCGCGGTCCGAACGCGAACCTTCGCGTCTATTTACGGGCGGCCGACAGTACGTTGGCCTTCTGCCGTGCTATTTTACAATGAGACCCGATGCGATGACATATCGAACACAAATGCTTGCGAATTTAATCGATGGAGCTAGTTTTAGACACATTCGATTACGAGCAAACAAGGGGCAGTTGTATTTAGCCATGTGTTCGATGGGTTTTCCCTATACTCCCATCGTTCTTTAACACCTTGAAGTCATTTTTACAATCATGTGTCTATTTAGGTTAGGATTTATTTCATTTCATGTTTCTAGTCCCATTCTTTCAGTCATTTGTGAATTTTATTAAAAAATGTTATGCCATCTATCTATGATCCTTTTATTGGATTCGATTCTGTATCCATTTGTAAACTTGCAAATTTTCCGTTGAAAATAGAAAGCTAGCTTAAAACTAATGACTGCTTCAACACAACCCTATAAAGGCATAGCATTAGCAACATTAATTTACTACGATGTGTTATGAGCTCTTAGCTCGTCATTTGCTATCTCACATTATCACCTGTTATTCTTCTCTTCTTTAAAAGCGACTAATTAAAAGTTTAATTCCGAAGCCTCAAATTTTGACACCTATCCCATTTGACACTGCGGCTACAGTACCCCTGTCTGCGTAATCTCTATCGGTGTGCGCCCGCGCAAGGGATTCCGTGACACGGGTCACAGTTTCTCAGAATTCTACTCGCCTTGACGTCCCGCTGACGAGACAGGTTTTGCCGTTCCACAACGCAACGTTGTAACTATACCTGTCTTGCTTTTTCTTACTCACCTACCAGTGCTTTCTTACTCTAGCTTTGGATGCACGCACGCGCCCTCTATGCCTCGATAAGACTGATCGTGTTTTGAAATAGACGCCGAGCGTTCGGTAGCCGAGAAGGAGTCAAAAACCCATTGAAGTAGTCAAGGGATTGTAATTTGCTGGAGTGAATTATGTAGCCGAGGCGGAGTGAAATTTACAACATAGGTGAGGGAACCAGTTTGCTGATTTTCTATCTTTAGTAGACTATTGAGGAATGGAGTCGGATAATTCATGTTCAATTCTCATTAGTGTGTTAGCGTTGCACTTAACCTTGTACCTACCAGTGGCGTGGCGTTAAAGGTATCCTTTGGCAAGCTGCTGGAGATTTGCCGTACATTTACATTTACATTAGAGCTGTAGAATAAGGTGCTCAAATGCCTGATATTAGGCAAGCCGGTAGGAAGGAATCGAGTTCTTTGGACGCCACGCCACTGGTACCTACTTGACCTATCCGGAATTCAAAGAGATGTGACGATGTGACATACTTTAGTTTTATCTAACATTTCGTCTTGAATTTTGCCAGTTTCAATTTTAAATTAATGAGGTACCTAAGCTTGGACATCCACGGATCACCATACAAATTTTCAAAATTTTGACAGTCCATATTTCATTATGGTAACTGCATGTGGTCTGTTCTGTAAGTGGATACTTGTGTCCAGTAGTTCTAATATTATATTACTATGCCTACAAAGTGGCTGCACTCAAAAACAAATGCTTAATGTGCTATTATGAATGTCTGATTTAATTTGACAAGTTCCAGTAATAAAAGCGATGAATCCAAACAGCATTACTGAGTAGTAAAACAGTTATTGAGCATTCTTGGCTCAAATTGATACCACGCAATCGTGGAAACCGTCAATTTTGAACACCAACTGGACACGAAAGCCAATTAGTCGGGGAAGCTTATTTAATAACCAACTACCGTATAAACGCCGTATTAAAGAGAACCGTTAAGTGTGTGCTCAGGTTTTGACGATTTCGTCACAATCGGAAAAGCTCCAATGGAACCGCTTTTTTGTGAAGTGGGCTGTATGAGTCATGGCGAAACTGGTAGTGAAGTGGAGCGGCAGGATTCTGGGATCGAGACGGAAACCATAACATTTTCGACAGCTGTACGTCATATGATCTATTTGGAAGCGTAGGTAGCTGAGTATAGTATGACTACGAGTAATAAGATTGCAGATTAGTTGAATAATATGATTACTTCCATGCAACACTTCCTTTCAATGAAAGTAGCTGAAAGAAAATAATCAAATGTAGCTGTTCCTTTACAGAGTTTATGTTGAAGCTGTAAGTAGTTTTAAGACCTTACTTACCTTATAACATGAAATGCAATAAAGAATCTGGATTTCTAAAGATTTCTATTAACTTCCCTTAAATTGTATGAGCCAAATTCTTACCTCACTAGTAGGAAGCCAGGAAATTACAGTCCATTGTCTCGAATTTCTGTTCTGCGAGCCATTTGTAGGATACCCCTGATGTCATTAGGGTTACGTCGGTGAGATGCAATAACCGGACCTGCCAAGTTCGGAATCTTGGTCAAAGCGTACCCCAAAAGAAACGGGAAAAAGCGCTGGGAGATGATAAAGATCTCTAAGCTCTTAGAATTTAAACGTAATGTCTAATCCAATTGGAATTCCTTACTAGTCACTAACCAAACCACGAAAGCTGCCTATTTGTTCTCTTTACCTCTGACCAATATGTACAACACATGTTAAATTCAAGTTAATATCTTAAACAAATGCTGCATAGTTGCATAGCGACTTTCCAAAAGGTCTTAAGTTCAGAGCAGTTTCAATGAAGTTGGTATTTTCTTACAATAGTACAACAAAGCTTTTGACATTACAACCGGCGCCAACACACCACGCCTTCGTTTTACTTGCGAGGTAGGGTTGCGTATTACAAGATTTGTAACTTAGCAACTTTTTTTTTATAGGGTTCTCAACTTGGACAATAATTACTGCTGTAGAATTGTTTAAACCTTTTTCAATAGTCTGATTATTCACTGTTTTGTCGCACGTAATCCTGTCCAAATTTCTCGTCAAGTTCAAAAAGTTAGGTTTTAAGTGCCTGGTTATGCATGAATGAATTGATTATCCTGTTTGCTGAGTGAGGCTCGTCCCAAGTCAAGTCAATTTAATTCTTCCTTCCTTCTTACAATGACTGGCCGTGTTTTTATTTTTCATATCACCTCAAGTTATATGGCCGATGCTTGAGTAGGCTTTCTGGCCAGGGGAGAACGTGCACAAAGCCTTGCGATCAGGCTCATTCTTTATTTAACCGCCCGGAGTATACTATTTTGCACTTCCACTATGTTCGCTTCGTTCTCGGATACATATTTTAGAGTGTCTCTCTTTCTATTCTTGCGAAGTATGTATTTAAGAAAGTCATTCTAAATCCTCTCGGGTCGCTGTTCAGACATCTTCTAAGTTCCCTTTACAGAAACTCGCAGAGCATGATAATTTGTGCGATTTTCTGGTACATTTATTTATTAAAATTTATTACCTTTATCGTATCAGTATTGTAGCACCCCGTAGGCACCAGCCATCATTAATTATCCGGCTGTACAGCGGTGCATTTATCTGCATAGCTACAGCGAAACCAGAAACTTGCACCTGTTCCGATCCGAATACCATTATAGTATCTACTATGTTGCATTGCGATTCGGGTTTAGCGTTCTATTTCAATGAGAAAATGTTCGTTAATGGAACAAGTGCGGAAATATTGTTATTATTCGCGAATGCATATAGTTGACGTGATGGTTGTTTTTTACCCGACTGCGGCGAAGCCCAAAGGAGGGTAATGTGTTTGACCTGTATGTATGTATGTCCGTTCCTGTGTCCACTCGTAACTACTCAACGGCACAACCGATTTTGATAAATGATACATCATTGGATTCGTCTTGATGGCGCGAGTGTCACTGGGTATGAATTTCGTTAAAATTAACAAAATGGCGGATTTTATGCACTTTTAAAGTGCACCGCGGTCGGGTTTTTTTTAGTAAAAATATTTAGTTATTTACCCTGATACTTACTGACACGACACGAATTCCCCAATCAATTATGTATATGCATTTCGTCTGTCCATCCGCCAAGCGACAGGTTTTGCAACTTACAACGCGTCACATTGTGTCACCCGAGTAAACGAAGGGCTTTCCGTATCGCATCATAAGACAGGCAGTGTCATCGCTAAAACCTACCGGAAAACCGCGAAAATCTTTTCAGACGTAGATACGTCCATACAATGAAGCAAGGGTTTTTGCCCAATTGTCTCACGTCAAGTATCAAGGATTTGATCTCGGGTACTCAATTGCTTTAAAAACAATTTAGGATATAGCGAGGAAGTGCCGTCGTCAAATAAGGATGATAGCTTCGTACCTTCAACAGTGGGGCTAGAAGGGACAGAGTAATTACGAAGGGAAGATAGGTAAGGAATCTGAATGGGCTTCAGACTAGGCATCAGAACAGAGGCGAAAAACATGGGAAATTATCTTACTAAATTTCCTGCCACAGGCACCTGCACTGACAAATGCCATTGGGAATTATGATGAAGAGTAAAAGAGCGTTGAAATTACCCACACGCTCGTAATCTCACAAGCTTCAATGTATTCCAATGTTTGAATAAAACAAAAAGACCGGACACGTGCGAGTCGGACTCAGTACAATACAAATACTTTAAATAAATACTACCTATATTTTTTAGAATTTAATTACAAATGCATAGTTTTCAGATTTTTGCCTTTTAGTATAAGACGGTATTACTTGCCAAATTTCATAGTTCTAGGCATCTAGGTTCTATAGCCATATCTTTTTTTTTTACGTTAACTTGGAAGTATGATTTTGCACAGCTTAAAGGGACCATAGATCTGAGTAACTCGATACTTCTACGCGTTCCCGAGATAAAGGGTAGAGACAGACGGACAACAAAGTGATCTTATAAGGGTTCCGTTTTTCCTTTTGAGGTACGGAACTCTAAAAATTAACGAATTCACAAACACGATTCAAATTAGGTAGTAGGACGAGCTCCAAAACAAAATAACTAGTAAAATGATCAGGTTCAAGATTCCAAATAAGTGGTAGCTTATTATTTTGAGTTAATGATAGTACTAGGTCGTTTTTAATCTTGGGTATCGTGGGAAGAATCGGTTAAAGCTTTCTTTTTTAAGTCGTACACAAAATTAAATTTGATTTTGGCTGCGTTTACGGATCTCGCTGTTGTAATAAGTTGATGTGGATTTGAACTATTCATTATTTTCTTGTATGGTTGAGTGAATAAGTTATTAAATTTCGTTTGACTTGCCATTGATATACCATTCGAATTTTAGCTCGTTTTTTAATCGGGACAATTTTTTTTATATGAAAACTAGATTTATAGGAGGCTACAAATTCAGGCTAAGTAGGAGTACCTTTACTGATCATATCTGCGTCTGCGATTTCTAAAAAGGTTTTACTTGCACTCCATTCACATGCGTTAGGGGTTCTTACGCTTACTGTCAATTATTTATCAACTTATAGTTCTGTGCTAATGAATTCATCATCCCAGGTACACGAAGCCCCAGAGCTTCGCGGACTGCATCGGCAATGAGCTGCCTCTGGGCTGGGAGGAGGCCTACGACCCTCAGATCGGGCCATACTACATCAACCACGTCAGTCGTGAGTATCATACTTATTATTTCTGTCGTTCTTATGCAAAGGTTCCACTTACTGTCAATAAGGTCTTAGTAATAGGCGTCTGCTATGAGATGCAATTCATCCACCTTATTGTCAATCAATAAAGTGGTATCTTTTGCCTGAAAACGTATTTTGTAAATTTTCGTTTGATTGCGTTGGGCTCCTTGAAGGGAACCTCCTTGATTCATAAAGACGACTCTCTGGCGATTTGCGAGTGAGTTGCGAGCGTGTTTTGATATAGATTTCAATCGCGGCGACAAATTTTGTATGAAAACGCGCTCGCACATCGCCAGTGTGATAAGGCTTTAAGAATCCTGTAGGCTTATGATGCTACGCTTTGTTGCGCGATAAATAAATCATAAAGCATCCTTCACGTTTTGACAAATAGTGTGTGAGAGTGACGGATGCTTATGCCTTCAAACCTTCAAGAAAAGAACGTACTCCCGCCTGAAAGGTCGGCAACGCACTTGTGACTCTTCTGGTGTTGCAGGTGTCTATGGGCGACGGTGATTGCTTACCATCAGGCGACCCGTCTGCTCGTTTGCCCCCTATTTCATGAAAAAAATATCATTTGTTTATCGCGCGACAACGCGTAGCATCATAAGCCATCATAAGTGTTCTAAACCGTTCTTGCATTTAGTAAATTTATAAACGACCTTAAATCCGGAGAGATTAGAGAATATCGTGTCATTCATTAGCTGATTAACGTTTCTGCTAGAAACTTTTACTAGCTTATCACTATTTTGACCTTACTTTGATATTATGAATCGGAAATTAAAAACAATAGTTGGAGTCTCGTCCAACTGAATGAAAAAGTCGATCCAACTGTTGGACCGACTTTTTCATGAAGCGACTTTATCTTGTTTTGTACCGGTTGCCAAATTGTCATGTTTTTCATCTGGACTGGCTGGTTTTATAAAGCCTAATTCAGAATATTCTGATGTGCCCATCAATAGCACATCTTAAAGCAATCCCACGTCGATACCCAATAAGACAACACCCACGGCAGTACTTATCTCCATTTCATCCAGGCAAGTTTGTGTAAATTGCGTATTATCACAAGCTAATATTTCATAACTTCACAAAGAAATTGTTTATGTCACTTGGACTTATTTATGATTCTGATTATTTACTGTGGCAGTTGAAAAATCGCCATCGCGGGGGACTGGATAGGTCTCTTGCTTTAGTTACTCTTATGAATTATGGAACGAGTCGATTCATGTCTAGAGTCGGGTAGCAAGAACCCCGAGGAACCCTTCTAAGGTACGATCGTAAAGTGTGAAGAAAAGACAGTTTTAAGGGAATTTGTACGGCGGGGAAAACGAGTTGGCGACATAAATTGTTGCGGTAACTTTTTAGTCAATTCCCTTGAAATCTAGAGACAAAGTATTAAGACAGTTTGGAGTGCATGATACCTATTGCAGGTCGAGGCGCAGACGGCTGTAATGCGATCCCTACTGAAGCATTCTTCTTCTTCTTCTTCTTCGGCGTCACACTCTTGGCAGAGTGGTCGTGGCCGTCACGTCGTGGTTAGTTGCCTGTTTTACAATGCGACGCCACTCCTCGCGGATTGCTGCTCTCCGTGTGCATTCGTGTAACGGGCCGTCGACAGCTTTTTTAATCTGATCTGTCCACCTCATCGGTGATCTGCCCCGCGGTCTAGTGCCTTCGACTTTGCCCTGCACTACTAGGCGTTCTATGGATTCACTTCCGCGCCGCGATACATGTCCAAAGAAAGTAAGGATACGAGCTTGTACCGTGGCAGACAGTCTCTGTTTGATGCCTAGCTCTTGAAGAATGGATTCATTGGTCCGGAATTCCGACCACGACACACCGAGCATTCTTCTCCAGCACCACATCTCAAGAGCATCAATCTTTTTCTTCTCACTTTCTCGGATCGTCCAAGTCTCGGCTGCGTAGAGGAATATGGGGAATATGAGAGCTTTGACAAGTCTGGTTTTGGTAGCTTTGGTGATATTTCGGTCCTTCCATATTTTCCTCAACTTATCCATAGATGATCTGGAAATGGCCATACGTCGCTTGATTTCTTCTATGGAGCCGCCACTGTTTGATATCAGCGCTCCCAGATAGATATATGACTGTACTACCTCGCAATTTGCTATTTGTGTGACCTCTGGCGAGTTGTTATTTGCACGATCAACAATCATCATCTTGGTCTTGCCACGATTTATTTTGAGACCAAAGTCAAGGCTTATACGTTCCATTTTTAGCAGGAGGTCCTCCATATGGTGAATACTAGTTGCGAAGAGTGTGGTATCATCCGCGTAGCGCAGGTTTGATATGGTTTTACCTCCAATGGTCACACCGTCAGTCCACCCTTCGAGAGTTATTCTCATGATCAGTTCTGTATAGGTGTTGAACAGTAACGGAGAAATTATACATCCCTGTCGGACTCCCGCACTGGGGTGAAAGTTGCTAGACAGGACTTCATCTGCTCTGACTGAGGCCGTCCCATTTTCGTAAAGGTGCCTAAGCAGTGCTACTAGGTGTTTTGGAGTCCCCATGTCTAAAAGCGTTGCCCAGAGTTTCGGCCACTTAACGGAATCGAAAGCTTTCGAGAAATCTACAAAACATATATATGTGGGTTTGTTGAATTCACGAGACTTCTCGACAATCTGACGAACGCTTAGGATCTGCTCACGGGTGCCTCTCCCCTTCACGAAGCCAGCCTGTTCAGGTGATATTTCTTTGGACAGGAAAGATTTCAAACGCTCATTTAAAATGTGCAGGAGTATTTTGCTCGCGTGCGATATCAGAGCGATAAGGCGATAGTTGTTGCAGGATTTGGTGGAGCCCTTCTTGTGTAACGGCACAAAAACTGTGTGTGCCCAGTCCTGTGGCCAATCACAGGTTCGCCAAATATTATTGCACAATGCGTGAAAAATCTGAACACCATACTCTCCGGATGCCTTTATGGTTTCTATTGGGATACAGTCTCTTCCTGTCGCTTTACCGCTTTTGAGGTGTTTTATGGCTGCTCTCACTTCGTCCTTCAGTATATCAGGCTCAATTTCATCAGGCTTCGTTGATGGGAAACACTGCGAATCTGGATCGTGAAACAAGGATTGGCAATACTCCTTCCAGGTTTCGGAGATAGCGTCCATTTCTGTGATAATTTGTCCACAAGCGTTTTCAATGGCCCAAGTCCTGGTCGTGAGAGATTTTGTAATGATCTTGATTTTCTGATGAAGGTCTCTAGATTCGTGCCTATCAGCGCATTCTTACGCATTCGTAAAACTTTGCTTGTAGTGCGTTCGTTCACGGCGCGGACGCACATATACACGCCGCGCGATGTAGGTACCTTTTGTAGGGAGAAAAAATACGGCTATCATACTGTACTAGAGGTCTGAGTGATGACCGACCAAAAGGTTGATTCTTTGACTTACGTACGATTCTTTTGCCTTTTATAACCGCATAATAATTTTTGGACCAAATAAATCCACTGACGAATTCACTAGCTCACATTTAAGTAAGCTAATAATCTTTAATTGCATTTAATAAATTGTTTTGACATTTAATGAATAAATTAAAACGTAAACTTCGATATACATATTTTACTTAAGGTCGACGAAAAATATTATAGAACTAGTTTTGTAATTGGTACCGTTTAAATTTTTCTACACAAAAACAATATTAAATATACTGGAATAGTTGTTATGGCGGGAAATACATATTTAATAACCGAAACTGGTTATTTCAATACAAATCTTTTTCAAGGTAACTAATAGAAATAGGTAGTGATATCCAAAGAAATGTACCTATGGGAGGGTGAGGTATAATGATCCCCTTAAAGGAAAAACTTTTTTCATCACACTTGCTTGAAAATGGTGCATTACACGTAGGTTTTGCGGGCCGTAAATGTGCTATTACGCCCTAGGGCGTAATGGTTTTCTTTTTAAATTTGAAACGCTGGTTCTGTTTTACTCTTATTTGTCATGTTCAAAGGAAACGCCAACTTACTTTTTTAACTTTTATCACTGAAATATTTATTTAAAGAGAACTGGTATTGCAAATACATGTAAACACATATTTTTGTAACATTAATTAAATGTTTCAATAGTGTATTTCAGTATTTTGCAATTATAAAATCGACCGTTTTAGGTCTGTACCTACCGCTATGGTTTCCGAACGTTGCGCATTGTCTATGGATATGTCACTAATGTCACTGTCAGTTTTACAATTTTATTTAGGTTAAGTAAGGTTAATTTTAATTAGATTTCCTCACAAGTGTGATGAAAAACATTGTGTGTGCCACGGGCGGTAAAGGAATTACAAACTCGTGTCATTAAAGCCCTCGGCTTCGCCTCGGCCTTGTAACAAACACTCGTTTGTAATTCCTTACCTACCGCCCTTGATACACAATGTACTAATCTGTGGCCAAAGTTGAAGCGATAAACGCAATATTTCAATTGTTGAGAGTAGTGAATTTACTTATCTTTGTAACTGCATATTTATTTTGCATGATATGTAGGTAGTTTTTTTGTATTAGAGGTTTTTGTAAAAGTTTAGTAAGGGATCATTTTATACACACCTGTGTATAAAATGATCCCTCTACTAAACTTAGGGTAGGGGTAAAACGATCCCAGGGATCATTTTATACCCTAAGTTATTTAGCATCTGTGAAACAAAACACCCAGCTGTTTATTGTAGTCATATGTATTGTTCATAACAATAAAAGTATGTGAGCGAGTTATACATAACTCTTGTAGTCTTTTAGTTAGTAGGGATCATTTTACTCCAAGCACCAAATTCCAAGATATCGATCAAAATATGACCTTCAAATGCCACGTGCGGTATTCAAACATTGCTTAAATATAGCCAATTGCTATTAAAACCCGCCAATAAAACAACATTTCAATAAACATGAACATGAAAATGTAGTGAAATTTCAAAAACAGGGTTACCTTAGATCAGAGCCGTACTTTTTAGGGTTCCGTAGCCAAAATGGCTAAAAAGGAACCCTTATAGTTTCGTCATGTCCGTCCGTCCGTCCGTCCGTATGTCACAGGTATTTTACTCAAAAACTACAAGACCTATACTGATGAAATTTGGAATATAGATGTCTTGTAGATGCCGCAACTAAGTTTGGTAGTTAAATAACAAAAATAAAAAAATCTAGGGGGGGCACTCCATACATGTAACAGAAGCTAAAAAAATTTTTTTTCACAAAATGTCAACGTGTGGTACATAGTTCGACAGCTCTTTTGAAAACATTTTAAGGTTCTTAAGTAATGTCTTTGATTAAAGGAATACCTTTGGAAATAATCGCTCCGAAAGTTGTGAAAATTGTGTCCCCCCCCCTCTATCTTCTAAACCGTGTGTCCGAAAAATATAAAAAAAAATTACAAAGATAACGCTCAATTAATACTTTCAACGAAAATTATTTTCAACAAGATCGGTTAACCGTTTTTGAGTTATTGCCGATAAACTGCGCTTCTCAACAAAAGGACGTAATTGCTATGAAGATACGCTCTTTTGTAGTTGTACTTTTTTTACATCGTATTTTTTACCTTATAGTTACGGCTATGGAACCCTACACTGAGCATGGTCCGACATGCTCTTGGCCAGTTATTAATTATTTTTCAATAAAATCATGCTAAGTGCTCATACCGCCATGACACTCGGAGAGGCAACTGGCAGGGGTGCGGTGCGGGGATGACGTTTGTTGCGTATTTGAATAGATGGCGTTAGTTGTCACTTGGCTGGGGATTATTTGACCCCATGGGATCGTTTTACCTCACTCTCCCCTATGTATGTAAACACATAAAGTGGTCAAATTAACCAGACCAGTAACTAGCTAGATTCTATAGCCGCCTCACCAGTTATCTATCGATACTTGACAACGTTACTCAATCCACCAGCATATATCACTGAAAAACCCTACTCTCCCAAGCTCAAACGAACAACTCTAACAAGCTATCCTATGATAGCTTATCGCGGGTGGTCCCGCGGTTGAAAAACCTCAGAAAATGGCGGAAAGCTCTCAGCTCTTATAAATAATGCATCGGAATTCGCGGCGTGCGAAAAGGTGCGTATCTGTAGGAATTCACAGGGTCAGCGTCAATCGCGTCTGTAATATAATCTGGCCCGTGAATAGTTCGTAATTGACAAATATGTCCGTGTCGCTTCGACTGACGGCCGCAGCGTGACGTGATCCTTGAGGAACCTACGATTTTATAATCTAGTCTAACGGGAATGTGGTAAGTAGGGTTTGCAGTACCGGGATATTTTAGTATGAGAGAACCGGGAATTCCCGGTATTGCCATACTAAAATTTCCCGGTACTGCAAACCCTAGTGGTAAGACAGGAATCTGATAAATTGAGAATCTGGTATTTTGGGCATTTTTATTATTGTCTAAGGTTTTATTAATTCACGAGACAAATTGTGTTAAAGACGAGATTAGTGGGTGGTTGTGAATGATTCCGCAGTGCACCGTTAGTGGTTGTTGCCGGTGCACTGTGGGATTGTGTGTGCGGTTCACATCGTAACTTGGTGTTTTGGATAATTAACGAGCACACTACACTACAATTATTTTGAAAAATATGGTATTAGGTTTTAGCCACTTTGAAATTTTATCTATGACAATATTTTGACTATGACAAGAGATTAATCTGGATTTGATTTCAGTATAATTATGTGTGCCAAAGCTTCCCAGTTTATCATTATTCAAGTGTCCCAATTTTCGCGGGGAGAACAGTCGAATCTCAATAATACCACTAAAAATTCCTAATTTCATGAAATAATATGGATATGGCCGCTGTGCGATTATTGTTTAGGATTTTTTAATGCATAATTCTTTTATCCAACTGGAATGTTAAAGTTAAATGACGTTAGTTGCACCGCCCACAAGCTATCTGCTTTGCCCTAAGGTTAACTGGTAGAGAATGTCCTATGGCATTAAGTTCGCCTTTTGTACGATAAGTTTTCTTTTGTGCAATAAAGTTTAAATAAAATAAATAAATAAATAAATGTTATATTAGTATTTGGTTTTCAGGGGAGGTTACCAATATTACATTGCAATCTACAGTTTGTGAATTATGTTTTCCCATAAAACATCCTAAAAGCTCACGTTTAAGTTATGAAAAAGTGTTTTATAAAAATCATACTTATGGAATACGATAGTATTATAACCATATGAAGTTATGGTATTAATTTCGGACCTCAAAAAATCTAAAATTGGCTGCATGTTTTTTATTGTTATGATATCTTTGCCAATCCTGTAGATCGTCGTAGATTATACTCTGTATTTTTAGGTATTTAAAAAAAGGTACCTAAGTAAACAAAAAACCACGTAACTCGGGTCGTTCTGCCACATCAAAGGATTTGTTAGGTGGCCTTCCCGAACTCATTAGTTCTTCGAAGTAAATTTTCCGTTCGCATTTTTCCCCGATCGGTAAAATCCCTATGCACCATAATATACTTTTCGTTTTTTAGTCAGCAAGTACACTTTCCGTTCGCATTGTTCCCCGATCGGTAATCTATACTTCTTATTATAACGTAATATAGGATATGTATAGCTCTCAAAGACCTTATTAATTAAACCTACCTTAAAGCCGCTACAGACTGACTGCATTCTAACCGAAACATGTATGGGAACTCCGACTGCACGTTTTCTATACAAAATGCAGTTGGGTTGTAGTCCGTCTGTATCGGCCCTTAACCTATTGGTACCTAAACTATTTTTACAAATATAAAGTGACTGCCCCTGGATATCGGTAAGTATATAGTGAAATAAATACCGGTCAAGTGCGAGTCGGACTCGCTCACCGAGGGTTCCGTACAAACTCGTAAGTAGATACGTGAATAGTTCAACAAAAACTGTATGGCCGTTAGCTTAGTAGGAGCAAATAAGTATGTGTACTATTTTTGAAAATTTCTAAAAAACGATGCAATTTAGGAAAACCGTTTTATTTTTCCTGTAATATTTAGGATAATATTAATAATTGGTAATTATTACAGATTTTTCTGTTCAGTAACTTCGAAGATAATAGGGGGGGAATGGTATTTTTTTGAACGTTTTTGGTCATAAATCAAAAAGTACAAAATTAAGAAAAAAAACAAAAATAGTTTTGGAATCTACAAATTAAGCCCTTTCATTTGATATCCCACTCGATATAATAGGTCTACTTTTGTTTTTCCACATCCCATTTCGGACCCCTTTAAAAAAAGTAAAAAAGGTATAAGATTTTTTTTCTATCCAATAGGCTCGAGTCAGCGACTTTTAACACTATTCCAAGTTTCAAGTCGATAGCATCAGTAGATCCTGAGATATCTTGCTGTGACAGACGGACAGACAGACAGACAGACAGACAGACAGACAGAGTCGCACCATAAGGGTTCCTTTTTTACCATTTTGGTACGGAACCCTAAAAAGACGATAGTAAAATATGCTCATAGAAAAAAAGGAAAGCGGTGAAATAAAGGATCAGAGAACTATAAGACTGTAAAAAAATCTTTCGGGGAAAAATGCGAACGGAAAATTTACTTCGAAGAACTAATGAGTTCGGGAAGGCCACCTAACAAATCAATCAAAGGATTAACGTTTTGTTTCTGTGGCACAATACCACTGGCTGATCGACCTGTGTCACGTGGTTTTTTTGTTTACCTTTTTTTAAATAAGTCTAAAAGTACAGAGTATAGGGCTTTAAATACTGGTATTTTTTTATAGCCAATACCGTGATATTGGTATGGCGTCCAGCCCTTGTTATTTCCGTTAGCTAACTGGCTAGCGATTATGCGAATATTTTAATATAATCCAGGCTTGTTGGGTAAATTGAACTTATTTACGGCGTTGTCGCGGCGCGGTGTTGCCATAAGTTAGCCGGACATGCGCAGGAGTTGCGTTTGCGTGCAGGGCCCTATACTGCCGTTTAGAGTCCAAAAGGCGTATCTGCATAGGTGTATGTTGGCGTATACGTATTTCTGAATCTAAAAGGATGTACATTGTAAAGCCAAAAGTTATGTTTACCGTTAAAAAGTGGGTATACTTGGTCCATGTTGCTACCTTTACAATGAAGGCGTTATAATTAATCATAACAAAGGGTTCCTTACGTTGTCGATGTGCAAGTAATCTAAGCCCTTTCTATGCATAGGTACTATCTACAGAAGTAGATTATAAGATTGTAAAAATGTATATGTGTATGTGCATGTTTGTACCTACCTACGTACAGTATACGAGGGTGTGTTTATTGTACCGATTGCAACAATTTTTGGTACAAATATAGCTGGATGTTTAAGAATGGCTGTTGGCAAATTTTTTTGCGACTCAAGCAAAGAACAAGAATATGACATTTTTATCATAGTGGAGTAATTTGGGAGTAACTTCTATTATATCCTCGACTGCAGATTCTATTGGCTTTAGGGCATTGATTATCCAGTTTTTTATGCCATTAAACCTACAACAACGATATCTAGACAGACGGCAGTGTGTCAGCCGAGTTTGCAAAGCATTATACGAATTCCGGGCCATATTTGAGTCAAGTCTATCATAAGGCTGCGTTTCCACCAGAGCTGTGCGAGGCAGCGGAGCGGTGTGCGAGGAAATCCACCAATCAACGTGCCTAGCCTCGCTCAGCGCGGCCCGGCATTGGTGGATTTTTTCCTGCGGCTGCCCCATATCAAAACCTAGTAAGTGCTCCAGAGCAAATTTTAAAAAGCGCGTAAAAACGTAAACATGAAAATGTTGTTACGCCCTTTTTAAAATTTGATCTGTAGCACTTACTAGGTTTTGATATGGGGCAGCCGAGCTCTGGTGGAAACGCAGCCTCAATTGCGGACCACGGTGTATGCGATTCGGGCTCGCACCACTAACATCTCACCCCAAATCGCACGATTACTTTGCCTAAAGTTAAGATTCTACCCGAGCAGCACACAAGCTGTGTAAGGGCCTATACAGCGCTTATAATGCTAAAACTGGAGTTGTAATAGTAAGTAAACCTCTTACACAGTGTGTTACTTGGATAAACCTCTGCATGCTCCTTAGACTGTTCATACAGGAGCCCCTATGAACTTAATTGCCAGATTCAACATATGTAAATACCCCCTTATGGTTGCCATGGTATGTACGCCTGTAGATCCTCGATAACTCTGCACCAATTTCAAAAAGACGTAACCGTCGCAGCTAGCTACCAAGCTCTGCCATTTTGTAAATAAACCCCATCGGCCATTACATTTAGTTATCGACTCTGCCTCGCTAATTATAGATTAAAATCGTAAATTGGGACGCAGGATACATTCATTTGAGGCTGCATACAAATTTCTTGTGGTAGGTCGTGGTTATCGCTTGTTAGTCGAGTTTAAGGGCGCATTACTTTGTTGTTTGTAGGCAAATGCTAATAGGTTAGTTCAGATCCATAGATGGCGCTGATATGTTGGAGTGAATTTCTGGAACGCGCTTTCAGCTTTCAAGCTTAAGGAAAACATACCGTAGATGAGATAATATATAATAAACGTCACTTGGATAAGGATATCTTAAATTTTTCCATCTTGGCGGTGACACTACAGTGTCCCCGGATTTCGAAGATAGTTAATGTTATGTGGAAATCTTTATTCCATCTTTCAACTGTTGTAAACCGAACATGTACAAGAAATCGGTCATATTATGTACTGTACTTATTTTCAGTTGCTATGTAATAACCTTAATGCTATGCATTTGAAATAAATATATGTAGTTTGACGAATCAATCACATCTCACCAAAGCAATCATTATCATCATTATTCTAATCCGAAAACCGTTACTGCTAAACATAGGTTCTCCCCCCTCAGACTTATTATGCGAATTTAAAACTGAAGTAGACCTTTAACCAAAAAATATCTTATTTTACTATCTTCCTTTTTTTCAAACGAGCGACTCTTATATTAATTTTTGTCTGTAAATACTATAACTTGGTTTGAATTTTTTTATGTAATTATTAATTTGATTTCATAGATCGCTCTAGGAGCCATCCCTCAAAAGTCCTCTTTTATCCTTCGCCGTAGTCGAGAAAAACGACAAAAACCTCTCGGTTTTCAAGTTATGAAGTGTCCAATTTCAGCAGGACGTGGTAAAATTAAATTTGACCTTACGTACCTCGCACTTTGTTGCCTCCTGCCAATGCCTTGCGAGTTATTTTACAGCCCCCGTATCTTGGTATGCGATCTTCCTACTATTTTCTGCATACGCCATGCGATATTTATGCCAGCTTCCTAGTTGAAAAAGGGTTTATGTGACGTATACTCCAATGAAGTTACGGTGTTTCAACTTATTAAGCTAGTGGGTTAATCCAAGGTGGATTTTGCGAAGGTAGTATAACTTGTGGAAAGTTGTGCATTGTACGGTTTGTCCAATAAATAGGTGCTGGGATGAAAGTTGCAAGTTTACTATAGGGGTACGTATGTGGCAGTGGCGTGGCGTAAAAGATATCCTTGGGCAAGCCGGTGCAGATTTGGTGTACATTTTTCTTAAGAGCTGTAGAATAAGGTGCTCAAATGCCAGATATTAGGCAAGCCGATAGGAATCGAATTATTTGGACGCCTCGCCACTGGTATGTGGTGACTGGCGAGGGACGTTTTTACGAGTAAGATGGAGCAAATTAGACATGCTTTTTCGCCATACGTCCAATTGTCTTAAAATAGGATATAATGTACTTTATCTGCTAAGAAAAATGCTTTTATGTCACACCTGGCCATAAAGTGGCAATAACCACTACGCAAGCGGTAAATCGCACTTCATGACCTGGGGAGACGTAAAATTTTGAACTTGCCACGGGCGGTAAAAAAGAAAGCCACAGATCGCATATTTACCCCGGCTCGGGCGTCAAATACCTGCGATCTGAGACATTATTTACTGTACCACCCTAGGTGAGTAATGTACTATTTCACATTCAAACGAACATGCTTTAAGTTAGTAATAAAATTCTTCACACTATTGTCATACATCACTTTATTTTGGCCCATCGCGTTTAGCGGTCAAATAAAGCGTAGGAAAATTCTTAGATTAATGTATAAATAGCCAAGCCTTCGCTAGTTAGATGTGATTAAAAGGAGGTTATATCACTGTGGTTTCTTCAACACATACGTCTTTTTAAATTTTAAGGCATTGACGTCATTTATGTTTACAAAAGAGTTGATGACTATTCCTCTGATATTTGCAGACAAACATTCCATATCAAGCCACGAAACCAAGTCAAAACTTAGCTGCCAGTAATTTGACTTCTTACAAACGTCTAATCGTTTCAGCGTTTGGACCGCTTGATTACTGGATCTGAGCACTAGGTACGGTGAAAACCTATTGACTGATACCACATATTCATGTAGATTATTAACATAAAGTACCGGTGATTTTTACTTATAAAAACATTGGTAACTCGGCACATACGAGTAGGTAGTACAAAAGTTGGCTTAGTTAAATAAAAACTACCACAAATTGCTAAAACGTGCGTGCATCTAATCTCGTAGAAACTCAGAGTAAAACATCAAAACTGTACAAATGTCAGCTAAATTGTTTATAGGTATTTATTTCCCTTTAGAACCAGCTAACTGATCCACTGGTCCAACCATGTCAAATCAAATCATTTATTTTTGCAAGTAGGGCTCAAGAGCAAGCTGGAAAATGACTATCTGGTGAGAAGCGACGGATGAAACGCACCAGTTTCTCTTTTCAAAACACTACTACTACTTTTAACACCGGGATATTTACCATGTATGTAACTCACAGCACGTCAGTTACTCCGAGATGATGGCGCTTGCAACAGTGCAGAAATATCAGGAACTCGTAGAAACAAACATTCATGGTAAAAATTCCGGTTATTATGTGACCATGTTAGCTTAAAATCTTATATGTTAGAACAAGCATTTATCGGGCAGAAGACAATCAAAATACTGATTATCATATATATTGGCGGATGGCGTGAGGTTTTTACCGCGTGCGGTCGCCTGATCAGGCTTTGTTTTCGAATGAGTCACGTGTTCTAGTATTTATAGTTCTGTCATGCATTTCACGTTTCGTGTAGGCCTCGTCCATTGATGCATTCCGACAAATGTATATGACCGAAATGAGTTTTTGGTCGTGTCTTTCGGCTTGTATTTCATGGTGGAGGCTTTTCAATGTTCACTCGGCGGTTCTAACGCAACTGGGTGGATTTCAGAGCGTTTCAACCGCTGTCATCACCAATCCCGATATTATTATGACATCTTTTTAAAATTACATATTTTTGATCAAATCATGAAAATAATAGGTACTACTCGTATTTTCGGATTTTATCAAAATAATGGGATACATTCTTAAAGTTTTTTTTTTTTTTTTTAAAGTGAATCTTCGAAATTTCGGGATAGGTGATGACGGCGTTTGAAACGCTGTGAAATCCACCCAACCCTGAACAACCGTATACACTAAAAAGTGTTGGTTTTTCATTCATATAATATGTAGCAACCGACTCACGTAATTTTCAAAGAGACTTTCTATAAAACACACAAGACTCGAATAAGCTTTCCATCGCTTATTATCTCTTTCCATCCTCTATACAGGATGCAAAAAAATCATGAGCTTTAGAGGGAAACTACTTAAACTTCTTATTCAGGACTTAGGGAACCGGGCATTCTCGGTACTGCCGTACTAAAATTTCTCGGTTCCCAGCCAAGCCCTAGTCTTAAGGATAGGTTTAATTAATAACATTCTGAATACTTTTAATAGCCCACAAGCTGTATCATTGCTAGTACATAACCTAACCTTTAACACGCATAGCGACAGTAATCATGGCAGCTGCATCATTCCATCATTCGCGGGCCGCGTGACAGTCAAAGTGCGCACGAGTCGATCTTTCAATTATTCTCAATTCGTGCCTTCGGGAGGAATGTCGTAAGCGACATTACTCTCTAAGGTCTAAATTACATTTTGTTTGTACGCTGACGAATTCTGGACGCAAGGCCGATCCAGAGCTACTGACTTATTGAAAAATGAGGAATCTCTATACGAAGTCCATAGATACTTGATGCGTTTTGTTGTAACACGGTTCGGAATGGGTAATGACAGTAGATTAGCTGTTGTTTTCGATCAGATGCCAGTGTCTATTATGTCTATCTGCGATCTATCATGGTCAGTTCTGTGATACAATATACAGGGTGGAAAAATAAGTGGGACATGGACAAGGACATCTATACACTAAATAATACAAAATAGCATATTTTAGTTTTTCATGAGGGATTGCTCTGATTTCTATACGTTATTGAGACTGAGATTATCGCGTTCTGACAAATAGTGTGTGAGAGTGACGGATGCTTTATCATTTATTTATCGCGTGACAAAGCGTAGTATCATATCATAAGCCTACAGATCTCGTATTTGTACGAGGAACCTCGTACGGTTGGCAACCTTCTGGTCGCTGGCTAAGCTCCTCCGGAGAGGAAAAATTTGGTACTGCGAGTAGTAACCGCGCGGCGATATCGCAGAGTGAGCGACTCCTGGCAAAGCACAAGTAAATAATTAGGAAACCAGGGAAGTAACATTAGTCATAATAATAAATTAGATTTTTTTCATAGCTATTTTAATGATTCTTTCGTTGCGTTGATTTTACCTTTCCTCTAATGATATTGATCGATGTTGTTAATATGATACTCGTTATCTAATGCAGATAATTATTTACAAATCGTGTCATTCCTTCGTAATGAATCATCATACTATTGTCAATATCAATGCGATTATTATAAAATTGAACACACCTTTACATGTGACATTGGAGTGTAAAAGTATGTCTATATGAAAATGTCAAGCGCTATTTATGAATGGAAAAGTATAAGCCGCGTTTCTAAATGGGAAAAATATATTTATGCCACACCTGGCCATAAAGTGGCTTTTTCCGCATGCTGCGCGTACGGAAAAAGCCGCTTTCTGGCCAAGTGTAGACATAAAATGATGTACACAACACTGGAGGTAATAAAGAAAGCCCTCGATCGCATATTTACGTCCCTCGCTTGCAGCTCGGGCCGCAAACTTCTGCGATCTCGGCCTTTCTTTGTATTACCACCCTAGTTGTGTAATGTACTATTTTCATTTTTTTATATTTTAGTAAGCGCAAATATTTTACGGACAGGTTCAGCAACATCAATAAAATATTTTAGAAATTCATACCTACGCTAGTTTTCCAGAAAAACTCCAAAAAACATTTGCATGCTCGGATGCAGGGCTCTGAAACCGTTATTTGCTCCATACAAAAATACCGGTATCCTTTCCGTTCTTATCGTTCTTTGGTTTATTACTTCGTTTTTTAACCAGACAATCTAATAATACGAAATCATGACTTAAATACAATATTGGGCTATTTCGGGGTTTTTGGCTAAATACCGGTTCCGAGCCGTGCTCGCATGTGTGCGCGTGAACAGGGACGTCACATCCAACATTTAATGTAGGTAATTCGTGTAATGAATGGAAATGAGTCTCAGGGTGTTCTTAAATCATTTTACTTAGGAAAAGTTGAAAAAAAAAACTAGCCTGTATTTTTGTTTTTTTAATGGTTGGGTCTTGTTTCTCTGATATAATTAGACGTTCTGTTAAAATATTTGCACTTACTAAAATATAACCTTATATATGTTGGCGTAGGTATTTGTAGCTTGTGTCCTTAATGTCGGATAGTCATGACTTTAATTTGTGACCCACCTAAGGTCGAATCACAGCAAAATGTACTCCGTATACCTTAAGCACAAAATAAGTAATAGTACAGAAGTTTCTCTTTCTAACAAAACTGACGTGCTGGTCCGACCACCGGACGGAACGCACCGGATCCGACCGTCTCTATCGCATAACGCGTGCTCTTTCTGGTCGCTGACTCAGCCCTTCCGGAGCGGCAGAATTTAGTATTAGTAGTAGCTCGGCTCTTAACAGATGTTTGAACTCATGCGCACGTAGACTTTAGTGTGGGTAAACTGGTAATGTGTGTCAAGTTCGCAAATGGAAGGGTACGAGGCAAAGGGCGCTTTGTCCTTTCGGGTGTGCACTGAATTCCGCGCCTGCGCCGCACAGGCCTTATCTCGACATCGTTGTTATTACACTTGATCCAAATATGAGTTTGCGACATTTTAAATTATTTTACAGCGAATGACCAGCAGTGTCATTCAGAAGACCGTTGTTAGTCTCGACGCTAATATCAGTTCGCAATTGGAGTGCGAAATATGTAGATTCGCCCGCTTTGACTTCGACAGCCAAGCCTCTCGCATTGGAATGACAAGGAAAGAAATGAAAGAGATGCACTTAAGGTCTCTGCTGCCACTTCACTGTATCATACCATGACCGTACTATGAACGTATCAGGCACGGTATGACAAATGCCGGTCGGTGACGGAACTTGCTAGTGGGCATGTCTCATACTTTTCAATACAAAGAATATTTGTTTTTCCTGAAATGTTCATAGTACGGTTATGGTATGATACGGTGTATTGTGCAGAGACCTTTTATACATTTTGTCGGGTTACCTCAAAGGTATACGCGAACTTGAAATCTATCTTATACTCGGTCTACCTTGACAGCCCTATTTACGTCGAATTTCTGAACTACACTAGGTACTTATACTTCTCCTTGTACCCTTACTTTCCTTCCTTTGATAATAAAATCATTGCCAAATTAGCGCGATATAGGCAACTAGGGATGTAACGATACATAGTTTTGCCGATACGATACCGATATATTGTAGCTAATAATCGGCGATACAGATATCTTATCTAAATAATGAAGTATGAACTTCAGATATTTGTATGTCCTTATTATCACTAAAACTTGGCTATATTTAACAGAGAGTCAACCTTGAAAGTGTAAAGTAAAAATAAATAAATTGTCAACTCAAATATCATTTTTTTTTTATTAAGAACTAAAGATTGAATTAACATACTTAGTCATCATCATCATTATATATCATAGTCGTCATCATTGCACAAGGTAATAGACCAATACATAAATTAAGTCAGAAATTGAAATTACTTTTTGCAGATTTTTTTTCATACACCAAATTCTTTTCGCACTCTTCAAATATCGGTTGTATATAATCGGCGATACCGATATATCGGTATCGTTACATCCCTATAGGCAACCATCACATGTCCGCTGTATTCTTTGTATAGATAGACTGACATTTGATGTGCGTGTGGGGTTTAACAGACCATTATGCAACGGCCAGTGCAGTTCGATTAACTTTCGACCCAACTATTTGAGCCAAGGTTTAAAGTACGTTTGCAACTGCTATAAATCGTTGGAAGCAAATAAGCAATAGTAATCTTATGATTAGAATCGCATAATTTTACGGTTCCTTTTTATTAATTTTAATTTACATCTCTCCCCCTTATTAAGAATAAAGTTAACAGTAGCTGTACTATTCGGCTGCATTTGGTCGCATTATAATAAAATTCTGGGTTTCCTAATCAGAAATATTTCTAGTAAGTAGGTAAATTATATTAATTAATACAATAAACGTTAGGGCGGCCATCTGTGTAGGCATGCAATGGACCCCGAATGCATACACATGTAATCCTTATAGTGCCTAATGTGTTAATATTAATTAATACACTGAGTAAAAACACAGTTCAATGCAGGGCGTCCAGAACCGGGAAATTTTAAAATGTGAGAACCGGGAATTCCCGGTACTGTCATACAAAAATTTCCCGGTTCTGCACGCCCTAGTTAAATGCCAGCACTCTCATTTCTTGTTTTCCGAACCTCCAATATTGAAGTAATTTGTTTTATGTTTGCAGAGGTGACGCAGCTAGAAGACCCTCGGCTAGAATGGCTGAGCATCCAGGAAGCCATGCTGAGGGAGTACCTCAACACGGCTCAGGAGGCGTTGGAGGTGAGTCTTAATACTATTCTTATAAGGTTTAATTTCGCTCCAAAAACTTTAGAAGAAAGAGAAAGAAATAATTTATTTAGCGCAAAAACAACACAGCAAAAAGAACATCAACCAACAGTATGCCTTGAGCAGGTACGCGCTAAGCTAAATAAGCACCTCACTCGGCATATTGCCATGGCAAGCCGTGACGCTGGCTTTCAGTGAGGCCCTCGGAGACTAAAACTATTTCAAGTAAACAGTTCTCGCCCCGTCTAAATGGGGCCTTAGGGATGGAGACTAGGGCGTGCAGAACCGGGAAATGTTTGTATGACAGTACCGGGAATTCCCAGTTCTCACATCCTAAAATTTCCCGGTTCTGGACGCCCTAATGGAGACATACGGTGAGTCGCTGACACTCAACCTATGTATAAGCGTTCGCGAAGCCTTAATTTTTAGGTATAAATCGAACTCTCGGCGCGAAGTGAACCACACCTGGCTTTGCCATCTCACTTAATCGAGCTGTCAGTTGTTAGTCATTTTAATAATTACTTTTTGACCACCCCGAGTTGAAGGTCGGTCAAGGTCACGTTAGACACCCATTCCACTTTACAGTTAACACGACCTCATTCAAAACGGAGAGGTCAAAAGTGACTGTAATTGATCAATCGGTAATTATCTTTTTGTTTATTTGCATTTCTGTTATCAATCAATTGACGTCAATCGGAGGTCGGAATTGGTGATCTAATATTATTATTAAGTCATTTCATGTGCATTTCATACAACAGAAGTTCTCAAATTATATATGGGAAATAAGATATACAATATCGGGATACCGTTACCACGGATTCCCAGGTAATTTTTCAATTCCAGTATTAAAAATGTCCTTGTGTTACTGATAGGATAGATAATACATTCTGTCAGTAACGAAATATGGCACTTAAGGAGGATTCCACGAAATCATCTACTCTTTGTCCCGCACGAGACGACTATGTCCGCTACCTTAATATATATAGAAAGCCCTAAATTACATTATCAATTTATAAACCAAGTTACATAATATTGACATGCCAAAAATTTGTCTAGTTTTGGCAGTCTTGGGACATTCTGGTGGAATGCTCCTTAAACTCAATTTCCCCATCAAAACAGGATCCGGGAAATTTTAGTATTAGAGAACCAGGAATTCCCGGTGCTGCCATACTAAAATTTCCCGGTTCTGCGCCCTAATCCCGGTATTGAGGAAGACAGTTCCAGTACCTATTAATAGGTACCGGTATGTGGAAATCCCTATTGTGAAATGTACCTACGGAGGGTACAGAACGCTAATTTACATAGAAATGTAACTTATTACATAAAGCGCTGGTTCTTAAGAAAAAAATATTTCTTAGTTGGTTTTTGGATAATGCCGTCCTCTAAAATCTTGGTCATATTTGTTTACCGCCATCCACATTATATTAAGGCTGCATCACGTAGGTCCAAACGTTGATGTTTGCATGATAACGGGATTCTCACGGCAACCGCCCACGTACGTGAGATGATTCGGTAAAATCATAACGATGGATGATGAGAAACGAAGGACGAATATATACTGCCGCGGGCTAATGATGGTAGCATATATCGCTCAACAAATACTTACGAATATTGTACCCCTTTGTGAAGAGCGAATCTTCCTGACGCAGAATAAACGCATACTATAGTCTGTCTGTATTTAAATAAAGGTAAACAAAAAAACCACGTGACTCGGCTCGTTCAGCCAATCAAAGTAACGTTTTGTATCTGTGGCGCAATACTACTGGCTGAACGACCCGAGTCACGTGGTTTTTGTGTTTACCCTTATTTAAATACCTAAACGGACAGATTATAGGAGGCCTCCACAAATCTATATCGACGGCAAAAAGCGGAAATGTACCCACACATTATATAGATGCAAGAAATCAAAGTACATAGAACAATTAAATGGCACTCACCTATGGTCCAGACCGGGAATCGAACCCGGTACCGGAGCAACAAGCAAGTAGATGGCAAAATTGAGGGCATATGCTGGCGCTGGCACTCAATTTTGCCATCTACTTCGACCTGCTGGCGGCATAGTTGTTTAGAAAGAAAACCTGCCATTTCATTAACTTCATAGGTGCCCTACTAAACGAACGACCTAAGCATTGGCCAGCCATATCGTTAATTGATACATTGATGCATTGGCTAAATTTCATCCTGGGAGTTAACTAAATAGCGCCGTTTAGTGAAAAGACGCGGCAGTTAACCAAATGGCTAATTTAACCAGTTGACTGCGACATACAACCATGTTTAAATGATCTCCCGCCTGAGGTGTTCCCAGCGCGCTATGACATGGGGTACTTCAAGAAACGAGTAAACAGGGCTCTCAAAGATCGGCAACGTATAGGTAACACCTCTGGTGTTCCAGATATCCATGGGCGACGTTGACTGCTTTCCATCAGGCAGCTCGTCTGCTCGTTTGCCACTTATAACATAAACTTAGCCAAGTGAGCTTAGTTAAGTTCTATCTATCGATAGTGACCGTCAGATCCGGTGCGTTCCGTCCGGTGATCGGACCCAAACGGCAGTTTTGTTAGAAAGAGATAATTCTGTACGTACTAGTAGTTTATGGAGGAGTCAACACACGCTGGAAAAATAAACTAAGAAAGTACAGCAGAAGACAGCTCAGAATCATAACGGGGGTGTTTACAGGTCACTTCGGGGCAGTGATGGGCTGTTCTCGAGAAGTTTCGGAAACAAGAGAATATCGGGAGAAGCTTCTCGGGAAAGTTCTCCTCAGCGGAAATTTCTGAGAAAGTACCTTATATTTTTGAGTTATGCATTTTTTGTTCGCTTAATACTTATTATATTTGTGGTTTATAACTATTTGCAGAGTATTTGTGCGCAACAGGTCATTCTATCAATGAAATTCTCTTTGTTCTCGAGAATTTCCCGGGAAACTTCTCGGAAACGTTCTCTGGGGAACGTTCTCAGCAAAAATTCATGTTATTTTTTCTTCTAAAAAGTTTTTTTTATAGATTATTAATCATTTACGGTACTTTATTAGGCGTTGTCATCGTATTATTATTCGTTTATACATTAAATGTTAAGTCTATTCAAGACTGGAATGGGTAAAAACGGACTAGTGCGACTTGATCTGCGGACATTGATATATTATCTTTTTCATCACTTTCTCGAAAATGGTGTTGTTGCACGTAAGTTTTGCGGGCTGTAAATGATTTATTACGCCCTAGGGCGTAATGGATTTTTTCTGTTTTACTCTTATTGGTCATGTTCAAAGGAAACGCCAACTTACTTTTTTAACTTTTTTTACTTTAAAGAGAGCTGTTATTGCAAATACATGTAAACACATATTTCGGTAAAATAAATTAAATGTTTAATAAATAGTGTATTTCAGTATTTTGCAAATGTAAAATCAAGTAAAATGGCCGTTTTAGGTTTTTACCGCTATGGTTTCCGAACGTGACTTGACATTCGCATTATCTATGGATATTAATGTCACTTTCTGATTTAAAAATTTGTTCTCATACTGGGTGGATTAGTAAGGTTATTTAGGTATTTAGATTTCCTCACAAGTGTGATGAAAAACATTGTGTGTGCCACGGGTGGTAAAGGAATTACAAACGAGTGTTATAAAAGCCCTCGGCTTTACCTCGGGCTTGTAACAAATACTCGTTTATAATTCCTTCCTTACCGCCCTAGATACACAATTTACTATAAAATATCACCGACTCTTGTGCTTTCTTACCTGTCATAAATAATTCTCTCTCTTTACCTGCCACCCAGAGCCCAAAAAAGGGGACAGGTCCGATTTATCAAATTACAATCCTATTGCTATTAACTTCCTTCCTTTTCTCTAAGGTGATAGAGCGTGTGATTAATATAAAATTCTTTAGATAGGTATCTAAAAGAACATATTTTGATCAACGGCCTTCTATATGGTCGCTGCACTGGTGATCTCCTAGTACCTATATCCCACACACCGCTACCAACTGCCCACAGCCAAAGCTGGCATCCAAAAAGTTTGATGTGCTGAGTTGAGCGAAGCGGTACATCACGTCTGGGCAAAGACAGCTGTTGTACAAATCGCAGGTCTGACTTCATATGGAGTACTGCTATTATCATGTTCCTCTTGGCTCGGTCCAAAAACGCACTATGTGACAAATTTGAAGCGGTAGTGAACCTTTCAGTCTAAGGAGAGACTTCGCCTATTTATGTGTATTCTACCATTTTTAAAACTTGTATAATAGGCTGTTTATTTCATTGCATATTTGTGAAAAGCACTACCTCGGCGTGAAATGAGGTTGCCAGCCTCGTAACTATTTGGACTCGCTCTCGCTCGGCTATGTATATGTACTCGGCCGGCAATCCCTTCCTTCTGTTGTGAAGTAATTTATTTATTAAAAAAAACAGCAAATAGCAAATGTATTAAATATAGAAACTAAAAGTATAATCAAGTAAAAACAAATCCTAAAACGAAATAAAAATAAAAGCAATTATGTAGGCTGTCACTATTGTTCATTATTAGAAACAGCTACCGAGGGAGAACGTTTCCGAGAAGCTTCTCGGGATTATAGAGAATTTTGCCTTTAGAATATTCATTCAAGATACACTCATTTACGAATGCCTATTAAACACAATAACGAAAACATTTCAGCCCAAAAAATACCTGTATTTTAAATCTAAATCACTTTTATGCTAATATTTGTTCCGGAGAAGTTTGCCGGAAATATTTCACCGAGAATGTTTCCGAGAAGCTTCTCGCGAATTTCTCGAGAACATAGAGAATTTTGCTCTCAGAATATTCGAAAAAGTTCAGGTACCTTACGAACGTCTATCAATAACATATAAGAAGACATAAAAGCAAAATAATACTATTTTTTTTAAAGTATTTATGTACTTTCTCAGATATTTCCGTTCCCGGAGAACTTTCTCGAGAACATGTGAGAATTCTCAGGAGAAGGAATTCTCGAGAGCGAGAACGTTCTCACCGGCACAACACTGCTTCGGGGTCAAAGGACTCCTGACCAAGATGGGACTATCAGACAATGCTGAATGCAGAATGTGCGGCGAGGAAGCAGAGACAATGAAACACATACTGTGCGAATGTCATGCCCTCGCCAGAACTAGAATGAAGGAATTTGGCACTGGCTACCCAGAGCCGGATGAATTCCAGGCACTACCAATGGGGTCCATCATCCGATTATGGAGATGGTGGAACAGGCCATGGCGTAGATGCGATAAGGGGTAATTACACAAAAGATCCCATTGGGTCGAAGTGTATCCGCAAGGACCCCTATTACCAAGATAAGATAAGACGTACTAGTAGTACCTACTATTACTTAGGCTGCGTGGGAATATGTGCTAATGGAAACACTTCATTTACCTATCCTCGCTCCGCTGAGCCACGGTATATGGTAGTTTTTCTTCCTACAAAAGGTACATCGGGAGCGCGCATGTGTGCGCGCCGTGTACGGACGCACCACAGACAAGGATTTGAGCATGCACGAGCATGCCACAGTATGGCTTTCACTCACACAGACGCGCGTCATGCGTCTGTGTAAATACGTGTCCCGCACTCCTAAACGGCCGAAGTCGTACTACTCGGTTGTCTTTATACTTTGGCTGAGCTGTTTTGATTGGTTATATTATTTGGTTATATTGGTCAAACACATCCCTACGCATCCCCGGTAGTAACGCAGCCTTAATCTGTGTCATCGGTATCCATTATATATGGAAATAACACTCCTTTTCTGGGCAGTCCTGTAAAAAAATGCCACTTAAACTCGATATAGCTCCCAAACTCATCAACTAGGTATCACCTCAATTCGAGCAATTACGTTAGATAAGCCACTTCTCTTATCTCCTTATCACTACATCGCATTCCTCTGTTATCTGGGTCCTTAATGCATTCGAGTTCATAGACAGATGTTTGATTAGATTTCATCACTGCGGTGTTTTACTATAGAATATAGATACCTATAATATTGCGAGATTTTCTATGACACTGTTGCTGAGCGGCAGGCGTGAAACATATCCTTAGCCTTGTGCCTTTGTTGTCCCAGTACGTCTAGCATAACTTCCTGGCCGCGACTTAGTTTCTCGCGCGACAGAGTATCACCTGTCACTGTCACACTATATTGATTGGATAGAGATAGGTAGCATTTGTCGCGTGAAAAAGAGTCGCGTGTCACAGTTGTGCTAGAGGTACAGGTGCATTGGGGTAATTCAGAAAATTGGGAAATTCTCCTAAAGTATGCAAGTTTTTGAGGTGTACAATTAGTCGAAGCACTATTGGCCTGTCTAGTACAGTGTCAGCGTACTAGTGTCACACACACTCACTATCACACTGGCTATTTGCAAGCGAGTTGCGAGCGTGTTTTTATACAAAACTTGTCATGCTGAGCTCGCGAAGAGTTCGCCTCGATCGAAATCTGTATGAAAACACGCTTGAAACACAGTGTGATAAGGCCCTTCCTTACAGTAAAGTTATGTTGCATGGATTAGATAAGAGAAATTCTTAATTTTAGAAATGAACCCCAATTTCGGATTTACCTCCATGCACCTCTTTTTTATATTTGACCAGCAGCTTGGTCAGCTTTTGCGACCAGTTGCTGCGCGTAGAATGCTCTGCCCTAGCTCTTCAGAGGTGCATGCTGCTCACTAGAGGTGGTGGTAGTGGCGGGAGTGATAGCTCCCGTGGTGGTGGTTCTTCTTAAGTGGGCTAATTGCCCGTCTGTGACCAGCCTGGCGGCTTAGATGCGTTAAGCTGGTAATAGTAAGTGGGGGCCGTCCAAAATGGCCGGCCGATATGGCACAGAAGGTGCAGTGGGACCATGTAAGGGAGAGACTCCCGGGACCTCCCCCGAGGGAAACTCTCGCCTACGCATTTGGTCCAAAAGATCTCTCTTACTTTAAGAGCCTTTATAAGACTAAAACTTGGCTAACTGTTACGGAGTTGTGTTACACAACTTATGTAGCTGTCATACGGTTTTAGACATAGGTAGGAGCTGGTCCGATTTTTGCAAGTTGGTCAGGCTTAAAAAAACATAGGTAGGATGGCTGAGTGCTTTCATCCAAGTGATGGCGTAGAGTTCATTTTACACCATAATCTCCATCTAATCCTAAACCGTGAAGTCCATAGCTATCAATAATTTCTTAACCACAACCTTGATTACGGACAATGGTCTAAATTTCAAGCTGCCATTGTAATCTTATCAGATCGGATTAAAATCCAAAACTATTGTTCGACCATCAATGAGGGAGCTTCTTCGCTGACCATATCTTAAGTGGTCGATCCTATCGTGCTACTGTATTCAAGTTAATGTTAAGTTAAATGGAGGCCATTTTGTAAGGTTTTACCTGATGGGATTGCCGGCATCTTTTGATGGGTTGATTTAATTAAATTTTGAGTTTATTTTTATTTAAGTGCGGGTTTTAATGCAATTGATGTGTAGTTAGTTACTTATGTTGTTTTTGGTTGAAGTTTGACAGTGTAGCAGAAGAGGTTAAATGTTTTCGAAGCTAATTTGGCTGTCTTTTTCCAAATCAGTGGGATAACGACCTCGGATATCTTATTATAGGTTAACTGATGGCAAAATATTGTATGGACGCCACAACACCTGTTTAACGTTATTTTCGATCGACTTTGATTTGAGTCAATTCTCTTTTATACGATTTTATGCTAACATGGTCATTCACATTATAACTACTATTAACACCGGGATATTTACCATGTACCTACCTATGTTTGTTTTTATGAGTTCCCGATATTTCGGCACTCTTGCAAGCGCCATCATTGATTTCTCTCTTAATCTGCAAAGAGGGATAACAATGAATGTTAATTCGACGATACGTTTAGCTTAGTGGTATGGTATCACAGCCCTCGAAGCTAAAGGTCCCGGGTTCAAATCCAGGTAAGAGCAAATATTTGGATGACGAGCGCGAGTATTTGTTTCCGAGTCATGGATGTTTTCTATCGAGTCTAAAGTATGTATTTATTTATACTATGTACAGTCGAGTTCATTTACATCTACACACTTACTGGAACAAAAATATCTGAACACGGCCCTATTGTCAGGAGCATAAAAGCGTGTTCAGATATTTTTGTTCTCTTATATGTGTAAATGTAAATGAACTCGACTGTATGTACCTACATCGCCGTCTAGTACCTAAAGTACAAGCATTGCTTAGTTTGGGGCTGGGTTTGTTTAAGATTGTCCCCCCCAATATTTATTTTAATCTTAGAAACGGAAATAATAAATAATTTAAACCACTTTACTTTCTATCGAACTTATTTAACATGCCAGTATGGCTTACGATCGTCGCTTGGCCGGAAGTACGTTAAAAAATGTCAATAACTTTAACGTTTGTAAGTGTTAAACCTCTAATTGGTCTGATTATGTAACCGAACAGGTTTGGGCGGTCGTGTAATGGACATAGCTCCCACGATTTTCGTATTATTTTCGCACGTTTATTTAATTACCAGAAGCCACCGAACTAGCATCGCGCTTAGTGATGTTTGACCGAGCGAGCGAAGCGATCTCCGTTGCAGCTTGGGCAAAAATGCTTTCGTATGTCCGGCGGATGACCGGCTGTTCTCGTCTGCAGCACAGAACTCTGATGTTGTAATAAACCGCTTGTTTTAGTCCGGAAAAGCTCGGCATACCAACTTCATTATATTCCACTTATCTCCATAATACTCTGCAAACAGTTGTTTCTGATAAAAATGGCGTATGTGTCATTGAATTATTAATGCATCTACGCCCTTATGACGCGTGATTAACGTTTGACTTGACATGCCAGAATCGTCCTTAGTAACCGTAGTCGTAAAGTAAGTTTAACAAAATATTGATAATTTCTGCCAACTGTTTTAAGTACCTATGTATTTATACATACAATAATTCTGTGTGAGTTTTAAACGGCAGGTAGTTAGTATTTGGCTTTATAGCATGTTAGTGGAATAGACGAGCAATAAGCGCGATTTCATCTTGAATTTTAGCATTTAGGAGTAATTTTTGACACAGGACTTGAAAAAAACATGTCAATTTTTAGCTATTACTCACACTAGTCCTGAACTCTAGGATAAAGTAGAAAAAACATTGATACTCGTCTTGAATAAAAAAAACGGTCAAGTGCGAGTCGGACTCGCGCACCGAGGGTTCCGTACAAATTCATAAGTAGATACGCGAATAGTACAAGAAAAACTGTATGTCGATTAGTTTAGTAGGAGCAAATAAGTATATGTTATGATTTTTGCAAAGGAGAACCGGCAAAAATGTATGGAGGCTGGTCCAAGAACCAATAGCGACGTGACATATATCATTAGAAAGGTGTTTCAATATGCTACAATAGTTACTATGGGAGCTCATTTCCAATCACTGTGTGAAAGAAGTTATGGCAATATAAAAAAACTTATTTTTATAGATGATTTTAAGCAATAAAAATGAATTATTTCGTATTCCATGACGTTACAGTCCACCTGTCAGGCCTCCCCGGCCGCTCAGGCTCCCCCGGCCCCTCCGGCCCCCAGGCTGCCGCTAGCATGATACCGAAGGCACCCCCCGCACCGTTGACGGGACTTGAGCTGGAGGCCAGCAAGGCGAAAGCCCTAAAGGCCCGAAGCAAACACGCCACTAAGGCTATAAGCGGAACCAGTTCGACGATGAGAAGTCTCTGCGCCTTATGATCCGGGGAATTCGCCAAATCAGAGGTCAAGGAGGACCTGGTTGGTTAGACAGGGGATAGCAGTTCGCGAAGTTCACCGCTGCTATCGCAAAAACGATGGCAAAAAGTTCGATATTGTCCTCGCCAAAATCGACTCGAATCACCCGTCAGCCCACACGATTTGGAAGTAGAAGGAGATCTGCTTGCTGACGGGTTTCCCGGTCGAAAAACTGCGTCGCCTAGAATACACTAGGCAGTGTCACAAATGCCAGTATTACGGTCTCAGCCAAACGGGCTGTTTCCTGCGCCCTCGTTGCGTGAAATGCACGGGCGACCACTTGACCCGCGATTGCAAAAAGTTGAAAGATGTGCCGCCATCTTGCGTGGTTTGCGGTCTTACTGGCCACACTGCCAACCGGCAGGGTTGCCTTAAGGCCCCAAAGCAGATTGCTAAGACTAAGGAGGCACAGCCTGGAGCTCTTGACAACCGCAACAAAGGCCGAGTGGTCCCCGAGCGCAATTCGCGCAACTTCCCGGCAATTGCATCAGCCCCGCAAAAGGGGAAATACCTACCACCGTCTGCGGCGGGCGCTTCCCCTGCTCCCGTGTCTTCCACGCCCTCCGCGCAATCTGCGCAAGGCAAGTACGTTCGTATAGTGAACGCCTTGCTGCTCTTAACGGAGCTCTTGCCACGCTCATCATGCGTGAAGTAGGACAGTTAGTCGCTTCTCAGAGCGGTTTGATCTCTAACTAATATGGATAGTACTAGTCTCAAGATCAAACCACGCTCGCTTATCTTAGGCTTTTGGAACGACAATGGCCTACGAGGCGAAAAGGAAGAGTTAGTCGAGTTCATTAGGGAACACGCGGTCGATATTCTATTGGTCCAAGAGACCTTTTACGAACCGTTACACAGAATTTTCCGAATCCCGGGCTACGAAATGGTTAGTAACGATAGGGTAGATAGGCCCGCGGAAAGAACTGCGATTTTCTTCCGCCGTAGCTTCCACCATGATCGGGTCACCACCCGGTAACGATCGCGTCAGTATATTTGCCCCCAGCTAACACACTCTTACGCAGATGGCTGCAGGAGGCGATCGCAAGGTGGGCACCGGCGTTTTTACCCGTACCGGGGACCGACTCCTTTTCCTGTCCCCGTCAGCGTCGCTGCACGCAGAGCGTGGGCGAGACTTACGGGGACCCGAACGGCAGCGAGAGCGGGCCTCAGTAGAGGCCGGGGTGGCTGAGACGGACGCGGCCGCCTTTACGGGGACTGGCGGCTTCTTAAATGAATCCGCGGCCGGAGGGGCGGGGTGGGCGGGGGTTGCCTTAGTGGCGTGTTTGCTTCGGGCCTTTCGGGCTTTCGCCTTACTGGCCTGCAGCTCAAGTCCCGTCAACGGTGCGGGGGGTGCCTTAAGGGCCTTTGGTGTCCTGCTAGCGGCAGCCTGGGGGCCGGAGGGGCCGGGGGAGCCTGAGCGGCCGGGGAGGCCTGACAGGTGGACTGTAACGTCAAGGAATACGAAATAATTCATTTTTATTGCTTAAAATCGTCTATGAAAATAAGTTTTTTATATCGCCATAACTTTTTTCACACAGTGATTTGAAATGAGCTCCCATAGTAACTATTGTAGCATATTGAATCACCGTTCTAATGATATATGTCACGTCGCTATTGGTTATTAGGACCGTTTTGTCCGGTCCTCCTTTGTAAAAAACAGTGCAAGTTAGGAAAACAATTATATTTTTCCTGTAATGCTTAGAACCTGACGAGTAATGGTTCTATTTAATAGCAAGAGGACTGTCATTCTCCGTTCCCCGAATTCACAACGCTATCTATGTATAAGCTTGGTAAAATAATTATTTACAATTATTCAACTTTGCAAACGTGACACAGTATTTAAATGTTAGAATTTATTTATTATTAGCTGTTTACGAACTAATTGTTACTATACTATGTTTCTTTGTTCAATTATAACATCGTTAAATGTTTAGTGTTTTAGCGCCATCTAGTTTTTGCCTGGAAATCCCCTAGCGTGAAACAGGGCATCGCTTAGTTTTGCTACTCGCCGCTAGGCGAAGGTTTTTAAGTTTTTGTACATTTCTAAAAAAGTATTAAAGTTAGCAAGACCGTTCTATTTTTCCTGTAATATTCAGGTTGATATTTATAATTAGTAATTATGACACATTTTTCTGATCAGTAACTTCGGAGATAATAGGGGGGGAATGGTACATAAAAATGTATAAATCAAAAACTACTTATTTAAGAAAAAAAATAAAAATGGTGTTTTAATCTACAAATTAAGCCCTTTCATTTGATACCCCACTCAATATAATAGCCCTACTTTCAATTTTCAAAATCCCATTACGGAGCCTTTTAAAAAAAAAGTAAAAAAGGTACAAGATATTTTTTATGTCCAATAAGCTCGGGTTAGCTACTTTTAACACTATTCCAAATTTCAAATCGATAGCAGCAGTAGTTCCTGAGATATTTGGCTGTGACAGACGGACAGACAGACAGACAGACAGACAGACAGACAGACAGACAGACAGACAGACAGACAGACAGAGTCGCACCATAAGGGTTCCTTTTTTACCATTTTGGTACGGAACCCTAAAAATAGCCTAAATCGATGATCGTTTGAAATGTCTAAGGCTTCTCTCCAGAGCAACCAAGTCGTGAGTCATTCATTTAAAAATTAGAAGCTTGATGTAGTATTAATTACTCAGGGAGATGAGACATTCTTGTGGTAATTAAATGTGCATGGATATTAATATTGCTATCTAATTATTGTCCAAATGAGTCTGGTTTCGTCTGCGAATGCAGATAAATACTTACTTAGTCTATGGATGTTTCCGGGAGTTTTTTGAAAATTAAAATAGTTTATTTGGTTACTTAAATATCACATAAAAGACAAGGTGGAAATCTCCTATTAAGCACTTATACAGGGCGTCCCATGGCTATGCCACATGAAGGGAAAGTACCTTAAATATTGGAGATAGAATATTTTGTTGAAAGAAGACTTTATTTTATTTTTTATTAAAAGTAAGTAATACTGCATTCAAAGATTTTTTTTTTTAAATTACTTGTTTTGTATGAGAATTAATTTTCTTAATATTTAAATCAAATATTTTACGCTATTCCTTTCTTTTGAAATACTATGTTACTTAAGAGGAATTATTTGTTTTTATCCTCTCTTTCGATTGTCATCATAAAAATACAGGATGTTATTTTTTCACACTTGAGTCGATTCGATTCCCCGACGAAGCAGGTAATTTTTAGAAAATCTTTTAAGCAGTATGACTTACTTTTAAAAATAAAATCAAGTTCCCTTTCAGCTATAAACATCCTATCTACATCGTTTGAGGTACTTTTCCTTCATGTGGCATAGCCGTGGGACGCCCTGTATATGTACTTGTGGCAGGAGACCCCGCTCTTCCTGTACGAGGTGGGTGAGACGTAACCGTTAAGTAGGTACTTAATTATATAACTATAAGGGTAAATGAAGTTACTTAATTGTTTTAATTGTTAATTTATTCCAGTTGTTCACATGTATGGCATACTTACAGCAAACAGGATTTGTTTTATTCATCTCACAGAAACCATGCATAGAACAAAGTGTAGCCTACATACGCTACATTTTTATAATTCAGATAGATTTTAGGAAACATCTAATGAGCACTCCACTAAAATAATTAGCTATTGAGATTATTTAATTGTTCTAACTGATGCCAGAGAGCCTACTCCAAGTTACATTTTAAGTTATATTTTTACGTTTTTTTCTTAAATAGCCGTCTAGGTGTCTTACTGCTGGCTGGCCTCCCCCCTAGACTTCCAGTCCATCTATTTATATACGAGTCTAATAATAGGTAGTTAAACTAGCGAACAAATGACTTTACCGATTGAAAAAAAGTTTTCCTAAGGTACGGTACACTGGAATGAAAGCGACCATTTCAACTAACATCTAATAAACCCTTTCTGAAGAGGCCTGCTCACGCGGGCATCTATTCGCGGAACACTCGGTACTGGGAATTGGGCCGGTTATCGCCTGATTGAGTCACGGATCGGGTCCGAATACCACCAAACCGTAATGGCGTAACTGCCTTAGCCGTGTGTACGTGTGTGTTACGACCTTTTGCTTTTATAGCTGTATAGCCAGTGCATTTTGTTTATACGTGCGATGCGATATATTTGGAGTGGTCCGACGTAGCGACAACTCGCGTGTACATTGATACAGTTAGCATTATATATCGGGGATCAGATGGTCAATCTTAACATCGATGTTAAAGTTAGGGGCATAGTGATGATATCAAACGGACGAGATTACGCCAAAACGTTCCAATCCGCATGGAACGGAACGGCTTGGAACGTTTTTGCATAACTACGTCCAAACACACTAAGCTGATCATCAAAACTTGTTTTTACAGAGGTTTAATTCTGTTCTGCGAATTTAATTTGGTAATGCTATCCAACGATCGTATCCTACTAATATTATAAATGGGAAAGTTTGTAAATATGTTTGTTAAACACGGAAAAAATTGAAATAGAATTTGTCAAAACATAATTAGCCAAGCCTGTATTGAAAAATCGGGTAGGTACTTTATATCCTGGCATGGAACTCCTTTCGGATGATAAAGGGAATAACGCAGGCGTGACCGTATAGTATGGTATAAGGCTCAGATTTTATGTTATCAGATATAGTAAGGGCCTTATCGGCCGCGGTGATGTGCGAGCGAGTTGCGATCGTATTTTCATACAAAACTTGTCCTGGCGAGCTTGCGGCGAGTTTTTTTTGTTATAAGTGGCAAACGAGCAGACGAACTGCCTGATGGAAAGCAGTCAACGTCGCCTATGGATATCTGCAACACCAGAGGTGTAACCTATACGTTGCCGATCTTTGAGAGCCCTGTTTACTCGTTTCTTGAAGTACCCCATGTCATAACACCTCAGGTGGGAGTTCATTCCACATCCTGCCGGTTCTTGGCAAAAAAGAGCGAGTTCGCCGCGATCGGAATCTGTGTGAAAACACGCTCGCATATCGCCAGTGTGATAAGGCCCTAAGGTGACAAAATCTCTTACAATTCCCACCGCGACATAACACAGCCACAAAAGGATAGTATGTCATGTTTACGAAACATTTTTTTCCAACAAATTCCTTTTGAGATGCGGCAAAAAGGCGAATTTCTCAACTGCCATTAGAATATTGCATTGAACATTGCATAACAATGTAATTTAATTCTATTCCATGCATGAATAAAAATAAATGCCAGTTTGAGTTGACCCTTCGCTTCTAAGGTCGTATATGAAGATACGTCTCAAGTTATTCTAGTATATGTTATCTAGTCGTATTATAGCTGCACGGTAGCATCGCGACACTATGAGTACGTGAAAGCATTTACACATATATTTGCGCGCATCAAACTAACTTTAATGCAGTTCACAACTTTATCTCTTTGCGTTAAGGTCTATGCTATTTTTTCCTAGGTGATTCATATAGTTGCGTACATATACTTGTTGGATCACTCTTAGTATGGACGTGGGGCGTTTGCGCAAGTATGCCGGAGTCCTGTGAAGTATTTGGCAATAGCAAATAGTCTGTGCCAATTAAACACAGAACAGAATGATTAACCATTGGAAATTAGTTTTGACATCACATTTAGAGAATCTTAGGAATTATTTGGATAAAAGTCATAAGTCTGTTTAGAAAAGACTGTGTTGGTTCACTTAATAGTTGCTCTAATTATGTAGTACTTTACTTGGATTTTTTTCGGTAGGTAGATTACGATGCATGTACCGATGACCTTAATCACTAATTAAATTTTGTGTTGTTTTTCGTCTGTTTGTTTCATGGGACATTTTGTTTATCTCTTGGGTATAAGGATTTTTTGGATAAACAAGCTGCTCTCTACATATAATACAAAAACTAACATGTTTTCGTTGCCATCTGAAATAAAAACTAAACAATAACTTTCGTATATCATCGACCGTAGGTTCAATCGGTGTAAGAGACATTAACTTGCCTGTCTCTTACCCCAATTGTATCTACGTTTGATGATTTATTATTTGTCAAAATGTAGGAGACAGAAAAAAAACATTTACTTTAAAATATGAAAGAATCCAATCATTTATTCTAACTAATTAACTTTACATAATTTCAAACTGCGTGACAAATGTACCAAGAATTTACATGTAATCATTTATCGTGCCTATTTATAAAATTGAAATTAATTTATTGGTTAGTGAATTTTCCTTATACAGGCGGATAGTGTCACAAATAAATAACTAAATAAAGGAAATTCTCATAATTATTGTCAATATCCTTATTATGTGATCGCATTTTATTAATTTAGAATGCATTTAATGTTAACTGAAATAACCACAGAAGTTTGCCTTATATGAATAATCGTTTAATTACCTAAATCGTAAAATATTTTCCTCATTATTATGACAGTCATAATGTTAAGCAATATATGTAGTATCAAAAAGCTAGCATTGGAAAGTATACAAAAAACTTTGATTGTCATATTATTAATTCTGTACCTACATCTAGACAATATTTAAGTTAGCATAAAATGCAAATGCCGACTGAACCGCGCGATCTATTATAAAAACAATTTAGGTGTCCTAAAGTGGCACATGTATCTCACCCTACATATATAACAATTGCTATAGTTTTTAAAGAAATAAAAAGAAAAAAATATGTACATACCTAGTCGTTGAAAAACAATATTGCTGTAACCCACAAGGATTTTCATAGTAACTTACGACATTATTGCTTTTCAACGACGTAGGGATTTATTTTTTATTTCGTTTGGAAATTAAGACTGAGAGAAACTGTTATTTGTCTACAATCAATCTTAAAAGTCAGAATAACCTTAACCACACAGTAGTATTATAAAGTCGTATAGCAACTGGCAAATTGACGTCAGTTACGCCATTTTATTCAAAGATGGAAAAATAAACAATACATTTTCTGGCATTCTAAAAGTAACATCTAAATTAGAATGTATAAAAACTTCGCTATTTCCGCCATAAGCGATCAAGTCATAAAATTTGCTTTATCGAGTGGTTCGGGGAACAAAAATCCTGGATCAGTTTCGTAGAACACGCCACATTCCTTTGTGATTCAGAAAACAACGTAAGAATTATGTTTTGGAGATGTAGAAAGACGTAAGACTGCTTACTGCCACTATTCAACCAGCGACCCTTTTCTACGGTGTAATTTTTCAAGCTTTTTAGAAACTTTTCATTGGTATTTGAATTTGTATTTATGTATCTGTTCCGATGACTATGCAATATTACAGTACAGCTACAGGATCACTTAAATTACGATAAAGCCACCATGTTTTGGGCTCATTTGTTTGGTTTTGATATACAGTTTGTGACTATGCAAAAAGGTACAGTCGGCAAAAAAAACTTGACACAACTTATTTTTTTAACAGAAAATAAAAACAATGGCATCTGTTAACTAACTATGTATTAAGGTTGGCTTGACCCTTATATATACTATAAGAGTATTTGGACGAACAAAATAAATGTTCGGATAAATTAAATTATACTCAGGACATACAATGTAGAACGGAACCCTTGTCTACCAAGATTCGTACTTGGCCTGTTTTCATTTAAAAAACAGTTACAAAACATCATAGGCGTTCCACGAAAGGGCTACCAGCTCCATCTGTCGGGGATTCCGAGAAACTCAAACGATTCAAACCATAAAGTCGTATGTTACACGAGATTTAGTGGCACATACGACTTTTTAATAATAAGATAGTGCTTGCGCGTGCGTCGATCTATCGGGTTACATCTCGTATTATGACATTAGATTTAATTGCTCTGAACATTGCTAACTATGCTGTTTCAGGTTGATTATGTGTATATATTTGTATGTTACTTGAGAATATAAACATAGCGTTACTCTTACTCGTATATGTCACATATGTCGTGTCATTTGTATGAATTATCTCTCTCATTACAAAAGTATAAAGATTTATGATATTAACAAATATTTGCAATGCAATGCAGTATAATTATGTGACGACAACGAATAGATATAACAAACATACAGACGAATTAAGAATAGTTCTTTTGGAAGTCAGTTAAAAATTAGGAAGTTATTGCTTTGAAGATTGCCTAATTCCATTTGCTTACTCTGCGCTTTTGTTTATTTGAATATCGTCGATCGTAGATTCAATTGGCGTAAGAAACATTGTTCGCCTGTTTCTTACGCCAACTGAATCTACGGTCCACAATATGTCTTTAATTTTATTAATTAATCTACTATGTATTATACGATGATTCACGACAGACCTTAACTCCATTTAATAAGATTTATATTTCAGTAGTGACCCGTGGCAAAGTCTAAAAATTATAACGACAGGTTGCACTGTACAATTTTGAATCGAAATGCTCAAAAAAGGTACATGTAATTTGTAGTATTTTGATTGTGATGGGGGATAATATATGGGTACCGTGGCAATTACTGGCATGCGTGATTTAGATCAGTAGGACAACTGGAAAACAAATACTTCCCAAGCTGTATAAGAACTTATATAGCATCTGTCACGCCCAAACTAGATGTATAATAGCTGTATAAGCAAGAACTTACATCTGTATAAGAATACAGCTTGTGCGCTACTTGGTTCGTTTTGTAAACCTTTTTGAGGCCGTATGTGCAAAATAGTAGCTGAAAAATTTGCTGAGGAATGCTGCACATACCGAATGGTAGTTTTACTAAACCGAAGTATCGGCTAACGAATTTAATTCAAGTGCTTTACGGTAGATGGCGCTACGAGTCTCCCAAAGGTCTTAAACACAACGCGATTGAACATTTTGATGAATTTCGAGGTGACTCAGTGCCTTAGGCGGATAGCCGCTTAGGTATAAACTCAAAACTTAAACTCATGTATGCAACATATATCAATCAATCATATATGCAATTAGGCCTCAAGGGCTCCTTTACATGTCTGATTATTTTCTTTTGGCGCTTCGATAGACAGTTTCTCTTTTCAAAAACATTACAACAATTGTATATCAGTTTGGATTGCTGTTGGAGTTTAATTAGAGGCATCACTAGTGCTGCCATCTGCTCGAGCAAACCGTTTTCAAAACCCTCATTAGACGATTTTTTTAAATATACACGAATTTAAAGCTTTCTTTCGGACAGGAAGTAAATATTTTTAAGAGTTTAGCTTATTGTTAAATGGTAATTATAAGTTAAGATAAGGTGCAACAATGAGAGTGCATTCAGGTAAAGCGGTTAACTTTGTTTGCTATTGACACTTTCATTCTATTTTGATGCCTTGCCAGGGTTTTTCCGTGATGAGATTTTATTTGATGGATATAAACCTTTTTGTGTATAACAATGCCTATTCATTACTTACATACATTAATTATATTAAGTTTAATCTATTTTTTGCTGCAAATAGCTGCAAATTACTATTATTTAACAGGATTCAATCCAAAACTGGCCCAAACTTTAAAATGTTTCTTTCATGATTTTTTTATTGTATTATTTTGTAACGGTGCTTCGTCATATTGCAAGAGGAGAGCCCTATCTATTACATTGTATCACGGGCTGGCACCATTTTTGCTATTAGGAAAGTAATCAATAAATTGACAAATTTTTGAGCGATGATGCCAATAATACAAACTTGGTAAAGGGTCATTCTCAAAAAATGATATCCGTTGTCAGGGGCTTTATAAAACAACCTCTTTCTTGTTCCTATGTGTAACGAAAGTTAACCATATAAATTGTATGGTAAGTTTAGTTACACAAAGGAACAAGATTAAGAGGTTGTTTTCGGACATCATTTTTTGAGAATGACCCAAAATCTTGTCGGAGTTCATTAATACATGTTTATTTTTTTAAAGGGTGGCTATTTAATATTTTCACTGTGACACCAATTATCAAAACATTCACTACTTATATAAGCATTGTACGTTATTGTAAATATTAAAGGATGGTACGGCCGTGCCTTTGTTTTGCTCGACATTGTGGGGGCACTGCCGTGCCCCCAGATTTAACTTTTTTAAAGTAATTTTTGATTGAAAATTTTGATTCCCGTGTTATTACTGTTTCCTTACTGATGTATTTTGGACTGCGGCCCAAACGTTCCGGGAAGGTCGGGCCAGACCCTCGGGCGGGCAGATGAGTGGGAGGACCGGCTTCCAAGCTTTTTGCCCCTCTAATTATGGGTATTGGGACTTTGGAGGTTTTAGGTAGCGGTGCCCTAGGAGTTCCCAGAATAGGATTCTTATTTAATATTTCGGTTTAGGTTAGTTTATGAATCAAAAATATAGGGGTTAATAAAAGGATTCAATCTTTTGAAGAGTATTGGTTATGGGTTTTGCGAAAATATAAAATAAATATTTGGGGATTTCCTTAAACAAATTCCGAGTTTTTTTGGATACTGAAATTTGTAAAAATTATATAAGATCCTGTTAAAATACGCAAAATAAGGAAATATTATGTTAAAGTTGTGAGTTTGATACCTAACGTCGATACCTTTAGACTCAAAGGGCGTAAATGCCGTAGGTTCTAATGGCGTTTACGCCCTTTGGGTCTAAAGGTATCGACGTGTAGTGCAAGTCACATGCTTGATTCCCATACAAATCGATGAACAATTTCCTTCGATCTCGCTCGATATATCTCGTTGTTATTGAAGTCTTGACCAGTGACACGTAAACTCGGTAGCAAACGTTTTCGAGACAGAGACACCTTCGGCCATTTCTTGGAACCGTGATTGCTGTCATTATGAGTAGCATTATGCCAGAAGTGCATAAAGGCGTTGGTGCCAAGGCCTTTGGCACAAAAGGCTTCATGTGTGAATTTGGATTAGATGGCACGTACGTTTAGTGTGAAATAACATTTTGGGTTTGTTTTGATCGTGTATTGAAATCAAAAATCTTTTTAAGAGTCCGCAAAAAACGTACGTACGTTACGTATTTTTGTTTCATATATCGATACCTTTAGACTCAAAGGGCGTAACCGCCATTAGGACCTACGGCGTTTAAGCCTTTTGAGTCTAAAGGTGTAGATATTTGTCTTATTTTTGAGCGAAGCCTATGTAGTTTATAGTGTATAGGTATTTAAATCTTATACATGAAATAAAGTCGTGTTAGTTACACCATTTATAACTCAAGAAAGGATGGACCAATTTTTATAATCTTTGATCTCTGCCCACGAATAACAGAATAACCATTAAAATATCTAAAAATTAAAAATTCTTAGGTGGAACGAAGTTTACTGGAACAGCTAGTATGTAATAAAACATAATTTTTATTTTATTTTTATTGTATGTATAAACTGCAATTGACTTTAGTAGACCCGGATGGTAGGTTGCAAGACATTTATTTACTGTACTTAATAATTGAGCCAGGCGAGCATTTTCTGTATCAATCTCTTATCTTCGAATATTTTTACGACACTTTTTTAACTGGTCATGTAACATTTCTGTATGACAAAAGTAATTAAAACTGAATTAAAAGGTTGACATAAATCTGTCAATATTATCGTATCGATGTCAATGTGGTTAGATCAGTATCGGGGTTAATTATTTATAATTTAATATTGATTTAACGGAATTTTAAGGAATTCGAACTTAATGACAAAGACGTATCTGTATTTTTAAGGTTCATCTCAAAAGGAAAAATGGAACCCTTATAAAATCACTTTGTTGTCTGTCTGTCCGTCTGTCAAAACACTTAATCTCTGGAACGCGTGGAGGTATAAAGTTGAAAATAAAACCATATACTCAGGTCTATGGTCCCTTGAAGCTGTCAAAAAATTAAACTTCTAAGTTAACGTGAAAAAAAGATGTGGCCGTTTATGCGGCAAACAACGTAAATTTCGACACTCTCAAGGAAACCAAAATTCAAGGGGCTCTCCGTTGACCTACAATTATGAAATTTGGCAAGTAATACTCTCTTATACTACAAGTATAGGGAAAAAAAAACTGAAGACTGTACATTTAAAAAAAAATACATTTTTTTTAAATAATTATTAAAAAAAATTACTTTACTAAGGGAATAAAAATTTATAAGGTAACATCTGCAGTGCCTCTAAAACATCAATAGACAATTGATACAATAATAAAAAATATACATGGTTAGTCAGATACGCCTTAATGCCGTAAAAATAGTATCATTTTTCCACATTTTGTCTGTTTAGGAGATAACACTGTTAAAGGCGTAAACTAATGTTTGAACTCATTAAGTTATCTACAAGTATTTAGGTGGATAAATAACCTGGCCGATAAGGCACGGGTTCGATTCGGGTAAGGGACAGGTAAAAACAATGTCTTGGACACGTCCCTTACGTCAATTTAGTTTACGGTTGGGGTACGGTTGGGGGAAGGGGCGCCCCAGGCCTTCTGCCTAGAGGAGAGGGAGTCCAAGTAAATAGCGTATTTTCATTTGCCAGCAGAGGCCTCTAGATGCGTAAGTCCGAATGGTCGCAAAAGCTTCAAACATATGACTGTGTTGTGAGCATTCCATACTTACGCCGTTTCGGACCCCCGGCTGGCTACTGAATATTAAGTTTAGTACTTAAAATCACTTTGATTTACTTTAGCAAGGCGTAGTTGACTTAGGGTCGATTTCAGGCGTTTTTCCAGCGTTTTTTGTAACCGCATTAGTGTCACTGGAGTTTTACCGTGAAGGACGATCGAGTGACGACAACTTTTGATTAAATCATGTGTAGCCTCGATATCGTCTATCGTTTATAGTAAAAATTAACTGTGATCACCATCGCTTGCTGCTATATTTGCTGGAACACTAATGCAAAAAGCCGCCGCGGTCGAAACGCTCTGAAATCGACCCACTATCATGAAGTGTGAAGGGTTCTAACATAGCCCAACACTATAAAACTTGATGACCCCAGCATTCCTCTGGCCAGACGTCCTTAAGAAGGATCTCTGATAATAAATCTGACTCGAGTTCATAATCTTATTTCTAAGCAGACATATGTGTACTTAACTTTTCGTTGCTCTTACAACGTTTTTCTTTTCACTGCGATCGAGCCTTCACGAACGTTCACGAGCCTTCCCGATTAAACCCGAACACAACGGGAGCTAACATCGTCATTACACTAAATTTAATACGAAACAAACCGACTATAAATATTAGTTATGTTCCAGCCACTAGGGTTACGCTTCAGGCAAAAACTCATCTTCCAAGTTCTTATCTCTCTCGGCCAATACAGAAATATGTGTTATATTTTCTTAACAGCAAGGTTGCTTTTGACGTCAGTAGTTCAGGTCAGTTACACCATTTTGGAACTGTTAAATTGAAATGCTTCTGTGTATGTACAGATGTGTATATTTAAACTTTATCACTTCAACATAAGGTCGAAATCGTCGGAATATAAATGGTAATAAAAATGCCCAAGGGATTTATGCATATTTGTGATTTGTTGCCTTTTTTGTTGGGAGTTTAGCTTTTTCTTTATTTATAAGAATAAATGATTACATACATAATATAATATGTCTGATTTAATGAGCTTCTGTTACGTGATTTTGGGGATTTATAATACAATCGTTTCACTCATCACGAAAATCGTGGCCCTTCCCTTACCAGGATTTGAACCCGGGACCTCTAGCTTCGTAGGCGGTAGCATTCCCACTGAGCTAAACGTGTCGTCAATAACTACACACTATAGACACTATCCTTGTAGAAACGTATTGGTTATAGAATTCACTGTATGTTCAAGTAGGTATAGCTTATTAGAGTCTGTGCGGAAAGAGAATAGGATTTAGATTGGGGGGCGCTGTAATGCTTTTCTATCGTATGTGCTGTATTTTATATTCTGTGGCCATACTGGTTAGGTTAGTTTCGTTTTTCGCCACGCCTATTCTCTTTCCGCACAGACTCTACCTGTCTCTGATTTATTTATTTATTAATACATGTTAACATGAAATCCATTTAAATATTATATTTCATGTCAGAAATATGAATACCTAGTTGTTCAAAAACAGGAATCTGTTATAATTTTTATGCATATTAATTTGTCTTCAATAAGCTGCGCGTGAGAAAATATTTAGAATTCTAATCCATTTTCACGGTTACCGGATTCCAAATTTATAATGTCATAATGAAACTTCTGTATAATTAAGACATCGATATATTTAAAAAGAGACCATGTTAATATACATGTCACCGTACTATTTAGAATTGTAAATGTAAAGTATTTTTATGTCTTTTTCATATCCATAAGTTCATTAGTTTTAAAACAGTTAAATTGTGCAATTCTAATGTATTTTTTTATGAATATTTGCTTTGAATGTAAAAAAATATATTACATATTATGAAAATAAACGGTTTAATACATTATAAAGGCGTAAAAATGATTGACAAAAAGTTAATTATTTAAAATTTGGCGCTGTTTATTTTGTGGCATGGTCCTTGATCAAAAAGACGTAACTGACACTGTTCTCTAGAGATACGACCAGATGAGCCAGCTAGAAGAAACGGCCTAGTTTGAGTAGTTCGGTGATTTTAGTCCGGTTCATATATATTTGTTTGAACCGGACTAAAATCACCGAACTACTGAATCTAGGCCGAAGGAACAAAGCTACTGAAAATTTAAGGCAATTGCTTACCTATCTCTTGTCGACTGTTACTAAGCCACAATCCTACTCAATTTTAACAGATAGAAAGAGACGCATGCTATTCCGTACTCTACTTTCTCCCTATATCATTGATTCTCCATGGTTATCACATCTCCACGGGAGCTGGCACCAAGTTATGCTAATGGCGGGCTGGAGAAATGTGATCGATGCGGCCGAGATAGCCCGCATTATACGGTAGCTGCGCGGGCGCGTTATTTATTACGCATGCGTAGGGACGAACCAATGAACCCTGAATTTTCAAGCAAGGAACGTAAGAGGCGGGTAGTGTGATATCACAGTAATCCTACTAAATAATGTGAAAGTTTGTGAAGATGTTTCGATATTTGAAAATTTGGATGTTTGTTACTAAATAATGCAGTAACACCTGGATGGATTAAACTGAAATTTGGTGTCATGCTCCCCAGCAGAACCACATTGGCCTTGATGAATTATATTAATATATTAAACATATAGGAAAATTTCTATACAGGGTGGGAGGGACTATACCGACATACTTTAGCCATGAATTCCTGGTGGTGTGACGAGTAAAAAATGTTATATCAACATGGGTCGAATATTGTCATTTAACATTAATAGTCTTATGGAACAAAATAAATCAGTAAATTAAGCCCCTCGTTATAAACATGTCCTTACTGGCTGAAAAGTTATCAAAAAGAAAAAAAAAAGCTAAAATGGAAACGAAAGGTCAATTTTTTGGCCTCGTAGTCGCTTACCATCAAATACTGCGAAGGTTAATTCCTGTTTAGTTAAAGGATTTTAAAAAAATAGTAAAGGTATCTTAGTCACATTTATTAGGGCTTGTTACACACTTGGGATTTTTCATTTACAAAATAATGAATATCTCGGAAAGTAAGCGTTTTTCGACTATACATCACATAATTTTTTTTACACCTAATAGTTGTTAGAATCTATAGTTAAAGTTTGTCGGTATAGTCCCTCCCACGCTGTATACAATCTACATAATTCTAATACCAATAAAAAAAATCTATGTGAGGAGTTTCGCCGTAAATTTGATTGCAAGGTGGTTCTGCTGGGACCCACCCCCAGCAGTGCCAGTGGGGTGGCCCCAGCTACCAGGGCTCGGAACCGGTATTTTGCAAAAACCCCGAAACCCCAATATTTCGAATTATTTTATGTTTTTTTGTAGAGCTCAGTAATGTATTTAAGTCATGATTTCGTATTATTAGATTGTTTGGTTAAAAAACTAAATAATAAACCAAAGAACGATAAGAACGGAAAGAATACCGGTATTTTTGTATGGAGCAAATACCGGTTTCCGAGCCCTGCCAGCTACTGATGTGCAAGTTGCGGAAATATTCCAAATTTCTTTATTGATACAACTTAAAAACATCTGCTGGGGCCCCCAGCAGAACCACCATGATATTTCGATAACTACTTTCTTGTATTGTGCAATAAAGTTGTAAAATTCTATATTAGAGTCAGTGCGGAAAGAGAATAGGCGTGGCGAAAAACGGAACTAACCTACCCAGTATGGCAAAAGCGCCCCCCAATTTTAATCCTATTCTCTTTCCGCACAGACTCTAACCATGCGTATGCGTATATTTATTTATTTATTTAAACAAGTAGGTAGTGTAGGTACGTTACAATCAATTTTCAATAAGAAAAATTGCCTCAAAAATCGTCTTGTGAATATAAAAATACATTTTCTGATATTTATGGACGCTCCAGCGGATAAATTAAAGCAACACTAAACATGAAATAAAATAAATCCTTCAAAAGCAGGACGCACGCTTGTCCTACATACCAATATATCGACGTGAAAAAACCATAAAAGCCGAAATATTGATATACTCCTTAGGTTCTTACGACTTTTTACTCTCACGTCTCTATGTTAATTATCTTTCAGAACCTCATATCTCAGTTCTACGTTGGATTGAAATATTAATTTTATACTGAATATATATTAAGGTTGATTTAAGAACTAACAGTCGATGAGTAGAGAGGAAGGACACAGTATCCTCGACTGCAGGTTCAATTGGCGTAAGAGACATTGATTTGCGTGTCTCTTACGCCAATTGAGCCTACGGTTGACGATATCAGTAGCTCGCAACTGCCCACGTCCGAGAGAAATCTTGATGACAAATATTCGAACGATTGTGTTTGGTATTCGGAGTGAGTTTCGCACGAGTCCCAGATAAAGGGGCCTATATGATTAATTTTGTGTCGCGTGATTCCACTTTAGTATAAGAAACTCAAGTCGCACGACCAGTAGGCGTATGATGCTACGCTTTGTCGCGCGATGAAAAGAAATGAGATCCCATCAAAAACATTACATGTAAAAAAACCGGTCAAGTGCGAGCCGAACTCGCGTACCGAGGGTTCCGTACAAACTCACAAGTAGATACATGAAAAGTTCAAGAAAAACTCTGGGGCGATTAGTTTAATAGGAGCAAATAAGTATGTATTACGATTTTTGCAAATTTCTCAAAAACGGTGCAAGTTAGGAAAACCGTTATATTTTTCCTGTAATATTTAGGATGACATAAATAATTAGTAATTATTACAGATTTTTCTGTTCAGTAACTTCGAAGATAATAGGGGAGAAATGGTATTTTTTTGACATTTTTCGTCATAAATCAAAATCTACTTATATAAGAAAAAAAAATAAAAACGGCATTTTAATCTACAAATCAAGCCCTTTCATTTGATACCCCACTCGATATAATAGCCCTACTTTCAATTTTCAGAGTCCCATTACGGACCCCTTTAAAAAAAAAGTAAAAAAGGCATAAGATTTTTTTTCCAGCCAATAAGCTCGGATTAGCGGTTTTTAACACTATTCCAAATTTCAAGTCGATAGCATCAGTAGATCCTGAGATATCTTGCTGTGACAGACGGACAGACAGACAGAGTCGCACCATAAGGGTTCCTTTTTTACCATTTTGGTACGGAACCCTAAAAAGATGCAAGTCTCGCAACGCAGTTCTCCTACAACAAAATAGTTTTGAGATGTAATGTTAAATCAAGTCAGTACTGGGGTCCACAGAACTCGATTTCCACCGACTTGCCTATAATTTACCCGTGGAGGATTCTTTATTTGAGAACTAACGTGTTCCTCCCCGGTAAAATAATAGGCAAGTCGGTGGAAATCGAGTTCTGTGGAGTACTTGGTTTAACATTACATCACAAAACTTTTTTGTCGTAGGAGAACTGCGTTGCGAGACTTGCATCTTTTTTTTACATGTAATGTTTTTGATGGGATCTCATTTCTTTTTGTAAGTGGTCTTCCTTTATTTATTTTATTACATTCCAATCCATTCTATGTTGAACTACAAAACTAACTTTGCAATCGCATATATCTGTATAGAATTACAAACTAGAATTATGTGTGCAGTTGTGACTGAAACTGCAATATTTTAGGTTTTGTAGGACTAAAAACTATGTTTAAAATTTGGAGCTTGTGGGTCTGCTAGAAGACAAAACTAAGGAACTTTGATGTGCAATAGTTCTTAAACTACACGTTCGAATTGAATGTTATTGAGAATATACTTAAGTCTTATTGTGCCCTGTATATCCCTGAAAATTCAGGGTTCTAGCTTTAGCCAGCACAACATTACAGGAGGTTGAAAATGGCCTGAATGGCTTCGAGAAAAGGATGGTACGGCCGTGCCTTTGTTTTGCTCGACATGGCGGGGGCACTGCCGTGCCCCCAGATAGGTACATGTAATAGCACATTATTCAACGCCTATGGAAGCACAGTCCCGCAAACTTTCATTTAACACAACATTCTACGATATCTTTTCAAATATCTCTAATCATCTAATGTCATATTTTGACATTAAACTGACAATAAAAATATGTGGCGCCATTCTTAAAGCATTTACACTGAACAAAAATGTCGTAAGTGTGACACTGTTATCAACAGCAGCATATTTATAGCTAGTGGTGTTAAATATAAGGTTGCGTTTTAGTTATAATAGTAATGGCAGTTACGCTGTTTCCGCAACGGTATAAAACTTTTATTTCACCTAAGTACATCACACACTACAACTCATACGTTACACTATTTTATACTTAAAGCCGTAAAACTAGGGGCGTAAGTGCGCTTTACTCTTAATGTTGGTTACGCCATTTCGTGCTCAAAGGCGTAAAACTTGTATTAAATATGTGGATGAGCGGGGTCACAGAGGTCAGGCGATTTGAGCAGGGATCCCGCTGAGTGGAATGACTTCTGCCGAGAAATATTTTCTACTTTGGTTCCGTTGATTACAAATTTTATTGTTTCGTTTTACGAAAAGTCCTTTCGTTATGAAGATTTATGAATTATAGGTCCAAACTCGCTCAAATGTAAATGTTTGTTACGCAATTATATCGTGGCGTCCATAGAACCCGATTCCCACCGACTTACCTATTTTTAAAGCATATTACCGGAATATCTACTGCTTCTGTAGAAAAAGTAATCCAAATCTGCTCCGGCTTTACTAAGGATATATTTGTTGCCACGCCACGGGTAGGTATATTATTATTTTTTAACATTTCTTATCCTGGATAGAATAGCGTAAATATTGACGTAGGCTTGAAAAAGTTTGGTTCCTTAAGTGCAGATGTAATACTAAATACTGTTAATGTGCAAAATTGATAATAATATCATTAGACAGTAATACACGAATTAATGTTAAAAAATAAAGTTTATTAGTCATTTTATAACATATTAATAGAATATCACTTTCATTATGTTTTTCAGTTATATAATTCACTGCTTTTTGGCATAATCATTATGATCAACGATTATTGTGTTATATTCACTGTGTGTGATGAAAGTTCGACTAAGGAACTCTAAAAATGAGTTATGCCGAGCTCGTAACGTATGGCGTGTCTTTAGGAACGGCATGTACCATTCCTACGGCGGACTCTAGCCTTATATGCCACATTCTGCAAGTTGCGGATGCCGAGTATAAGTAAAGATGCACCTCATTTAATAATTTAAAATGAAAGCTTTAGGCTTGATAATTCTACCAAAAAATAAATGTTTTTTCTAGTTAATCGTAGAGCTGTATTAAAGATTTGTACGTACCTTAAACTAAGTGTCAGATAGAATTTCTACGGTACTTGGAAAAACAAATAATAATGTCTTTTACGCCCTTTGAATAAGGAAATTTCGTCAAGGGTGTTTAATTGGGGTAAGGGGTTGGCAAATCAATGTGGCTTACGTCCAGGGCTCGGATACCGGTATTTTCTCCATACAAAAATACCGGTATTTATTCCGTTCTTTTCGTTCTTTGGTTTATTATTTCATTGTTTATTCGGACAATCTAATAATACGAAGTCTTTAATTAAATACACTATTGAGCCGTACATAAAAAGCATAAAATAGTTCAAAATATTGGGCTATTTCGGGGTTTTTGTAAAATACCGGTTTCGAGCCCTGCTCATGTCAATTTAACCTTCTATCGACGAGATGCTGGAAACGACGTAGCACGAAGCTGTAAGTTGTAAGCCATATTTTCTAGGCTTTAAACATAAGCTGTGCCAAAAGCATAAGAGCGTACTCGTATAATGAAACTGATACCATCTTTATTGCACACCAAAAATCTCCCTCATCACCATAAACTTCAGTGAACTTAAATCGTAAAAACGCGAGAAATCATTAAATACGACTCGTTATTTTTTTCATCGAACTCATTTTTAACGTCGCCCCGAGTAATATCTCACTTACATACATTTGTAAAGCACTCAGTAGCACTTACCAGTTATACGTTGGGACGCTTTAGCAAATTAAAATAATTACAACTTACACTGGTCAGCGGAGACTGCCTTCTGTAACTGTTGTTCATAATAATACACCATACTATATTGTTAACTTAATTATCCGCATTAAATGTATTACATAGTTGTTTGATATGTATCTTTCGTTATGGGTGCTCAATTAATGGAAATCAAATAATGTAAACACTTTATTGCACAAAATAAAACAAAGTACAGTACAGGGTTGCAAAATAAAAGTATATTTACAAAAGCGAACTTATTCCTTTAAGGGATCTCTTCCAGTTAATCTTTGAGTGGTTGAGTAAAGAGATAATGAGGTGGTAGACAAACTGAGAATCATGCACCAGAGATTATAGAGGTATTTCTATGTAAATACCAGTGGCGTGGCGTCCAAAGAACTCGATTCCTACCGGCTTGCCTAATATCAGACACTTGACCACCTTATTCTACATCTCTTAAGGAAAATGTACCCCAAATCTGCACCGGCTTGCCCAAGGATATATTTTACGCCACGCCACTGGTAAATTCATACTACAATCCATAATGTATACATATATAAATAAATACATACATATATATGTGCATATACGTACCTATACATAAACATATAAAAATATACAGAACCAGAATTGTCATTGATATCTTTTGGCGTAAAATTTGTAGCTGTTGGTTTGGTTTTTCACATTTAGCCGTCTCAATATTTAATCCAGTCTAAGAACACTCTTATAGGTTAAAAAAATTAAGTCTAAGAAAACTGAGTCCATCTGTTGTAACGTTATATCTTATGCTCTAAAAATGTATGTTAATAAATAAATAAATATTAGGGGACAATCTTACACAAATCGAACTAGCCCCATAGTAAGTTCAATAAGACTTGTGTTATGGATACTAGACGACGATATATTTAATAGATACAAATACGTAAATACATAGAAAACATCCATGACTCAGGAACAAATATTCGTGCTCATCACACAAATAAATGCCCTTACCGGGGTTAATGTCTTGTAACCCGCTTATCCTAGAAATGTACCTACTATATGGCAAATAAAATTTCTTTCTTTCTTGTTCTAACTTTTTGTAATTTTCTTTTATCACTGCTGTATCGTTCAAATCTTATAAAATGTACTTCCAACAAGCCGTTTGGCCTTTTCTTAAAACAACCACACTAAACAACTCAAATACTAAATAAATTTTGTGTATTGATGAGATCTAAAAATCTTTATCGAGGACCAATAGGAATGGCGTCTGTCGTAGAGCCAAGCTCTTAAGTTAATGATGATTATAGCTTAGCTTTAATTTGCTAAGTTTACTATAACTAATCACATTACGATGTCGCTTACGCAATGAAAATATTATTTTAGTCTCAAAATTAACAAAATGTCGTAAGTGTAATCCAATGGTGTATTAAAATTCTTCAGATAAAGTAATGTCCAACCTTTAACCATTACTTTGAATGAGGCGTTAAAAGTATTATTAGTCATTTAACTACTTCAGTATAAAATTAATCTAAAGAATTCCTATTACAAATTTTATGTAGTGTAAATGTCTTCCTTTGGTCACGAGTCTAAACATTAGACAAGTCATAGGTACGGTATTTTACGGCTTTTGGTGTTTACGTCTATAATTTCTATTCAGCTGAGGCTTTTACGGCGTAATTGCTATTTATTGGGTGTAAGGGACGTCTTTATGTATATTAATTTCCACGTGTTTCTCTTACGACAGTACCTGGAATGCTAATGACAGTTCGTGTTGGCACTGGGATTTTAAGGCATGTCTTTGTCTATATATAAACAAAAACATGATGACATGGTTTAAATTGGTGTAAGCAACATATCTAGATAACTACTTACTTTAATTTAGTCTATTAGATTTAGATTGTTAGGTTTAGGTTAGAGCCATTTTGTAATATCATCATATTTATGTAATTTCAAAGGTAACATCATTGACATTTACATATATACCCAAGATGACATCTGGTGAGCTAAAAATAAGCCCTCTATGTCCCTTTACCATTATATTTACAAAATTTAGTTTTTGTTAGTTATTTTACGCTCAGATTGCGAGGTCAAATATTTCACCATTGGTCAAAGTGTTCTCGCGTCCTTCGGTTGGCAACAGTGAAGGCTGCGCTTCGTCCTCGGCGCGTGCGCATTGTTCCCGAGGCTTGTGTTACACCGCGTCGTAAACCCAAGCGGTGCCCATGCGGACGACGATGCCGGGACAGTCCCTGATATGCAATTACCCACGTTCCTACATTAGCCGATAGGATACCGGCTTGCGACCCGTTCCACGAAGCTACAATTTTACAAGTCTAATCTAGCAAAATTGGCCAAATACCACAACACAATTGACCAGTGTTGCTAGTTTAGTCTTGTAAAATTGTAACTTGTAGCTTCGTGAAACGGGCCACTGGTATCCCTTTTCTCAAGGTTTAATTGGAGTAAGGGACAGACAAATCAATGTCGCTTACGTCAACTACGGTCGACGATATCGGTGCTTATATCGGAGGAAACGCTCAATGTACGTGACTTTACCGTGTACTAAGGAAAATCTTGAGCACTTTGTCAAATATTTCACCATTGGTCAGTGTTCTCGCGTCCTTCGGTTGGCAATAGTGAAGGCTGCGCTTCGTCCTCGGCGCGTGCGCATTGTTCCCGAGGCTTGTGTTAAACCGCGTCGTAAACACAAGCGGTGCCCATACGGACAATGACTGCGGGACAGTCTCTGATATGGAGGCATTTATTCATTAGCCAACACAGGCAAAGTATAAAGACAGACAAGTAGGCAAACTTCGGCCATTTAGGAGCGTGTGATACGTATTCAAGTTCGTACTGGAGTATTCTTACGCATTCTTAAAACTTTGCTTATATTGCGTTCGTTCACGGCCCGCACACAAAAAAAAGCGCGATGTACCTTTTGTCGGAATAAAAATGACTGCTATTATACTGAGACACAGGCCTGGCATCCCCTGTATATTTCTATCCATCGCCGTCAATTAAAATCGTCAGGGCGTCGGCGACGACAATATTGCCGGTATCGTAGGAAACGATCAATGTCACGTTACGTTGCCGTATACTATCTATCTCTTCAGCCTATATCCATCCACTTACTGCTGGGTATAGGCCGCTTATTTATTATCCCACTCTCCACGGTCTTCTGCCAGCCACGGATGAGGCTGAGTTGTCGTGGGGTAGATGTTGTTTGAGCATTGAGCCGTGTACGAATTAAATGAAAATCTTAAGCTTTTTGGGCTAGCGCTTCTGTCAATATTACTACAATTAAATCTACGATAGACGTGGACCACGCACGGTACGGTCCAGGTGGATCTGCGTAAGCTTCAAACCGAAGACTGGCGAGAAATTGCACAGGATCGGGTTAAGTGGCGTGCTCTCGTTTTGGAGGCCAAGATCCTTTCACACACCACAATAGTAAGTTAGGTAGTAGACGATATCTTGGCCAAGTTGGGACTTTCTGACAACACTGATTGTAGTCTGTGTGGCGAGGAGGTAGACAATGAAACACATATTGCGTGAATGTCACGCTCTCGCCAGACAAAGAATGAAGGAATTTGGCACGGGCTATCCGGAGCCAAATGAATTCCAGGCACTACCACTGGGTTCCATCACTCGATTTATGGAGGTGGTGGAGCAAGACACTACGTAGATACGGTAAGGGGTAATTACACAAAAGATCCCAATGGGTCGAAGTGTATCCGAAACGACTCCTAATACCAAGATAAGATAAGTTAGTCGATGATATCGAGCTAGAGATTTAGCCTCAAAGGGCGTAAACGCCATTAGAACCTACGGCGTTTACGCCCTTTGAGTCTAAAGGTATCGAATTTAGTCTTGTCCGTAGAAAGTTCCATTACATGGTCACCCCACAGTTCTCCGCTGTAACCAGAGACTTTTTCCCAACGCGTGCGCGTCCACGAACGACCTCCACTCCGGACCTTGCTCGCAATTATGCATTTTCATACCTTTTGAATACGCTGGCGTTATGGCTGGGTCGGATTGAAAATAAATTGTTCACAATTTTATTTAACGTCAACTTACGCGTGTAATCGTAATCTGTAACCGACAGGCGTTTTATTAAAATAATATATGGATTTCGTTTCTCAACCGACTTAAAAAAAAGGAAGGTTTTCAGTGCGTCTTCTATGTATGTTTCCCGATTATTCGAAGACGGCTGGACCGAAACGGCCAAGCCACATATTTTAACTAAGGTGTAGAGTTTGTGAAGTTAGGGCTTGTAGAGATAGGGCGCGTAGAGTTAGAAGCTTGGCTCTACATGTGATTGATAACTTTTTGACAGTGCGAGGTACAGTAGAAATTATTTTTCTAGAGCGAATTGTAAGTATTCTCGTCTTGGCAACATTTTACATGAACATGTTTTTGGTGCGATTGCTATTACCTTAAACCGTTCCTATATTTTTTACACTTGGAATTTATAGTACTAAACTAGTCTTAAAGTTAGATACGACTTTATGCCGCCAAAGCTAATACCCGGCTACCATCTTTAATTCGTTTAACACTGACGTGGTCTATATTTACACGTAACTTGTACATCGCCTAGTTATTTTCTAAACGCCAATCTGCTTACCAACAAGCACCCCTTGGGGCATATGAGTCGTTGAAATTGCGTGTCACGGAATCTCGGAAACGCGAAATGGCAGATAATCGGAGCATTTGATTATTGGATGCCAGCTTGCCTGTCACATCGATTACTAGTTACTGGTGAAGCGATGCAGTAAATGGTTAGATGTGGGAGTCTAACTCTAGAGGGAAAATGTCGTATAAGTAACCTGTCTGTAAAGACTTTTTTTTTGGAAACTGACAAACTCGCAATCCATGTGGGTATAGCGATTGTCGGACCGGGTGGTCGGCCGAGGCGTTCCCTGGGGTCGAACCAGGTCGCTAGCCGGACCACCCCGAGTTGGGTCGGACTGGGTGGGAGCCGGGGATGCCTGGGGTCGAACCAGGTCACCTTGTGTCCGGTGCACCTCGATAGGATCGGGCTAGGTCCGTGAAGACAGTTTGAAGTTTCATTTTAAAAAAAGGGCATACGTTCCATGTAAATTCCGTACACTTCTTTTTTACATTTTGCTTTAGTTCAGTTTTTTAACTATTGGAACTTTTTGACCTAATAGCCTGATATCTATTTTATGACTAGTGAGTAGGTACGTACTTTTTTTAATACTATGCGAATTTTATGTAAATGGGATGTAAATCAATGTTACATAATAGTAAATATTTGTAATGTAGTGTAAAATAAATAACAGAAAAAACAATCGATTTAGATGCTACTTGATTTCAAAAAGCCTACGGAGGGTTAGTTAACAATCACACAAGTTAATGGCTTTTTAAACATTCCGAAAACATGCATTTGTGTTTCACATCTTAGTTAGAAGGAAAAGAATCGTTCCACGTCCCAATCTATACTGAATACAATCTATTGCAGTAATCTCATAAACGCATTGCCTCAAGGGTTCGTCGACTATCTTCTAACTATTACTAGAGGTACCTATCCATCATACAACAAAGCTCTAACGTCACAGACACAAGGTCCAATATAGCTTGATAAAGTAAAGAACATGCACGTTGTCTTTAAACTTTACGAGACATAAAGTCGTATGTGTCTACATGTCCTATGTGCTTACGTTTGTTTTATTGCAGAGCTACGTTGGAGATTTACGAGCTGTTTAGCTGATGTACAAATTGCTGGGCCTAAGTAAATTGTATTGCGTATTGAGTAGAGCCCTGTGGCAGATACTGCATTCGTTGAAAATGACGCATCTGCATTATAACTTATCTGTAGATACGACCATTTCAACAAGAAGTAATGTTGAGGGTGCAAAGACTTGTGAAATAAAGATATGGCCTACATTTTGAATTTAAGAATCTTTTTCTATCTGATATTATTTAATTGGCAAAACTGTACCTACGTTGATTCATCGACACACGAACAAATTTTTATAGATGGTGAAACATAGGTACACGTATACATGTTATGAACTAAAACACAGATGTACTTGAATATGTCTATTTTTATTGCCATAGGGTTCTGGCCAAATGTAAACAAATTATTACTGCAAACTGCTTTTGGGATAAAATGTGGCCTATGTCATTCATCACTCTCATCAGTCAATAAACGACGTATATGCAAAAACTTCAGGCCATCCATTACTCTGTCAAAAAAGGTCCAATGAAAACATCAGAATAATATTATCGCCGATAGTAGGTTCAATTGGCTTAAGGGACAAGCAAACCAATGTCCCTTACACCAATTAAGACTACGGTCGACGATATAAAAACCCTTCACACCATGTTTAATTTCTTCGTTACATAGATTTCGAGGAAAAAATACGTAACTTGTATACAAATAAAAGTATTTAAAAATTCACTTCGTTTATAAAAATACAATGTACAAAAGTATATTTTAATGATATACTTTTACTATAAAAAATAAACATAATAGAGATACGAATGACGCCTGGAATGCAACTCATTATTATCGATTGATGTGTTAGATTCCTTTCAAGTCCTGTATTGTTGTGGTGATGCATAGTGACGTATGTGCCATCGAAACTCCTATTTAGATACGCCATTACGACAAAGTTATAATGGTAATATATTATCATTGGATATGCCAGACAATGGACGGATCAAATCCCACTCTAGCCTTAGTTTTTTCCTTACTATCAACAGCGTGGCACGCGAATTCCAAGAACCCACGTTTCCCAGCAGTGGGATCCCATTTTTTATTCTCACAAGGGTGTTTGCTTTTTTTCATCGCATTCCAGGGATGTTTATATTTGAAGGTCGCAGGTAGACGCTTTGCATCCCTGGTGAGTTCAGTTGCCGAAACGCTGCGTTTTGTTATACTCTGTATAGACTTACGTCATTCTGGCCCTAAAATTTGTTGGTTATCTCAAACGCATTGCATATACATAATTGTAAATCGTTGTACGCTGTTTTTATAAATTCATTAATAGTTTTTTTAACTCGATAAAAAGCTTGAATATTACGATCGTGACTAGCTTAACATTAACTCAATTCTTATTGTTATGTTTACATGATTTTATTGCCATAATAATCACTTCCGCATACCTTGAAACACTGCTTACTAACCGATTTCAGAAAAGGAGGTCCATAGCATTTATTACAAACCATAGTTGTACAGATCTTAATAATATTACATTCAATCTCATATTGGCCTTGGTAGAGCATAGCAAACAGTTTTAAAATTTAGCAATATATCTAGGTGTAAGATAGTCTATATTCGATAAATATTGTCGACCGTAGATGGTAGGTTCAATTAGGGTAAGGGACAAGCAAAATAATGCCTCTTACGCCAATTGAACCGACGGTCAACGAATTATCTTTACTGTGATAGGTAGGTAAATCAATTTCTATACAATTAATATTAATCTAAGTACCGAAATAAAACTTTCGTTAAAAATACCAACAAAAAATACTCTTATTTATACTAAAAACCGCTTTACAGTGTATTTTATGTAGGTAGCACGTAAAAAATACGTCGAAATGTTTCTATATTATAAAATTTAGTTCAGGAATGTATGATTGATGTCATTTCGTATATTCAAACGCAATTATATTGTAATTGGCACTTTGCCGGCAATCAGCGTGCCACAGTGATAGGTTGGTTACCAGGGAAATATTTATTGGGCCGATTTGATATCAATAACGAAACCGTGAACTTACGCCCAATATACTTATGACATTTTGCCTTTGTACATAACCATTGATCTTTATATTTCAATAAAATACGCTGTTATTGCCCGCAAAGTTTACTAAGGTAATCCAAGTTGCCCTTTTCTACATACTATAAAAAGACGGTCAAAAATTCACTTTAACGATCTCAATTTTGGTTTAAATGCATTTAATGTTGTAGCTTAATACATTTTGTCTACGCAAAACCACATGAAAATTATCAAAAATTTAGTTTTGAATTGTGTAGCATACACGAGTACACGGCGCAGGCGCATCGATAAGCGATTGCATGTTTTAAAAAAATTCATAATAATATATTTATGAAGCTACCTACATACGTAGTTTTAATTCGCAAAGGAATAACCTACCTATGTAACTACGTAATTGTAATGGGCATAAGAAGCCATGTGGATTGTTTTTCGCCGCGTCTGATGTCATAATCTTATTGATTACAGAAGCAATAAAAAGTTGCGGAAGCTTATTAAGTTTCCTACTGCTAACAACTAAAACTTTTAATAGTACATTACACAACTAGGGCTTTCTTTATTACCTCCCGTATTGTGTACATCATTTTATGTCTACACTTGGCCAGAAAGCGGCTTTTTCCGTACGCGTAGCGTGCGGAAAAAGCCGCTTTATGGCCAGGTGTGGCATAAAGGTTATTATGATAAGGTAAGGTATATTTATCCTTTTATTACGTAAGTATTATAGCGAATATTCAATATATGTATTTATGAATACATTGGTATACATTTGTTTCTGAGGTAAATACATAAATATGTAAACCGGATGTACTTAATACAAAGTGATTTAAAAACTTAATTACACAAATTACACTTAATTAAAAAATTTATAGGGATAACTTTGCCTTAGTAGGTACATAGATATAATACAATGTGGTGTGATTTACCCGCATTAAAAATAATAAAGAAACATCATTTTTCTTTTTTCTTTCATATATACGTGCCTTAGTCAAGTGTAAAAATGTATGCTCAAAAATACGTCCGATTACAACTTCTGCAGTGTCAATAAGACCTTCGTAACATATTTATGAAACGATTTATACGATACATGTTTTTTGCACTTGACTTTACATATCTTATATAATTAACTGCAGATAGCAGGACGAAATTTCAAACACATGTTTTTAAGAGGGAAAAATGCACAAAGGAATTTCTTGAAATTCACTTCCTGAGACGTTCAAACAGGGATGAAAGTGTTTATAAAAAGGTCGGAAATTCATGTCAGGCGACATTAAGTGAGCAATATAATGTTTATCAGTGGCGTGGCGTCTTTAGAACCCGATTCCCACCGGTTTGCGAGTACGAGTACTACTCCTGAAGAAAAAATGATCCAAATCTGCTCCGGCTTTACTAAGCATATATATTTAACGCCACGCCACTGGTTTATTTGTACAAATATATAAATGTCACTTACGCCAAAAAGTTGCCAAAAAAGTAGCAGATACGTCAATATTCGAGTTTTCAAAAAATACGTCGGATCTGTCTTTTCGTGTGTCTACGTCGCATTCCTCGCTCGTAACACCGGGAGCGCTTGGGCTCAATAATAAGAATATGAGTAAAAAACGAATACATCAAACCCCACGTTTCGTGCTGCCTCGGCCTTCTGTCATACTTTTTTTTTACAACTTTTTTACGACGTTTTCTCCTCTCTCGAAGGATAATCGTGTGTAATGCTAGACTGACTTCGGAGGAGATTAGAATTTGATACGTTCATGATTTTTGACCTTTATAGTATAGGTTGTGTTTTCGTAAAGAATTTTGTTTTCGATACGATCTCAAATGTGGAATAAAACGAGTCGAGTCTGCTTTCTTGGATGTATGAAAGACGGACAAACGAGTTTTTATTTACATGTTATGAATAATATTCGGTGCATTCTTTGCGAGTGGACTAGTGTGATGGATGGGTTGTATGTCCTTCATGCCTGTATGGAAGTAAATTGATTTACGCCTTTTATTGTAGATGTTTCTTTCTTTACGCTTTTTAAACCGTATAGCTTTGACTTCCTTGATCGATGGTATACATATATTTATAGCTTACTTACACACATGTTTAAGACAATATTGTAACTATTTTACTGATATTATATACCTCGTTTCTGGTCAGGCCTTTAAGTTTTTTCGTGAAAGAATCTCAGACTGAATCATTCATATTGAATTTAAAACGGATCACTCACGTTACTAATAGCGGAAAATTTCACTTACGAGTTACGCAGGTTTTGGTTTTAGGATCTTTAAATCAACAAAACGTACTCGAACAGACTGCACATACGAGTATTCGCCCAAAAACGAAATATAACCCGTCCATGTTAAGTAACATGACTTCATAATTCGGGCGGGTTTCCGTACAACGGCTATTATAACCATAGATTTCGTTCGGTTCTGATATCGCCAAGTGGCTGAGCGGTATTCACGCTGCCTCGCGCGCAGAGGTACGGGGTTCGAACCCGGCATGGTTCCACAGATAGTGCGCTATGTAGTCACCATCTTCTAAGAACATGCAATATTGATACAAGTGTTCCTTTACTTAGGTCGTTCTTCTATAGGAACGGTCTCAGAGGAATACTGTAACATTTGTGTTGCTCTTTTTGTAAATTTTGACGTCCTTAACTACATAATAATTATATCGCTTACATTCTTATTATTACAATGGCAAGCTATTGTGTTTATTTTATTTTTTCTGACTATCAATTTTTTTTATTTTATACTTTTTTATTTTATATTGAGTTGTAGGTATCTTTTGTGAGTTTAGTATTAAAGTTATAAGATAATGACTAAACTTTTTGGCTACAGGAATATTTCAGAAGTACCTAATTTAGAAGAAATGTTCGTACTTATGTATTTGTAGATTTATACTTTAGACATTAAGATAATTAGTACATTTAGTAATTTAAGTTTTATTTCTCCATATATACACTTCTAATAGTTCGAATATAGTTTATTTAGATAAGATAAAAATTTGTAAATACATACGTTTATACTGTCAAAAATTGTATAAGACATACACATTATGATGACAAAACACTTTCGCATTTCGCATAACATGTCGTCGACCTTAGATTCAATTGGCGTAAGAGACATCGCTGTGCCTGTCCCTTACCCCAATTGCCCCTGCGGTTGACGATACATTTTTTTAAACTATAACAATGAAAATGTTTGTAAGTTTATTATACCCGTGATAGTTATATGATCACACTAGAACTTTCTAAAAGTTTTACTACCGTAGAATGTCCATCAAAATTCGAGTATGTTTTTAATTCAGCATCCAATTTTCGCGCTATCGTGGCCGTATTATGTTGTAATGGTAATCATTGCTGTAATATGGTAATGCCGGCCCGTGGGCCCGGGCTTCTTGCAGGAGATTGCTCTCGGACGGGCCAGTGGCGTGCGCAGGCGCACCAGGAACGGATAGAGGCGGCAGACATATTAAAAAAGACTTTTTTTTTTAATAAATACAACATTTTTACATTCAAGATAAATTAAATGGAATAAGTAAATAAAAATTATGTTTTTTAAGAAATATTTTTTCGTAATATACCTACTTTTTACTGACACAAAAAATACACATAACAAAGTATAATTTTAAGACATTGGTGTTTTTAAGAAAAAATGGATAACAGTGTTATGAAAAATGGATAACAGTGTTATTTAGCCTATTTGACGTTTATAAATTTACTTCTGACTGACATTAGTACATAAGAATGTTTATGAGAGGTTTCGTCAGAAAAAACCGCCCTTTTAGCCTTTCATTCTTACGTTATGTCGAATCTCCGATACGGCATCATCCTGTGGGGAAATGTTAGCAATAAAGACCAAATATTCAGATTGCAAAAGAGATGCCTACGTGCAATATATGGCCTAAATCAGACAGAGTCGTGTCGATCACTGTTTTCAAAGAATAGGATACTCACTTTCCCTGCACTATACATATACCAACTTAGCCTCTTTGTGAAAGATAACTTGAACACATTTGCAAGTAGAAATCCAAGACCCAGGCTGCAATCTAAATATGGTTACGATGTTGTATGCCCAAAATCAAACTCAGCGTTCTACGCAAAGAGCGTCATGTGTATGAGTGTAAAAGTATATAATCAACTACCAGTCGACATTAAAAAACTCCCACCTCCGGAATTTGGGAGGAAGCTTTTTAATTGGCTTAATGACAAATGTATATATAATGTATCTGAACTCTTTTCTAATTAAACTCTATAATCTGATCTGTGGATACAAATAGTTAGTAAGAATGAAATGAATGTAAACAATATAATTAAGTTCAATATAATATAATAATGTAATATAAAAATTATTAAATTCAATCTAAAATAGTGACATACAATTGAACTGGACATAACTTTGTATCTAATATTAACTTTGCCATTTTGATTATTAACTTTGTATTTAGAATTAAGACAAAAGATTGCACGTCTCTCGGAGGCAGGACATGACGGACTATAATGCTACTTTTAAGATCTTTTTGTACAACTCATGACTATGCAATAAACATTTTGATTGATTGATTGATTGATATAAATTCATTAAACAATATTGTATAGTTCTGGGGGTTAAATCTCCATATTATGAGCTCAGCTTGCCTCGATTCTCTATTTGATAAAATATTCTGTATTTTTTAAGAGGATGTAACAATTTGATGAATATTAGAAACTGAAGCTGTACAACACATGCAGCTTTTAATGAAAATTGTCACAAATATCACTTTTTTTTTGTCCAACTTGATATATTACATTCCAGTTTCTTCATAATCAAATAAGGCACTTTTATCACAATTTAAACATAAGGTTGTTGAAACCGATATACCTCAAGTTAAACAATTTATCACCACCAGGCCCCCGTACTCAGTTTTGATCTCTAGAACCGTTACTCAACCCGAAGCACTTAATATTATAAATAAAAGGTATGCAACAATAAGATATATCCGATTGTACAGTCTATGGATCGCAACGCCCAAGGGTCGGGCGTGAGGCATCTCAGGAATTTTAATCGCATCCAAGCCTCTGCCTCGGTCGAGAGCAATAAAAAAAAAAGAAACGGGCAGGTTGAATTTTGGTTATGGACGGACATTATCTAGCACCGACCTTCTTTTGTTTATAATACGCGCCATTGTTTCGAATCGACTCGAATTTCGGTACTCTCGGGACATTTTCATGTCGCCGTGTAGGTACCTACATCAAATTGTGCATTCTGAAATCGCTTTCGGCGCGTTGACGTGATACGTTTACGTACTAAAACTGAAGTCTGAAGTATACTGAAGCTTATATATGTTCCTATATGGTGTAGTAGTAGCTGTCTGGTAAATTCGGTGTACTCAAACGTATAAACCAGATAGGCATTAGGCATCGATGAGAGACGTGAAATTAGTTTCGAAAAGCCTCGCGATGGAACGAGACGGCACTACAGAGATTCCGCTGCAGGAGGGAGTGGGATGAAAGCACGGCACTGTGGGACAAAAACCGGTCCAGGGGAGGCAGATGCTCCGTATAAACCCCCAGGGCAAAGTTACCAACAATGAGAAAATAATTATTAAAAACATTTCCAGTGAATTTCTGATTTTGCTTTTTACGGGAGTGGGAGGATCGGCCCTCACATTTATTGCTTTAGGTAGTTCTTTTTGGGTTATAAATGTTTTAAACTGATACTGTTTCCTGCAGCTGCTGTTCTTTGGAAAGTAATCTGTTGTTAGTGAGAGAAAGATTGGATCTTCGTTATTTGCTTGGTTGCACTTTAAATTTTTACTTCCGCAACTAGGGTTGCCAGGTCCCCAAACCTAATAGCCGGACAGACCAGCCTATTTGGCCGGACATTTGGGTAAAAAGGCCGGACACCCTACATTATTGAGGATTTTGTGTCAAAGTATTACTAGGTACGACAAAAAAAAATGGCCGGACACCGTTTAGTTTGTCCGGACACGAAATCAAAAAGCCTAGCTATGTCCGGCTTTATCCGGACGCCTGGCAACGCTATCCGCAACACATCTCGTTAGCAGAAGATCTTATTCTAATCAAAATTGTGAAAAACAAAACATTTAACTGTATTTTAGGACTGGTGTTTGATTTAACGTTTCTTTAATTATCTCTAAATTACTCTGTACCTAATCCTTTAACGTAACAAGAAGTACAAGTCTAGCAATAGAAATAAAAAAATTAAATTACTGTTTTTTTTTTTATTTGAAGTATTGAAAAAGTGCGTAACCAAAAGGACAACTCCACGCTAACAATTTATTTAATACGTGCAAGGAGAAATAGAAATTCCCAATTCCCATCAGTTATGTGCCTGAAGGTCTCTGTCCACAACACCGTATCATACCATGACCGTACTATGAACGTATCAGACACGGTATGACAAATGCCGGTCGGTGACGAAACGTGCTAGTGGGCAGTCTCATACTTTTCAATACAGAGGATATTTATTTTGCCTGACACGTTCATAGTGCGGTCACGGTATGATACGGTGCAGTGGACAAAGACCTTTAATCACGTTATACAATTTTATAGTGAATCACATTAGACCAAGGACCATTAAAACAAGAGGACTATTATTCTCCATACTTTGGATCGTGCCCCGACCGCAAGGGGATATCCAGGCAAAAACTAGATGGCGCTAAAAAACTAAACATTTAACGATGTTATAATTGAACAAAGAAACATAGTACAGTAACAATTAGTTCGTAAACAGCTAAAAATAAATAAATTCTAACATTTAAATATTGTGTCACGCTTGCAAAGTTGAATAACAGTAAATAATATAATTCTTATACCAAGCTAATACACATAGATGTCGTTGTAATATCGGGGAACGGCTTTTTGTATGGAGAATGACAGTCCTCTTGTTTTAATGGTCCTTGCATTAGACCTAAAAATCCGAATTTTAAGCCACAAGAAACACGAAACAAAATGACCTAAGCACTTCTAAACACCAGCACGAACAACAATGTCAATGATCCCAAATCACTTTATAATAGCCCATGCAACCCTGGACTTGAAGGTATTTGAGAATCTAGTTCTTCTCATAATTTAACCTTGTTACCTGTTGCGATGGTAAAATAATTTTACCTTGTTTGTCACTTACCGATGGTAAAAACTTGCATACCGCTGCGGAATGTAGGCAATGGGCCAAATTACCTGACTGTTCAACGTCAACTCTAGTAAAATTGCCTATTACGACGGATAGTTCGGTATGTGAAAGTAATGGTTTTGCTCAGTTGAGAAGAATTAACTCGGTATTTGTATGTTAGTGAAGATTTATTTTGATTTTAAGTCGAAACTACGGCGATGATTGTAATTGTTGGTTACAGATTTTTTGTTTTATACAAAATGCGTCCGTTTTTCTGATAAATCGGAAACTTTTAAGGCCAGGGTGCATAGGCATCTTATGGGTCAGCTGCCTCCATTATCTAGACTTCATCAGTCATCACTGTGCACCCTCACGCTTGAACGTCGAAATTCCTATAAGGTCAATGAAAAAGAGGTAGCTTTACTCAATAACTGTCCTAAATTTTTATTCACATCCCAACCAAAATACGATCTGGAAATTCTTTACGTAACTATCTTTAAGTTGTCACTAGGCAACGCGTTTGCAGAGTCCCTGCCATAGTATATTTTCCTGGATAAAATTATCAAAATAATTATGAAATGGTATATTCTTTGGATTTCCCCACCTTGGTGACCCCGACGATTGACGCAAACGCACGCAGCACTTAAGCTACGAGTTTGTGCAGTCATAGTGTTATCCTTGTCATAGTTTTTTCCTGAATGAAACAATCAAAATAATTATAAAAGATTGGTGTTCTTTGGGTATCCCCACAACCATACCATATGGCCAGGGCTCGGAACCGGTATTTTGCAAAAATAGCCCAATATTTTTTTGAATAATTTTATGCTTTTTATGTAGGAGTCAATAATTTATATAATAACTTCGTATTACTAGATTGTCCGATTAAAAAGTTATAGTAGATTGTGTCACAAGGGAGCAAAATGATATATTTACGGCGAGGACGTACATTGAATCCTGAACGAAGCGAAGGATTCTAAAGTAGAATCCGGAGCGTAGTGAGGGATTCAAGTGTTAACGCCCGTGGTGAAAATAATTTTGCTACCTTGTGACACATACTGCTTTTCACACCGACTATGAGGAAAATTTTAATACAAATGTTACCTACCAAAATAACGAAATATATATTTAGTCAAAGAGCATCACACATTTTTAATAAAATGAAATGTTAAATTGTTAAATGTATATATAGTCTCTTATTATTTTATAAAACGTTTATTATTTTTTACGGATGGGACGAATTTACCACTTCCATATTATATTTATGGCCCTCGCCTGCGGCTCGGACCGCAAACACCTGTGATCTGGGCCATTCCTTATTATACCGCCCTCTGTGTGTAATATATTAATAAAGCTGTCTATGGTATGGCATATTCTAAGTAGGTTCAAACTAAAAATACCCTGTTGTCCTTGAATAGAAAAGTATCACTTTGATCCCTCTTGTGAGGGATCAAAATACTTTTTTCTGAATAGGAGGTGTGAAAAATAATAAACCAAAGAAGGAAAAGAACGGAAAAATACCGGTATTTTTGTATGGAGAAAATATTGGTATCCGACCCCTACTATAGGTACTTGATGCGGGTTGACCAGGTACAGTGTGATCGATCGACCTCTCCAAATTCGCAATGTAATGCGCTCAATTTTACTCGCTCACTCGCCGGCAGTAGGACCCCTTCGTCCACGTTCATAACTAAGATTTCATAACTGTTTATGAATATGGATTTTTTTCCATGTTTCATAACTAGTTATCAAACAAGACTTTCGTTCCATTTTCATAACCAGAACCTCCTATTTACACATCTAAAAATTCGCAAGTGTCCACTAAGTATAACTTTCTTCACATGTCTTAAAGGATGAATTTAAGTAATTTAACAATACAAAGTCATAATTCCGAAAAAACTACCAGGGAACCATACATGAATAGGAGGTTCTGGTTATGAAAATGGAACGATATTCTTGTTTGATAACTAGTTATGAAACATGGAAAAAAATCCATATTCATAACCAGTTATGAAATCTTAGTTATGAATGTGGACGAAGGGCGTAGGACAAGTGCCATAAGTTAGTCCCTGGTTCAGCCACCTACAGCTTTTTCTGTCTTAGTCCAGTAATGCAACATAGTACAATTGGCATGACATTACTATGCTAGTCGCCATAACGTCACGTTGCGCCTGCGCGCTCTCATTCCTCGTGGCCGCGGAAAAAGTCAAACACAGGCCGTACATGTGCCTTTGGAACGCTGCTGGTCAGGAAAAAATGGCGACTATGCTGGAAAGTCGTGAGAAGGCTCGCTGTTGTCTAGGGCTGTCTTGAACTGGAAGATTGGTTAGGGTTTCATGTTGGTCAATTTTCTTCAAAATCGTGATGGGGTCCATGAGCAATTTAGGGAACTCAATCTTTGAAATGGGTTTTACGGTAAGGTGGGCCGACTGCGGATATATCGTTGGGGATAGGGAAATACCGCGTAAGTAGCATATGTACCTAAATAAGGTCCCAATTTGAAACAAATTTGGTTGAAACTGAAACCTTATCTACAAGGCGTATGTGTGAATAACGGACGAATATGTGAATTTCTCGAAAGGTACCAAACGGTTTTGTCAATATATAGCCGATTTTTTTACATCTTTACCTAAACCAGCAACCTGTGTGCTTTTATGGCCATGCCAAAGTGGTACCTTTTTAGTGGTAGGTACCTAATAGACGTCTATTGATGTTCCGAAGGATAGTGTACAAAATTACGAAACTTTCGACATGGAAAGATTACGATAATTTCTCAAAATGTCGTATTTTATTTTAAAAATTCTTGTGTAAGTTTCTAGAAATTTCCGAGGACTTTTTGAACTTTTTGGAAATTTTCTGCAACTTGCTCGTCTCCAGGGACACGTATCGTCGTCCGTAGGTTCGATTGGTGTAAGGGCACTGAATAAGTAATAGTACTACGAACAGACGTTTCTCTTTCTAATAAAACTGACGTTCAGGTCCGACCACCGGATGGAACGCGCCTTCCTGGTCGCTGTTCAAACCCCTCCGGAAGGGGCAACATTTGGTACTAATAGTCACGCAGCGGAGTGAGCTACCCCGGGTAAGGGACAGACAAATCAACGTCCCTTACGCCAATTGAATCTACAGTCGAAGATATTATCAAGCAAGCGCAATGCTGTAAAGAAGTCTGGGCAATCGCAGCCGCGGGACGGGATTGCAAATGCGCGTAAAGGTATTCAGGAACAAAAATGCACACAAATGCGCATCTACCTGCGCGAGCGCACCCTGCTGGGACACAGTTTAAAAATCTACAGTAGGCCAACTCATAATATCTATGTACATATCTATCTTTTCATATAAAAAATCGTAGCAAGGGGAGTGTAAATACCTAATAAGCAATAAAACGCTAATGTTTTTGAAATGTTCGCCTCTTGATTGGTTTAATTGTTCGCGCATCATGCATAAACTACCGTATTTCCATGAAATTTGGTGACTGAGGGTAGTTTATGACCAGGGTTGAAAGTTAAAACATAAGATACTAGGGCGAAGCAAAGAAAGATACATTTAAATTATTTTCATCTCTGCCTTGCGGGCGGATCCTCTGATAAATAGTACGGTACTACAGAGGCCGGGAAGTGAGGGGTTGCCGGCCGAGTACATTTAGATGGCCGAGCGAGCGGCAGATAGTTGGCGGCCATTCTCACGAAGTATGTCTGCGGTCACCTAATTACCGCGACGCTATTTTCAAACTAAATTTATGGAGACGCGGTAATTAGACGCAGTCATACTTCGTGAGAATGGCCGTTGCGAGGCTGGCAACCCTATTTCACGCCCTAGGTATGTATAGTGCTTTTCTCAAATATGCAATGAAATAAATTCATAAAACACTCCAAAAAATCAAATTCTATTTTCTAGAGACACTAAAAGTAAAGTAGACAAAACATTGAATTACATAATGAAATATTTTCAATTTCCTTTCCAAAAACTGTTTCAGTATACATTTTTACCGCGAATATTTAGCTGAAACATTTTAAATGTGTATTCTTGTAGTTAAGTTTGCAATTTAAATTTATTGGAAATTGTTTATAATTTGTTATGTTGATGTCGATTTCATAAAAACAAAATTGCAAAATATAGTAAACATCCATTATTGTTTTTTTAATGGCTAAACAGGCCGGCAATGTTGTATGAAATTCCATTATATGCCAAGTGTCAAGTCACACCGGAAACGAGATACTTTGCGGCCTATTATAAGGCACGTAATGTAAACATTTCATTGCATGTTTCAGAAAATAAAATTGTGTAAATGAATAACATTGGATGACACAGCCTATAATAGTAAATACGGTGTAACTATGTCCCGAATTGCTAAGGATGGTGTATGTAATTCGGGTTTGCCCCATCCGTCTCTAACCCCCACGATTGCCTTGTCTCAACGTCTCCGACCTACTGTATGTTCCCTACACTGTGGCTTAGCTAAAGCAAGGGAATTTCAAAACTTAGAAGGTAATAAGCGTGTAAAAAGCTCATACTCGGCAACTACGTTAGTATCTGGACCCTATTGGGTTGTATACAAAAGAAGTGCAAACGCGGTGCAACTGAGTATTTACTTAGTGATCTGGTCCGACGGTGAAATAGTAGCTTAGCTTAGGATCAACTGCGAACGTCTCTTGTGAGGTCTATGGCAAAATATGTCGATCACGTATCGGCCTATTTTATTTAGCTATCACAAATGGTGTTTGTGTTTCGCATACTAAGGACCTTAGATGGTCTGTAATAGACTGAAGGACCTTAGATGGTCCGTAATAGACTGAAGGGCCGTTCTGACGTTTTTAAGAAACTTTATTTTATACAAATAGAAGTATTACTTACTACTTGACATACAGAAGTATTACTTGATCTATGTATACTTTTAAATCTGAAGTTTACGATGCGTGCACGTGACCAACACATGTCGATATTAGTAATGCTAGGAATGCTAACCACAGAAACGTATTAAATACTACTTAATTGCATGGATTCTTAGTTGATATGTATAAACCAAACACACGTGATTCCCATTTATATGTGGTCAAGCGGTCTTTATAAGGAATGATTCATTTATAATATTTATTTGACTAGTCTTCAGTATATTATTAGCGAGAAACATTTGTGAAAGGTATAAAAAAATACCTGTGGTGATATAACACTATTCGGAAATGTGTGAACAGAAGAAGCTAGCCTTTTTTAAACTCATTGAAAAGCTTGTCTAGAATTCTTATTACCGTTTGGAAAATCAAATGTAGCCTGCATTTTGAATCTATACCACAGAGAAGGAGAGAAATTGCGTTAAATTAAGCCAGAATGGGTGTGAAGCAACCCTTTGCTCGGAAAATGCGAGAAAACCCAAGTACAAGTAACGACGCGACGCATGTGCGATAGCCGCGCGTCTCGCATTCCGGCTGCGGCGTCCTTTGGATGCTGCATTTCTTGCTAACTAGCTATATACATGTACACATATGTACAATACAATTAAACGCTTGTGTTTAAACGCACGGGAGTTCACGAGACTTGCGGAATGATGGATCAAGCTAGATTCCTTCTATTTGGTTAAATTTAAATTGATGCATGGATTTACTGTTGGCTACATTACTTCTTACTTATGCGGGACTTGAATATTTGATTGTGCATGGTTTGATTTGTAATTGAACTTTGCTTTATGGATGCGTTAAATTTGTTTTCGTTATGTGGAATTTAGGGCTAGGAAATATCAGGTAGTGTAATTAAGTAAATCTTTGGTAGGCGCGTTTTATAGACATTAGTGTTCGCGTGCGAGGACACGGGCGAGGTCACAGGGAGTCCGTTACAGTCGGTCCAGAGCGACACCTCTTCTCAGAACTTATTACAACAGATGGCCGGGAAGGGAGCTGGGCCCGGAGAGATCGACCTCCGAAATGCGCCCGAGATCGCATTCTTTCGGCGGCGCGGGCGCATTCCACTGCGCGCCATCCGAGCGCGCGCTGCGTCAGTCGTCGCGCGCCCTTTTGGGGGTTAAGATGTGTCCGTCGCGGCGGACGCTCAAAATGTGGTCCCAGCCGCCCGTCCCCGAGCTCGAGCCCTTCCGCGAGCGCGCGGCAACCGTCAGCGCCTGGTGCAAAGGCTGCTTCGGCAACCAGGTGGCCAAAATGGTCCGCGAGCCTGAATATGGCGTCCGCGTCGACCCTTCCTCCGCCCGGCCGGCCGGCTTGCGCGTACGCGACGAACCACAATACCAGAACTTAGAGGAGCTCCGTAAGCGTCCCGAATACGCTAACTTGGATGAGATCAGTCGCGAGTTCGGTTACCGTTTGTGCCCCGAAGGACAAAATTTAGAGGATGAGGCGATTTATGAGAACATACTGTCGGTTCGTCAGATAAGGTCCGCGGAAGTGAGATTAGTGCCGATGTCGGAAGTGCCGTTTTACGAAGGTCAGGGGTACGTGGCTACCCAGGTGCTGAGTCGGAATGGGACGTTCCCTCAGTGCCCGCCACACACCTGGAGCAGACTTCACCACGCCGTGCGGCACACTGGATCCTTGAGGGTTTTTACTGTAAATATCCCATGCTATAGGAATCCAAAGTAGATCTTCTGTAACGGAAGGTTTGTCTACGGTTTCCATTTAGAGGATGTTTTATTTAGTTCTATTGAGAATATATTTCAATGAAGCATTAATTATGGTGCTTCGCAGTGGCCTGGCGTCAAATATATTCTTAGTAAAGCTGGAGCAGATTTGGATTACTTTTTTTCAGTAGTAGTAGATACTACTATCATATGCTTTAAAATAGACAAGCCGGTGGGAATCGGGTTCTATGCACGCCACGACACTGGTGCTTTGTACCTATTTCGCATTTTAATTTAAAGGAGAAGAGTTCTTAGTTTAATACACAATTTTTTGATGGTCTACCAATTAAGATTTGTATTTCAGATGTGTTTGATTTTACATAAAACAATCAAACGAATCGATTGGCATCTGATGTTTCGATAGCATTTCGATGCTGGGTCGGCAGGATGTGCCCGTATGAAAAGATGTAGTTGCTTTTTTACACGCATTCCAATCAAAAACTCGTTGCTCTGTAGGTATAACTATACCCAGCGCTATAGTTAGTCGGACCAAGTTTTTTATGCAGCCGCCGGAGTCACTCCACGCCGCACGGTCCCCCTAAACACGATGGTGGTGGTTCTAACTTCGATCGACGACCACTTCAGCGAGTGCAAAAAGTCTTGGTCAATAAAGCGGTCACAAAAAATTGAGCTCAGGAATTTTGCTCTAATGACTTGTTAAATTTGGAGGGGTTCTGATGGATTTGGTATGAAGATGCGAATATGATCCGTTGTTTTCCTTTGGAGCCGTGGATTTGTTAACGTCAGCGTTAACCCGAAGAATTAATATTGCGAGGCTTCGACTTGACACGCATTAATTCTCGATTTGCTCTTTTGGATGCAAATGAGCGGTGGTGATGGATGGATGTGTTTCGGAGTTCGCTGATTTTGCGTTTATGGACTTTTAAAATGGTGATTTTGACAAATAGGTTTTGTCTGGATTTAGAATTCTGGTATCCGGCTCGAAGGACCATCAAAAATTTGCACACAATGTTTTTTGTTTACTTTGAGGTTATTAATATTTATTTGGGGTTCTTTACATATAAAATGTTTTAACTACTAAGTATCAAGATACACGGCGGTGTGTGGATAAGTTTTATAAAATGTAGGTATTCACTTTGGCCGTAAACCTTGTGCATACATAATATAACCATACCGCGGTTCAACTGGTAGTAATTTAATATTGTCTTCGGTTTCCGCGATTATCACTGATAGTAATAAAACAACTTAAACGGATTAAATCGCGTATATTACTACATTTTTAAGTCCCGACGTTTCGTAACCCTTTTCAGCGTTCGTGCAACCCGCGTGTGTCTACCCGCGACCACGAACGCTGAAAAGGGTTACGAAACGTCGGGACTTAAAAATGTAGTAATATACGCGATTTAATCCGTTTAAGTTGTTTTATTACTATGGTAGTAATTTACTGCTTTATAGAGTAATATAACATTTAAGTTATTATGCGTAAAGCAGGGAATTAATAGGTAAATAGTAGTCTCTCTAATATGTTAAGGATACACATTTATGCAAATTCGTACTAATGTTTCGGACAATACAATACTGTGTACATCTATATTATTTTGATACGGTTTTCACCTTAGCCGCGTAGAACGAACATACTGGTATTTTTAGCGCTCCAATGCGCTCGTAGTTTCTAAAGGGTAGGTATCTAAGCTATCTGGCATATGTGTAACCATCTTTACACATTAGGCCCACCTGATATGCATGTAAATATCATTATTTTATTTTAGATTTTTTTGTAGTTTGCACAACTGTAATCTTATTGCTAGCTGCGCTTATTATTTGCTTTTTTTTATACAACTAGGGTGGCAAAGAAGCGTACGGCCTGCCTGATGGTAAGCAGTCACCGCAGCCTATGGACGCTTGCAACACCAGGGGCATTACGTGCGCGTTGCCGACCCTTTAAGAACCTATACACTCCCCTCTTGAAGAACTCCATACTTGCTTGAGACAGGACAGTAGTTAGATGCTATAAATTTAACAATAAGATGCGCATATCTGCCCAAACAATTTTTTAATAATTTAATCACATTAAATTATTCGTAATACTCGTATATTATATCACATTATATACAATTGTAATAATAGGAAATGTCTATGAGATTAATTATCATTAAGTTAGTATTAATTAACAGCTACAATGTCAATTTGTTTATTCTAGTTGTTAAATAACGTACTTACTCTTCAGCTCTTTCCACTGACACCTCATATACATATTAAATACAATATGAATTAACTTCTATGTCTTTTTGTCCACAGGCGAAGAAAGAGATGTACGATGTGAAGAAGCAGAGACTGTGTTTAGCGCAGGACGAGTACAAACACCTGAACAACGCGCTGTCCACGCTAGCAGCTTCCAGAACGAGCTGTGAGTATCTATACCAGCATGTATATGTTATAATATAAACAAGCATGCTACTTTCGAGTTATCACAGATCGAAGCGGACGGGCTTACCTCTATTTGGCATAATTTTATTTGTCCGAAAGCACATTGCTTGTCCGAATTTTCAATTCGCAAATATTTCTTCAACTTGTATTGGAAACGATTCGGAAAAATTGACATTTAAGTAAGTTACTTAAAATAGGTGAGGTTAAGTTTTTTGTAATAATTTTTCCGGAAAAGTCATGCTACTATCTGTAAACTGACTACTGTAGCGAATAGAGTATTCGAACGTTCCATAAAATAAAAATAAAAAACATAAATAAAATAAAATAATTTATTTCTGTAAGTAGGCCCTCAAGGGCCTTTTACATGTCTTTCTTACATTCTTTTATCTTCTTATTTCCTTTTCTTTTAGCGCTTTGGGTAATGACTTTCTGGTGAGAAGAAGCGCCGGAAGAAACCGATATATTCCGATAAATAAAATTATGCCAGAATAAAGAGAACCCTGGCGCACAGGTTTATTGTTAAAGGTTGCTTTTGGCAGCAAGGGCTAATCTAATTTATATAAACAAATTAGTGTACACAAATCATAAAAAATACCTTATAGATAGCATATAGAAAAGAGAAAGATGTAATAACTTAAAAATGGAACACAAGAATACAGTTTTGTTTTGTTTTATTTTCTTTTTTTTTACGCGCGACATCTAGTGTAAAAACTAAGGATACACTATAAATTTCTTCACTCAATCGGTAGATGGCGCGATCACGTAAATTCTGTATGTTGCTAAAATAATTTTCCTTATGTGACACAGCTTGATATACTGTAGCACCGCATTTTTCTTTACATCTTTTCATTACAACTGCGGTTTATTACACGCATATGCTTTGTCTTGCATTATGGCTCTTATTACCACGTCTATAGAGCTCATTACTTCTCATTGGCTCCAATATACCAACAGAGCTAGTAAAAACACGTCCAAGTATTTTCAAACCACAAAAATGATCCTTATCACCAAGAGGATAAAGTTGATTATTTCCGATTGCCTTAAATATACCGAAGCTATTATCAAAAACGGCATAAGCACCGTTGAAACTCTAGCAATGTGGTTGTTTTGGTTTTGTTACGCTAGATGGGGGGATTGTAAATTGTAATCAACACAAATGCACCAAAGGCATTACATTACGATTGCAAATCGCACAGACGGTATGTGGAGGCTTGTTTACATTACTGGTCCGCTTGCGTCCTGTTCTTGATCCATATTGAAACTGCACTTTACGAGCTATTCTGTAGTGTAGGTACGAGTAAAGGTTCTCCGGGAATTTGATTCCACTGGGGTTATTCTTTGGGAAACTGATTCCTGACCACAAATACCTATACTGATGAATTCCTTGTTGATTCCACCGCAGTACTGTAAACTCGGGTTTCTATGGTCCAATGAGATATAACTCCGTACCTGAGAAGCACATGCTATAGTATATTCATAATTCACACGACTACTTAGAGCCAAAATTGGGGTGGCATAGGTCCAAAATATAGATCATCATTTTATGCATTTGGCCATAGAAACACGTGTTTGCGTTAGCTTTTGTTGTTGTGTAGAACTTAGTAACAATACATAGTTACTACAAATTACATAGTAATGAAGCAGAATTTCCAGGGCATTCATTACACAAGGAGTCCTCTCTTCTGTCCATAGACTCTGATATAGTGTACAAGCTTTGGCGATTAGGAAATGTACCCGGAGTCCGGATCTTATAATATTTTCGCATTATCGACAAAACCAATGTCTATTGATTGAATTCTGTTCTGATGTCTGGCATTAACTGCCGAGATTATGAAGTCACTGACTGGTTGAAAAAAACTCATACGTTTATTGAATATGATTCTTATCTTTAGTTTTGTACGATGTCTGCTAGCTTCGTTTAATTGTTTTAAATGCGAGTAGGATTTAAAGTCATCAAAACCTAGCTCTTGTCACTGGAGGAAATTCTATCTTCCATTGTCTTCAGTACCTTCTAAAGCGACGTCTGTACGATTAAGTCCAAAAATGTGTATACTTTTAAATCTTATTACACATACAACACTTCCTTAAACAGGCCTCTCATTCCAGTATGCTCATCCACAACATCCGTGACGACAACATCGACGACGTCACGACACGACCCCGACCTGCTCCGCTCCGAGGTGACGCAGGCGCGCGGTCGCGTCGCTCAGTTGAGGAAAGAGCTGAGGCAAGCGAGAGCTGAGGTCGCCTGCGCGAGGCGGGGCGTCGACACGCTTGCTGAGTGAGTTCCAACTTTATTCTGATAACGATCTCTAGATCATTGTTGGTTACTGAGGAAGAAGCTGTACCAGAGACGAGTCTGACACCGACCTGCTCCGATCAGCGGTGTTGTAAGTGCGTGGTTGCGTCGCTCAGCTGAGGAAGGAGCTGAGACAGGCGACAGCTAAGCTCGCCTGCGCGAGGCGGGGCGTCGACACGCTTGCTGAGTGAGATTCAGTCTTATTCATATCTCATTAGAGTAGATTGTTGGTTACTGAGCTGTAGAACGATGGGTGGTCAGTGTGACCTCGACCTGTCGCATTGCTAATCTGAAGAAGGAGCTGATGCCAAAAACTGTAGGTAATTTATTTTGGTATAAAGGTTTAGTCAGTTATCATTTTAGTCTAACGAGAGTAGAGATGATACTGAACATAACTATATCACCCCTTACTATGCAAGCATAACCAGCCCAACCAAGCATGCCCCGGTATTGGGAAGGAATTTGACTCTAATTTTATCTGTAAATTTTATTATTAACATTCTTTTTTTTTTATTTCAGGGTGGAACAAAAACTAAGCGCCCAACAGGGTTGTTACAACATCACCGAAGCCCAGGCCATCATGACTGAGCTGAAAAACATCCAAAAGTCCCTCACCTCAGGAGAGAAAGAGAGGGCAGATCTAATGCAATCCCTAGCCAAACTGAAGGATGACCTAACTAGACTGCAACTGGGAGACGCGTCCCCAGACCTCTCAACGTTAAGTCTCCCTCAGGAAAAACTTAGCACTGCCTCCCAAACAGACTTATGCGCTGATCTAGTACCCATAGGTACCAGGCTAGCAGAAATGGCCAGAGTCCGTCTACAATACGACGAAGCTAGAAAAAGAATACAACAGATCCAACAACAGCTAGCAGATTTAGAGGACAAAGTCCAACCCGGGCAGGCGGAATCCGACAAAGACCGTCTTCTCCTATTCCAAGAAAAAGAACAGCTGCTTAGAGAATTAAGAAGTATAACGCCAAGAACGAGATCTAAACAAGAAATGACTGACATACAGATCGAGTGCAAACGGTTAGAGCAGGACTTGAAAAACGCCTTTGAAATGTCAAATAAGTGTATAGCGGATCGATTGAGGTTGCACGAGGAGAAACAGCTGTTGCTTCAGCAATTGAAAGACGCTTTAACTTCTATGACGACGTTGGAAGGACAGTTGAAGACTTTATCCGCCAGTACGTTGTCTGTGTCTAGTAGTTCGAGTCTCGGTTCGCTATCAACGGCGAGTAGCAAAGGGTCTTTGAGCTCCGGTATCAGTTTTACTGATATCTATGGCGGCTCGCAGATCGCTAGCTCGTTCCAAGCGGACAAACCTATCGATATGGTCGACCTACATAGGAGAGTCGAAAGGTAAGTTTAGTTACTTTTGATCTAAAAGTAATGCCGTGTAATATTTTTTTATTGTTAACGTTTTAGAACTGAAATCAAATTTTATTGAGTTGAGACGTTATTACTGCAATGAGTGAATTACTGTAGCTTCTTAGTAGGTACTTAAACTACTTAAATAGAACCCGTGGTATTTGGAAACATCAGAATCGATTCAAACTATTTTTGGTTTTGTTGGCCCCTCTGGCCAAGAGTATCGATGCCGAATGGTATGAAGTTGTACCCGGCGCCGAGGCCGCTATATTTTAGAATGTTGACTTATATTTGAAAGTTTGAAGCCTGTGCACATGGCGTCTTTTGGCGTTTCGTAGCGCTGTCGCTTTTACGCCAGAAAAATAGACAGCACTACGAAACGCGCGTTTAAAAAACGCCGTGTATACAAGGTGAAATGTTAGTGGTTATTTTCCGTTTAAGGGCATGTTCGTTCAGTATCGTGTTCTGATTAGGAAAAAAAAGAAAAAAACATTTTTTTGACTTAAATTTTTTTTCTTTTTATGGAGGGTCGGCTAATTTAAACGACCTGCTCCATAGAAAAAAAAAATCAATAATTTCACCTTGTATAGGCCCTTAGCAATAGATTGTTATAGGTGCAGAGTACCCGAATAAAATCCTCCTTGTTCCTCAGGTTACTCCGAGGCACGAGTTACACGGCAGAGAGCGCCACCCCTGGCGCGGGCAGCTCTCTATCACAGCCCTCATTGTCCCCCCGTAGCAGTCTGTCCTCTGCGAGCCCTCCCCCTCCACCGCCCTCTTACACTCAGGTAAACATCACCATCATCATCTTCTGTGGTATTAGTTATTCTTTCCCATCTGCTCAAAGGTTAGCTGGAAGAGATCCCTTACAGGGATAAACTCGCCTTTGTACATAACCATTGATTTTTGTACTGCTTCTGTATGATTTTATGTGCAATAAAGTGTTTACATACATACATACCATCATTGTGCTGGTGCCTGGGTCATAAATCGAGCGTTTAAACCGCCCCACTTCTTAGGACACATTTTTGTCAAATTCCCTGCTGATTTTAATGGAATATCAGACTATTTATTAGAAGGGATCACTACCAAATAGATTAAAACGCCATAAAAAATTGCAGGGATCTCGACTAAAATGAGTTACAGAAGTGAGGCGGTTTAAACGCTCGATTTATAACCCGCCTCTCTCCTATGGCACCACTTCGGGTTGCCCAAAATGGCCTTTTTGTGGACCATACAGGATGCCTAGTTAATCGTTTTGGTTTCACAGGTCGAGATGCAGAGGCGTCAGCAAAGAGAACTAGAGGAGAAACTCGCCGAGATGAGGATAGGTGTCGCCACTGGACTGAACGAGATCACAGGCCTAACGACGAGTAAGTCTATCTAACGTCTAGCTTTTTACCCGCCTTTATTTAACTTGTTGGTATGTTTGGCCCAAATTTTGGAAGCCTTAGAGAATGATGTGACTCGAATTACCGCAATAGTAAGTTTTAATCATTACCCGACTGCGGCGAAGCCCAAAGGAGGGTAATGTGTTTGACCTGTATGTATGTATGTCCGTTCCTGTGTCCGCTCGTAACTACTCAACGGCACAACCGATTTTGATAAATGTTCATTGGATTCGTCTTGATGGCGCGAGTGTCACTGGGTATGAACTTCGTTAAAATAAACAAAATGGCGGATTTTATACACTTGTAAAGTGCACCGCGGTCGGGTTTTTTTTTAGTAAAAATAATTAGTTATTTTATAAGTGACGTCGTCCCCTGTTTGGTTCCACTGGAAGACCAGCGCCGGCTGTAGAGTCGGCATTATGCCGAGATGGGACCATTTTGTGGCAGCGAGCTTTCTTTTTTCTTTCTTGCTGTTACCTTTTGTGTTGTCATAAATAAATGTATGTATTTTCTTCCTTTCATAAGATAATACGGGCCTTCATGTGCGAGTCCCAGCACTTGACCAAATTACTTCCCTTATTTCCCACATTTTTTTAACATTAGTAATCAGACCTGGCCATAAAGTGGCAACTACCCATCATTAAAATCCCACTTCCTGGCCTGAAGGACACGTTAAATTTTGTACTTACTGGGCGGTAACAAAGAAAGCCTCAGATCACATATCTTGGCTTCGCCCCGACAAATACCTGCGATCTGAGCCATTCTTTGCTTTACCGCCTTACGTAAGTAATGTACTATTGTTTTTCTAGTACCAGTGCAGCTGCAAGGGCCGGGGCGGCCGTGCGAGCCGTTGTCGCCCATATCCGAGACCCCACCACCACCACTTTCGCCCAGGACTCCCTCATCTAGTGGTCAGTATACAGTGTGGTTCAAGACACAGTTTTGTATATATCGCAGCCAACTAGCTACTAGCACACTCCTTATTTTAGGTTAGGTTTGTTAGTCAGTTTGTGTACCTCAGAGCAGAAATATGCGCGGGGCTTCGTCGACCTGCTGGCGGGTTTAGTTTAATGAAAATGCTAGGCAGTTAACCAAATGGCTAACTGAACCGGTTGGCTGCGACATATACAAGGTGTTACATTGAACGTAATACAACTCATGTTTTGTAAACTCATCTCCCTGATGCTAACTTTGCTAGGTCTCGTGTAGTTAGTCATCTTAATTAATTAATATCACTGTTTTAATTATTCATGTTTTTTTTGGTCTCGTGGTTACCCTACTTAGAGAGTTAAGAGAAAAAGTTTGAATCTAATTCTGTAGTGAACACTTACCTTTTATCTTATCTAGGCCGATAATTTATGAATAAAATGCATTCTGACACATTATTGAAATTATTTGTCATACAAAAAACAAACAGGTCAGTGTCAAGTAAGCGTGACGTGATGATGGGTGACCTCACAACGAGATGTTAATTTCTTTATTCTGTTAGCAAACTAGCAAAAGTTAAGTACGACGTATTTTAATAACGCAATTCGTGCATTTTGTTTTCTGTCTTTAACTGAACCGGAATTGCTTAGTCTGTATTACGTTCAATGTAACACCCTGTACTTACTAGTAATTTAGTTTTAGGTGGCAGTATTTTTTTGCCACCCAAGTTCAGAGATAGCTTTTACTTGGGAACGTCACAAATAGGGACCTGAGTTCAAATTACTTATGAATGTAGACCGTCGTGTTTCATTGTTACTTAATTATAGTTTTGTACCACCTATTTTGTATTGTTTTTTGCGTCGCGATTACGCTATCCAAAGTTTGTCTGGAAAAAATGGCTACTTTACCGATAAGACCTTGTTGTCTATTTTTACCCGACTGCGGCTAAGCCCAAAGGAGGGTTATGTGTTTGACCTGTATGTATGTATGTATGTCCGTTCCTATGTCCGCTCGTAACTACTCAACGGTACAACCGATTTTGATAAATGATACATCATTAGATTCGCATTGATGGCGCGACTGTCACTGAGTACCTATGAAGTTCGTGACAATAAACAAAATGGCGGATTTTATGCACTTTTAAAGTACACCGCGGTCGGGTTTTTTTTAGTAATTTATTATTTTGTTATATTTAAGGATCTTTGTAATGTTTGGTGTGCAATAAATAGTATTGTATTGCAGGTACAAACACTAGATCAGTGTCGGCAGCCGTAAGCGACGAGTCGGTGGCGGGAGACTCGGGAGTGTTCGAAGCGGCGCAGGGCGGCGACGCCAGCGCAGGTAAATTGCAATACTTCATTATTTTTTCTATAATAGTGTTTACCATAACTGATCTAAATTTTACATAATTTCTACTTAGAATCACGCGTACTATCGTCTCTGATAAAAGAAAAAAGGTGTTCCAATTTTTTTCCGCTACTTTTCCATACACACTTGTATGGCGGTAACGGACGGAATTACCAAAACCCTCACATACCGCATGCTCTGGCATCAACACATGCGTCAAATTATGTATTTTTCAAAATATGTACAAAATATACATATTTGGAAAAAAAAAGGTTGAGTTTGTAAGATAAAGTAAACATACTCCTTGCTAAATAGAAACTTGACCTGTCTGTGACGTTCAAAAATAACTCTGTCATCTATCGTTCCGAATGTTTGAAATGTATTTTCCGTTTTCTTGATATTTGTATAATATGCGTATTTACTAGGTACTAACTGGTCTTATTTCCCTCCAGTCTTTAAACTAATACATACTGTATGTAACGTTTCGAGTATGCTGCATTTAGTTATGATATTTTCCGTTGAGGCGTATGAAGTCTTAGTCCTTTTTGCGTATATATTTTTTTGTTATTATTTTAAATACGTTATTTGTTTCGTTACAGTGAACAGTACGCAAATTGAGATCAAATTGCGCTACTGTATAGAAGAAAGCGCGTTGGAAATCAGCATACTACGGGCGAGGAACCTAAACGCACTGTTTATAGATGTAGGCACTGAAGTGTAAGTATACTGTACATAGCCATTATTACAAGATTACTAGCATTTACCTGTGGCTTCGCCTGATCTTGAGCAGTCTCCTGCCAATCTTTACAAAATATCGTCGACCGTAGGGCTGAATTACGGTAAGGGACAGGCAAAATAATGTCCCTTACGCTAATGCAGCCTACGGTCGACAATATGTTAAGTTCGTTTCGTCGTCTACCACATCGCCGGATAAATAAGGAGCATTAGTTTACCGGCCGAGCGGTGAGGCGAGGCCGTATAATATAAGAAACTTCTTTCCACCACTTAGACACAGACACAAAATCTAGTGCAGTAAAATATACGTCTAGTACATCTATTTACTTATAAGGTGTGCAATAAAAAGTATCTATATTGTAGGTATTGTATTATATTATTTATTACTATGCCAACTAATATTATAATTTTAATTTTACAGTGCGGTGCTAGGAGCTCTAGTAATCGGCGGTGGAACCTGCGGCATTACGTTCAGCAGCGCGTCACTACCGTGGCGGGGCACGACACTAGTGTGGCGTCACGTGGCGCGAGCTAGTGTGGCGGGCACCCGCGCCCTGAGGGCTGCAACGCTTCAGGTCAACCTCGTCTGTCGCACGGAATGCTTGGTGAGTGAGATTTAGGTTTAGTGCGTCACTACCGTGGCGGGGCACGGCACTAGTGTGGCGGGTCGTGGCGTTAGGTTAAATTCTACATCTAGAAGTACTATTTTATTCTCGGCTAGATCTTGCTGGGTCAGAGACGAGTCGAAACCCAATAGGGCTTGCACTCAGAAGTGGGATAATGCAGCAAGCTAATTAAAAATGGCATCATTTCGGATAAGAACCTTACTTACTTACCTAATTTGATCTGTCTAAGTATTATTATTTTCCGACACAGTTTATACCTACATTCGGACAAAGGACTATTGGGTCGATCAATTTTTTCGTGTATGGGGTTTCCATGGTTACGTCCCTTGGACAACTCTTTGAAAACGTGATTTTCTATGAGTTTCCTACACTTAAAATTCATCAAACGTACATTTTTGTCTTAGCTATGTAAGCCCATTATTTTATGGACTATCTCCTATGCAGATTTTGACGGCCGCTTTAGCTAAGTTGGTAGTGACCCCTGCCTACGAAGCAAGAGGTCCTGGGTTCGAATTCCGGTAAGGGCATTTATTTGTGTGATGAGCACGAATATTTGTTCCTGAGTCATGGATGTTTTCTATGTATTTAAGTATTTGTATCTATTAAATATATCGTCGTCTAGTATCCATAACACAAGCCTTATTGAGCTTACTATGGGGCTAGTTCGATTTGTGTAAGATTGTCCCCTAATATTTATTTATTTATTTAGATTAGTAGCATATACTACTCGTATAACAGTTTTTTTAAGAAACCCTGACACTTTGCCTCTTGGACGACGGGACGGAAGTTGATTGATCGTATTACAAAACTGTGAACAAAACACTTGAACTTGTTACCATGATGACAACTAGCCAAATTTGAGTATTCGGCGTAACAGCCTCGAGTGCCGTGTGAATTACCAAGGCGAGAGCGATTTTACTGACACACACTTCCCCAACATCAACTTTAAACCTTAACCTTCACACAATAAGACTGAATTTCCTTTGCAGGGTTGTGCCCAGGTCAGTCTAGCGGATTTCGACCCAGACACAGTGTCCCAGAAATGGTACAACGTGCTGAGCTTTAGGTGTATGAGGAGGGATGAGAGTTCGGATGAATCCACGGTTATATCCTCGCAAACGTCTACTCTCACTAGGAATAGAGGTGAGTTTATTTCATGCCTGCAGTACCGGTCAAAAATTTATCACCTTCACGTTTTTGAGGCAAAACTTTTTTTATTTCATAAAACATTGGCTTATTACTGCATCAGTTAGTAGGTAGTATGTAGACTCTTTAGACGACCAATGAGAAAACCTGCTTAAATATAGTGATTGTTTCTCAGTTCTTATTTTTTTGAAAAAAGTTACTTGGAATTTTTTACTCGTAACGCAAAGGTGATATATTTTTAGCTGGTACTGTATTTTTTTACTTCTCTTCATTTCGTATTTCGAACCCTCGAACCTTAGAGACAAATCATTCCGGTTTGTTACATTATCTACTCACGATAACACTTCTTTGTTTACATGCTATTCGATACTTAATATAGGATTTAGATTAGCATGACTTTGCCTCTTGGATTTGGTGGCAGCCATGAAATGCGTAACATGTGAAAAAAAACCATTTTCTTCCAAATAAGTACAACAACTCGGAATAATATACGCATACTAAATAATGGGTCATACAGATTTTGTAGTATGAGTTAAGTGTTCGCGTCTTTCCTTTTGACATCACAAAATTAGGGGCTTTAAAAGCCTAATTTTCTAGCTGCACCCCTATAGGCAAATAACCCTACTTTTCTACTTCTAGATCATATGATAAAAACATAGTGATGTGTGTTCGGGTCGTTAACTATCATTGTTTTGTCCACAGAAAAAACGTTTTTTCGAAATCTGTATGACCCTAATATTTGTAGCGGTTTGAAGCAAAAGAGCTATGCTTTGAAATTGCAAATGTGTTTAGCCAAATACTTAATAGGTAGTCTGTGTATTTTGATGTTACTTTATGTTCAGGATGAGTAAAGTGCCATTTTGTAAAAGCAGATTTTAAAATGTATTTTTTCCAGGTCCAGAGAGTATGACCGGTGCGGAGTGCAACGTGGATTGCGGAGAGAACTCAGCCTCAGAAGACGAAGAGTCTAGGGAACCACTTAATCAGGTAAATGATCAGAATTAACCCTACTTTTATTTAATTTCGGTATGATTATTTATGTATGTATCTATGTTTGTGTGGGTCCAATCATGGAGGCTAAATTAGAACCATATCCTTGACGTTCAGGCTCAAAGGTGTATATTTACATACGTCACCTAGGATGACACAAATAGGAGACTGGATGAAAAATTGGATGGCTTGGGTATAGCTTCGGTGGCGCAATTGGTAGCGCGCCTGTGTTGGGCCGGAAAGCCGTTGGAGGCGCAGGTTCGAATCCTGCCTGAGGCATATTTTTTCATTTTCTTTCTTCTAATAAAATATTTAGCTTAAGTATTTAATTTGAACGATTTGGCATGAGATAATTTTACCTTCCTAGATTTTTTTTTACTTAATTTAAACTGTAATGGACCTAAACTTTTATTTCCTTGTCCAACAGATAGTCGAAGAAGATTCCCTAGAAGATTACATTCCCGAAGATGAGCTAGCGCTAGAAGAAGAGTACCTACACCCGTCCACTGCCGAGAAAGAGACCAACACAGAGTGCAACTTCTGTCCCGAGGGAGCGAGACAGCTGCATAGAAGGTACGTCTCCATATAGGTTAGAAAGAGATGGGTATATGGTGCTTCTGTGACTAATTGGTTTGGTTCTTTTAAATGGGTTAAGAAGGTGAGATTTCTAGTTGGTGACTTGATTATAATTGACTCGATATTTTTTAAACCCTTGGCGCCTAATATAGGTAAGAAAAATAATTATGTCCTAACAAATGAAGTTACTGTATATTAAAAGTGAAACAAAGCAACAGGTGAAAATAACTTGCAATCAAGGTAGCATGTATAACAGAAAGCTTATACGGTCATTATACCGCTAATTTAAATCTTATAAGGACTGTTCATGCAGTTATACAGCTAATTTCTTTCTCTCGTACATATCAATTAACAATTAAATATTATCTATATTGTTATAACTGGTTATACCTTTTTATCAAATAAATATTCGTATGTTTCATTATTCATTAGACGGTTTAAATAATGCCTTAAGAGACAATAACCCCTTTTAAGTGACTAAGTATATGAGTAATTACGGAAGTGACAAGGTCTTCCACGCAAGTTTTAACCCATTCTTCTAAAGTTCTTACTAACCCATTGAACACTAACAAGAAGGTGCAGGGTACAGTATTAATTGTTTCTCCAGATATATGAAATGCTTTAGAAGAGTGGAGGCAGACGGGATGCCCCAGGACACAGCTTTAGAGAAATAGATATTCCGTCCGACATTGTACATAGTTTGTATATAGGTATGTTTACATTGTGACGCACGGTGTGACTGCTTTTTTAAGACTTTGGCCGGTTTCTGCTTTCGAATACTAGCACATTAGCTGGATAAAAGGTTATACAGCTGTTTTAACGCTAAAAATAGACTTATAATGGTTGCATAATAGCTTATACAGCTTGTGTGCTTGAGTAGCATTTTGTGATGTTTTTTTTTTTAGTAATAGTTTATTAATGTTGAGTTTGTAGAAATTCGATAATCTATATAGGTATATTATACAGAATTTTTCTGTAAGTTTTTTTGAAATATTATGATTTGCATTTTTTAATATTCAAAATAATGTGTTCAAAATGAATGGTTGTGAAACTATCCGTGCTTCGAAAACTATCGATTGGCATAGTGTATCACAAGATAATCTTACACATATCGATTTAGTGCTAAATTAAGTACTAGTCAACGATACATACATTGAAATATACCATTATATCAAAGGAACATAGTTGTCATAATTCATCAATTGGTATTATAACTATGAATCCCAATAGCACGGTTGAAAGTATAACAGTGACCTAAAAATATATTTCCAACAATGCAACTGTCAAACCGCCACAGCGGATCCCATAAATCGCACAGATATAATCTCCTGTCAAAACAATTGGAGCGAGGCCAAAGCGTTGCATGTTTCCAATTTATTTATACGTATAATCGCATGAGGCATGGGGGGTGACACAATGTGAATGTACCTCACAGATTCAAGACGAATGACGCAAATATCGCAAATATAATAAACGCGTTATATTTTTAGAACTATTTATTCAAATTTTATATTGAATTGAAAACGGATCACTCACTTTGTATATAGGTAATTTAACGAGAGTAGAGGACGCACACAACAACACTGTCATGTAATGATAACGGGATTTTGAAATTACTGTTCTTTTTTCGTACCGATAGCAGGTTCAACAGTGAATTGCAAGATAGACCAAAAAGTTTGTTTAAACTATAGCCTTGTGTTTATTTACTCACTCATTCATTTCATGCATTCACTTTTTTTGCAATGAGTACTTCATGTAGCTGTGTGTGTAGGTACTCATTCACCTCAACTTTCGTGAAATTACCTATAATAGACGAGATATCCACTCGACATGTTTCGGCAGCATTCGGCATATCATGTTTACTCATGATTTCTTCAAAAGAAAAGAATCAGACATGTAAAAGAGCCCTTGAGGCCTACTTACAGAAATAAATAAGTTTGAGTTTGAGTTTGATTAAGGGAATTCCGAATGCTCCCGACACATGTCGAGTGGATGTCTCGTCTTTTGTACACTCACGTGAGTGATCCATTTTTAATTCAATATGTTTGAGTCTCGCGGTAGTTTTTATCTGTTTTAGTAGAACTTTCGACTCTCAAGTGCAATTTTGCCCAAAGCATTGTAATTTTGTAATTCATTGGAAATGGGGTGTAGGTAAATTAAAAGACGGGCACATTGAGGGCACAGTTGATAATTAGTAAGAATGAAGAAACTTACTAACTGAATATTGCAAGCGCATTTTACATGAAATAATATCATTTCGACACGATTTGTTATTGTCTATAGTTTTCCGATTTATCTGTAATGCAATGACTTTATACCTGACAAATGGCATTGCAGGCTATTGTACAAAAATTACCATTATAGCACAAATGGGAGACAATGCGATTATTCAGGTAGGTACAGTCGCGGAATGAAAAGGTTAACGAGTTAAGATTTAAAATTGATGAACCTTTTTATTCCACGACTGTACAAAGCCATTGATTACGTTAATTGATTAGGTAAGTTTATTATAAAAACTGTCTAGAATTGTTTGGGATTCACGTTTTACTAACTAATTATAATTTCTGTTATAGAAAAAGTCCACAAGTAAGCGCCAACCTAGAGGAGCCGCTGGCAACCATCAAGAGGTCGCAGACGTTCTCCCCACAGCCGCAGAGTATCGGGAACAGGCAGTACATTTGCAGGTAACTAACACAATGACATTGTGCAATTAGTTTTAAAGTAAGCGCCAACCAGTAGCTACTTGCAACCATCAAGACAGTTTGCAGAGATATAGCATCAAGCACAGACAGTCTTGGCATTTGCAGGTAAACAACACAATATTTTACAGAAAGTAAGCGCCAACCTGAAGTCGCTGGCAACCATCAGGAGGTCGTAAAGGTTTTAATAAATAATACAATGATTTTGTACAAACTTATGAAACACAAAGAAAAAAGATCATCGTGGCCCAGTTCAACATGTCTATGAACGCGTCTTTTATTGCGCGATAAATAAATATCAAATATTGTCGTTCTCTTACTATACTTGTTGGAACGTGATAATGATAAATGCTTTATTATTTATTTGTCGTTCGACTAAATCGCCCAGCATTATTCTATAGTTTTTAGGTTATTATTATTATGTAGCGATCAAGTTTTGTATCATCTTGACAGGTAATAATATATTTTTCGTTAATTTTCAGACTGAACCGCTCAGAGTCAGATTCGTCAATGGCGTCGCGCGCGCGGCGCCCCGCCCCCCCTCCCCCCGCCGGCATCCCCTTCGACCGCAGCGTGCGCGAGCGCCGATCCCTCAGGTAAATAATAGTACATTACACAACTAGGGTGGTAAAACAAAGAATGTCTCAGGATAACAGTTATTCCTTAACCAAAGTAAAACAAAGAAACGCCGAGATGCGAGGGACGTACATATGCGATCGAGGGCTTTCTTTATTACCTCCCGTGTTGTGTACATTATTTTATGTCTACTGTCTACTGTCTTACCGTAAAGTTAAAATTTAGCGCTTAATCCTTGATCTAAGTTTAACCTAGATTTAGAAGTCTGTGGCTGCTAGCAATAACGTAAAGTGACTATAACGACACTGTGCTGTTATGGGGAATAGAGTATAGACTTCTCTGAACTCATATTATGTATGTTCTTATATTAGTGTTCCTGACCAAGTAAAAGACAGATAACAGTACAGGAGTAGAAAAACCATTTTTTTTTTTTTTTATTTATTTATCTCAAAGACTCTTGGTACATTTTTTTGCTTTTAACTCGCCAAACATGCGTTTATTGGCGATAAATTGCACTCACTTTAAAGTTAGTTTTGTAAATGTACCCTACAATATAATTAACTTAATCTTAGCATGCACCTAACGTACCTAACCTAATTTTGTACAAAGGCACGGCTGAGCGACCGACTGTACTCCTTATCGCACTGCATTAAGGTCTACAGTCGATAACTCAACCGTGACTTCGGCCACATAAGATAACAACAGGGATCGATACATCTGAATCTATAGTACTACGGTATTATATCTAGCTGCTAAACAAAGCCAAATGAGCTACTGAACTACGTTTTGGATATTCTTACACCTACTATTTTGTTGGTAAAGTATTTAGTAGTTACTTTTTTAGCCTAGTTTTGAAAATAATCTTTTATTCTCAGCCGTGTTTTAATTTTTATGAATAACCCTTAGCTAAGTCGTTCCATCTGTTTGTCAGATGGGGCCGCGTGGCGGGCGGCGCGGCGCGGCGCACGGCGCGCACGCGCAGCGCGCGGACATCACTAGACCTGGCGCTGGATCTCACGGCGCAGCACACCAAGCTTGCCGACCTGAGGAACGAGATCGCCCATCTATCGCAGCTGAAGAAGAGGTAACTATCCACACTCTAAAAAATCTGAGCCAACTAAGAGAGATTTTCTCTTTGTTGGCGTTAACTTAAATAAAACAAACAAGATATTAAACATATCAACGCATGCTGATTGATTAAAACAGCAAGTTCATTAGTGATTAAAGCAACAATCTAGAATCTTGATAATTTTAACCAATATATTCCTTGTTTCTATCATTATGTTCGTCTTTGTATGATTCGATCATGTTTAATTAGTTACCTTATACATCAATGTTTGTTGAATCAAATCAGAACATGGTTAATTGAACTATGATAAACAATCAATATCATCTTAGTTGGTGCATCTAACGTCTTGTTAGGCTCGTATGGAATCAAGATGCTTGATTATAACTATCACAATCTTGTTAGGAGCAACCAATTTTTTTTTAGAGTGCACTAATAGGACATCCACAAACCATGTATTAAAGTAGACCCAACAAATGCTTATACAGTCGAGGAATTTAATTTCCTACCCTTTGTTGTTAAGCATTCACGATGCATTAAGGTCGAAATTTCTATTTCAGTAATAGTATTTAAATGTCAATACGTATTATTTGTCACTGCACATTACAGATAACCTCTTTGCGAAGTCATTTGCTCATCTAATTACGAATACGTGTCAGTTTGTGTCAGTGTCAATCGAAAAAAAATTAAAATAATTCCGAATCCAGACTTCGGAAAATCTACCGCAAACGTCGATAATCTAAATTTCGTTATCTGCGTTCCTTTCATTCGAATATTGCAAGAACGAGAAAAATGAACTTTCTTCGAATTTCAATTCCGCGGTTGTCAAACTTCAGTTCACCATGTCAACGTTGTTAATCTGTTACCTATAGAGATGTGCCATTCCCGGGAATATTCCCCGTTTGTATACAAGTAGGGAATATTCCCGGGAACGGCACATCTCTAGTTACCTAGTTACTGACACAAAACAATACGTGTGATATGTCAAAGTAACGTCGTACTCTAGCTAGCTCTTATGATGACAGTATGCTATACGATATTGGACCTTAGGTGGGTTGGAAATTAAATTCCTTGACTGTACTTCGCGTGCCATGACTTTTGCGCTTTGCGCAAATTACCTCATAGTTGCACTCGGGCCGTTTAAACCGTCAAACGCAAAAATCTGACAGGCAACGTTCTCATAGAAATCGAGGACCTTTTTCCTTCTATCTCGATCTTTCTATGAGGACATCTATCTTTGCAACCAGGGCTCGAAACCGGTATTTTGCAAAAACCAAACCAAATATCCTAATATTTTGCATTGTGTTATGCTTTTTATCTAGAGCTCAATAATGTATTTAAGAGGAAACAGGAGGGCAGTTTTTCCATACAAACGTAGTCCCCTGTTTCCTCCCTGGATAATGCCAGCAGAGCAATAATTTTTTATCCAAAAATCTATGGCTACTATTGATATGTTCCTATGTTTTCCTTTTTACGATAAATTGATTCTCAAAAGAGATATTAACCTTCATAAACCTAAAAAAAATGCCAGATTTTCCGCTGTGTTCACACATAAAGAAAACAAATTTGACTAGATTATTAAAAAAAAGGAAAACATAGGAACACGGCCAAAGCCTTTCTTTAATGTTTAATGAAAAAATTAGTTAAATGGGTAGTTCTCTGCGACTAAAAAGTCGCACCAATCGCATCATTACCATCGCCACATTATAGATGAGCTCCGTATAAACTATGGAGTCGTTTTTGGTTATCTTGTAGAAGTCGCGTGCCTCTGCTATTTTTATCATAATGATCCTGATTGCTTTTATAAAACCGCCAATAATAGTGGCGATGGTAATGACAAAAAAATCGCGGTATAAAATCGCAGAGAACTACCCAAATAGGTTAAGTTTTGGGGAAGAAATCAGGGGACTACGAAACGTTGTTTTCATGAAATTTTAAATGGTATTTTCGGTCCAAGCTGCAGTTGTCTCTATCGCGCTCGGCGCGGGAGAGGCGGGCAGTGCGGGACAGCGACACATTTTAAAAATACCTAATTTTCAATTCTCTCCACCTTACTCTTTCCTCTTAAGTCATGATTTCGTATTATTAGATTGTCCGGTTAAAAAACGAAATTATAAACCAAAGGACGAAAATAATACCGGTTTCGGTATGAAGCAAATACCGGTTTCCGAGCCCTGTTTGGAACAGTTAGTTCCCTTAGGACAGATATCCCGCCTACACTCATTGATGATGAATTCGGGTCATTTTCTATCAACAATTATAAATAAATAAATATTAGGGGACAATCTTACACAAATCGAACTAGCCCCATAGTAAGCTCAATAAGGCTTGTGTTATGGATACTAGACGACGATATATTTAATAGATACAAATACTTAAATACATAGAAAACATCCATGACTCAGGAACAAATATTCGTGCTCATCGCACAAATAAATGCCCTTACCGGGATTTGAACCCAGGACCTCCTGCTTCGTAGGCGGGGTCACTACCAACTATAAAGCGGTCGTCAATTATATAGTCGTTATATAGTTAATAATTTGATTTGATACTTTTAAAATCGACTTTCCCACCCAACTTTGCAGGCTCATAAAAAAAGGTACACGTTAGGACTCAAACTCAAACCTTTAACATATTTCCTTATTCTGCTTATTTTAACAGGACCTTATATAATAGGCTACTTGATGACAGTTCAAATCAGCTTCTTTTTATGAAGTGTCAAAACGCTCCGAAAGTATGCAGTTTAGTATGAAATACTATCTTGTGACGTCATGCTCAACATGGTGCCTTATTTTTAGTTTTCGTCATTGTAAAATCGTTGATGGCACGAAAATAAATTTGAATGATTTTATATGGGCTGTTTTGGAAGCGTAATTTGTTGGTTAGAGTTAGTTAATTTATTTTGATTGTTGTCAAATACCCTATTTTTACAAATATCGGGTACAGTCAAGTACCCAATTTACTAATTAAAATAGAGGTAAAAGACTATAAAAAACCATGTAAAGTAATCGTGGCTATCGTATAAAGACAAACAAGTAGGTCGACTTCAGCAGTTTAGGAGCGCGCGACACGACGCACTATCGCGTGTCTGCGTGAGTGCACTCCATACTGGAGAATTGGTAAATCTTTGCTTGTAGTGCGTGCGTACACGCGCACACATTCAAGCGCACGATTCTTTTGTAGGAAGAAAAAATACTGTATACCAAGGGCCATTAAAACAAGAGGACTGTCATTCTCCATACTTTGGATCGTGCCCCGACCGCAAGGGGATTTCCAGGCAAAAACTAGATGGCGCTAAAAAACTAAACATTTAACGATGTTATAATTGAACAAAGAAACATAGTACAGTAATAATTAGTTCGTAAACAGCTAAAAATAAATAAATTCTAACATTTAAATACTATGTCACGCTTGCAAAGTTGAATAATAGGCTAGATGACTAAAAAAAACTGTTTAGTCCGTCTGTTACATTATGAAAAAATATTGTACACGTATTTTTTGTTTTGTTTGACAAACAAAAACTGACGAGGATAGAGTGCTTAGAAGTTTCGGGTGACGTCACTCTTGAGTACAAATTGTACTCAAAAGTGACGTCACAAGCCCCCACTCCAGAAGTTTGATGATCTATAACTTTGTCGATTTTTAATATTTTGATAAACCAAAAAATACGTGTCCCATATTTTTCCATAATCTAACTGACGGACTAAATAGAATTACATATTTTTAACCCAGTCATCATCCCTATTGTTAATAATATAATTATTATGCCAAGCTTATACATAGATGGCGTTGTAATATCTGGGAACAGCTTTTTGTATGGAGAATGACAGTCCTCTTGTTTAAATGGTTTTTGCTGTATACTGTGATCGTGTTGAGGTTCAAACTTATCCCTTTTCACATCTCTTTCTAAAGTTCAGCATCTAATAAACCGTGATATCCCAGGTTGGAAGAAGCCTGCGCACGCGGCGACCCGGCGATCGCATCATGGGTAGCGGAGGACGACACGCTGCGGCGGCTGGTGGCGAGCCCGGCCGAGCCCAACGCACGCGCAGCTAAACTACTGCACCGCACGTGCCGCGAGATCTACCGGCTCAGGAAGTCGCGCCAGGGGGGGCGGAAGCCGGACCTTGTCACTTTCAAGTGAGTATCATCTCCCATTCCAGTGAGGGTCGAAGAGAGTATCTTAAAAAAAACAGGTGTCCCGATTTGCCCCAAAACCCGAATGCCCTGGATTAACTTCACTCCGTCCTTGCTCGGGCTCAGCTAAGTGTCTCGCCGGAGTCTTCTTGGCTGGGCTAGGTTTAGTGAACCGGCAACTAAAACTACCATTCGTTCGATTCACACAACCACATAAGGACAAGTTTATCGGCTTGAACCTTCCCGCTGGTCCGATGCTCACTTTGAGCAATCAGCGTAACTTCAAGGTGGTCCGGCCAGCGACCTGTTTCGATCCCAGGGAACGCCACGACCCCCACCTGGTCCGATTTATGCAACAGTCAGTAAGACTTGCAAGTTTGACAGTCTTAAAAATAAATAAATAAAGAAAACAGAATCTTGATTGATAAACATTGGTATTACATCTGCCATGTTATGCCATGTCATCGTACGGATGAAAGTGTGCATGAAAGGGTCCTTAAAGAACTTTATCTTCTGCTCAATGGACACGAGCAGCGATCAAGCGCCACCATCACTAAGAAACTCCAGGAGAGCGACTTGGTAACTTTTTTAAGCCTCACTAAAGTGCTCACTCTTTATGCCATGAGGAGTCATTTTATATAGAATTTTAGCAGCAAGTAACGCTCCTTGTGTGATATTCTGCTTTCGCGTATCCAGTAAAACCTTTGTAATCAATTGAATCGTTTTCTAGCGTTTACTTCTATTGAAAAGACCGTGTTACCTATCACACGTTTAGTAGACGATATTGTTATGTTGGATCATGAGTTTTTGTAACGATAAATGATCATCGTGCTTGGTCTCTTCAGTCCAGGTCTCGGAACCGGTATTTTGCAAAAACCCCGAAATAGCCCAATACATATTTTGAATTATTTTATGCTTTTTATGTACGGCTCAATAATCTATTTAAGTAATGATTTTGTATCATTAGATTGTCTGATTAAAAATGAAATAACAAACCGAAAAACGAAAAGAACGGAAAAATACCGGTATTTTTGTATGGAGACAATACCGGTATCCGACCCCTGCTTCAGTCTTGTACCTTACTCGGCCGTAGACCAAACTAACAGAGCACTTTCCTTCCAGAGAGAAAATGGCATTCTTCACTCGCCCAAAATCCACCGTCCCTATCCTCGATGGGGAGCCAGAGGAGGTCCTCTCCGAAGACGACTGGGAAGACGAGTTAGAAGAAAGACGTACTCCAGACGGCCGCTCCTCCAAAACCTCTTACGAACTCCGACGGGACCAGAGATGCACTGACGTTAGAGAACCGACGCAAAAACCAGAGGAAACCCAAGATACCCAGGAAGTAGTGGAATGCAAGAACCCCTGTCTCAACACTGTCCGGCTGGAACCGGCGAAGGATTCGGAAAAGACTGAAGATGATAGGTATGAGTTTGTCGTTGATCGAGTGTTAGGTGTGCAAGTCTGACTTATGGCGTTTTGGATCGCGGTTCAAAACGGTTGTATAATTGCTCTATAGTTGCCGTTGGGTCGATTTCAGGCGTTTTTCCAGCGTTTTTGGTAACTTCATTAGTGTCACTGGAGTTTTACCGTGAAGGACTATCGAGTGAGGACAACTTTTGATTAAATCATGTGTAGCCTCGATACCGTCTATCGTTTATAGTAAAAATTAACTGTGATCACCACCGCTTGTTGCTATATTTGCTGGAACACGAATGAAAAAAACCGCCGCTGTCGAAACGCTCTGAAATCGACCCCACGTGATAAGCTTCTATAAGTTACGACTGGCTACAAATTGCATCCTTCGATAGTTCAGTTCTTGGGAACCTTTGTCAATAAAATAATTTATTTCTGCTAGTAGGCCCTCAAGGGCTCTTTTAAAAGTCTGATTCTATTCTTTTCTTTTGGCGCTTCGGGTAGTGATCTTCTGGTGAGAAGAAGCGCTGGAAGAAACTCGCCAGTTTCTCTTTTTAGTTCAATAAGTGTTAAGTCTGTTCTGGAAACTTTGTAGATGCGTATGAATGGAGGGTATTGCATTAAGTAACCAGTTGATAACATGAGACAATTATAGGAAAGATCTTCGTACGTTTAGGGCACCATAAAAATATTTGCAAATTTGTACTGTGATTAATATTGCCTATTGAGATTTCTGGATTGAAGACTGACGAAAGATAAGCTATTATGTATTATTATTGGAAATCTAAATATATATATATAAACAAATTTGTTTGTCCATGTCACATTTTCGCTATTATTTTTTATATGTGTTTATCAAAAGGGCCTTTTTAATTTGGACAGAACTATAACAATAAGCTTATGATGCTACGCTTTGTCACGCGATAAATAAATGATAAAGCATCCGTCACTCCCACACACTATTTGTCAGAACGTGACAAATGCTTTATCATTTATTTATCGCGCGACAAAGCGTAGCATCATAACCCTACAGGACAGTATCGTGCAAAGTAGAGTGCCATACGGACGAATCTTGAAGTTACATATGTATGTATTTATAAAGTATGTATTGTACAAAAATGTGCCTTAGTATTGGTTTAGTTTAAGGACATATAGTTGGCCGATGAATAATTTTATACAGAACAACCGTATGGAAGCGACGCGACCCTACTAATATACCACCCTGGCGCGTATTTTCCCTGCCGCGTAGTGCGTTATATCTCATACGATTTCATACAAAGCATATTTTGACACGTTGCGTCGCTCCGCTACCGCGCAGTGACGCCTAGTGCGGTAGTGTGGTATTACCTTAACACACCGTTAATTACGAACAATGAAGTGGCTTAAGTATAGATGTATCTGACTGTACCTCATTGGCCGACTGTATGTTTTTAGCTGTGGTATTTGGTGCCTTAGGAGATTAGTGCCATATAACGGCATGGAGGTACAAAGTGTATGGAGAGTCACAAAATATATGCCAAACATTTTAACGTAATTAGAGGTTACGGCAATTTTACGACTATTTCATTTTGTACATACGTATCTTGAAGCGGCCCACCGAAATAGTTGTTTGCTGTTAGGTAAATGCCCAGCACAAACGGCCGTTACATTTAATGTCTATACCAATTTTGCTTTTGGGTTAATTAATTATAACTCACAAGGAATTATGACTGCTAACTTTATGTGTAACAATGGTGTCCCCTTACACATAAAGTTGCAAGGCATAACTTATTGTTTGACATATTTATGGAAAGTCATAAAATGTTGTTTTTCCAACACCGTAATATTTTTAGGATTTAAAACACGTTAGCGTATGAAAACTTATAGTTAAATTACGCTTTTTATAACAATTCTGTAAAGTCAACGGTTTCAAAGAGTAAAATTTTTTATGAGTTTTAATTATTATTACTAACAAATTTATGACTTTTAAAAATTATGTAGGAATAAACCCTAGGCTTTAAGGGGAAGTAAAATTGTTCTAATGGGACATTAAGGTTAATGAACGTTTGTGTAACTGGCTGTTAGGGAATTTCCACCGACATTGTACTGGATAGGGAAGAGTAGGTTATTCACGCAAATGTCATATTTCTATACGTTGATCCATCTACAGGGTGATTTCGGGGTCGTGATCCCAACCATTTTTTTCTGACTCAGTAAATGATTGCGATGCTACCTGTATTTATTTTAATTGAAACAAAGATGATTCGTTATTTACGTATTTTTATTTAAAAATTATTATTGACTCTAAATGCGTGGTCACCCTACTTTTAATATTACACCTTTTTAGAAAACAAACTCTCTGATAGAATACTTAATAATTTATGAGTAGGATTCTTGGGAAATAGTAGGGTGACCATGATCTCGAATTATCGCAGTTTTTTTTGCTGACTAAAATAAGTCGCTGGTATACTGTTAGTCCTAACCTATCGTGATCCTTAGGAGAAAGTAAGTTAAATGCTTCTTTCTTGCTCCACGACCCCGTAATCACCCTGTATTATTCAAACTATTCTATGTAGTATAATATCTAACATCGACTTGAATATTGAATATTCGCGTGTTTGACCTACTCTATTCACTATACAATATCACTTGACAGGCCAAATATGCTTTTGTGTAAATACAGGCTACAGATTTTATAACAAATCGCTTCTCTTGTTGAAAATCAGATGTTCTGACAAAGGTGAAGTTGCTTCTTCACATTTTTCTATACATCTTGCATCACATAAACGTTCATTAATCTAATGACTTTTAGGGAACGAGGCTTTGGCGCTTTCTCATAATGAAAGATAAAGAAATTGTTTTACAATTGGCGTTAAATTTAATGGACGTTTGTGCATTAGCTTTAAACTAGAGCAGCGATTTAGTCTTGTCGAGTGGACGCGTCTTTACGTGCAATAATCGTACATTTTATATTTTATCTACCTAGTTCCCATTTTATTATTTTATTTAGATCTGAACCCGGCAAGCGATTTATTTAAAATCAATTTTAAACCTATCGCTTCTATTAGATTATTATAATTTATCAATTAATCTACTTTTATTTGTACATTTTGTATTATATTAGTTTTAATATTGTAAATAGTCTGAGAATAATACTTGAAGAATTTGCATATCTGTATTTCGGTTTATTAAATGTAATTTTAATTGGATTAGCAATATTATTCGGCGTTAAGTATTTTTTATAACATTAGTCTACTAGACGTAGCTGTAATGCAAGTAATGTTACATTTTTGTAAAAAATGTATATTTTATATAAACATTTATGTGGAGTTTTATACATACATCTGTATTTGTTATGCCGTTCAATTTGGATTTGCCAAATTATTGAATAAGTCTTGTTTTAATTCTTCCATTGCAAAGCGTTGATTATATTTTGTAAAGTGACGGAGGCCGATATTGGAAATGAAAATAAAAACAGTTTTTAAAATTATTTTTTTGGGTTTGATTATTTATGAATTGTGCTACTTTCCCCAATAGGGAACGTGCACGAACTATAGGTGGCAGCACTAAACGACAAAAGAGACACGGGCGGACAATAAAGGAAACTATCGCCCCTGTCGAATCAAGCTGTCAATGTCAATGATAATATGTAAGTGTCAATGTCAAATATAGTAAGTCGTAGCTACACTGACGTTAATCGTCCTTCAGCGCGATAAATTAACGTTATTAACGGCGTTTTCGTCAATGTGGCCCCAGCATGAGAGGGTATATGATTTAGATTGGCGGCACCAGTTGGCAGCACTTTCGTCGTGCACGTTCCCTATCGCAATATGTAAGATTGGTATTTTGACACGTCGTCAGTGCCGTATTTAGAGATAACGTCAACCTACATATAGGTTGATTTAGTTAACTACTTTGATTTACCGTTACTGTTATTACCGGTATAGTGTTACGAATGAATCATATCATTATTCTATTTGATTGGTTATCTGGTTTGCCCTAAGGTTAACTGGTAGAGAATGCCTTATGGCATTAAGTTCGCCTTTTGTACGATAAGTTTTCTTTTGCGCAATAAAGTTTAAATAAATAAATGGTAGAAAGAAGATTTCAAACCTAAAAAAGTGTCCATGTTTTATTTATTTGAACGGAAAATTGGAAATATTAATTGGATATGCGAAAAACTGAGAAAAAGAATCTCAGTTTCGTTACAATTTTCCCCTATATTTAGTTCGGGCTTAACGAAACTGAGAGATTCAAAATTTGTATGGAAAAGTTGGAACATTTTGGATACCTTTTTTTATTTCATAAATGAAAAGTGCTCGTGATTCTGAGTAAAATGGTATAAGACACACCATGATCAGATAAAAAAAGTAAAAGGTAAATTTTTTCTGCAATTGACCCTTTTACGTCATCGGCCCCAAAATTGCGCTTCCTGGAGATGAGGCTAATCCAAAACGATTGTTAAAATCAGCGATTACGAATGATGATGATTACAAGAGGGAATCGATTGTATGATCAGAAATCTATACTAAATAACTAAATATTTTTACTAAAACAAAACCCGACCGCGGTGCACTTTAAAAGTGTATAAAATTCGCCATTTTCCCAGTGACACTCGCGCCATCAAGACGATTCTAATGATGTATCATTTATCGAAATCGGTTGTGCCGTTGAGTTGTTACGAGCGGACATAGGAACGGACATACATACATAAATACATAGATGAAGGTCAAACACATAACCCTCCTTTGGGGTTCGCCGCAGTCGGGTAATTAGTATCTTTAAAACTACACTAATTCGTTCGTCCAGGGTTTAATTGCTAAACAAATTCCAATGATATTACCGTTACATAATTTCACCTTAGTTTCACCTGTTTAGTTAGATTTTACGCACTGTTGTTACTCGTTACTCATCTTGAAGTTGCTACTTTTCAAAGTCAACGAGAGTGGATTTCTTATAATAATCATAAATCACAGAAATATAATATCGAGGAAGCAGGAAAAAGCGTGTGCGAGATACACGCTTTTTCCTGCTTCCTCGATATTATATTGTGTTAAAAAGAAGTGACCTACTTTGCACGCCGTCAACTTCAGTTTCCTTCAATATAATTACCAGATTTGAAAATCTGATAATAATAGTATAATCAAGGACCATTAAAACAAGAGGCTATCATTCTCCATACTTTGGATCGTGCCCCGACCGCAAGGGGATATCCAGGCAAAAACTAGATGGCGCTAAAAACCGAAACATTTAACGATGTTATAAACTGAATATAGAAACATTGTATAGTAACAATTAGTTCGTAAACAGTTAATAATAAATAAATTCTAACATTTAAATACTGTGTCACGCTTGCAAAATTGAATAATTGTAAATAATATAATTCTTATACCAAGCTTACCTATACATAGATGGCGTTGTAAATATCGGGGAACAGCTTTTTGTACGGAGAATGACAGTCCTCTTGTTTTAATGGTCCTTGGTATTATTAATTGTTCAAATACCACCAAACGAAATGGGAAATGTATGTTTTCCATCACTAAATTACATTTTTGGCGTCAAACGGTAAGCGATAAACGTTACAGGCTTGATTCCCATACAAATCGACGAACTGTTTCCTTCTATACATTTGTGTGATGAGCACGAATATTTGTTCCTGAGTCATGGATGTTTTCTATGTATTTAAGTATTTGTATCTATTAAATATATCGTCGTCTAGAATCCATAACACAAGCCTTTATTGAGCTTACCTACTATGGGGGTAGTTCGATTTGTGTAAGATTGTCCCCTAATATTTATTTATATTTATTTATTTATGTTTCACAAATTATGACAATATCGGAAATACTTTATGGTGGTCAGTATACTTTCCAATGGTACTTAAAAACAGCAGTATGTCATTATTATCATCATATTATCGGAATAGTACTTAAACAACGTGAGTCCCTCTAGTGGCATCAATGGAACTAGCGATACACAGGTGTGTCACTGTTCCATTGATGGTACTACAGTAACAAGGGAGCTCAGAGGCGTACGATTGTAGAGGCTTATGATCAGTGGACTAACATACACCAATAGGACGATTGGTTTAAAAATATATAATTCTGTTTAGTCCGTCAGTTAGATTATGGAAAAATATGGGACACGTATTTTATACCTACATAGAACATCAAACTTTCGGAGTGGGGGCTTGTGACGTCATTCCTAGGTGAAAATAGTACCAAAGAGTGATGTCACTCGAAACTTCTAAGCACTGTATCTTCGTTATTTTTTTTTATGGTATAAGTGGCAAACGAGCAGACGAGCTGCCTGATGGAAAGCAGTCAACGTCGCCCATGGATATCTGCAACACCAGGGGTGTTACCTATTACGTTGTCGATCTTTGAGAGCCCTGTTTACTCGTTTCTGGAAGTACCCCATGTCATTGCGCGCTGGGAACACCTCAGGTGGGAGTTCATTCCAAATCCTGCCAGTTCTTGGCAAAAAAGAGCGTGATGCCCGCTTGTTCTTGGGATGCCAAGCATCTAAAAAGTGTTGTTTGTCAAACGAAAGCAAAAATACGTGTAGGTACAATATTTTTTTAATAATCTAACTGACGGACTGAACAGTTTTTTTTGTCGTCTAGCCTATTGTCGCTGCCGTGTCGCTCCACAGAACGACGCCTAACCCTGCCGAACGCGGAAAGGGAGCCAGTAAAAATATTTAGTGGAAGGCATTATAACCCCCGCGGCACGCGAACTACCAATCGCGGTATCGCGCCATCGCTGGCTTACTGGCTAATGTCGCTTCACTACATTGTGGTACATTTTATATATTCATTCTGTTAAGTCTGCAACCCGCACTAGGTTATCGTGAGGACTACATCCCACTTCACTTTAATTTATGAAAATACAATGCATCTAGGTACAGTCGAGTTCATCATTATCTGAGCAAAGAACGGATCAAAAATATCTGATCTAGTTCTTATACTTCTGACAATTGTGTCTTGGTCAGTTTTTGGTTCAATCTTTGCTCAGATAATGATGAACTCGACTGTAAGTACTAAGAAAGAAAATAAGTCAGATTTAAACGAGGTACAAGAGGTCGCAATCTTATGGTAGGACTTACGCCTCTCTGCTTTTGGATCATATCTGACTTATTCCTTCTTACTAGAGGTACTGAACATATCGATGGCTTCAACCTATGGCTTGAAACCCTCGAAATATGTGCCCAGTAGTGGGTATGCGTATACACTGATTATAATGCTGGTGATGATGATAATGATGATTAATGGGTTTGTCTTTTCCTGCAGTTTCGCATGTGAGAGGTAAAAGATTGAAGGTGACTTTATCATTTGGCGAGTGCATTTTTCGGGAATAAATAGTAGCTGATTTATGTGAAATGAGCGTGAATTTTAGATACTGCAGTGACTTGGAACATTTTTCAGGTTTTTTACTGTTTTAAGTTTTATGACATCAATTAACTTTGCCGAAATAGTATTTTATGCAACAGTTGTGAAGGTTCAAAAAATGCGAATTGCGTGAGTTGCGATACGAGCCGCGAATGCGGCGAGTATCGCAAATAGAGACGCAATGAGCGTTTTTTGACTTAATTATACAACGTTGCATACAATACTTTTTCTACGACTAGGTTAAAATATAAAATACATGTATTTTACGCGTTACGCGTGTCTCGTCCGGTCTCTCCGAGTGTGTACAGCCGGCATGACAGTTGTGTCTATGGTAAACTTTTTTATGATATGGCTGGTGACACGATGTGACGATAATTAAAATACTTTTTTTTATGTTGGCATCAATTAATTTCATTCGGAAAGTTTTGTTTTTCTTATGAATCGTAGGAATTTAATTGTTTGTTAAGTTGGTAGTTGTGAATTTTTATCGTGAAGTTAGAATTGAGCGCTTAATCCTTGACCTAAGTTTGACCTAGATTTAGAAGTCTGTGGATGCTAGCAATAACGTAAAGTGACTATAACGACACTAGTGCTGTTATGGGGAATAGAGTATAGACTTCTCTGAACTCATATTATGTATGTTCTTATATTAGTGTTCGTGACCAAGTAAAAGACAGATAACAGTACAGGAGTAGAAAAAATCTTTAAATGACAAACATACTTAATGTTGTTACGAACCGTAAATTAATAGCCAGACGTAGCCTCACTAACAAATAACTGAAGCACCTCTAGTGAGCCGGTCGCTTAATGCTGGTTTGTCAGGTCAATGTTTGCGTGCTGCTAGTACCTACAGTGGTTGCTAACCTTTATTATCATATCACCCACATTCTCATCGACATTGGTATTGTAACCCCCCCAAAATAATAGGTAGGTAGGTAGCTTATAAGAAACTGCTCAAAGTAAAACGGCTTAACATTCATGTGTATTACCCCTGAGAAAACTTCGTTTTACCCCTGGAGGGTTAATTACCCCCAGGTTCGGAACCACTGTGCTAGTAGGAAAAAACTTGTTGATGTGTGCGTGCGGCTCGTAAGTACGAAGCGACCAGCCCACTAGAATTGCTTCAGTTATCAGTTAGCGAGGCTACATCCGACTATTTATTTTAAGACCCTTGGGAAATCCTGTATATTCTGCCTACGAAGCAGGAGGTCCTGGGTTCGAATCCTGGTAAGGGCATTTATTTGTGTGATGAGCACGAATATTTGTTCCTGAGTCATGGATGTTTTTTATGTATTTAAGTATTTGTATCTATTAAATATATCGTCGTCTAGTATCCATAACACAAGCCTTATCGAGCTTACTATGGGGCTAGTTCGATTTGTGTAAGATTGTCCCCTAATATTTATTTATTTATTTTTATTCTAAAACCTTACACCTTTATCTAGCGCACATACTGTACCAGTAGCCCGCCACGTCCGGCCTAAACCGCGCTTAAATATAGTTCAGGTTGGCCAGTGGAGGAATTCCGCTTTTTGTGCGCACCAAGGGTTTGTGACTAATGAGGAATTTCATTGTATTTTTTTACGTTACCTTTAGGAAATCTGATTTAACAGTCATTAATAAAAATTAAGGGATTTAGGGGAGGGGCTGTGAGCGGGTTTTGATTATTCAGTTTGTTTTGTTTACCTCGGGGCATAAGTACCACTATCGCTGAATAAATTCGTACTATTTAATACTAGCATTGGCACGAGGCTTCACCTGCGTTGTTCTCATTATCCAAAGGGAATTATTGGGATAACCAATGTTTCAACCCAGGACTTGGTTTATTCGTATACCAATCCATAGATTTGTTACTGCGTTAGTTATTTTTTTTTCAAATATTATGCTTATTTTTTTTTGTTTAATAACAAGTAGATAGGTTTGATAATTTTCATCACACTTGCTCGAAAATGGTGTCATTACACGTAGGTTTTGCGGGCCGTAAATGACCTATTACGCCCTAGGGCGTAATGGTTTTCTTTTTAAATTTGAAACGCTGGTTCTGTTTTACTCTTATTTGTCATGTTCAAAGAACACGCCAACTTACTATTTTAACTTTTATTACTGAAATATTTATTTAAAGAGAACTGTTATTGCAAATACATGTAAACACATATTTCTGTAACATTAATTATATGTTTAAATTATGTATTTCAGTATTTTGCAAATATAAAATCAACCATTTTAAGTCTTTACCGCTATGGTTTCCGAACGTGACTTGTCGTCTTGATATATGTCACTAATGTCACTGTCAGTTTTACAATTTTATTTAGGTTAAGTAAGGTTATTTTAATCAGATTTCCTCACAAGTGTGATGAAAAACATTGTGTGTGCCACGGGCGGTAAAGGAATTACAAACTCGTGTTATTAAAGCCCTCGGCTTCGTCTCGGCCTTGTAACAAACACTCGTTTGTAATTCCTTACTTACCGCCCTTGATACACAATGTACTATTGATTAGTTGTGATTGTGTATTGCAATTTTGTGTATTTGAAATTTGATTTAGACCTAAGACTGAATGATTAATATATTATTTTAATATTATGCTTAGTCTTTATTTTGTATGAGTTGTTTTTACCTTGTATTTGGTGAGTGGTTTTGACTCAAATAAATGGTAGTAATCTTCAATAAAAGTACATCAGTTTTCTTGTTTTTCAAGATTGTGAGGAAATCTGCACATTGTGTTTACTTAATGTACCTATACTATGACCTCTTTGGCCACCTTTCCCAGCCGACCTGATCTTAAAATTTTGAATTATGGTCGAAACTATATCGAAAAAAACGAGAAAAAGAAACGTGGGGACTTAAATTGTACCTAGTAATATACGCGATTTAATCCGTTTAAGTTGTTTTATTACAACGAGAAAAAGCTTTAGGAAGATGATAAAAATGAAGGTACTTGTCTTTGATATCGAGTTGAAAAATCATTCCCACAATCGCAAGCCTCACATGGTGCTGGAATCGACCCCACAATGTTTATAACTCTATAAATAAAACTTGCACTTTAAATATTCAATAAAAACCGTATTCCATATTCCCCCGGTACAACTCACTCAAGCCAAGAAGGCTTAAGCGTCGACTAAATTCTTTACAGATATAACCTTTTTCATAATAAGTTACTTTTTTTAATAGACGTAAGTATCGTCAAATATCTATTGCCATATAACGTTATTTATACTACGGTACATTAGCTACTCTAAGACGACGTAAGAGTCATTTATAGCCTCCTAATATATGACGTATTGTACCGTGCCCTAATTACACAGGACGCTAGTTCTCCAACACTAGGACAACGTAAGAGGCGTTTATAGCATCATAATATAGGACGTTTTGTAGATTGTCCTGATTATATATACTTTAGGCTGCTCTTAACTCTATAGAGACGTAGGGGGCATTTTTAACCTCATAACATAGGGCGTTTGTAAATTCTCCTGATTACAGGTACTATAGGGTGTGAGCTCCCAATTCTGTAAAGGCGAAAGAGGTATTCACGGTCTCGTGACATAGGATGTTTTAGGGGATGCCTTGGACCCCCAACCCGACTCGTGGTGCGTGTCGGCCACGCGCCGCTGCCCGGATGTCCAGCTTGACTATTGTTCGGTCGTTAAGATATGTCGGGAATTATAGGGACGTAATGGTCAACTTATTTATTTCCAACGGGGGAAAACAATCCAGGTTAGCGAAGGAAAATATAAAAATTTATTTTAACCGATTTCACAAAAATAAGCTTTTTCTACTCCTGTACTTTTATCTGTCTTTTACTTGGTCACGAACACTAATATAAGAACATACATAATATGAGTTCAGAGAAGTCTATACTCTATTCCCTATAACAGCACTAGTGTCGTTATAGTCGCAAAACGATATTGCTAGCAGCTACAGACTTCTAAATCTAGGTTAAACTTAGGTCAACGATTAAGCGCTCAATTCTAACTTTACGATAAAAATGCACAACTACCAACTTAACAAACAATTAAATTACTAGGGTTTTTAAGAAAAAGAAAAGTTTCCGAACTAAAGTCATTGATTCCAACATAAAAAAAGTATTTTTAATATTGTCACTGCGCGTCACTAGCGAGTATACGTCAAATAAAAAAAAAGTTTACCATAGACACATACTGTCAGTCATATGTCATATTTGCCTTGTTTGCGAGCTATATTTAATTTTGTATTTTATATTTTAAAAACTAGTCGTAGAAAAAGCGTTGTATAATTAAGTCGAAAAACGCTCATGGTGTCTATTTGGGATACTCGCCGCCGCGGCGGCTCTTATCGCAACTCGCACCATTCGCATTTCTTGAGCCTACTTATACAACTGTTGCATTCAATACTATTTTAATGGTCCGGGGGGTAGTACACAAATACTTAATTAACACGGTGCCCCCAATGTGGGGCCATGAAGGTTTTTTTCAGGAGTCCGTGCTTCCACTATGGGGTCACTTCCCCGTACAGTTGGGACTTGTGACATTGTCCGATAGTTTGCATGGGAACAGTGAACGTGTTAAAAAGTTACAAACGCGTGTCACTCCAAGTATTAATACATGCTAATAAGCCTATAATATAAACTAAAGCTTTTGGACACCTACATATAATCTGTGATTGGTTACAAAGCTACTGGCGTGAGAATTTCATTTGCCGCTACAGTTTTTTACCCGACTGCGGCGAAGCCCAAAGGAGGGTAATGTGTTTGACCTGTATGTATGTATGTCCGTTCCTGTGTCCGCTCGTAACTACTCAACGGCACAACCGATTTTGATAAATGATACATCATTGGATTCGTCTTGATGGCGCGCGGGTATGAAGTTCGTTAAAATAAACAAAATGGCGGATTTAATGCACTTTTAAAATGCACCGCGGTCGGGTTTTTTTTAGTAAAAATATTTAGTTATTCATTTTTTTTCTTCAGTACTAAGTGCTAGTTCCGACCCCACCTAGTTAGTAGGTACTTAAATATTCCGTGGAGCCGATTTTGAGCTTCAGTTTCGCTTCCATAATTATTATATTTCGATGGAAACAGGCCACTTGTCATTGTTTATTCTCGTTACAAGAAAATTCCAAGTTAAGTTCTAGTTTTTGGACATTACGGGTTCCCATTTAAGAAACACCCCTCTAAATCGTTAAGGCAGCAAAAGGCAAACGTAATCCTGCACGAAATTATGGAGATTATTAGTTTACTACCCCCATAACTGTGTGTACTAACTAAACTGTTTTATTTACAGGTAATCTCGACTCTATGCCATTTATTATAAGGCTCAAAATACAACGGTTCGTGAATCAGAGCCTTTTTATTGGTCTGTCATGATTACGCGTAAGATTCGATGGCGATAGTGCGTTGAGTATTTACGTTTATGATGCATGTTCCGTAAATACTGACGGAGCAAAATAATAAAAAAGAAAACTAAAAAGCAACTGCATGACTATTTCATATAATTAAAGTAAAAAACAATTAAAACTAGGTACTACTAAAAATCTATATCCAAAATGGAATCCTGTGGCATTGTGCCGAGAATGCTGGCAGCATCTTCTCGCTGAATCGCGATGCTGATGTCGCAGCCAACTGGTTTAATTAGCCATTTGGTAAACTGCCTAGCCTTTTCACTAAACGGCGCAATTTAGTTAACTGCCTGGATGAAATTTAGCCAGTGCGTTAATGTATAAATTAACGATATGGCTGGCCAATGCTTAGGCCGTTCGTTTAGTAGGGCAACTATGGAGTTAATGAAATGGCTGACCAATGGTTGTAAACACCTATGACCCTCCACCAGGTCGACGAAGCCCGAGCGGTATGCAACGTTGTATAATTAAGTCAAAAAAACGCTCATGGCATCTCTATTTGCGATACTCGCCGCCGCGGCGGCTCGTATCGCAACTCGCGCCATTCGCATTTTTTGAGCCTACTTATACAACTGTTGCATAAAATACTATTATAAAATAAAAATGCCTTTTATTTCTCGCATTAAATACGAAACAAGGACCATTAAAACAAGAGGACTGTCATTCTCCGTACAAAAAGCTGTTCTCCGAATTTACAACGCCATCTATGTATAAGCTTGGTAAAAGAATTACGTTATTTACAATTATTCAACTTTGCAAACGTGACACAGTATTTAAATGTTAGAATTTATTTATTATTAGCTGTTTACGAACTAATTGTTTCTATACTATGTTTCTTTGTTAAATTATAACATCGTTAAATGTTTAGTTTTTTAGCGCCATCTAGTTTTTGCCCGGAAATCCCCTAGCGGTCGGGTTACAATCCAAAGTATGGAGAATGACAGTCCTCTTGTTTTAATGGTCCTTGATTCGAACGATATTATTTGAAAAATAGAACGAAAAAAAAAACTTATAAATTGGTATAGTTTATAACACATTATTAATTATATTATGTTTTAAAATCAGTACCAGCCTGTACAATGGTGTCAGCACTAACGTGGTTCTATTTGAACAGCGCGGTTCAATGGTGCCGCGCTACCGGCAATATTCGCTCTACAAATATGAACAAGTCATGCTTTTCATTAGGTCCCCTCTTTAGAGCGATTCGACCGATGTTATTGCTCTTTGATAAGCAAATAACATGCTTAATCTGTTTGAATTATCATATTTTAGAAGTTTTGTTATTTTAATGTAAAACGACGGCTGACGACCGCTTTAGCTTAGTTGGTAGTGGCCCTGCCTACGAAGCACGAGGTCCTGGGTTCAAATCCCGGTAAGGGCATTTATTTGTGTGATGAGCACGAATATTTGTTCCTGAGTCATGGATGAATTCTATGTATTTAAGTATTTGTATCTATTAAATATATCGTCGTCTAGTATCCATAACACACGCCTTATTGAGCTTACTATGGGGCTAGTTCGATTTGTATAAGATTGTCCCCCAATATTTATTTACTTTATTTTACACCATCCACAGACCCGAACAGTGCCGGGTCCACTCCACGTTCACGCCGTCGTCTCCGCCGGCGGGGTGGCCACCGCGGTACTCCCACACTAAATCCTCTCGACATCACGTAAAAACTTAGCTTAGAACCAATACCTACAAGACGAACTACTGTATCACATGTTCGCTAGGTACACTCCCCACTTCGGTTCGAGTGTCCTTGCACGCCGATGAATAACTCCCGTGGTGCCGAGGTTTTGCCGAGGCATGCCTTCTGCCACGAAGACCGACAGTTGCAACAGCTCAAAGAGCTAGCATTTGTTCAAGCACAAAATACCATCCACAGAATAAGTAACGTACAGAAGTCTCTCTATCTAACAAAACTGATGTTCGGGTCCGACCACCGGACGGTACGCATCGGATCCGGCCGTCTCTCTCTATTGCATAACGCGTGCTCTTTCTGGTCGCTGGCTAAGCCCCTCCGCAGGGGCAAAATTTGGTACTATAACTACTTAATTGTAGTTAACTACTATAGTACTATAGTAACAAATAACTGAAGCAGCTCTAGTAAGCCGGTCGCTTAAGGCTGGTAGATGTGTGCGTGCTGCTTGTAATAGGCTACTACGCTGGTTGATGAGTGCGTGTCGCTCGTAACGTAAGTTCAAAGCGACCGGCTAGAGGTGCTTCAGTTATCTATTAACGTGGCTGTGCCATTTTTTTAAAGTTGTACACTTAACTTTTATTTTAGATCTGAGAAATTTTACATCATTTCTACTCAGAATCACGCGTACTATCGTCTTTGATAGGAGAAAAAAAGTGTCCCAAAAATTTTCCGTTACTTTTCCATACACGCTAGTATAGCGGTAACGGAACGGAAGAGCGATATTTGTATGAAAAATTTGGGACACTTTTTTTCTTCTATCAGAGACGCGTGATTCTGAGTAGAAATGATGTAAATTTCCTCAGATCTAAAAAAAGCGAGTACAGCTTTAAAAAACCGGTCAAGTGCGAGTCAGACTCGCTCACCGAGGGTTCCGTACAAACTTGTAAGTAGATACGTGAATAGTTCAACAAAAACTGTATGGCCGTTAGCTTAGTAGGAGCAAATAAGTATGTGTACGATTTTTGAAAATTTCTAAAAAACGATGCAATTTAGCAAAACCGTTTTATTTTTCCTGTAATATTTAGGATGATATTAATAATTGGTAATTATTACAGATTTTTCTGTTCAGTAACTTCGAAGATAATAGGGGGGGAATGGTATTTTTTTGAACGTTTTTGGTCATAAATCAAAAAGTACAAAATTTAGAAAAAAAACAAAAATGGTTTTGGAATTTACGAATTAAGCTCTTTCATTTGATATCCCACTCGATAAAATAGCTCTACTTTTCTTTTTCCACATCCCATTTCGGACCCCTTTAAAAAAAAAGTAAAAAAGGTATAAGATTTTTTTTCTATCCAATAGGGTCGAGTCAGCAACTTTTAACACTATTCCAAGTTTCAAGTCGATAGCATCAGTAGATCCTGAGATATCTTGCTGTGACAGACGGACAGACAGACAGACAGACAGACAGACAGACAGACAGACAGACAGACAGACAGAGTCGCACCATAAGGGTTCCTTTTTTACCATTTTGGTACGGAACCCTAAAAAAATGGCCCGGCTACGTTCGTTGCGATCAACTAATCTAAAAGTTATGTTAGTTTATGGCAGTTGTATGCAAAAGTTGACATTTCGACCTGAAATGTCAATCTTTGAATGGCTATCCGCTGCCAACTGTCGAATTCGATCGCAATTAGCCTGGTGTAGGTTGATAGTATGCCCAAACACGGCTCATCCCGTGCGCCGGCGCGTGCCGCGACAGGTGCGCGCGCAGCTGTCGCTCTAACAGTAGACGCCTGTTGTAAATTGTAAACGTTTGTCTAGAGCAGGGGTCTCCAAACTACGGCCCACGAGCTGGATCCGGCCCGGGAGCAGGATCAATCCGGCCCGCGGAAGAGACCATGATCCGACCCGCGAGAGCTCGCTTTCCAGTAACCCCTTCTGTCCCCCAGGACGACAGCCGCCGAGAAAAAAAAAATTGTTTAGTCGGTAGGCGACCATGTCGTGTGTGTGGCCCGCGCGGGATTTGCAAAGGCGCATTGAGGCCCTGGTCTAGAGAAATAGTCCATTAGGGTGTCGGATATATCCAAACTATATGTATATGTCACAGCCAATTGGTTTGGTTAGCCATTTGGTTAACTGCCTAGCATTTTCACTAAAGTATGACCCGTCAGCAGGTCAACGAAACCCCGCTGGGGGCTCTATTTCTGCTCTGAGGGACACAGGCTGACTAACAAACCTAACCTAAAATAAGGAGTGTATTTAATGAAAAGGCTAAGCAGCTAACCAAATGGCTAACAGCTGACATATACAGCAGCATTTCCCAAACTATGGGTGGCGAAAGTTGAGAGTCTGATGGTGCAAAAGTCTAGGGATGAACAATGGACCAGTGAATGATAAAAGGTAAAACCGTTTAACCTTATTTGAAAGTTATTTGTCATTCACTTATTTTCCATTTCGACAATTGAATTTTGATTGTATTATTTTACGATAAATACTCTAGTTAACGGCGCTTTTATCAACATACGAGTATGTAAATTTCTCCTCAATCATAGTCTCGAGTTTTCAAAAAGATGCAAATCACCTCGTTTATGGCGTGTTTCAACATCCGTTCCGAGATACGCTCCGCGGACAGACGGACCGGCGGAGCATATAATGAGCCGTGTTTCGGCTAGTCTAGTCCAAGATACCGCCTAATATCGACCTTCCCTCGACACGTATGGCTTAGTGGGAGTGACACCGCCCACGAAACTAAAGGTCCCGGATTCAAATCCTGGTAAGGGCAAATATTTGCGTTGCGTGATAAGCACGAGTATTTGTTCCTGAGTCTTGAATATTTATTTATGTATATCATCGTCTAGTACTCATAATACGTAAAATAATTTGACGACCGCTTTAGCTTAGTTGGTAGTGACCCTGCCTATGAAGCAAGAGGTCCTGGGTTCGAATCCCGGTAAGGGCATTTATTTGTGTGACGAGCACGAATATTTGTTCCTGAGTCATGGATGTTTTCTATGTATTTAAGTATTTCTATGTATGTATCTATTAAATATATCGTCGTCTAGTATCCATAACACAAGCCTTATTGAGCTTACTATGGGGCTAGTTCGATTTGTGTAAGATTGTCCCCTAAAAAAAAAAAAAAAAAATACAAGCATTGCTTAGTTTGGGACTAGGTTGATTCGTGTAAGATTGTCCCCACGATACTTATTATTACTTATTACTTTTTTGTAAATTAATCGCTACCCCATACCCTAGTAAGGCTACTATGGGCAAATTACATTATTTATTTTATGCCACACCTAGCCATAAAGTGGCTTTTTCCGCATGCTGCACGTACGGAAAAAGCCGCTTTCTGGCCAAGTGTAGACATAAAATGATGTACACAACACGGGAGGTAATAAAGAAAGCCCTCGATCGCATATTTACGTCCCTTGCTTGCAGCTCGGGCCGCAAAAATCTGCGATCTCGGCCTTTCTTTTTATTACCACCCTAGTTGTGTAATGTACTATACTGGGCCTTACCAACTTGGTTATCTGGATGAGAGCCCTTAAAAGGATAAGTTCGCCTTTGCATGTATGTATACCGTTATTTCGCAACCTTGTAATATGAAAGATCTACATAATAAATATAATGCCGAAAAGCTACTCTTATTCTGAAAACATCATTCTTCTGAATTTTTCTAATCTTATTCTTTAGACGGATAAGTTGCTAGGTGTCCATATAAAATCCTTTGTCATTTATGCGTTTTATTTTGCACTGATAATTAGCGGTTGGGCTTTACAATAGATAACAATGCCATTCATTGGAACTTAAGTTCTGAAGTTGATTCGGACATTATATTTTTTATTATACATATGTATATATAAATGATGAGAAATAGGACGAGGAAAGGTCATTCTCAGGCGGTACCTCGCACTAGGTATGCTATCAGATACGGAATGATGTAATTACGAATCTAAATATAGATGTGAAATACCCTTTTGTGTTTGCGCCGCGTACTGTGTGGAATTGTCGGTGTTATTGTTATTACAGTGGTGTAATTCAGAAGTTCGGCGTCAATCTCGTCTATCTATCTATAAATATTTATAGAATAAAATGGCAGAAAAACTGCATTTATAAAAAAAAATCAAGTTACTACTGAGGACTGAGGAGTGATTGCGCGCGTTAAAACACGTAATACGTGGAATTTTAAACGTGTATATATATTGTAATAAAACAACTTGAACGGATTAAATCGCGTATATTAGGTACTTCATTTTTCGACCACGAACGCTGAAAAGGGTTACGAAATGTCGAGACTGAATTTTTTTTCTTGTTTTATCGCAATAAGTGATAATTCGCAATTCGTGGAAACCGAATATAATATTGTGTACTTATATATAAACATATTTTTGAAATGGTTCACCTTGTTTTGGCATAATTTTATCTGTCCGAATGTTCTATTTGCCCGAATACTATTTTACGCATAATTGTTATTTTACAGATAATATTGACTTTTCAGAATAATTATAAAAGAAACCTAAGCTAACCTAATACATCTAAGTAGCCGATGTAAAAGATTTTGCAAAATATTTTCCGTTAAAGCTACAGAAAAATTATGCGAAATAAAATTCGGGCTAACAATACATTCGGGCAAATAAAACGTATGCCAAATAAAGGGAACCCTTTTGAAATTTATGTTTATGAGTCTGACTGTACAAAGAAAGCCAAATTAAGTTGTATGACTACGGCTTTCTAGATGCAGAGGGGTAAATAGCAATTTTCTGTCATTATCAATTTAACACGAGAGCTGCAGGTAACCATCTGTTTAGAGACTTTAGAGCATTAACCTAGTTCGTCTAAGTCAACTGTGTGATCTGATGAGTTTACTATGATTTAATATTAATAATAAAAATTGTTCACTGTACATAAGTGTGTTACAAAGAGGGATACAATACATCCTTCAGTAGTATAAGATTGGACGATCACATAGGGATCGGTCTGAAAACCAGCGCTGGGCAACTAAGCCCAGCACAAGCTGATATCGGGACCCATTGGCCAATGGCCAATTTTTTTAACTTAGTATAAATATCTCTTTTGTTTTGTTTCGTTAGTTTTTCGTTATGCCTTGTGTTGGTTGTGACAAAAAAGTATTTTTATTCTTATTCTTAAAATAACTGGCCAAGAGCATGTCGGACCATGCTCAGTGTAGGGTTCCATAGCCGTAACTAAAAGGTAAAAAAAACGATGTAAAAAAAAGTACAACAACAAAAGAGCGTATCTTCATAGCAATTACTTCCTTTTGTTGAGAAGCGCAGTTTATCGGCAATAACTCAAAAACAGTACATTCGATCTTGTTGAAAATAATTTTCGTTGAAAGTATTAATTAAGCGTTACCTTAGTGATTTTTTTCATGTTTTTCGGACGCACGGTTTAGAAAATAGAGGGGTGGGGGGGGGGGGGGGGACACAATTTACACAACTTTCGGAGCGATTATTTCCAAATACATTCACTTAATCAAAAACATTACTTAGGAACCTTATAGTGTTTTTTAAAGAGCTGTCGAACTATGTACCACACGTTGATATTTGCTGAAAAAATATACCAAACTAAGTAGCGGCTCAGACAGACAGACAGACAGACGGACGGACATGACGAAACTATAAGGGTTCCGTTTTTGCCATTTTGGCTACGGAACCCTAAAAAAGGTCAAAGATTTAGACCCTTAACTATAACTATATCTTTTGTTTTGTTTCTTTACTTTTTTGTTGGTTTGTTTTTATTTTTGTTCTTAAAAAAAGTCAAAGATTTCGACCCCTAAACTGTGTGTGAACCTGTGCCTTAAGGGCTTGAGTTCATCCTAATTCTGTGTCGTTAAAACAATAGTTGGACCATTTAACAGCAGAAAAATAATGATAAAACATAGATGACTAAGAAACAAAGCGACAGACAGTTTGGTTATCAAAAAAGTAAGGGTACTATTGAAGCTGTTAGTACATTGATTGAGGATGTAGTCAGCCAACTAAATGAAAAGAGAAAAGTAGCAGGTGTTCTACTGGATCTGAGCTCTGCTTTCGACACAGTGAACCATAACATTCTGTTGGGAAAGCTGGAGCACTACGGGGTTAGAGGAATCTCATTAGATCTCATTCGTTCTTACTTAAGGAACAGAAAGCAGTTTGTCGAGGTTCAATGGACCCAGAGCAATCATGAGAAAGCTTATAGATCAAGAGTGTCTAGCGTGAAAGGGGGAGTTCCACAGGGTTCAATATTAGGTCCAATCTTTTTCATCATATTTACAAATGACCTGATAAACTTTATACACAACAAGATACCAAATACCAAACTAGTAGTTTTTGCCGATGACACCAATGCCATTATATCTGCTGATAACATATCAGAATTAAATGATCGGGTAAATAATACTCTTGACACATTCCTGGCGTGGTTCAAAATAAATAACCTGAAGTTAAACTGCAGTAAAACCAAGGCTTTATTATTCAAAACTACGGCACGTAATAAAGACTCGCTGCAGCTCTATCTTGAAGGGACCATGATAGAACAAGTGGAATCGGCAAAGTTTCTGGGAGTCCACATTGACTCAGCGTTAAATTGGAAACCGGAACTGTCAGCTGTGTTAGGCTCTCTAAGTTCTGCGTGTTATGGGCTCAGAAGTCTTCGAGATGAGTTACAACTTTCGCAACTAAAAATAGTCTACTACACACTGATAGAATCCAAACTACGATATAGTATATTGTTTTGGGGAAACAGCTACAAATAAAATGTCCAGGCTGCTTTCATTGCGCAGAAGAGAGCAATTCGAATAATGGCTAAGGTAAACCAGCAAACATCTTGCAAGGCATACTTTATAGATTTTAAAATACTAACTGTCCCGTGCCTGTACATCTTAGTAGTACTTACAAATTTAGTAAAGCATATATATCATATCGAAACGCCAGAACAGAGAGATAAACGTTTAGCTACGCGTCGCAAAGACTTGCCGCAGCTTACAAACACCCGACTTCGAGTGGTTAAGCACTCCGCTAATTATCAAGCCATAGCGCTATTTAATAAGCTTCCTGTTGAATTTAAGTCACTGACAAACAGTACAATATTCAAAAATAAATTAAAAGCTTTCTTGCTAGAGAAGTGTTACTACTCAATAGACGAATTTTTTAGCTCAAATGTTAATGTTTGACATGATAATTTGTAATGATTATGTGATTAGAATAATTGAATGTACCTATTTATTATGGATCTAATGTAAGTATAATTTAATTTAATGGTTTAAATGTATAATGTATGTATTTTCAAACACAACAGCATGTTGTTAATGAATAAATGACTAATGACTTAATGACTAATGACAAAGAATATATAACTAAATATTTTTACTAAAAAAAACCCGACCGCGGTGCACTTTAAAAGTGCATAAAATCCGCCATTTTGTTTATTTTAACGAACTTCATACCCAGTGACACTGGCGCCATCAAGACGAATCCAATGATGTATCATTTATCAAAATCGGTTGTGCCGTTGAGTAGTTACGAGCGGACACAGGAACGGACATACATACATACATACAGGTCAAACACATTACCCTCCTTTGGGCTTCACCGCAGTCGGGTAAAAAGGTAATTAATTTATCTAGTTTTATAATAGGTTTACCTACCTACTCACTTAAATAATAAAAGCTACGAAACATTATTGTGCCTATTGTTAAGAAAGAAACATAATAAACTCAAGTAAGGGCAATTTCGAAATTGTTATTGTTTTTCACATAATTTAGGCGCGCTCTTAAAGGACCGGAGTGTGACTACTTTTCTTTACTTATAGGTTCTTGGCTAAGTCAGGTGCAAATAAAAATCGAAATACTAGTGAAACCATTCCGACATAAACGGGTTTGTTTTCCATAAAAATCAATCAGATTTCTATCAAAACGCAATTTAAATTACTGATGCGACTGATTGCCCTACAAGGAACTGAGCATATCTTAACATTTGATCATATTTGTTGCACAATATGCACTTATGAGTCTTCGGTCACCCACCTGGAGGATCTTTCGCAATGGTTCGTGTTCCGATTTGTGCCTTGGCCAGTTGCGGCCACACACGACGATATACCAATATAAGCGGCCTGTAGGGGTTATATGATTCATATTTTACCATAGTTGGCTATAAAGAAGTCTTGAACCGAGATAAATAGTACATAATATACCTGGGGCGGTAAAACAAAGAATGTTTCAGATCGCAGTTATTTGAGGCCCGATTCAAAGGCAAAGGCGATAAATATGTGATCCGAGGCTTTCTTTATGACCGCCCGTAGTAAGTATAAAATTGTACGTTTCCCCCAGGCCATGGAGTGGGATTTTCCGCACCCATACATAGCTGGCGGTTATTGGCACATAAATAATTTATGGAAACTATGCCTGCACTTACTATTTAGGACATTAATGTTTAAATATTCGTTACCATTGCACGTTAATTCTGGATTTTTGAGACTTCTCATGTCATTTCGCCCAAATAAAATGTATCTAGCTGTAAAATAACTCGAATCACTTTTTTTAGCTTTGCTTTTCATCCAGGTACATTCCGTATAAGTCAGTAACGGCGAGCAATAACTTTGGTAAATTGAATGAGGATCATCCTAATATATTTCTTACTTTTTAGGGTTACGTATCTCAAAAGGAAAAAACGGAATCCTTGTCAGTCGTGTGCCTGTCTGTCTATCTGTCACAGCCAATTTACTCCGAAAGTACTGGACCGATTGAGTTGAAATTTGGTACATACATTAAAGTCAATAATCCAAACACGGACGTGTAACCGAAATATATGAATTTTAATCATGAGAGCCACTTTTGGCGGGTCAGCTAGAATATTAATTGTGGACTTCGCCGCAGTCGGGTAAAAAAAAGTTAGCAAACTACATCGTGTGACATATCAAATAAAAGAGCTCACTGTGAGAGTCTCAAATATATAATTTTAATATAAATAGTTTTGAAGTTATTTAAAAAAATAGGCATTAATTTACCATTCCCATTCCCTTATCTCGGAAAGTATTGGATCTAAAATTTTGAAAAAAAATACGAAAAATAGTTTTACACTTATAGATTACAGGAAAACCTATAAGAAGTCGCTGCAATAAAGTTACTTTTTTTAATTTCTGTAATAATTGAATTACGCTGAGCTACCGACACGTTTTCCTGTGACTGATACTTAACTCGATACTAAACCTCAAAAACTACTTAACCGATTTTGATGAAACTTGCTCTGTTGCCTAAGTTGCTACGTACGACTTAAAAAGTTTTTTTGCAATTCAACTTAATAGTTTTTGCGATATGCGCGGACAAACATACATGTTTACTCACATGTTTAGACTTACATTAAACACAGTGCAATTCTGACAATATTACATAAATACAGTCGAATTGATAGCCTCCTTTTTTGAAGTCGGATAAAAGCGTCTTTAGTGTATGTTGGCGCTAAATGCTGATTGATATTCTTCGTGACTCGTTACGGTGATGTAAGGGATATCAAACGCGCTTAACTTATGATGAGACACATTTAAGTAACGGGCAATTCGAATCTCATTTCCTTTAAACCTAATTAAGATAGAAATATCACAGTCAGAGCGTCTTAAAGGAAAACGAGGTAAGTATATTTATAAAACTTTATTAACACTTTGAGTGCCACTGACCGGATAATCGGGTTCGACGTCTACGTAGGATTTTCGCTACATACGCCAATTAGTGTGCCTTACGGAGCGATGCTTGGCACTGAATGTACTAAACTCTGTCGGGCTATTCTTCAGAAATATGTCTGTGACTCTGACTCATTCATCTGTCTCCATACATTTAGTATGAAAAAGGGCCAGATGAATGAGGTGACCGCAGACATATTTCTGAAGAAATGCCCTGTCTCTATTTTTCTAACATCCCACTTAGTGGTGGTTTTAATCATACAGAAAATGACCTAAATCTGAGCATTTAAAACGACTTAACGCTCCCTAATTTATATAAATGATGATATGATCAATATGTATTAAAACGAACTTATCCCTGTAAGGAATGTATTTCGACTAATTTTTGAGTAATACGAGAGGATAGTACCTAAATTATTAGTGTCCATATTTCGGACTTTTCTCAGTTATCTCCTTTTTGCACGCGATAAAGCACGTATGTTTCGATGCGCTATCAAAGATCGCCATCAATTGAGATAGGGAGTCCATTTCCGCTTCATACCGAGGTGTGCAATGTAGTGCTACAGACTGAATGTCCATAAATTCCCTTAGTATTAAACAAACTTCTACACTTAAAATGCACCAATTTTTGGTGGAATAGCTTTATGGAATAACTGAAGATCTGACATGTGAAAGAGCCCTTGTGGCCTACTTGCAGAAATAAATTATTTCATTTCATCTCAATTTAAACTTATTTTGCCAATTTCTTATTTGGGGTACTTCATTCACGAGTAAAAGGGTCATAAATCGAGCGTTTACACCGCTTCACTTCTGTGGGCACATTTTTGTCAAGAACCCTGCAAATTTTGGTGGCGTTTTAACCTATTTGGTAGTGATATCCCATTTAAATCAGAAGTGAGGCGGTTTGAACGCTCGATTTATGACCCAAACACCAGTTTTCGGCAAGTAAAGTGCACCTTATGTGAAGAAACATCACCTAGGCTGGCGGCATTTCCACGTTGAACGGTAATGCTGATCATCTGTGCTAGAAATACAGCTCTGTGGTCGCCCGACACTTTAGGAAGCCTATTATGCTATTTACCTGTTTCTTATGTAATCGATTTTTACATTAAGGAACGTTTAATGTAAAAATCGTTTTCATGGGCATTTCTCCAGAAATATGTCTGCGATCACCTCATTCATTTGGCCCTTTTTCATGCTAAATGTATGGAGACAGATGAATGAGTCGCCGGCATAGTTCTGGAGAAATGCCCTCATAGTATACAACACAATTCAATAATGGTTTGTCACGATTATCTTTGACGTCCATAAGAATAGGATGAAAGAAATCAAGACGATAATCATTTGTGACGTTCCACGGGAAAAGGTACCTTATGGTTGGTATTGAGTTAAGCACAGATCCTAAATCTGTGTTAAATAAGCTATCTAATACAAAAAGAATCACGACCCTAAGTCCCATATTTTTTTTTAAAAAAAACATCAAACCTGCACATGCTAAAATTGCACTTTTGAGAAATCGTCAAAAGAAGTTTGAAACTAATTTTAAGTATGTTCCCGTTGGAAGTTATGGAGATGATGATTGATTATGTATCTCAAGGTATTTTTCTTTGGAAATCAGTAATAGTTTTTTTAATGTGACTTCCAGGTCGTGAAAAATCAGCCTTTGATTAGAGCAAGTCGCTTATGAGAACGAAATTAAAAAAAAATAAAATTCGGCCTGTTCTTTAACATATTGTAATCTGAACCATTAACATATAGTTAGAGATATTAGACTGCACATTTTGGGATAGAAATAAAATCACATTGTTAACGAAATATTTTTATTTTAATTAAAATGTCATTTTTATTATATCGATGGCAAAAAGCGAGAACGTAGTAACCGCCACTTGGTCAAAAAAATTTTTTTTGCATATTCGGAATCAGCGAATTTTTCTGCGTCGACTGGTCTGGGTCCCATGGCTCTACGACGCTTAGAAAAAACTGGACTACGTTGCAAAACGAATGTATTTTTTTGACGATGCCCACATCTAATTGCTGTAAACATCCAAATAGTAGCAATTTTCTAAACGAGTACATTTACGCTAATTTTGTTTTTTCATAAATCAAAGGGTGTGCCGGTTACAGCGTTGCCGAAATTTTGTTCCGTGGCGGTTACAGCATTTATGCATGTAGTGAAAAAATTACGAACCAAGCTTACTGCAATTATTCTAAAATAAATTATCTATGATTGACGCTTACTACATTTCATTCGAAAATGAATTAACAGCAAGCTACAGTAACGACATTTGAAACACAACGTGAAGTGGGTAGTGCTTGAAGATACAGCAATAAAAATGTGCGCTCGCGGCGATGTGGCTCGTGAATACGACCTGTGATTTAGTCTATCGGCGATCGCCAGAGCGAGTGGGTGTGCGTAGTCTGTGTACTCTGTGTGTCCGTGAAGTGAAATATTTTTATAATTGAGGTGATAGTTGTGTTCAAACAATTGTTTAAGAATTATGTTGAAAACTTATATAATAAGTAATACTTACATACAAAACATCTTTTATAGTTAGTGGGTTTAATAGGTAGTGAGTTTTATATCGATAAAAGTTACTTAAAAGACAATTTAATGCCAAAACTGAAGATAAAATGTAGAGAGTTTTAAAGTTTTCACGGGAATATTAAACCTCATTACCTATAATATTTAGTTTTAGCGGATAACAATATTATAGTCTGATTAACCCTAAGAATATTTATGTTTGTTTTTAGCACGATAAGTACAAGGTTGTGATTTTATATGAGAGATTTTATTAGCCTTTTGAAATGTAATAAGCAACGGAGGTTTTAAGTAATTTTCGTAATTATTTATTTAATCTTTATTGCACAATATAAATAGTACAATTGGCGGACTTAATGCCTTAAGGCATTCTCTACCAGTCAACCAATGGGCTAAACAGAAACATTGTTTTGGTGCAGGGCCTTTAACGTCAATTGGAAAACTTAAGATAAATTTACAAATATACCTATAATATACATACATACAGTATATACTTACAGTATATACTTACACAAATACAATATTATATAATATACTTACATATACTACTTTACGTACCTTGTGAAAACCTCATGTCAATAATTAGTTTTGGACAGCATTGAAGAGATGCTTGCGCAACATGCGCTTGAATGTGAACTTGCTTTGTGCTTATACAGAGAGAAACGTAATGTTTTTATACAGAGAAATTGAGACTAGATAGTATTTGATTATGTTAAGACGGTAATTGTTGCTTCTGATCTTTTAATTTGTAAGAAACCTGCATTTAAAATTTGGAAACATTTTAAAAAAGTATGTTGATAAAAGTTGATTGATCCTTAAGTCGTTTTATTTTCACAGTTTCTTTTTGCCGGTGGACACTTACCACATTTCAGTTAGTCCTATAAAGAACGTAATGACATTTACGTCAAAATTATTGAATCTTAAAATAAATATGCATCTGGTTACAGCATTTATGCTTTATGGAAATAATACCCGTTTCACCATTTTAGTACATTTACTTCTGGCGTTTGCAGCGTTTTCGCGTAACGAAAAAAAGAGTTCAATTGTCGTAACCGCCACTAAGTCGTAAACCAGTCTGTTTTGTTAAATATTAAATATGCCAGTTGAAAGAAAACCATAAGTTATGAATTAGATCCAAATATCAAGCATTTTCGTTCATAAATGAAAGAGTTATGATTTTTTTTCTTGAAATCGAAAAGTTTTTTGGCTCTGGTGTAAAGTTTGCATTTTGGCGGTTACTACGTTCTCGCTTTTTGCCATCGATATGTTTCATCATTCCTATAATATTCACAATTTTCGTACAATGAGTTCTAAATTATATTTAATCAGTTTACACAAGTATCTCAAAAGTGTCATTATTATTCTACAAGTCGTATTTTTTTATTTATAAACGATTGAAGTTACGTAAAAATCACAAATTATTCCCATACATTTGAGAAAAGGTACCTTATGGCGGGCCATAAGCAAAAATTATTGATAATTACAGTATGGCACGATATTTCCATTATTTATTGACAAATCTTGTACTAAGACAGAAAACTGAAGAAAAAAGGTTATTAGAGATTTACTTCAAATCTTGACCAATTAAGAGTAATTCTCAAATGTGACGTCTTACGTGAAAAGGTACCTTATGAGGGTTTCTAGTAACGGAGATATTCAATGTTGTGTAAAAATTGTGTTTTTTTTTATTATGTATTTCCATTTAGTAAATTATATGTTATGACACGTCTTTGCCTATCTTTATTTTTGTTATAGGCGAATTAAAGGCTGAATAATATTATGCTTCTACAGTTTAGTACAAAAGGTACTTTATGGCGGTGTAATTTAAAAATGTTAGAAATACTTGTCGTAACTTGCTCAGTTTTTGTCCTTCATACCGCCCTGCCGTGGTATTATTTTGGCTACACCGCCAGTACCGCCACGCATCTGTCCTACTCTCACCAACACTTTACGTATCGTTCTCTCTCGGTCTTTCTGGCCGCTCGGAGTCTCAGCCGGCCGGCATGAGCAGTATTTGCTTACCTTTTCGTTCGAATAGTTGTGAGAAGTGTTCGTCGTGGATTTTAGCGTGTTTTAAATTAAAAAGATTATTTTTCTTAAGTGGTCAAAAATTATACAAACCGCCAAAAAATGTCTTTTTTCGTAAATTTTTCGAAAAAATGAATAAAAACCTTTTTCTAAAATGGTCAAAAATGATAGGCATTCGCCAAAAAGTGTTTTTTTATTTTTGTAATTTTTTTGAAAAAAAAAACAAGGTTTTCTAAAATGGTCAAAAAGTTTCACGATTCGCCAAAAAATCGTTTTTATGTTTAAAAAAAAATGTTTTTAAGACTTTTTTAAAAAGGTTGAAAGGGAAACATGACAAAGTGGTAAAAAATTATAAAAACCGCAAAAAAAAGTCTATTTTTGTAAGTTTTTTAGAAAAAAAATTAAATAACTTTTTCTAAAATGGTCAAAAATGATGGGCATTCGCCAGTGTATTTTTTTTTTGGCAATTTTATAAAAAAAACAACGTCTTTATAAAAATGGTCAAAAAGTTATACGATTCGTCAAAAACACTTTTTTATCTGTTTTAAAAAAATGTTTAATAATTAAAAATTTAAAAAAACGACATACAAATGTATTTATTTTTATTTTAAATTTTTTTTCAATTCCGAATCTGTGGCACCCAGTGGCCCTTTCCTTCCAAATTTTCAGCTTTCTAGGATCATTTCGAAAATTTTTGCTTACCATTATGCAGGCCGCATGCTTGTTTGCCACCGTCGTGGCATAAAAAAGAAATAAGCAAAAGTTGCTAGTAAATTTTATTAATGAATTTTATCAACAGCTTTATCATGTTTGTATGTGATCCGCCATAAGGTACCTTTTCTACTAAACTTTGAACCCAATTTTTATATAGAAAAAAATAACGTACAGCAGTGAAACCAAGCTACAAATACACATCTATTCCTATATTTTACAATTTTGCATAAAAGAAAAAAATGATGATTTTGAAGGATTTCACAAAACCGTTCATATCTCCGTAACTAGAAACCCTCATAAGGTACCTTTTCACGTAGGACGTCACATTTAATCGATGATCTTTAACCACTAAACCAATAAAGGCCCAGAGATCACAAAAGATCAATGAATCAACTTGTCAATAATCATTGAAATCATCAGACATAATGACTCCATCTATTAATAAATACTTATGGTGCTGTAATAAGTCCAAACGGCACAACTACATAGCAGTATACGTCTTATAATGTCTTTCCTTATCAACAGATATTCATCTCATACAGAAGCGTTGGTACCTATAAGTTGATTGGATGATAAAAAATAATCTTTGAATATGTAACTTGAACTGTAGCGGTACAGTTGAATTTAATTTGGAAGCTATTCATTAAGGATTTATTAGGGTTCCGTTGCTAGTTGATAAATCAAACTACAAGTTATAAAATATTCAAACTAGAATGTTCGTGTTGCTCGATCCTCCTCCATTCTAGGTGACTAAGCTACGACGCTGTCCGCAATTTTTCATTTTCATTGTTAAATAACGCCTTTAAATAATGGTTTGTCTATGTTTAAATGTACGGTGTACTAGAATTTTCCCGCGGCTTCGCCCGCGTTGTTCCCGTTATTGTCCTAAAGAAACTCTTTACCGGGATATAAAGTATCCTATGTTTCAATCCAGGACTTGGCTTTCACTTCAGCTTGATCCATCTAGTTGGTACCCCGTTATTAGGTAACAAACATCCGATGTATATTTACTAATGTATAAAAAAACGCTGTAAAATGTCATCTTTACTCGAATATTGTGGCAATTTTCCGTTTTTGGAGGTACGTGACAAACACGTATACTGCTCTGGTATTTACGATTATTTTGTTACTTCATTAATACTACTTCGTTACTACATGTCACACGGAAGTTTAAACACAAACAAAGATTAGGTACGTCATTTTTACGTCATCCGCACTTTTTGTCCGACCCCTGATAATTAAATAGAAAAATATCCTATTAGAAGTTCTATTTCTTGGTTACTCCAGAGACATTTTCGGTAACACCAGAGACGTCAAAAGTGTGGGTCTAAAAGTTGATTCGCCCAAATATATGGTGCACATAGTAGATAAACGTTGTGTTGATAAATGATATTTGGTGTCTACTATACCATTAAACATGTATAATATGACCATTCTAATAGTATTTTATGCAACAGTTGTATAAGTAGGGTAAAAAAATGCGAATGGCGTGGGTTGCGATATGAGCCCCCGCGGCGGCGAGTATCGCGAATGGGGACGCCATGAGCGTTTTTTGACTGAATTTATACAACGTTGCATACAATACTTTTTCTACGACTAGGTTTTAAATAAAATACAACATTAAACATGGCGCGCAAACATGGCAAAGAACAGCAATCGAGCGGGAAACATGAATATGACAAATTACTGACTATATAATAAGTATGTGTCTATGGTAAACTTTGTTTTTAATTGACGTATACGCGCCAGTGACACGCAGTAACGATATTAAAAATACGTTTTTTCTTATGTTGGCATCAAAGAAAGTTCGGAAAGTTTTGTTTTTCATAAAAACAGCATGAATTTATTTGTTTGTTAAGCTGGCAGTTGTGCGTTTCTATTGTAAAGTTAGCATTGATCGCGTAATCCTTGACCTAAGTTTAATCTAGATTTAGAAGTCTGTGGCTGCTAGCAGTATCGTTTTGCGACTATAACGACACAAGTGCTGTTATGGGGAATAGAGTATAGACTTTTCTGAACTCTTATTATGTATGTTCTTATATTAGTGTTCGTGACCAAGTAAAATACCGATAAAGTACAGGAGTAGAAAAACGTGTTAAACTTAAAAGGCACTCGACTCCACCTTGGCCAAAAGTGAGCACCGAAGGCCACTCAAGTTATTGATAGCATTAGCTATTCATTAGTCCTCCGTACACAAGTCGATCGTTGTGCGTGTATTATTTACAACTCGATTCGGGAGTCAGTGACCTGCAATGCTCGTGTTAGATATAGTTTATAATGTATCAGGTAACAAATGCCCCTAGCTTCATGAATTAAATGTGCTTGAAGATCTTTAAAATCTGTTTTGGGGGCATTCCACGAAAACGTCTACTTTGTCGGGCACGTAACGGCTATGGCAGCTACCTTAAAAACAAATAAAAAGTCCTAAATGACATTATCAATTCAGAAACCAAGTTATAAAATACTGACATACCAAAAATGTACTTCCTAACTTTGTTAGAAGTATGAAAAAAATGGCATCACGTGCCCGACATTCTGGTGGAATGCCCCTTTGCCGGATTGTCACGGACTTTAAACTTATCAATTTTCTCAGGAGGAATTAGTTAGCTACTATTATTCGATATTACTACTTTCGATATTTCCCAAATGTTCCTCTTTTGCAAGCTTTTATTTAGCTTTCAACCTTTCTACATAGTATCCAATTAAATCTGTAAGTAAGATTTGGTTTCAAAATTTGCAAAGCATTTTTCAATCTTTTCCTGGTATTCGATTGAGCTGAAAGGCATACTTAGGATCATATAAAATAACATAAGATAAATGCATCGTGTTTTCGGCCATTCGATCAGTCATGACATGCAGTTTGCGATTATAGAAAAAAAAGTACAGTTAGCATAAAAGCTTGTCTCAAAAATATTTTTTTTGACAGAAACTTATATTAACTCTTGTAGGTAAACACCAAAACCAGAGAACAGAATAAGTACAGAAGTTTCTCTTCCTAAAAACTGAAGTTCAGGTGCGACCACCGGACGGAACGCACCGCATCCGATCGTCTCTCTTGTCGAATAATGCGTGCTCTTTCTCTCGTTGCTGGCTGAGGTCATTTGGTAATAGGTAGCCGCGCGGCGAAATCGCGGAGTGAGCCACTCTTGACCAGAGTAGAAGCTTGACAATTGAAAGTCGATTTGTCATAGAGACACTCCGCAACGTGAGGGTCAATCGGCTCAAAAAAGTGAGAGCTGTCCGCCAACAATGATGAGTCTGTTTGTTGTTGGGGAGACCGGGTATGGTTGTCTCGCGGGTTGGTTGTCACAGCGGCCATAAAATAATACTAAACGAAACATTAAGTACATCGATCGGTGCTAAAAGATCGCAAGAGCTGTACATCCTTCCGTACTTCACCAATCGATGCACTTATTCCTTCGTTTAGTATTATTTTATGGCCGCTGTGACAACCAACCCGCGAGACAACCATACCCGGTCTCCCCTTCTTAGTCGTTTTACTTTTAACCGACTTCGCAAAAAGAGGGTTGTGTTTTTATGTTTGTTAGTACTCCACAGAACTCCGTCGTTTATGAACCAAATTGTAAAAAAGAATGGAAAGAGTTCACTATTAGATTGGTTAAATTTATTTCAACCTGAATCCCGTTCAAAAATCTAAATCTGACGATATAAGTAGGCTATTTTACTGTACCCGAAATTTGTTAAAATTACATAAGATCTTGTTAAAATAAGCAAAATTGGGTGTAAATGTCCACGTTAAAAATTTAAAATATTAAACACTATTTAATACTATTGAATAACCCATAAAATGTATGGTAAAATAAAATAAAATAAAATAGTATAACCTTGTGATGTCATAACGCTAGTTGCTTTATGAAGCGTTTTTTGGGCAAGTTTAAAAATGTGATTTTTAGCATTGTTGTATTTCGATGAGTTTTTATGATATTGAAGTAGTTACTCCACTAATATTTCTACTGTTGACGAGTCTTTCTATAACATGCCACAGCAATAGTACTTTACACAACTAGGATGGTATGTAATACAAAGAAAGGCAGAGATCGCATGAAGTTTGCGGCGAAAGACTTAAATATGCGATCGAGGGCTTTCTTTATTACCTCCCGTGTTGTGTACACCATTTTATGTCTACACTTGGCCAGAAAGCGGCTTTTTCCGTACGCGCACCGTGCGGAAAAAGCCACTTTATGGCTATGGCCAGGTGTGGCATAAAGAATTATAAAATAGCCTATTATAGGAACTCCTGAAATGTAGATTCAATGTTCGAACTCGGTCATATATTTTTTAGAAAAGTATTTTTACCATTGCTTGACAATTGAAAGTTGATTTGTCATTGTGTACCCTACGTGACGCGAGGGTCAGAAAGTGAGAGCTGTCGGCCAACAATGATGGTGTCCATAACGGGATCCACTTGATTAGGCTGTGACTCAGGCCTGTCACTAGTGTGGCTACTCCCAGTTTTTGGGTAGCTACAGGGTCAAAAGACTGCCAGTGTACTTGCCATATCTTAAGGGAAACAATTATAAGATTGGGTACTTGTTATGTCGTAATTATAACGTTAGTAAAATTCGGATGTTGACTAATGTTGAATTTTACAACATAATAATAAATAATAAAATAAATAAATAAAAGAAAATTTATTTACCAGCACAATTAACAATGTACATAACAAAAAAGAAAACTTAAACAATAGTGTGGTAAAATGGATTGAGACTCAGCGGAGTCGCTGGTTTTCAGTCTCCAACCATAACTTAATATCTAAGTACCTAATACTAAACTTAACTAAGTGAGTTAGGTGGTAGGCTCGCTGCCAACACGACAGTTATTAAAACAAGGCATATTGACTTTGAGAGGTATCTTAAATAGGGTCCCAATATTAATATAAAAGGTATAGGGTATTATTAGATTGGTTGAAAAATAAGGCAACATATGTTCCATATTATATCTACAAGAAAAATAAAATGTTAAATGGAAAACTACTAACAACTGTCTAGCTATCTCTTTGATGTTTTTACTTGCGGCCAGACGCATGACTCTTTTTGCTGAGACAGAAGCCAGTTTTTGCATTTCTCCTTAAAGGCGTGTAGCGTTTTCGTTTTCTTTACAGGGGGAGGCAAATCATTCCAGCATTTAGATGCTGCAAAACGAAAGCTAGCCCTAAATGAAATCAATTTATGAGTGCGTGGAACACTTATTGAACCAGTTCTGCTGTCATCGGTTGGCCATGAAAATTTATCATACAAGTACTTTGGATGACTACTCGACTTAATATTAAAGATTAATGTCGCCAACTTAAGCTTACGTCTGTTTTTCATGTTAAGAATATTATAAGTGTTTAGATACGGAGTTATATGAGACCTTCGATTTATATCAAAGCAGTAGCGCATGCAAGAGTTTTGGACCCGCTGTACTTTTCTTTCCGTTTTTTTATACATACAGGGACCATATACCACATCACAATAGTCCAAGTTGGATAAAACTAAGGATTCCGTTACTTTTAGTCTAACTGACGTGTTTAAAAACGGGCGAATTTTGTACAGAGTTTTAAGTGCTCCATAACTCTTTGATGTTTTGGACTTGACATGCTCCTCGAATTTGAGTCTTCCATCGAAAAGGACTCCTAGATTCCTTACGACTAAAGACTCTTTAATCGGTTCTTTATTAATTAAAATAAAAGGGTTATTACGACGTACTGCATTAATTTGGTTTTTAGTACCTAAAACAACGTAAGTACATTTTTGTGCATTTAGTTTAAGCCCGTGATTTTCTGACCACGTCCTAATTGAGTCCAAATCTTCATTCAGTTTGGCTACAGCATGTGATATGTCTACGTCATTAGGACTGGCACATACGATAACCTGTGTATCATCTGCGTACATATGAGTACATCTAATAGTCACATGGATTGGAAAATATTAAAAATTATCATAACACAAAAGAAATAAACCAAAAATGTATAAAAAATATAAAGTTATGATATGAGACCATAAAGTTTAAAAAAACGATATTTTTTTATCGACTTAAAGAAAAATTAAAGTCAATTTCGGAATGCTTAAATAACACTGAAAAAATAAATGTATGACAAATATGTGCTTAAGCGCACTTTTCGTGCTCAAAATGTCCGTTTTGTATAGAGCGTTTTCAATAAAAAATAAATAAAAATAAAATATCTTTATTTCAGACCTACACGATCCATATTGTGTTAGTTACAAAAGACTTAAATAACTACGTTAGTGACAATTACGATTACGATAATGTACAAGGGACACAATAATACAAAAAAATAATAATCTATGCTCAGTGCGATCTGCTACTTTTGATTACAATTTGTGGCTGTTATACTTATACACATGTATTAGGTGTCATATAGATATTTGTTCCTCACAAATAGTAGAATCGATTTACGATAGAAAAAAAATCGAGTCAACAGGCGAATTTTCCGTCGCAATATACAACTTAGGCAGTTGGTGCGTTCACCTAAGGACAAAGAGCCACTGAATGTTCCCGGGGTTTATATGATTCCCTGCTCCTGTGGTAATAACTACATAGGAGGACGAGACTAACGGAGCACATACGTAGCATAAGGAGACTGGACAGCAAGGATTCGGCAGTGGCGGAACATTCGCTAAATTCGGTGTTTAACTGAGAATTGGATGCAATTAAGGAAGTAAGTAAGTAATTTGGGCGAAACAAAATGTCAGTCGTTTTAGCGTACATCCAGTGCACAGTTTTCCCGCGGGAACTCGTTCAAACGCACGTTTTGGGATATTAATGTCACTTTCTATGTATGGCCTGGTTGTCGCCAAAGTACGCACTGTCGGTCGGTCTCAAGTCTGTTTGGTCCTAGCGGTGGCGGGAGGGGGCGTTACCCGAAGATTCCCGAAGATTAATATTATACTGAACATCCGGATTCGACGTATTATATTCGTTTCGATAAGTCTTCCGTATTGGAACCCGCGCCGGCGCCGGAAAGCCGCAACGACAGGATGCTATAGGCGTAGCGTAGTAGTCGTCGGACAGCGTTTGCGAATACCTACTACTCATGATTAAGGGAATGCCGAATGCTCCCGAAACATGTCGAGTGGATGTCTCGTCTTTTGTATAACGTGAGTGATCCGTTTTGAACCGTCTCTATTAGAATCACATAAATGTCTCAAAGAGTAACATTAAGACACTTATTTTAAATATGTCTTTACGGTGCTGCTTACTCTAATAACAACAGCGCCACATTTTTCGTGGTCATTATAATAATGTCTTTTTTATTTCGTACTTCAGTTAAATACAAAATTGTTGCAACCATTATCATACAAACATTATTTACTCGTAATTAACTTGTACCTGTCGTGCTTCATACCTACCTTTAAACTTAATTTTTTGCCAATTTTTATACAAATCTATACCAGGTGTAACATGAGGAAACCGAATAATTTTAACAAAGTATCCTGAGGTCGTAAGGAGCAAAAAATGTTATTTGAACCCAGGTCGAAAAATGATTTAAATTTTTCTTAATGTTTTCATACATAATTAATTTTTCTTCACCGGTAAAACAAAACCTCAGGATAAGAATGAATTTTCCTTGTCAGACAAATTGTTTCAAAGCAGGATTTAAATTCTACAGTTTAAGAAAAAAATGCATTAAGGCATTACTCCAGAAATATGTCTGCGACTCATTCATCTGTCTCCATATATTTAGTATGAAAAAGGGCCAGATGAATGAGGTGACCGCAGACATATTTCTGGAGAAATGCCCATTATGCCGAATTATGAATTATGCTTTTTAAATTTATGCGATCTAATAGGTTCCCGTGTGGCATAAATAATATTACAATAATATATAACAATAACATATTACAAACAGACATCAGGAAATAAAAAACAGACAGAGACACCAAATCACGCTTCTTGTATGGGGATTTTTAACTTTATTTTGTTTTTAATATTTGCTGTTACAGCGAAAATTTTAATTCTCTACCTATTACGGTTCAAAGGATAGAGCCCTGTGACAGGCGGACAGACGGACAGCGGTGGGTTAGTAATAGGATTCTGTTGCCTAAAAGGAGGCTCCAACCTTTTATATTGATAATAAGTGTTTATAACCAAATGAACCTTTTTTAGGGTTCCATAACCAAAATGGCAAAAACGGAACCCTTATAGTTTCGTCATGTCCGTCTGTCCGTCCGTCCGTCCGTATGTCACAGGCATTTTACTCAAAAACTACATGATGGATATTGATGAAATTTGGAATATAGGTGTCTCGTATGAGCCGCAGAGGAAACAGGAGGGCAGTTTTTCCATACAAACGTAGTCCCCTGTTTCCTCCCTGGATAATGCCAGTAGAGCAATCAGTTTTTGTCCAAAAATCTATGGCTACTATTGATATGTTCCTATGTTTTCCTTTTTACGATAAATTGATTCTCAAAAGAGATATTAACCTTCAAAAACCTAAAAAAAATGCCAGATTTTCCGCTGTGTTCACACATCCAGAAAACAAATTTGACTAAATTATTTAAAAAAAGGAAAACATAGGAACACGGCCAAAGCCTTTCTTTAATGTTTAATGAAAAAATTAGTTAAATAGGTTAAGTTTTGGGGAAGAAATCAGGGGACTACGAAACGTTGTTTTCATGAAATTTTAAAAGGTATTTTCGGTCCAAGCTGCAGTTGTCTCTATCGCGCTCTGTGGGGGAGAGGCGGGCAGTGCGGGACAGCGACACATTTTAAAAATACCTAATTTTCAATTCTCTCGACCTTACTATTTCCTCTTAAACAACTGAAATAAATATTTTTAGGGTTGCACTCCATACATTATGATGAAACATAACGTGTACCGTATGGCGCCTACCTCACTCCCATTCCAGTTCTAAGAAATTTAGATAAAAAGCCTAAGACTAGTTCCTATTATGAATAGTGGACCTAGGACATTCCCACGCGTCCGGTCAGCTCTGGTCAGCTCGTCTTGATCTCCTTATGGACTGCGCTTGCGCCTGTTTCCGGAGTACGTATTTCTTTATTCATGAGTAAACATTAACGGGACTTAAATGGTATGATTAGGAATATTATCTTACTTATTGCGAGCATTCAAACGTAATATTACTTTTTTATATTCAAAACTGACTAGTGAGTCAATTGCAGAAAATATGTACCCATTAGGTACTTCTATTTTATTTCGTAAATGAAAAATGCCTATGATTCTGAGTAAAATGGTATAAGACACACCATGATCAGACAAAAAAAGTAAAAGGTACATATTATTTTATGCCACACCTTGCCATAAAGTGACTTTTTCCGCACGCTGCGCGTACGGAACACAACACTAATCTCGATCGCATATTTACGTCCCTCGCTTGCAGCTCGGGCCGCAAACTTCTGCGATCTCGGCCTTTCTTTGTATTACCACCCTAGTTGTGTAATGTACTATTTTGGTAACGCAGTGGACACTAAATTGGAGTCGACATGGGGACTGGAAACGCAGTGGTTAATTTGAGTAAGAAATTAGACTTTTTGTAATAAAATAACCTAGCATATCGAGAAAATTCATAATAAACATTGAGTCCTGGTTGAGAACTAAGGTAAAACTGTACCAAAAATATTACGAGACATCTGCAATTTTATAAAAGCAAGGACCTTAAAAATAAATGGACGTAGCGTCGCGAACAGATAAGTGAAGCACTCATGATGAGCCGGCAATGAGCCGGCGCTTTGTACGCACGCACGCAGACATCAACCAGCATAATGGGCCGGTCGGCTGCCATTGGGCCGTCAACGCACACATGCTCACTTCGGCGGCCATTGCTTGGCTTCACCCGCGTCTTAGACCGCGCGGTATCCTTCTATTTTATACATCCATGTATAAAAGTGTCTTTAAATTTTCATCTCCATTTTAGGCACTAAAAGAGTTTTGGGGTTATTCTTCAGAAATATGTCTGCGGTTACCTTATTCCTCTGGCCCTTATTCATACTAAATGTAGACAGAGGAATAAGTCGCAGTCATATTTATCCTGGCACAAGGTTTTTCAAATTAATAACACAGCTTGTAACCATAGAACCGCTCGGAACCATAGACTCATTGTTTGCCATTGTTTTTTAATGGACAGGTGCGAAGCCGCGCATGCGCCAGTCTCCGTCCGACCTGCGCGCGCGACGCCCGCGCCGGCCAATCACGTGAATTCGAATTTTGAATCGCGGAGTGGTGTGTGTAATATTGTAAATACTGTGTTTTGTGTGTGTGTTCTATTGGATTGTTTTTGAAGGATAGGTAAGTGATTTTTGTTATTTATGAATTTAATTAGGGCTTAGCTGTTTTGATCCTTCATTTCGTAATGGATAGTTTAGTTTAAGTAGGCATAGTAATTTACGAAGATAATAGATTTAAATAGCTACTTTATGTAGTTACTTTATGCATTTACTTACAACAGAAACATTTGATGGTAAGCGATTATACTAACTGTAAATGATTTCTACTCAGTTTATAATTTTCCCGTAAAAAAAACTTCTATTTTACCCCAAGTTACTCTACAAAATGATACTGTTTATTGTTTATTGCACACCAAAATAACAAGAGATCTTTAAATAAAACGAAATAATTATAACAATTGCTAGACTACAGTCGATCTAATATAATATCTCAAAAATAATTTTGCGTAGTAAATATTTCTGGAGATATAATTATATTTTCACCTACAAAAGACATCAACGAGTTTCATGAATGAAAGGCGTAGTCATAATAATGTAATGGTTTTTGGTAGGTCTGATTTATTTATTTTATTTTATTTATTTTAGGGATAAAAAAAACTATACAATATGCGTTATACTGCGACTTAAAATAAAAATGATTTACAAAATGTATAGTCGACAACAATATCCACGGGTTACTTTAATTAAAGCAATTCACGGTTGCAAAAAAAGCGCTGATGTGGATAATCACAACCAACAAAGATATTCGATGCGATATTCTGATGCGATAATCAAATCAAGAGAAATTAATATTATTCGTGTTTTTGTTGCGGGTTGAGATTTTTATTTTAATAATCATAAATACAACATATACAAGGTATATCCGATTAAAATAAACATTTAATACTATGAATATTAACTACGTGTTAGACCAGTCAAAAATCTTTTCTTAGGTATATAAACATATGTACATACAAAGTTATATAAAGTAAATCTTCTATACATATTCATTTGAAAACTATGAAGAAAATTATAAAAGTCATCAAAAAGTGAAATGTTGATTGGTTGGTAGGTACTTACCTATATTAATTGTTTTTTTTTTAGTTGTTTAAAAAAAACATACCTAGTGTATAGTACGCGGAGTGAGTCACTGTGTTATTAATAAAAACTTAAGTATAGTTCCAGGAGAGTTGAGGTTAATGATTACACACACAGCTGCATGAATTACCCATTGCAAAAAAAGCGAATGAACGAAACGAATGAGTAAATAAACACAAGGTTATAGTTTAAAGAAACTAGCTATTTGGTCTATCTTGCAATTAACTCTTGAACTTGCTATCCGTACCGTAGTAATTTTAAAATCCCGCTGTCGTTACATGACGTGTTGTGTGTGTCGCCGCCCACTAGATTAATTAGATATTTGGTTAGCTGCCTAGCCTTTTCATTAAATGGCGCCATTTAATTAAGTGCCTGGATGAACATCGGGCCGTCTAGCCCATAACCGTCTAGGCCATAAAGTGCTTTATGGCCTAGACAGTTACCGTTTTCTGGCCAAGTGTAGACATAAAATGATGTACATACAGTCGCCATCAGATATATCTGAGGGCATTTCTCCAGAAATATGTCTGCGACTCATTCATCTGTCTCCATACATTTAGTATGAAAAAGGGCCAGATGAATGAGGTGACCGCAGGCATATTTCTGGAGAAATGCCCCTGAGCTGTCAGTGTACTCATAAATATCTGAACACGGCTCTAATGCTATGAAAATAGAGCCGTGTTCAGATATTTATGAGTACACTGACAGCTCAGATATATCTGATGGCGACTGTACACAACACGGGAGGTAATAAAGAAAGCCCTCGATCGCACATTTACGTCCCTTGCTTTCTGCTCGTTCCGTAAAGTTTTGCAATCTCGGCCTTTCTTTGTATTACCACCCTAGTTATGTAATGTACTATTCTATGTCTACACTTGAATTTATTGTCCTCGTTAACTTCTCAAAGTACGCGTATAATGTTCATCAGTAGTTATACTTAATTGCAGATTGTCGTGCGTGAAAGGTCATTGACCTTGCCAAGTACAAATACTACCTTATATCTGTCAAAGTCGTGACTGACATTTAAGTTAATTCGGTCAACAAGTGGCTCATTTTAACTGCGGTAGGCATGTCCGAATTCTTATTAGAAATATAATTGTCATTTTATTCTGTAATCCTGTATCCATTTTTCGGGAATATTTTTTTTAAAAACATACTTAAATTTAACTTATTTACATTATTTAAGTTTACGAGTTTGGACTAGGTATATCCTACATGCAACTAAGATAAAAAATAAGTAAATAAAATACTATAACTATATTGACAACATTTAACTATAACATAGTCATAACTTAGATACGCGTTTTTGAAATTCGACATAGATATTTTTATTTTTTCACCAACTTCAATCGAGAGGGAGGTTTTCAGTTCGTAAGATCTATTCTTTATTTCCTTACATTTTGTCTTACTATAAGTAAGTTGAATTTAAACAAGTGCTAAAAACAAAACACAGCAAATGCAACTTAAACTTTGCATAAATAACATAACTAACGAGCATAAAGTGTGGCAAACGACTCTTGACTCTTGAGTGCAATCCCGTCGAGAATCGAAACGCCATATGCGTTTTGTTATGCTTAGCAGCCTATGCTTTTTTGCTTCAACATAAACAAAGCATTAGCATATTTTTTTACCTCAATTACGTTTTTAGCCCGGTGAGGTCATGAGCGTATTGTGATGTGGGATAATTTATCTTAAAATGAGGCAAAACAATCCACTTATTTTTTTATTGGGCGCTTTTTGACAAGTATTGTCGACTGTAGTTGAAATAGGCGTAAGGGACAGGCAAAACAATGTCCCTTTACGCCAATTGAACCTACGGCCGTTGAATGTTTACCAATACTTGGATTCAAGTGTGCCGTCTCACCGTTTTCGCAGAATATAGCGTATCACTATAACCCACGCTAAATTTTAATTTATAATCATTTTAGAAAAAAAGTTGAAAATAAAAATAAAACTATTTAGCGGCTGCTTTTACATTGACTGAATCTACTTACTAGGTATGCGTAAGTTTTAATTTTTATTTTTGCATTTGTCATTTGTTCATTATTTTTAACTACCTATACTTTCATACTTTTGACGATCTTTTTGGGAATTTATTTGAATTTTAATGTCTAAAATCAATGTAATTTTCTTTAAAAGAAAATAGATCTAATCTAATCTAATGTAAAATAAAATTTTATTGCTTCGTAATAAAGTTTTTACTTTGATCTTCCCTATACCTTACCTAACATAATTTGTCACTTATTTTTGATTTTTATTTAGTGCTACCTACCTGTCCCGGTGGCTGTGTGTCTGTAATCAAATTTTGCAAATTAAATTTGACCAACTTCCCGGTTTCCGATTGAGCTAAAATTTGCAAGGATATGGAAATCAGATGACAATGCAATATTCTTGTAAGATAAAACTGATGATGTATTATATTATCAAGGACCATTAAAATAAGAGGACTTTCAATCTCCATACTTTGGATCGTGCCCCGACCGCAAGGGGATATCCAGGCAAAAACTAGATGGCACTAAAAAACTAAACACTTACTGATCTTATAATTGAACAAAGAAACACAGTATAGTAACAATTAGTTCGTAAACAGCTAATAATAAATACATTCTAACATTTAAATATTGTGTCACGCTTGCAAAGTTGAATAATTGTAAATAATATGATTCTTATACCTACATAGATGGCGTCGTAAATATCGGGGAACAGCTTTTTGTATGGAGAATGACAGTCCTCTTGTTTTGATGGTCCTTGGTATTATCTAAATTACACAAGATAAATTCACCGTGTTTGGGGTCATTTGATTAGTTTTGATGAGCAGTTTGCGATTATACAAAAGAGTACAGTCGGCAATAAAAGCTAGTCTCAAAAAAACATTTTTTTACAGAAACTTTTTCCTGTAAGCATTCTCTTCCAGTGAATATTTGAATAAATAAGATATTTATTTATTTAAACTTTATTGCATTGCGTAAAAGAAAACTTATCGTACAAAAGGCGAACTTAATGCCAAAAGGCATTTTCTACCAGTTAACCTTAGGGCAAAGTAGATAACTTGTGGGCGGTGCTTCCAACGTCCTAAAAGTTAGATATCGTCAATATTAAAGGCTAATTCCAGATGTGTTCTAGATATTGCACAATAATTGAGCAGTGAGTGCTAGGTAAAGCAAATATTGACGTGTGATTACATAGATGGATTGTGTATCATTAGATGCGTCACGATGAATACCTATGTGGAAATACTCACGCAGGTAGGTAAATTGTAGTTTAAGCTTATTGTTATATAATGGCGCTAAAAAACTAAACATTTAACGATGTTATAATTGAACAAAGGAACATAGTATAGTAACAATTAGTTCGTAAACAGCTAATAGTAAATAAATTGTAACATTTAAATACTGTGCCACGTTTGCAAAGTTGATTAATTGTAAATAATATAATTCTTTTACCAAGCTTATACATATATGGCGTTGTAAATTCGGGGAACAGCTTTTTGTATGGAGAATGACAGTCCTCTTGTTTTAATGGTCCTTGCTAGTATTAAATAACTTAAGGTAAGTCTTGACATTAAGACATATTTTTAATAATAAATTCCTTTAATTCAGAACTAACTAAATATGTGTTTAAACCGCGATAACTTATCGTATTTTAAATGCTTATTTATACAGCAGACGAGTACAAATTGACCTAAAATACTGCATAGTACAAAAGACTCACGGAACGGAATGCAATAAGAGCAAGCTTCCAAATCATCAAAAGGCTGGCGCGGAGGCTTCCGGTCGTGACTGTTTTTACCGATACTTGTCCGTTGCAATTAAGGTTGCCAGATTGAATTACCGTATTATCGGGAGCAGGGAACAATATGTCGGGATTTTGAGACTTTGGTCGGGAGATGCCCCGAGACGCTTTTTTTTTAGCCTGAAAGATCAGAAATTTTCGCTGGCGGACCACCTTGACTGGATCGGACTGAGTTTTAAAATGAAGTCGTTTGTCGGGAGATTTTCTTCTTTGTCGGGGGTCGGAAGGACATACAAAAATCGGGAGAATCCCGCCAATTCCCGACCATCTGGCAACCCTAGTTGCAATGTGTAGTCGGCGTCGAAAATATCTACGCGGACTTGGTTACCCAAAAATATATGAGCGAGATTCCCAAAAAAATAACAGGTATATTTCTCTTGTTATTAAAATTAATATGGAAGTATGTATTCTGTGATTTTGAGAGTAATTAACAAAAATATCTGAACACGCTTTTTTGCTCCAGACAATAGGGTCGTGTTCATATATTTTTGTTCCCTTAAGTGTGTAGATGTAAATGAACTCGACTGTACGTATATTATTTTAACTGTACAACTTGGTCTCAAAACTGCAGGTTTATCGTCGCTTCACATTTACACTAATAAGATGCTGGAGTTAGAATCTCTTTGGAATTTTTGAATGTTCTGCCTTCCCTTATCGTCTAAGATTTTTTTATCTTTTATTCTTTAAGAGGAAACAGTAAGGTCGAGAGAATTGAAAATTAGGTATTTGTAAAATGTGTCGCTGTCCCGCACTGCCCGCCTCTCCGCCGCAGAGCGCGATAGAAACAACTGCAGCTTGGACCGAAAATACCTTTTAAAATTTCATGAAAACAACGTTTCGTAGTCCCCTGATTTCTTCCCCAAAACTGAACCTATTTAACTAATTTTTTCATTAAACATTAAAGAAAGGCTATGGCCATGTTCCTATGTTTTCTTTTTTCTTAATAATCTAGTCAAATTTATTTTCTGGATGTGTGAACACAACGGAAAATCTGGCGTTTTTTTTAGGTTTTTGAAGGTTAATATCTCTTTTGAGAATCAATTTATCGTAAAAAGGAAAACATAGGAACATATCAATAGTAGCCATAGATTTTTGGACAAAAAATTATTGCTCTACTGGCATTATCCAGGGAGGAAACAGGGAACTACCTTTGTATGGAAAAACTGCCCTCCTGTTTCCTCTTAAAGGCGTGAAAAGTAGGTCGACACTACTTCTTTTTAGCTCGCGAGGTGCATACACCTTTTCCTTCTACCTCGATTAATTTCTGTGAATGTACCTGTACTGTACCTCTAGCACAACTGTGAAACGCGACACTTTGTCACGCGACAAATGCTGCCTGTCTCTTTCCACTCCTTATAGTGTGACAGTGACAGGTTATTCTCTGTCGCGCGAGAAACGAAGTCGCGATCAGTTATGCTAGCTAGACGTACTGACAGTCAGCAGCTACGAGACTAAAATGTAACTCGCCTGTAGTATCCTATCCTACTTATATTATAAAGTTTGGGAAGATAATAAATAAATAAACATTAGGGGAAAATCTTACACAAATCGAACTAGCCCCATAGTAAGCTCAATAAGGCTTGTGTTATGGATACTAGACGACGATATATTTAATAGATACAAATACTTAAATACATAGAAAACATCCATGACTCAGGAACAAATATTCGTGCTCATCACACAAATAAATGCCCTTACCGGGATTCGAACCCAGGACCTCTTGCTTCATAGGCAGGGTCACTACCAACTAAGCTAAAGCGGTCGTCAAACGATGAAGATGTTTGGAAAAACTGTTGTTTCGATGTTTGTCATTAAACAACACAGTTATAATTGAACGGATTGAGATCAAATTTGGCATAAAAGTATACCAAGTCCTGGATTCAAATGTCGGCAGGTTCCGGTGAGATAGTAACAAGAATAATGCATGCGAAGCCGCGAAATCATGGGTATTCATGCTCGCATCTATTTTTCAGTGCATCTACAAATTAGTTATTACACAACTGACATACATCAGTCAGATCATTAGTGTCGTAGCAATTTGTCCACAAACAATGAGCTGCGGTACCGGAGCCGTAATGGGGTTCCAAATAGCCTGTAATTTCGAGAAATTCTAGATCGTATCGGCACAACGTTTGTATTCCGCTTTTATATGCTGCAAATAATACTATCGCTATGTCAAAACCGTTTATAGCATTACACATTACATTTTTACATTTACATTTCTTTATTTTTTACATTTTTAGTACATTGGAGGTATCAGTCAAGATTGTACGAAAACAAGACTGTAGGCGTATGTCCCACGCTTTGTCGCGCGATAATTAATGATAAAGCATCCGTCACGTTCTAACAAATACAAGTGTGAGAGTGACGGCTGCTTTGTCACTTATTTATCGCGCGACTAAGGGCCTTATATTAAAAGACGCTTATAAATAAATAAGGGCCTTATCACATTGCCGATTTGCGAGCGAGTTGCGACTGCGAGCGTGTAAAGTTCATATAAAGCTTGAGGCACAACATCCGATTGCTCAAAGTGGACATTAATTGACCAAGCGAGATACAGACACATTAAAAAAAATCACCAAGATGGAAATCTGTATGCGTGGCAGTAGCATCATACACCTGCGGAGTGGCTCACTTCGCGATTTTGCCGTGTACCAAATTTGGCCCTCTGGTCTGGAGTTGCTTAGCCAGCGACTAGAAAGAGCACGCGTTATGCGATAGAGAAAGACGGTCAGATACAATGCGTTCCGTCTGGTCAGTTATATCCTGCTTAAAGTTAAGGTCGGGTAAGACCTCTGACCTAAGTTTATTTGTGATATTTTTACTGTAACTTTGGAAGTAAGATATCTTTTCGGGGTATCATTAATGGACTAATTTCATTTGCCCCCATGGAAAGCAATTATTTTTATTAAAAAGGCTAAAATGATACTCACTGAATCTGTTTCCGAATTAAAATAGCATGATAGTGTAAATTGAAAGCTTTGATTCCGGAAATATATACAGGACCCACGTTTTAAATCCAATTTGCGACATTATCAATTACTTCAATTTTCTTAAAGACAAGTTCCTAAAATATCCAATCATACCACACGGTCTAGGAACCTAACAAGTGTTACATAAAATGCAGTTGCACTCACGAGAACTTTTCAGGGCGTAAATACGTATACGTACGTGGTGCTTCACTATAGGCCTTATGAATAGGCTCAGAGTCGCTCAACGGGCTATGGAAAGGGCTATGCTCGGGGTTTCTCTGCGGGATCGAATCAGAAATGAGGAGATACGTAGAAGAACGAGGGTCACCGACATAGCTAAACGGATAAGCTTGTTGAAGTGGCAATGGGCAGGACATATAGCACGTAGAACAGATGGCCGATGGGGCCGAAAGGTTCTCGAATGGAGACCACGAATCGGCAAGCGCAGCGTCGGACGTCCACCAACAAGATGGACAGATGATCTGGTTAAGGCTGCTGGCTCACGGTGGATGCAGGTTGCTTCCAACCGAATTAAGTGGAAATCTATGAGGAAGGCCTATGTCCAGCAGTGGACGTCCTATGGCTGAAATGATGATGATGATGATGATGAAATACGTATACTGTATATGGTTCGGGTATGTCATATACGCGGTTAAATTCCGTTTAATTTATAATTGAATAAAAATCTTACGACTACATTATTCCCTAAGAACGGAACTCACTGACACCTAAAGTTCATTATCATATTCCACAACAGCCTTTGTTAGAGGATGACCCGTACGTTGAATTGTTAGAAAGATAAACTTCTGTATAGTAATTGTCCGTTCAACTGGGCTAATGCTGTTAACGAATACAATGCCATTGAGCGAACAATGCCATTGAGAGAATACAATACCACAAAAATAAATAACAATGCGTAACACGAGTAAACCCGGGCGGTCTACCTGGCTCCCCGTTGAATCTGTTATACGTAGTAGTAGTTATACGTAGTAGGTACTATACTTATTCTGTGACTGGAGTTATAGTGGCAGAATAAGCTCTTATGCTAGGTAGGGAATGCAAACGGTTATTTTTAGTATGAAGAATAACCGGTTAACCGGTTAAATCTCGGTTATTTGTATGAAAACGGTTAACCGATTGCATTCCCTAATGCTAGGGCTCGGAACAGGTATTTCGCAAAAACTATTGATTTATTTTAAGCTTTTTATGCCTAATAATGTATTTAAGTCCGATTAAAAATGAAATAATAAACCAAAGAAAGAGAAGAACGGAAATAACCACATTTTTATAAAAAAAAACCCGACCCCGGTGCACTTAGAAACTGCATAAAATCCGCCATTTTGTTTATTTTACCGAACTTTATACCCAGTGACACTAGCACCATCAAGACGAATCTAATGATGTATCATTTATCAAAATCGGATGTGCCGTTGAATAGTTACGAGCGGACATAGGAACGGACATACATACATACATACATACAGGTCAAACACATAACCCTCCTTTGGGCTTCGCCGCAGTCGGGTAAGAATAAAGAATAAAGAATTTGCCTTTTAGCCAAATCGTGACATTGCTACAAAGACGAGTGTCACACATTGATAGAAAGTTCATGTGTTTTGTACGCCGATGGCAATAATTATAACTTTTACCTTTTCGCCCGCCGCACGCGCATGTAAACACTTTTAATAAGTACTTAGTTTAATTAAAAAGTTTTTGAGATAAGTGAAATAATGAGCTTTTATTTAAATTCACTTGTCAGTGTGTCAGTGTGTTTTGGGTCAAAAGTTGACACTTTCAAAGTCATTTTAAAAAAGTAATAATATTAACAAATATTTTGTTAAGTTTTACTTTCCATGCAAAGTATAATTTGGTTCTTAGTGGGGATGTAACGATACATAGTTTTGCCGATACGATACCGATATATTGTAGTTAATAATCGGCGATACCGATACCGATATCTTAGCTAAATAATTAAGTATGAACTTCAGATATTTGTATGTCCTTATTATAACTAAAACTTGGCTATATTTAACAGTCTACCTTGAAAGTGTAAAGTAAAAATAAATAAATTGTCAACTCAAAATTCACTTTTTTTTTATTAAGAACCAAAGATTTAATTAACATTTCGTTACATCCCTAGTTCTTAGTTTTAAAATTAAAATGCTATATTTTTTTAAACTTTGCAATGCTTTCTATAAAATAGCATGTCGTTTGTCACGCTAATCATATTAACACTATAAATGTGAAAGTTTGTGAAGATGTCAGGGTGTTTCAATGTGTGTTAGTAAGTAACGCGGTAACAGCTAAATATATTGAAATAAAATTTCACATGCAAGTAAACCAAATCCAGGATGAAAACATAGGGAACTTTTATATCCCAGAGTAAAGAGATCCCTTGGGATAATAACGGGAAATAACGCAGGTAGTGTCTGACCGAAACTAGTTTCCACGGGTGAAACCCAATTTCGGCTTTAATCTCAGTTTTGGCCGAAACCAGAACCGAAACCGAAACTTCGATATAAGGTCATGTTTTCGTGAGAAGATAAAAAAAATGACAGTCATAATCAGTCAGTATTCATTTTTAATTAACATATTAATCATTTAGTCTCTGATATTTAGAGTACCTAATCATTAATATAACATATTATTATAACTTCTTATTTCAAACACATCTGTTAACCACAAAATACAACAATTTATATTACACATTACATTAAATACATTGTCAAACTTACACTACAATATAGAAAAACTAACTTATTTATAAAAAAACATCAGAACAAAATACAAACTAAACACGACAAAGAAAAGAAGTTCGCCAACAAAAACCTATCCAAAAAGATCCCCCGCGCATTACTCCCGGCGCGAAAGTGCCCATCAGAATATTAATTAATTATATTTCAAATAGTTTGTGCGATTTGAAAACAGGACTGTCCGATCGCAGTTAGGGCCGATACAGACGGACTGCAACCCAACTGCAACTCCCTACGATTTGTATGGGAACTTGATTTGTTGGGGATCAGCAGTTGGGTTGCAGTCCGTCTGTATCGGCCCTTAGAAACCAATCAAATTCAGTTTCGGTTTCAGCCGGATGGCAGCCGATACCGAAATTAAGCCGAAACCCGTTTTTTTGCCGAAACTAGGCCGAAACCGAAACCGAAATTTCGGTCGGACTCTAAACGCAGGTGAAACCGCTGGTCGATGTTAGTCTGGAATACATGTGAAATCTTTCTAAAATTAAACAAAGTATAGTTAAAACTCATTGACAGCGGTTTGGAGGATCTAAAGGTGGTTTTCCACCGGCAGGGCGAGACGAGACGCGACGCGGATTGAATTGAAATTTGTATGAAATTTTCAATCCTCTCCTAGCGATTGGATTGGATTGAAAATTTCATACAAATTTCAATTCAATCCGCGTCGCGACTCGTCTCGCCCTGCCGGTGGAAAACCACCTTAAAGCTAGTTGGCATGGTGCGCGGGAGTGGATCGACGCCGGTGCGCGCGCGACGCATGCTAATGTGCTCTATGAGTTGGATACATTGTTCTTTTGGGGTTATTCTTGTTCAGTACCGATTTTGGTTACAAGTTTATAATGTCACACCATTTTCTTTTTCATCTGCATCTGTTGCTATTCATCTCTCACTCGTATCTTTCAGTCTCTAAGTTAATTCATAAAAGTGGGACAAATCCAACGCAAACGATTAGAAAAACAGCAAATTATCTGGTAAAAATACGTCTTACGAAACCGCAATTAATTATATTTCGCAAATAAATTGCGGATTGCGCCGCGGGCCTTGGCAGGATTCTCCTCAGTAGGCTGTTCGCAACTACACCGTCTACCTAGTCTCTAATATAATTTGAACTGTGAAGTAATACTGCAAGTTCGAAATCAGAGTTCATGTTGTTATGGTCAATCAAAGTCGAAGCGACGAGCGGACCCGACACACTCTTATTTTGACCCTCGTATTCACGAGTCAACAATTTGACTTGTAGGTAATCGAACCAAAAAAAAATATATATATATTTCTACAAGTAGGCCCTTAAGGGCTCTTTTACATGTCTATATATTTACTGTAAATATCAATCGCTTACATTATAATGTGGAAACGGTTTACTATTGGATCGCATAAATTTAAAAGGCATAATGCATCATTTCGCATAGTTCATCATTTTGCATAATGCTTTTTTTTCTGATCCCGTAAACTTTTCAGGATTATTATAACGCAAACCTAACCTAACCTATTTAACAGGATGAGGCCTTAAAGAGTCCTGAAAATTCTACAGTTTAAGAAAAAAATGCATTATGCCGAATGATGAATTATGCCAAATGATGCATTATGCCTTTTAAATTTATGCGATCTAATAGGTTCCCTGTGGAAACACCACAATGTTTAAAACATGAAACATGAATAGTGAAACGTGATCATTATGATGTTTTGAATTAGAATTACCAGATGCAATAGAGACATGTTGAGAAATTGTCGCTTATTGACAACGTGAAAGAACCATATATTTACTTCTTTTTCTTTCTTTACAATCACACCGTTCTATCTTCTCTTTATTCCTTGACTTTCTGGTGCACGATGCAAAGTTTCTCTTTTATCTGTATCTGAGCTATAGGACTACAATAGATCACGTTTAATTTTCAGTGAATTAGGTCCGTGTATCAATAGTCGAGTCAAATTGTGTTATTGACAGCGAAATTTTTAATAAACCTTCAGCAATTAAATTAGTTTAATTAATTCTAGCGTTTACGAGCGGCCTTTACTCGCGGAACAAATTGCCATTGTTGTAAGGTTTAATGATTAACGACCTTATCTAATTTGCAATACTTATCTTTGATGATTGAGGAATAGGCGTATAACTTAATATAGAGCCGGGGTATACACAGGGTTGGAGGTACAGTACAAACAAGCTCGATATAAATAGTCACCAAAATAATGTATTTCTGCAAGTAGGCTATTAAGGGCTCTTTTACATGTCTGATTATAGAATCAGAAAAGAATAGTCTTTTCTTTCGGCGCTTTAGGTGATAAGAAGCGCCGGGAAAAACTCACCAGATACTCTTTACAAAAATATTTAATATAGCAACAATTATTACATGACATTTCATTAATACATTACATATAACTTCGACGACCGCTTTAGCTTAGTTGGTAGTGACCCTGCCTACGAAGCACGAGGTCCTGGGTTCGAATCCCGGTAAGGGCATTTATTTGTGTGATGAGCACGAATATTTGTTCCTGAGTCATGGATGTTTTCTATGTATTTAAGTATTTGTATCTATTAAATATATCGTCGTCTAGTATCCATAACACAAGCCTTATTGAGCTTACTATGGGGCTAGTTCGATTTGTGTAAGATTGTCCCCTAATATTTATTTATTTATAAAAAAAAAACTTAAAACTATATTTTTAGAGATGTAAAGGCGTCAAAAAAAGAAAAATAAAATAATAGCAAATAAATCTGTGGGTCTAGTGCAAAAGGGGTTCTTAATGTCTATAAAAAGGTTAACATCTCTTAAAATATTTGTTAGCACCTTATATGTATATGTGTACTTAATAAATAAAAATAAAAATACATGGCCGTAGATTAACATGTCCAGCAATGGGATACGAATATAGGTTTATAAAAAAAGTGCTTTGCAATGGTTTCGGTTAGAGGTCCGTATCGGAACAACCTTAAACATAGCGACGGGTACAGTGCGTCACGTTTTTACCAAGAAGCGGACGTATTATGTTACATGTGGTAGATGGGGGGGGGGGGGGGAGGGTAATAAAAAAAATCGTGGCTCAGAGAGAGGCCAGCCATGGATAAGATCATGGAGGAACACTTACAATAGGCAATTTAAGAACTTTTCTGTGGTACGTTATAGAAGGACCTCTCAATAATATAAATATTCGTGAAAAAACTACTTCAACATCATAAAAACTCACTGAGATGCAACAATGTTAAAATGACATTTTTAGATTTTCTAAAAACGTGCCAAAAACGCTTCATACTGAAGCCCATTATAACGTGACGTCACGAGACATACGTTGTTTGGGGAAATCAAGAACTTTGGTCTGCAACTATGTTAAAAAAGATTCCATAAATTTTATGGGTCTTTTAATGTTCTTTATAAACATATACTTTTAAAATGGCCTTTCCCATCCAACTTTGCGGGCTCAAAAAAAAAGTTACACGCTAGGTATCAAACTCAAAACTAAGTAAGTAAGTCATGGAAGTATCAACCGAGGAATGCGATTCGCTATGTGCGTATTCCATTTTAAGTGCTAAATTCTTCGTGAGACGCCATTGATATTGGAAACACAAAACTGTCACCCAGTTTTGACAGATTTATAAAACACACGCGACTACTAAAATTCACATCCATATACTACGCCACAGGTAAAGCTGTTTAGGCAGTACATGAACTGCACATCGGTGTTTGTATTCGATGGATACTGCTCATTTGTTATCTGACTGGCCAGACAGTCTGCCAACAGAGGGAGAGATGGCGGGAGATCGTGCGAAAAGCTGTGTCCGCCTCTACCACCGATGTGGACGCCTCAGTGTGACCACGACCGCTCTGCCAGAGCGAAACGACAGAGAAGATGAGAATTAAGATAATTCGTGAAAAGGATTGTACGGCCGTGCCTTTGTTTTACCCGACTTGGCGGGGGCACTACCGTGCCCCCAGAAACGGAAAATATTTTTTACGTACGGAGTCGTACCCAAAATATTTTATAAATTGTTTATTTATAACAATAGATTATTATTGGCATTTCGTGGTGCTGATTAAACTTTGTCTACCTCTCTATGCACTTAACTGCAGAATAAAACATAACAAGATCATAAAACAGTAAATTTATGTAAATTATTGATATTGTGTGCAAGCTCATATTCTGCTTAGGTACAGAAGTCTCTCCAACAAAACTAACGTTCGGGTCTGACCATCTGACGGAACGCACCGGATCCGAATGCATTTTTCTATCGCATAACGCGTGCTTTTTTTGGTCGCTGACTAACCCCCTCCGCGGGGGCAAAATTGGGTAGAGTCCGACCGAAATTTCGGTTTCGGCCTAGTTTCGGTAAAAAAACGGGTTTCGGCTTAGTTTTGGTTTCGGCTGCCATCCGGCCGAAACTATGACCGAAACCGAAACTGAATCTGAATTTGAGGGGTTATGTGTTGCGATCGGACAGTCTTTATTTCAAAAAGAACAGATAATTTTTTTGAAATAATAAGTAATAACATGTTATAACTTCTGATGATTAATGATTACTCTAAAATATCAGAGACTAAATGATTAATATCTTATTTAAAAATGAAGACTGACTGATTATGATTGTATTTTTTTTCTTTCCACGATAACATGATTAAATATGGAAGTTTCGATTTCTGTTCTGGTTTCGGCCGAAACTGAGATCAAAGCCGAAATTCGGTTTCGGCCGTGAAAACTAGTTTCGGCCGGACACTAAATTTGAGTACCTACTAGTAGCCGGGCATTTCTCCAGAAATATGTCTGCGACTCATTCATCTGTATCCATACATTTAGTATGAAAAAGGGCCAGATGAATGAGGTGACCGCAGACATATTTCTGGAGAAATGCCCAGCCGTGCGGCCAAATCGCGGAACGAGCTTCTCCTGACTATACTGCCGCCATAACGCAAAAGGGCACAACTAACTTTTTTTTTCGTCACTGAGTTATTATATACATATTCGGAATCAGCGAAATTTACTGATTCCGAATATGTAAAAATCTTGGTGTCGAAAAAAAATGTTAGATGTGCCCTTTTCCGTTACGGCGGCAGTATACTGCTTGTAAAATCGTGACTGTGTAGATGTAGAAGTGTCACACGAATTTCACACATCTCCGCGAGTTGACAGAACCGATTTGTACGCTCGCCACAAACGATACGAGGGCTATTCTTCAGAAATATGTCTGCCACTCATTCATCTGTCTCCATACATTTAGTATGAAAAAGGGCCGGATGAATGAGGTAACCGCCCATTAGTTCGATATATGACCATTAGTTCGATACACAAGTTCACATAAGGACAGGATGACCCGAGTCATCCTTCCCGCTGGTCCGCTGCTCACTCTGAGCAATCAGCGCAAAGTCAAGGTGGCCCTGGCCAACGACCTGGTTCGACCCCAGGCGTTCAGGCCCCCACCTAGTCCGATACTATCGTGGTAGGCCGGGCAAGGTGACCTGGTTCGACTCCAGGCACCCCCGGTACTAACCCAGCCCGACCTGCGTGTCGACTGTGTGTGGCACACAGTCGAACACCCAAGGGTGGTCTGGCTAGCGACCTGGTTCGACCCCAGGGAACGCCACGGCCAACCACCCGGTCCGACTATCGCTACGCCCAGGAGGGGTAGCGAGTTAGTCAGATCCAAAAAAAAAAAAAAATAAAAAAAATAAAAAAAAAGAATGAAGAATAGCCCACGATACAGGTCGTCCATGCCGTGCTAAAAGGCGTATTTCTGTTTGTAAATAATTTATTTTGGGCCGAAAGAATTACTACCTCCGAAGGCCCAAGGTCCTACCTGTAGGAATAATTAATATTGTTATTCAGACCTGGCTCCTTCAACTGTTGGGTAGTCATAGCGTACCAGGCTCTACCATTAGGACTTTTATTGAACATAATTCAAGAAAAAGAAAGCCCATGGTCTTCTCTGCAGCACTTATTCAAATAAAATCAATTGTACCAAAAAAAATATCAATACATTGATTACAAACACGTCCAAAAACTATTTCTACTATAAATACAAGTAAAATAAAATTAAAAAAAGTGTCTTAAATGCTGGGTAATAAAACAATTAGTACTACTGGTAGGACCATGGTTCACAATCACTATGAGATGAGCGTTATTTTGCTTTGGGTCTGTAGGAGGTTAACGAATGCCTTCTCTTACCCGAATTCTATTTTGCCACAATGAATTTTATGATGTAGGTAGCCAAATGTCGATTGACTTGATGGTACTGGACATATAGACCTTATACAAACGTCAAGTTAAATAGTTAAAAGTAGGTATTGTACAAAATGCAAAAAACCAAGTAAGTACGGAGATTTCGATATTTTCAACACAGAATCTCTCGCTGCTTCACCTTATAAATAACTGGCCAAAAACAACGTATGTTCTAAAGCCGAAACAATAAACAAACCAGTTTTTGAGTACATCAACTAAATAATAATAATAAACCTCGGGCATAAACGGCCGTTCACGCCTCCATAATATGCTTTTAATTGCAATGCACGTAACAATGCCTCATATATACTATGTGAATACATGTAAGAGAGGGGTTATGAGTCACTTGATTGGCCCTAGTTAGTAAACCAGGTTTTATGGAGTTGACAGATTACACTTAATGCGGACTAGCATTCCACGGAAACTACTTTTTTACAAGCTTTTATTTAACTTGCAATGTATGTATATAAGTACGAGTATGTAACTATGTTTGTACGGGTGGAATCTTGCGACTCAATTTTGAAGAATATCTTCAACCGATTGAGCTGACATTTTGCAAGAATATCTATCTACTATAACACTACTTATTCTAGTTGGAAGATCACACTGTCTTCGACAGTTCGAAAGGGGCATATTTCAGCTGCCCGGCGATAAGTCCTTTTTTATTCTGCTTGTAGTGTCCTTGAGGACACACATGTAGGCTAATAAAAAAGTATTCTTAAGGAAAGGTCATGTAGTAAGTCGGTTAACAGTGCATTTAGAACGTATGGCAGCGTTGACACTAGTAGCATCTGTCGCGTAGTTTACCGACTTGTCTTATGACGCGGTTTAATTAGTGCACTCGTTGTTCGAATGTCATCCCACCCGTCTAGCGAGCCGGCTCAGGGGTCCTCAGGCATTCCAGTTGTTTCATCTATTTATTAGTAGATAAGTTTTTTTCCATATTTTTGATGGCACAACTCCCTTTGTGTGTAAAAATATTTCGCGACCCCTACTGTTTCTTCCCAGATTTTTTATAAATATCCCATCCAGTTTTTTCCTTTTTGCCCGAGGCTTCGCTACCCTCGTGAAGTACTTCTGAAGCTCTGCGAGGTTACGACCCATACCTTGAAAAACACTATAGGTACTAGATTATTCTTCTTCTTTAACTTAAGAGCCTTGCTCTTGTCGGTGAAGCAATCGCCAGTCCTTCCTATTCTGCGCCAATTCCTTTACCTCCTGGTACGTCACGACCTTGACCTTCTCTTTTATCTGCTCAAAGTAATTCCTTTTTGGTCTTCCCCTGCCTCGTTTATAGACTTAAAACTATTATAGAAGGAAAGATTGAGGGGAAACGAGGCAGGTACTAGATTATCAAGGACATAATAAAATACCGAATATTAACTTATATCAAGTGCTGGGAAGGATTAGAATATCGGGATGAATAAATGAACTAGATTGCAACTACGATAACTTGCAGAGGCGACCATGGCAGCACCTCCGTTTAAAAGTCAAATTTCTATGAAATATGTGACTTTTAAATGGAGGGGTGTTGCCAAGTTCTGCTCTGCAAATTATCGCAGTCTCACTCTAAAGTTAGTATAAGTGATGCTTAATGATTTTAAATAGGGATGTAACGATACACAGTTTTGCCGATACGATACCGATACCGATATATAGTAGTTAATATCGGCGATACCGATACCGATATCTTAGCTTAATAATGAAGTATGAACTTCAGATATTTTTATGTCCTTATTATAACTAATGGCAATGACTACTGGCTATATTTACCAGAGAGTCAACCTTGAAAGTGTAAAGTAAAAATAATAAATTGTCAACTCAAAATTCATTTTTTTTTTATTAAGAACCAAAGATTTAATTAACATAGTAATTATCATTGCACAAGGTAATAGAATAGACCAGTACATAAATTAAGTCAGAAATTGAAATTATTTTTTGCAGATTTTTTTTCATACAGCAAAGTCTTCAAATATCGGTTGTATAATATCGGCGATACCGATATATCGGCGATACCGATATATCGGCCGATATATCGGTATCGGTATCGTTACATCCCTAATTTTAAATGAAAACTGGTGAGTTTTTTGCGACGTTTCTTTTCACTAAAGGTAATTTTCCGAAGCGAAGAATGAGAGCTGTAAAAGAGCCTTAAACTATTTGCGAAATAAATGAATCGAGCTCGTTTCACATGCCCGTTGGCAGCAGAAATGACCAAGACTTTTGTTTTTAAATATCCGACCTTGATATCCTTTTGAATAGCCATCTAAACATCCGATAGGGAGAAGTGGATAGCTGATAGAGTAACGTAAGGGTATCAATCGGCGGAGATCCTCAGCAGTGAGGGACGGACTTGAAAACAAGGAGATAACATTTCTGAAAGGTCCGCCTATTGTAGGTACCTTTTCACTCTTGACTCGTTTGTATATTTAGTCGCTATAGTAAACTTGCAATTTATTACTCACAGTTTTTATATTAATTTATTCAAGTTGTGTTGATGGTAATGACGAAACGGGGACTTTGGGGTATATGGCGATACTCATCAAACCAGTACGGTAGTTCAAAGATATGCCGTCAATATCGGCCCTAATTTGATACGTGAACTACTTAGTAATATTAGTTCCTACTCCACCCAGAATGAAACCATGGTTTAGAAAACACAAAGTATGTTCTTAAAGACAGCTAATCTGCCGCCATAACGCAAAACAGCACATCTAATTTTTTTTCGACACTGAGTTCTATACATATTTGGAATCAGTAAATTTCACTGATTCTGAATATGTATACAACTCAGTGTCGAAAAAAAATGTTAGTTGTGCCCTTTTGCGTTATGGCTACAGTAATAACGTAGCTCAGACAGCATTAGGCGTTTCCACCGGAACTGTGCGAGGTAGCTAAGCGGTGTGCGAGGAAAAAATCAACCAATGCCGGGCCGCGATGAGGGACATCGCTTAGCTATCTCGCACAGCTCTGCCTTGCACAGCAGCTGGCCTTATTTCACAAGTTTAGGTCAGGTGGCTACATAGCCATTATCACAAAATAAGTAATAGTACTACCTACAGAAGTTTCTTTTGTTAACAAAACTGACGTTCGGATCCGACCACCGGGTGGAACGCACCACATCCGATCGTCTCTCTCTCTCTCTGGTCTCTCGCTAAGCCAAGGAGGGGCACAATATGGTATACTAGTACTCGCGCGGTGAAATCGCGGAGAAAGCCACTCCTGCCAATTTGTACAAATAAATTATCTGAACAAGCGCTTCTTCATTTATCTGCTTCTAAAAAATAATATAATTTGATTCGTGAACTAGTATTGCCAGACGATAGTTCGTATTTAGAGGGCATGCTGCTGTGGTCCGCCATCAAAGTCGAAGCGATAAGACATGTTGAATTTTTATTATTCTTCGTTTAGCTTAGTGGGAGTGGCACCGCCTACGAAGCTAGAGGCTAGAGGTTTCAGGTTCAAACCCTGGTAAGAGCAAATATTTGTGTGAGGAGCACGAGTATTTGTTCTTGAGTCATGGATCTTTGTATCGCTGTCTAGTATCTATAGTACAAGTATTGCTTAGTTTAGAACTAGCTCAATTCGTGCAAGATTGTACTCCGATTTTTTATTTATTATTAGTTCACGACTCAAATTATATTAGGTACCAGGTTGACAGCAAAATTATGAAGTACCCCACAGATTAGTATAAAAACTTACTACAACACTTAAAATGGATATTAAAATAGTGACTAATTATCGCCTACTCGTTCTAGATATACTTGGACACAATGAGTCTGGGTCCTTTTACAGAGCTTGTTCTGAACATGTTTAGCGGGATTTCAGTAAGGTAAAAAATGATTGTTTTGACTCCGTGCATCTATAAATAGTTGAAATTATAACAGTGCTTGTAGTATAATGTTGTTATAAACTCCTCACAATTCTACCATGGTATTATAAATGTGAAAGTTTGAGATGTTTGTTCACTAAATAACACGGTAACAATCAGCTTGAATTTTGACAATTTAGAGTATATAAAATAATCCATAATTTATTTTTATTACAAAAAGTATTTAAATCTAAATTAATTCTAAAAAATAATTCTACTTCCTGGCCGGTAGGGTGCCCAGAAGGCTGGCGGCATTGCCACGTTGAATGGCAATGCTGATCCTATGTGGCAAGAAAGGAGCCAGCCTTCTGGTCACCTCATACTTCGCAGAGTCTTCGGGATATTTGCTTGTACAGTGCCATCGCACTGGGTCTCCATGGCCCCAGTGTTCCAACTCCAAATTAGACATGTGTAGCTCGCAAGTGAGTGATTCAAAAGAGCTATATCAGTTGGTCTAGCTCACCGGCTCACTGGCTCAGTTCCGATTCAAACAACAATTCAATTCAATTCAATCATTTATTGGTAAAATATAAGGTATTTTACATGTCACATAATTCATTAAATAAGATGTCATGGGGTACAATTTCAAAAACTCAAAAACTGTGCCACTTTTACTGGGGTCATGTTAAGTTGGTTTGTTACCTCTTGACCTTGTCTACCTCCAGTGTCACTGTGACGTGTCATTAATGGGACACCCTGTATAGCGCAGGCGATGACGTGGTTTTTTTATTGGCAACTTTTGTCTAAATTCAGTTGTTATTACAACTCTGAATTTTCTACTTATATAATTAATTTATTAAAGTTGAAATATATTTCATGATGTATGTACAGTCACGGACAATGGATTCGGGTCATTTTCTATGAACAACTATATATTCATTGTCCGTGAGTGTATTAGTATAACCAAGGACCGTTAAAACAAGAGGACTGTCATTCTCCATCCAAAAAGCTGTTCCCGAATTTACAACGCCATCTATGTATAAGCTTGGTAAAAGAATTATATTATTTACAATTATTCAACTTTGCAAACGTGACATAGTATTTAAATGTTACAATTTATTTATTATTAGCTGTTTACGAACTGAATGTTTACTATGTTTCTTTGTTCAATTATAACATCGTTCAATGTTTAGTTTTTTAGCGCCATCTAGTTTTTGCCCGGAAATCCCCTAGCGGTCGGGTTACAATCCAAAGTATGGAGAATGACGGTCCTCTTGTTTTAATGGTCCTTGGTATAACAGTGGCGCAAGGCGCAACCGTTTTATCACCTGTGCCCCGGGGCACAAATACAGATTTCCCAAAGTGGCCAGTATATTGACCAAACGGGACACAGACCAACCAAAAAAAAAACCGTTTCATCAAGACCACTTTTTATGTTTTTTCCCATCAGTTGAGATTATAATTTACAGGTGTTGAAGCTAATTAAGACAAGAGCATAAAATTAGGATAAATTATGTCCTATTGGAAATTGGTGTTTAAATTAAAAAAACGCAATCGTCATTCAAATATTACTGTTCTCACTTGTTTTGATCCATTTTTTTCAGTAATCTTATGGTTGTATTTATTAGCATTGACCATAAATAACACCGTATTTAATTAAATTTTAAATTGGTATCACCGCGTTCAAATATAATTATACTAATTTATGACACTGACTTATTTACATATTTAATGATTATTTTGTCACAGCATTCAAACTAACAGTTTGATAACTTTATGACAATACAGTTGGAATTCTTCGGCTCCGAATAGACGGTACCAAATTTCTTCATCCTTTGTCTGGTGAGGGCATGACCTTCGTAAAATATGTCGTCATTACTTAAAAAAAAAACACGTATCTGATACTAACTCTAAGTAAAAATGCAGTAAGTGTATGAAGTTCGTATGTAACTTTTGACGTTTTGCTCTAGGACATTTAAAGATACGAGTTTTTCCAAAGAAGTGAAGATGTGTTTCGTTGTCTCTGCTCCCTCGACACGCATACTACAATCTGCGATGCCAGAAAGCCCCAACTTGGTCAGGAGTCAGCTACCTCCCATTATTATGTATGATAATACGCCCATAGTGACACTCTAGAACGCAACATGACTAGTTTTATTTTTGCCTACATCTCAGTATGACTACCGTGCAATAGGTCTAAATCTTAGAAGGACTAAGAACGCAAAATGACGATTTTGTATACTTCCTATATATAGCTTGGCAACTTCGTGTTGGTGACACTCACCTGTGTGCTTTTTGTTCCGTGCAGCCGTAACTACTTACACAAGTTACCGCCAACACGAACAGCGACCGATGGAGGCTGCCTCCGGAGGCCTATAAGGTGTCAAGCTATAGTATAACTACATAAACGCAAAAATTTAATGTGAGACGGACTGGCAAGCGGAAAGAAGTAGGTAAAACGATGTTTTTGAATCAATAGAATGCTGTCTGTCTACTAACAAAAGATAACATGTTTTAGTATCAAGCCCCATTTAGACGGAGGACATTGGGTGACACTGCCGACTGGAACTTGCCTTTTCCTTCGCCGTAGTTAGGTAAATAGCCTAGATCATGTAGATATTTTAACCGGGGTCACAATCAACCTATTTACCAAATCTCAGACAGCTTTTGCATGATTTCCCTACATAGATTTATTTGTAAAAAAGAAATAATCAATAAACAATTTCCCATGATCATTCCTATTTACAAAGTAATGACTTATTAGGTCACATTCACTTTGACCATGTAGTCACAGAGGCCCTTTCAAATTATCTATAGCTTACACAACCCGCGTAGGAGCATGCCGCCCGACTTACTCAAAAAGTCATAACTCCTTTGAAATTACAAAGACATTACATCGTTTTTACAAAGCTTGTGCAATGTAAGGAGAAAGTCGCAATAAAACAGAATAACTTACACACACTCTTATATCAACGAACAGTGCTTTTTAAAAATGAGACTTTTGACCTTTTGGTAAGGTTTAGAATTTAATGAATGGTATAGTGTTGATGATCCTTTGTATTAGATTGAATTAGGACTTTCGTTTTCAAACTATTAGCGTCTTTAGTTCTAATAAGGTTAAGAACAAATTGTTTTTCGCGAATGGGCATTGTTTGAGGTTTTTTGGGTTATGGCAATTTGTTTGTTGGGTGGGATTGATTGTAATAGGACAGTATATAATAGCGGTAATTTTTCTTCCTATAAAAGGCACATTGCGCCCTTGAATGTGTGCGCGCCGTGTACGAACGCACTACAAGCAAAGAAATAAGAATGCCTAAGAATGTTCCAGTACGGAGTGCACTCACACAGACGTTCTATCGCGCGTCTGTGTGAATACGTGTTGCGAGCTCCTAAACGGCTGAAGTAGTTCGTGTTTATACTTTAGTAATAGGCTGTTAGTTGGGACTATAAAAAAATACAATAAATCATGTTTTTACAGACTTTTAAAATAAGTAGCTAAAAATATTTTTTAGAAACAAGCATTCATTGCTGACTGTAATTTTTTGCATAACATTGCATTGTCATCTAATTCAGAACTCAGCTCAATCAGAAATCGGGAAGTGGGTCAAACTGAACTTTTTTTACAGACAGACACCGGGACAGGTGACACAAAATAAAAGCTTGTAAAAAATACGACCGACTAGAAACTCCTCCTTTTTGTAAAGCCAGCTAACCATGCTATGCAACGTAAAGAATCTGTACGTCCCAATTCCTTCACGTACACATACTTAACCCCCTGGCCGCTGGACGTGTAAACACGTCACGACGGCCGCGGGCCGATAATTTGAGGGCTCGTGATAAATAATTTGGGGAAACGGGCGCCGAGTTCCAGGAAGTCCGCGGCTCGTCGTGGCGCCGGTTTAGTAAAAGTTACAAGACTTTTTACATTAAGGGTCATACAGTTTTCTTTCGTATGATTTAGCGTTATATGATAAGGTGCTAACAAAGTGAGATGTTAACTTACATTTCTATTTACATTGTATGAAAAAGATATAATCTATAGATTGCGTAATTTTTAAAAGTTGTTGAACGAAAGTTTCATTATTTGATGAGTAGAATCTACGTTTTAATTATTTGCTTCTGTTACAGGCATCAGCCGGTATAATCACGGGCCATATATATACTATTTATTTCGAAGGACCGGGGGGTCGGACTAAATTCTATTATTGAGAAGTCTTTCTATATTAAATCACAGGAAAAAATTGTCAAATAGTTGAAGGAATATTAATCATGAACTTGTCTAGGTCCTCCCGCCATAAGATCATCGCCATCTCCGTTCGGACCTGCTTCGCTGTCGGTGACCGGCTGTAAAAATATACAGAAGTTAATTCCAAACAGTTATTATATCCAGGATTTTATTATTATTATAATGAGCGGGGAACCCTTGCGTGGGGTCAGCTGGGCGGTTCCGTTCGTGCGCCTTATCGGCCAGGGATCTCGATTGCCTTACCCGCGCAACCCTAAAACGGACGAGTGGATAAGCCATCTAAATTAAGAAGGCATTAACCGGCTCGAAATCCTGTGTTAACAGAGGCCTTTTGTATTGGAGTAGTTATAACAGTTGTGGGTAGTGTATGTGTGGAGTCTCACGAAAGCGTTGGTTTATAACTTTATGTGGAAAGTTTTGAGTTTCTTATGCCCTCGGGGAGACAGGATTATGAAATAAAATTCCACGGTTAGACCTTGATAGGATCTCGAGACGCACCGAAATGGATAGGATGACCAGTGGTCGGCACTATTTGTGCAAAACTTCAACAAAACTTGCCAAGCGAACATAATAGAGTGCTTACAGCTATGAAAATATTAATATTTATTATACTCAAGTATTGGAAATCCGAGATTCCGATATAGAATTAAATGGAACACTGATCTGCCAATAATATTCTTGTTTCCTTGGTTGTAAGTTCTCATTTATGTCAGTTTTACAAGTTATGTTAAAGTTTTGCACCGAGATTGCCGATCACTGATGAAGACTAATGTTGAATTTTACAATATAATATAGCCAGGCAAAATGTTTATCTGTCAAACTAGTCCGCCTAATTATGGCGTTTACTTTAAGGCTTGCCTACGAAATTCACGTTGCGCTAATACCCTATTAGTCCTAAAAGTGTCCGCTAAGTGTGTGTAAACAAATGTAACACCGGAATAAAATATAGGCCTATAGGGAACGTGCACGACGAAGGTGCTGCCAACTGGTGCCGCCAATCTAAATCATATACCCTCTCATGCTGGGGCCACATTGACGAAAACGCCGTTAATAATGTTACTTTATCGCGCTGAAGGACGATTAACGTCAGTGTAGCTACGAATTACTATATTTGACATTGACACTGACAGCTTAATTTGAGAGGGGCGATAGTTTCCTTTATTGTCCGCCCGTGTCTCTTGTATCGTTTAGTGCTGCCACCTATAAGTTCGTGCACGTTCCCTATTATCTAAGTGGGTAAAATGTGAAAGTCCATATTTTTACCCCAACCCAATAAGATAACGGAAACAACAGCTGTTTAGTCATCAAAAACATGACGGTCCGAAACCTCAAAAGTCCCCATTGCCCGCGAAAAGCGGATGGAGGCCAAATAACATTGCGATTTTGCAATATCAAAATAGTACATTACCCAACTAGGGTGGTAAAACATAGAAAGGCCGAGATCTCAGAAGTTTGCGGCCCGAGCTTCAAGCGAGGGGCGTAAATATGCGATCGAGGGCTTTCTTTATTACCTCCCGTGCTGTGTACATCATTTTATGTCTACACTTGGCCAGACAGCAAAAATCCAATTTATCGCCAGGTGTGGCATAAACTAATAAAAGATTTCGCATATCTTAAAATATCAATACATCGGTTATTAGCCGACTTCAGGAAAGGGGGAGGTTTTCAGTTCGTCTATTAGTGTATTTTTAATGTAGGTTACCCGATGACTCGAAGACGGCTGGATTGATTTGGAAAAATCTTTTTTTTTATACAACTAGGGTGACAAACAAGCATACGGCCGGACTTACGGTTACGGTTCTTCGCTCACTCGGTCAATTATCCTTATTCCTTAAGGGATGATGAAAAGCGCACTTTATTGCTAGCATTTAATGGAATATCTATTCACAAACGTTTACATGTTTCATAATCATACTGCAATTTACATACAAAGATCTGGCACGCATGGCTAGTGCTGTGCTTCATTGACTGAATATTCGGTATCGGATTTTTGCACTGCATATTTTTAATGCGTGTTTTGTGAATTTACAATGTTCTGGCCAGTTAGCCTGTTTCCAGTATATGTAATGTACAAACTTGCGGAGCATAATTATTAATACAAGCATCGATAACCTAATACAAAATAAAACCCTTAAAGAACATTAGTATCATAATATCATCATAATAATATCATCGCCTTTTGAGCCTGGATACCATGGTGAGAAGATTTTTTTCGGAATCTGATATTTATATTTTTGCTACAATGTATTTGTATTTTCTAAGTTACAACAAGGGATCATTCATTCGTTGAATTTTAACTGCATATTTTTCAGTAAATTTTTGTGTTTGCTTTACAATATAACCCAGTAATACAACTCAATAATAATAACCAAAGGCATTTTTATTACTTAAGTACCAGCGCTCATATACGATGGGCGACGCACCACGGCACAATACTTCGTACCCTTGGTCAAATAATGACGTATGTGACTTTACGTTATAAGTTTTTTTATTGCTCAAAAGTCATACAAATCATACGAACTACATGATACACACATATCCTGAAAAGTTGCCATTTTGCAGATACGTTGTTATTTGACCAAGGGTACGACTTACTAATAACCCGTATATCTCCAAAACTACGCTATTATTTTGCTTTGCCACGCACTTATCACGCGATGTAACTTTCTTTGAAGTTAAACTACTGGGTCGTACTGGGCATTAGTTCACGGTCTATGAAATATAATTTACTATTTTAGTCCCATTTGAATGAATATTTCGATCGTTCGAAGTTCGAAAATCGATTAATTAGCCGACATGCGAGCCCATCTCTAATTGGCTGCGTGCCCCGTGACCGAACGACCTGAGGTGCGCGTGCGACGGTACAGTACACATATCTTAGCAGTACCTACGGTTACGGTGTCTCAAAAAAAGTAAAAACTCGCAGGCGTAGAACTTGTAATAATGTTGAACTGTACCTCTAGCACAAAAGTGACACGCGACTCTTTGTCGCGCGACAAATGCTACCTATCTCTTTCCACTCAATATAGTGTGAGAGTGACAGGTGATGACACGCGAGAAGCATCGCGGCCAGTTATGCTAGACAGCCAGGTCTAAACAGGGCCGTATTTAGAGATCCAGAGCCCCTAGGCAGTATAGGCACTTGGTCTTGAAAAGCTAAGCCATGCTTTTGGGCTTCAATGAAGGGCCCACCCCTGGGGCTGGGGCCCCTAGGCCCCTGGGGCTGGGGTCTTGTAGACCTAGGCGGAAATCCGGCGCTGAGTCTAAATATTGATAAACATTGTTTGTCCTAATGTAATGAATGTTTGGTCGAAAATTTCTTAAGCTAAAAGTGTTCAGGAATTTACATGTGCCAATTAACTTATTTATTTTAACCGGCAATCGTAAATAAAAAACCTGAAATACATTCAGTCGCAGTGGAAAATACAGAACACCGAACAATGTTAATTTTGCAGGCTGTCTGTAGAAGACCAGGAGCATGCCACAGAAACGTTACGTAAGCAACACTACCATTTTAATTTTTACATGTCAAAATTAGGAAGCTGTATATCGGTATGGTATTATAAGCAGCTGATAAGTTTTCAAAAAAAAACTGACCTGCGATTGACCTCAGTAGTGCCCGATCGTAAGCGACTACGAGGCCGAAGATGCCTATTTACTCGTGTCTTGAAGACTGCTAAATTGTATAATTAGGGTGGGCTAGTTTTATTACTATAGCGTTACGTAAGACAAAAAGTAGATGTTTTCATGGAATGTTCTACCAGATCGTTGTGTGGGCTCTTTGTACTGTTAGTGATACTTATACTGCGGATCCATACCGTTGACCTGTGACTCACCGCGCGCCTTATTTGGTGTCCGTAGAGGAACAATCTGGCTGCAGTTTAGCTTTGTTTACGACGATACTAGTGACATGATTAGACAGGCGACCGTTATTTAATTACACTTTACTGAAATGTGTAGATACTTGTGTGTGTAATGTACTTTTTCATCACACTTGCTCGAAAATGGTGTCATTACACGTAAGTTTTGCGGGCCGTAAATGACCTATTACGCCCTAGGGCGTAATGGTTTTCTTTAAAAATTTGAAACGCTGGTTCTGTTTTACTCTAATTTGTCATTTTCAAAGGAAACGCCAACTTACTTTTTTAACTTTTATTACTGAAATATTTATTTAAAGAGAACTGTTATTGTAAATACATGTAAACACATATTTCTGTAACATTAATTAAATGTTTAAATATAGTATTTCAGTATTTTGCAAATATAAAATAAACCATTTTTAGTCTTTACCGCTATGGTTTCCGAACGTGACTTGACGTTCGCATTGTCTATGGAATATGTCACTAATGTCACTGTCAGTTTTACAATTTTATTTAGGTTAAGTAAGGTTATTTTAATCAGATTTCCTCACAAGTGTGATGAAAAACATTGTGTGTGCCACGGGCGGTAAAGGAATTACAAACTCGTGTTATTAAAGCCCTCGGCTTCGCCTCGGCCTTGTAACGAACACTCGTTTGTAATTCTTTACTTACCGCCCTTGATACACAATGTACTATTACTTACACACGCGTGTATAAAAATTTGTCTGGCACTACG